>OU026123.1:18486307-19686307 GCA_907269095.1 Blastobasis adustella
AGTTCCTACCGAATGGGCAGGAGGCAGTTGTGCTGTATTATTAAGTATCTAATAATAATATATACCATTTATAAAAAAATGCGCGATAACAGTTAATTTATCATCTAAAGTAGTCAGTTTCTAAACTGTCGGATAATTTTGAACAACTAAATACCTCACTGGTCCGCGGGGCTATCAAACCACGACAAAAACTACCGATTATGTGTTTCTTCAAAAATTCTGCATTACTAATAGTTTCATGAATTAAGTTGCAAATATATTATAAACGAACGGTTTTCCATCCAACAGATGCAATGTAATTTTAGCTCCACATTGTTTTTCAATCAAACAAGAGGCAGCAATAATCCCGTTTTGACATGATGCTCGAGCTACAGATATGAAGATGCAAATAACAGTAGTCATGTGATTCGTCGATCGATCTGGCTTAATCCTTATCAAGAGAGATGAGACAGTCAATGCAGTAAACAACTTTGTAGCTAATAATAGTTCAATGTAACAAAGTTAAAATTCAAGCTTTGTGCAATCAAACATGACGAAACTATCCGTATAGATTCGTAAAGTAAATAGACTTCTTTCTATCTCTCAACTTCCGCAGCTTATATCCTACCTATTGCTTTCAGTGTGCCGAAGTTTTGAGGTTTCTCTTATTACACATTGTTGCCACTTTTTAGTGCTTACCACTATTCCCACCGCTGCAACTTATGTTTAGCCAAGAATGTTTAGCTAGGATCTACACCGACGATCAAAAGAACTATGACACCCAGCAACGCCCGTTTTCAAGTTAATTTTTGAAACACGAAAATTTAATTAACACATTATTTTCTTAGAGACCTTAAAAATTAATTTAAAACCTAAAGGTATTTTCTGTGCTACAGCTAACAGACTCGATTTTACACTGAATTTCTCGAATCAATTCATTGAGTTTACTATTTATTAGTAATAATATTTAGGTACAAATATTATGTGTTCAAGATATGTTAAAAGCTGTATGCGCCAGTGCGGCTATTATCCCTTATTGTGATGAAGACTTGATACGCTAAAAGAGTATACAGAGTTGATATGCTATAAGCACAAGCAGACCACACTGTGCAAAGCAACAAAATAACCCTGACCCTCGCAAAGCCAGTGACCTCAGAACCACTTCATCAAGAACCCGAGCCAGGCGATCGTGTTGCCAATAATGTGCCACCGTAGCGACATGGCTGCCCATTGTTTATGTTATATGCGTACACGCACGATCTCATAATGGCCCTTGGACCGAGATACGGCACGCCGCCGCTTGCGCCACCGCGCGATTGTTCTCGGACAAATAGACTGTGTCTGGTTAAGGTTGGATGGCGTAACTGTTTAGTTTCACCCAAATTTTAGGTGGCTTACCGGCCGGGGTTTTTGTTGACATCCAAGAGCAATTGGGGTGCTTCTTTAGGACTTTGTTGTTGACTCCATTTTTTTTATGTATAATAAGAAAATATGCGTGGACAAATTTTCACAGCGCCATCTAACCCCAAAGTTAGCAAAGCTTGTGTTATGGGTGTTAGATAACTGATAAACTACGAATATAGGTAATTAAAATTCATCATATCAATTTCTGCTCGACCGGGAATCGATCCCGGGACCTCTGCGTGGCAGATCAACCAACCAACCAACCGAACCACACAGGTCGTCAAATTGCTATGACTAATTTATGTAGTTTCTTTTTGTCAGTACGATATTTTATTACACGTGGTAAAAAGTTGATAACTTCAAATGCACCTGTGCTCATTCATTTCGTTCTTTGTTGGTTTATAGTCAAAATTATGTTTTTATTAATTATTTTGTTCTCTGTTGTTGTTGAATTAACTTGACAATCCACTTGGTAATCTATTAGTTCTGTTACGATGAATATTATTTACATTGATCTCGTCTGACGCCAGACGAGCGTCACCGACCAAAAATCTATCTATTGTAATCAAATTTGAATAATCCTGCGAGGGTTTATTAACAATAACATCTAATGTTTTCCTTTGCCCGATAGTTTCTGTCTGGAATCCCTCGTTCCGTTGGATTGTTTACTCGATGGCTCCGAATATTATTCAATAGATCGAGTTACGTGCGGTCTCAACGCAACACTGGCTTCCAGCTTGTCAGATTCGCTTGCCTATCACGTTACACGATATTATTCAGTAGCCGAGTAATTGATTGTTTTACAAGCTGGTTTTTAAGTTACGGGGTTTATTCTTATATTATCGCGTTCCAGATTGAAAAGTATACTAAAGCCAGACCAGGAATATAACGAGGACCCGCCGTATTGCGGGATTTTTTAGAACTTTTTTTCATTTCTTACACTGGCAAGAGCAAGTGACGTAACAGTAGCTGTCTATTGATCGGGCAATATTTTCTCATATCAGAAATATATGGGAAAAGATTCCTACAGTTAGGTCCGTCTTTTTCTGCCCGGATGGACAGAAAGAGCCGGATAACCCCCGACCAAGTTTATAGAACCGATTTTAATGAAACAATGCTAAGAACCAGAAACTAGCTTTCAAGGAGAAAATATCCATCCAAATCTGTCCATCAGTTCGGGAGCTACGATGACACAGACAGATACAGAATGCCACAGATACACACGTTAAACTTATAACACCCCTCTTTTTTCGTCGGGTTTTAAAACACAAACAAACACTCAACCTATTAGAGCGGTTACAGTATCCGACTCGTGAGCCAGAGGTCCCGAGTTCGAATCCCGCTCCGGCCATGTACCAATAACTGTTTTCTGAGTTATGTACATTAGTGAATACTAACCGATGCTCTTACGGTGAGGGAAAACATCGTGATGAAACCTGCACATTAAGCGACTGGATGTGTGACCATGATCCAATCTGGTCAGGTTTCCCTGGCAGCAGGGTCATGGAGGTCAGATGGCAGTCGCTCCACTGTAATTACCTGACCTGCCAAATCCTGGATCATGGTCAAGGCGGACCCCGGGCCCTCGTTCTCGAGAGCACTACCGGGACATTAACGCCAAGATGATCATTATTTTATTTTAAACACTCAACCTATTAATAACCGAAACAGAGTATTCGCTCCACGCCATATGCCCACAATCCCATATGCAAGCACATATTTGCTAGGACTATTTTTAGTACACATGTTGCAAATATTTTTCTTGCCGCCTCCAGGTCTAAAATAACATCACTTAGACTTCTCACGTATACAGAAACGTTTGCAAACCACTTGCGTGCGTTGACTTTCGCACATTCTGGTATTCCAGTATTTGCAATTCTATAGTTCTCTGAAGCTAGAACGGAGGGCGACGTGTCTTCGTGATCAAATGCGTTTTGGACGGAACCGATGGCGGCACAAAGCGTGTCGCGAAGGAGTTTTGTACGGATGCCATTTAGGTATAGTTCTTTTAAAACAGATTCAAGAAGTTCAAAATTTAATTTTTTTATTTTTATTTTTTAAGATACACTTATTGAAAGTCACATTAATCATAGAGAAATAATAAACAATGAGTAGATAAGTAAGGCATCATCGAGCCAGCAACGGCTTTGTTCGGCCCAACGAAGACCACTACGCAAAAACTATGCATGGTCAATCATGGCCTATGTGCACTTTAATCCAGAGCCGTAAATATTATTAAAAAAAAAGTATATCGATCAAATCGCCGTAAAATGTTACTCACTTGTTTAGTTATTAGTTTCGGCGTAGGGTGCGTCGGTGTCGGTGGCCTTATGGCTAGCGGGTTGGCTCGTAAGCGAGAGGTACCGCATAAGCACAACTGGGATATTGACGCCAAGATCTACATGTACAATGCAACTTGATCTTACCGGCAGAATATATATGACCTTCGTAGACCAGAAAATTGTCACCACAGTATAATGTTGGTGAGATGAGACGCAGGCTGATGAAAAAGACCTTTCTACAGATAATAAAAATAAATGCCTAGATAAAAACATTATGATATAAAAACTAGTCTCCTCATTTTGAATTTGGCTTGAATTCTAATCTCAGACTACATTAAAACAAATCATAATTTCTGATAATTATGCCTCAAGTTGATTGTGCAGCCACGCGAACATAATTTCGTACGCGATGAATTCCTTTAGCTTACTTAGAGCGTAATGTTTGGGTATTCATTATAGAAAGCGTATAATATAAAGTATAACATCTAAGTAGATAACGTTGCGGTCGGCGTTATGCAACACTGTTAGGTATGTATAATGCATAATAATGTAAATGCGCCCACTGGCAACCAGTGAAATGTAATTACATAAACCAAATGTAATATGTACTGGGCGTAAGTTATACTTAGTTAATAAAGTGTCTGATACCTATAGTTTTGTTATCATAACGCAAGTTTTAATGTTCCTTTTTTTTTTTTAATCTGGCATCTCTTCGTAGGCACCACGAAGAGATGCCAGATTTTTAATACGAACTGAGTGTTATTCTGCTTATTGACGTACATTGTACAGTCCTTCAACAATTTAGCTGACCATCTTGTCGACATCTGTGGATCAACATTTTTGTTGCCTGCAACCTATTATGCATGAATCGTAGATGTTATAGGCGACAGTTACCGCTTACTATCAGGTAGGCTTACTGCTCGTTTGTTACTACGGGACATAAGAGATAAAACATCCATAGTAATGATAATATGAGTTCAGTTGTCAGCTAATTCGTGCACCAATGACTGCATTGGTATTTGCCATGTTAAGATATGTTTTGTGTATTATGATAATAAAAACATATATAAGAGGCACTTAAAACTGAGTAAACAGATAAATAATTACGATAATAATTTTGATATAAATTATGTTGAAATCACGACTGCATTAAGTGATTTTGGATTACGAGACTACTTTAATTGCGGTCAAGTAAATATATCTCCGCGAATATACATTTCAAATTAACGTCAATACCTACGCTTTAAAATAACTTATTAAAATTTACTCTGAAATAAAAATGACTGTGATTTTCGGAATAGTTGACCTGCGTAACTCAAAACCAAATATTTTTATGCAATTGAGAAATTCAATAGAAATTGGAAATGCTCTTTTAACTTTTTAATATACCTTTTAGGTACATTTTTGATGAATTTAACGCAGAACGGAGCCTCATTTCAGTCTCAGTCTCATGAAACTGCAGTCAAACAATACTTTTAAGTACTTGTATAGTATTGATTGTGTGGCGTCGGTGGCCGAGCGGTTACAGTATCCGACTCGTAAGCCACAGGTCCCGGGTTCGAATCCTGCTCCGGCCATGTACCAATGACTGTTTTTTGAGTTATGTACATTCGTTAAATACTAACCGATGCTCTTACGGTGAGGGAAAACATCGTGATGAAACCTGCACATTGAGGCGACTGGATGTGTAACCATGATCCAATCTGGTCAGGTTCCCCTGGTAACAGGGTCATGGAGATCAGATGGCAGTCGCTCCACTGTAATTAGCTGACCTGCGAAATCCTGGATCATGGTCTACCAATATGGCTTGGAATGATTAAGTTGAAAGTATTAACGAATTGTGGAATTCTCTATCCACTATGTCCAAACATTTTACTGAATTTAAAACCACCTAGTTTTATTTTCTGCAAAGGGCACGCGCTTGACCTTACTCAACGCTGGAAAGCGTGACAAGAGTCTAGTAGTTTCTAAATTTTACTTAAGTACAACATTTTCTACGAATTTAATTGATATTCATAAGCTTCCACGTAATTTTTGTATCCGTACCTTATTTGAATAAAACAAAATTTAAATTTCCAAATATTTTGCTTCTTTGGCCGCGACTTCCTCCACGTTCAGTCAGCTGCAGAGTGAACGGACCTCCGTACCATAATGTATGCTAGAGGGGTCATTTCACTTTGCAGCTGACTGTACGATACCTAGAGTACGATACCTGGTTTTAGTGTTTCTCAATTCATTTTCATACTTTTTAGCATACATATTTCCTTAAAAAATAGGTGACAAATAATTTTAAATTTTTATAGATATAGATAGTATTAGATACTGAAATACCGCGTTCTCGTGTATAAATCCCACCGTCTATAGTGCGTGACTTAACTCTTCAGTGTGCTTTGTGTAAAATGTACAACCATTTCGTCGCCATGACGTCCCTTTCGAAGACGTTCCGACACACGCAATTACGTTTTACGATGCCATAACAGACTTACGAACGCGATATTAAATAGAGTAAAATTACTTCGAGCGACATTTTATTCCCTTAGTCGCAATACAAGTGTGAGGCCGAGATTTTATTTAAAAGCTGCGAGTTTTTTTTTTATATTATTCTGCAGACAAACAGGCATGCGGGCCACCTGATGGAAAGTGGTCACCGTCGCCTATGGACATCAGCATCACCAGGTGTGCTACCAATGCGTCGCCCGCCTCTAAGGAAACCTCTAATATACATCTTGAACGATTCCATGTCATAGTCCAAAGGTTTACGCCGGGACGTTTAGATAGGTGTAAGTGTACTAAATGAAGTCGTACTGGTCTAGTGCAGCGTGCACGAGACTTGGTTATTAGTTTTGCTAGCATAGTGATAGTCTAGGAACAGGATACATGACCGTTTCGTACATAGCGTAGACGTAACATCAGCTAGTCGAACGTTGAGCGCCACAACGAGCTCACTACCCATTAGGTGTGCCTCCTAATACTGTTGGCGAAGCGAGGTTGAACAAGGTTTTCCGCTGGGGACCTCGGGAGCCGATTGACATCCACGGAAATCAACTCAGTACCTGTCTGCCGAGTAGTTGCTGCCCTATTATCGTGGTTCCTGACTGGCTTAACGATGATATTTATGTTTAATGCTTAGGGTTGGCAAACAGGCAAGCAGACCACCTGATGGAAAGTGGTCACCGCCACCTGACGACATTAGCAACACCCGGGGCGCCACTAGTGCGTTGCCCTCCACTAATAAACACTTTATAAATATGATTTCAATTATTTACAATGGCTTAAACCATAAATGAAATGTCGATAACGTTTTATTTCCATATCGTTTTCACTTTTGATTGCAACTTGTAAGATATCAAGTCTATCTAATATCTTGGACTTGGACACCGATATGTAGCCAAAAACATTGTAAATAAATAGCATACATATACTTTTTTATGTATGTGGAGCTCTATCTTATCGCAAAGATAATGCACTTAGGCGCTGTCCTAGTTGGCAGCGGTCGTGCGACCATGGTCGTAAAATACGTTGCGCGGTTTTGGAGACAGCGGAAATACGCACAGACAGACAGTCAGACGTCAGCCCTGTCTCATTTACAATGGAAAATCAACCTTGTCGTTTTCTAAAGTGCAAACCTTGGGGTGATAATGACAAAGCACTTTTGGCCGACAGTACGAAGAACAGAGGTCAACATTTTTCTTTCAAGAGTTGTCATTATGGGCGACAGTTACCGTTTTCCGTCAGATTGGCTGTCTGTCAGCTAAAATCGTCGTAATTGCAAGCTTTGAATGCAAAAACCGCATCGAAATAGGTTTAGTAGTTAATGAGAACTCCTCGAATGCGGACTTATCAGGCTGCTGCAGCGTCCCTTGGTAGTCTACTCACATAAAACATATCTAAGGACCTGCCCTGAAATAATACGTTTTGAATACAAAAAGCGCAATAAAATTGGCCGAGTAGCTTTCGAGATGGTAACAGACATACATACAAACACAAACGCACAAACAATCTCTAACCCCAAACGCATATACCGGGAGGGGTACCTAACCCCAAATGCAGTGAAACGCATATACCACCCCCGTTCCGTTCCATCCGTCGCGGGTAAAAAAAATGACACGTATGTCAGGTGAACAGCAAGCAATGCAAATGACGCAGATCCACCGGCGCAGGCGCAGATGACATCACGCATCTCGCGAGCCTCACCTCGCCTCTCGCCTCATACATTATACATAATCCCATCCACATCCTGATTGTGTTACCATCGCCTGTATTCTTTGTAACGAAATTGATTCACCAGTTCAACGAATTGGTGGGTACCTACACAGAAATCACAGAAATGATATGTTATTTCGCAGTGTTTCGAATTTTGTGAGATATGATCGAGTGCATTCATATTAGGCATGATGTTGGTGTGAAATAGTTAATTGCTTAGTAATTTTGTCTGACTTGCTTAATTCAATTTTAGCAGTAATTTTAGTTGTATTATTCGATTTATATTACAGTTTTAGTTTAAAAGTAGGTCATGTACATACTCCTAAATCAATATATATTTTTCAATTGAAATGCAAAGGAGATAGGTAGATAGATATCCTAATGGTACCATTTCATAACTATTTTTCATCACTGGTGATCGTAGGGAATGTCATTCTATTAGAAGAACTGAATATCGATTTTGATCCTACATGGAAATCGATACCGTATAAAATAGTTATGGACGAAGACCACTTGTCAAACTGATGAAAAACAGAATAGCGCGGTTCTTAACCGCGTTGATGTCTATTACATGGAAGAATTTGTACACCTTAATTTATTTCTTACGAAACACGATATCGTTTCGTAGTTCTTTTCAATCATCATTATTTTGATCATACACGAGAATACTTTATATAGATAGCAGTTTTTATCCCCACAATAGTACCTATTAGATCTTAAATAGTAAAATAATAATAATTAGTTCAGCCAATTCTGCGAACATCCGGGCAATTAAGCCGCCCAGACGGTTATGGTCACCCACAGCGTTAGAAATTTCACCAATTTCCATTATAATAGATATTGTGTGGTGATACTATTCGAAAGCGATAAATTAGAACCACGTTCGCCGCTTGGAAAGCGTATCCTGGCCACCTATTTGGTGTTGTAAAAGTGGGACCTTTCAAGGTACCTTTCCATACTAGGTTCGAGGTGGTGATAGTGGGCGATGATTATAAATCTTTTTGGTGGGTTGTACGAGTACAGCGAATTGGTTACGTGACTTTTTGTCCTCTTTTGTTACACGTGCAGTACGTTACACCTTTTTCCTGTAGGGGCGGGCAGAGGCCACATTGTTACACTTGTTACGGAGCAGCTAAATCTCTTTTGCTTGTTCCATATTCACTAATCTTTTCTTTCGTGCTTGTCATCTTAGGGACACTTGACCCGACCTCACTTCTGTTTACGTTACGTTAAAACTGTTAAAATATCATTAATTTGATCGTAGTGACCGTTATCTGTTGTGTTTATTTGGTGCTCTTTGTGGTTTACCTACTTTATTGTTCTATATTTAACTAATATATTACTTTACATTAACACATACAATATTTACAGCTATAATAAAAGTATACTAATACATATAAAATAAATTCTAAAAATTTAAAAAGTCGTCCAGAAAGCTGACTGCGTTGCCTCGTTGGATAGCGATGCTAATCCTTTGCCCTATCACTGTACAATATCTATGTTTTAAATCCCAATCCACAAGAGCGGAGTTAGCTCATCAATACACATACGAGGCTCCTCTAACCAAATGACTAATTTACAATTCTGAATACGAAATATCTGAATAACAATTTTATGAGTGTCAAAAATCGCTTAACCGATCAGTATGCGAAACAGCTAGGTATAAAGAGTGTAACGAAATTCGACGAAGTGAGTGATTCGATGAAGTGATTTGCATAATCACTTCATAAAAAAATATATATGTATACCTCTATTTTCCATTATGAAAAAATAATTGTACTCGGTAGGTAGATACCATTGCCCATGATATCGTAATTTTTAGGTGAATGATAAAGATGAAATTTGTTCTAGATTTCTGAGTTTTGAAAATTGTGAAAATTATCGAGTTACTAAATAATAATTACTAAACAGTGGTGGTAAACATGTAAATTATTATATTAGATCATACATGATAAATGTATAACTGTTTAGTTTAGCTGAAAATTTTACCAAATTATCTAACAGTTTCCACTTTTGCTTCTTTTTGAATGCACACACTATCTACCTAATTTAATCATCATCATCATCTTGTAATCATTAATTTATCGATCTTCCTAATTTAATATCATTAGCTAATGCATTCGTTTTTGTGTAATCATACAGTTTATCACTATCTTAGTCCATATTCCATATTCATTAGATATTACGACGTTCCTGACTTAGACAGCCACTAATCGAGCTTGCATCATTATTTGTGCATAATTGGAACATTAACGAAAACTAGGAAGTTGAATAACGTGACCTCATAATGAGGACTAATCTTAAATTTACACATCACATCGACAGCTTTGATGGGAGGAGGTCCGTGGAGGGCTTTGCCATGATCTCCACGCTTGGATATCGCAGTGTTCAAAATAAATATCAGAAAACGCTGCTACCCATTTTCTGGTCTAAGACATTAGTCATATTTTACGACACCCAGTCGAAGTGTTGATGCAATTCTACTCTGCCAGACACCACACATCATCACAGTCTATAACAGGACAGTACAGAGACTGCAAATACTTTGACACGAAAACATTTGTCGCCTTGTACAACACCTGCGAGTGTAAGGGGCTGGTGCTATTCTACTCTGTCGGACACCATACGTACAATCTTAAACTTTAAATTCACGACTTCTCAAAAACCGCTGCAATCCTCCGATCGGAAACACCTTTTGCGTCGTCACACCGCAACTCATTAACAGGCCCTTAGCTCCAACGGTAACCTGTATTCTAACGGAGCTGACAGTTTGACACCGCCAAGCGAGGCTGGGTCCAATCATATTCAAATTAGAGGCAAGAACGTTGGGTGGCTGTGCTGTAGATGTGGATCTTGCGAGCTGGGTAACAGGACTTTGTGGCTGGATTGTTCGATGATCGTTTCTAACGCCTAGCTCAAATACCCGCTGAGGCTAACAAGGCATCTCGAGGACAACATTAACATTGACAAGCCACGAATTATTGGGCCTGACAAACTCGGAATTATGTCCGTTCACGCCATTTCAATTATATTTTTTTCTGCGGTTTTTGGAATAAACGAGGACCTTTTATGCTTGTAACACATGACATCCTCGGTCACAAATAACCCAGTTTCCATGTAAATCCAAAAAAAGTAGCTTGACGCGTCTGTCGGTCGGTATTATCGCTAACTTCCCCTAAACTAAGCAACGGATTTTGATGCGGTTGTCATTATTATTAAGATAAATTCTTTCGAAAGGTTTATATGTATAACACATGCATATTTTAATAGAGTAAACTGGAGAATACCCACGGGAAGCCGGGGCGCATCGCTAGCTTAGTAAACAGCTTTTAGTCCAACGAACAGATTATGAATCGGCTATTCTTAGCTCATTCCAAAAACAATATTCCTCTATATTTAGTGATAGATATACACGTGCGTGATAAGAAAAAAAATTCCGCATTCAACAAATAATTAACTGCTGGTCAAGTAAACATTTTGGTTCCCTGAACCAGTTTAGATTGTCTGGTGGCATATACCGTGTACGTACGTCACAATGCGCTTGCGGTGGCCTGATAACTACAATATTAACTGATACGGATCGGGCAATCGGTCCCTGTGGTCACCAGCACACTGTTAGGGGCATAGCGTATTGGTGATGGCTTTCTTTTTTTTTTTTTTAATTTTACTTTATAATATTATAAAACAAAGTCATACGCCGCCTCTGTCTGTCTGTCTGTTCGCGATAAACTCAAAAAGTACTGAACGAATTTTCATGAGGTTTTCACCAATAGACAGTGATTCATAAGGAAGGTTTAGGTGTACAATTTGTTAAGGTTACCCATGCGAAGCCGGGGCGGGTAGCTAGTTTAATATAAGGAAGCACACGAGCATGTAGCGCCTTGAGTCCACTAATTTACTATGCCTCGATCGAATTATAATTGAATCGCAATCGCAACTCAACAGCAGTTAAATTGTAGTAAAATACCAAAAGCGGGTAAAACTGTGATTGAGAAAAATTCATGAGTCTCACCCATTGACTGCGCCAGTGTGAAAGGGCCTTTGCACTGCATCGGCCGCCGGCAGGTGGCCTACTTGATAACGCTAGTACGGGATCGTGGGTGGGTATCCTCGATACAGTATAGATAGTTATCAGTTTCGTTCCATGTTGTTATTGCTGTACGAGGTATAGATCCACCACAACAGCCGGTATATTGCCCGCGGTGAGGTAAGCGGGAGGGGGACGTGTCTGGGTTGTTTTCGGAACGGAACGCAGGGGCGCGGGGTAGGGAATTCAAGTGCTATTCTGAAAAATATTATCAAGTGATCCATAATAGAGACAATAAGAAGTGTTAATTGACACATTCTTATGTTATTCTAACCTAACAAATTACTTTCAATTTAAATTACTTGTTAGTCTTTAGGCTATGTTGTAATTAGAATGCTCTACTTGTTAGATAGGTAGGTCTTCACAAAGAAAAAAAAGAATTTTTGCAGATTAAAATTTAACAAAATGCTCCCTGCTTCGCGCCCCGCACCCCGCGTTCAGCTCTGAAACTTCACCCTACTACCCTCCGCGGGCGATGTATCAGTTCTGTGGTTGACCTATAATCGGAAAGGAAATTGTACGTAAGAGTACTGTGATTATTTTACAGTAGACTATTCTTTTTTCTGTTATTACAAATACATTTCAATAACATAAAAAAATTACTTAAACATTTAACGCATTATTCGCAGCTGAATGGCCTCTCCTAGCATACATTAAATGTATGGTCAGTTTTCTCTGCATCTTACTGCACGTACTAAAGTACTTACATACGAGGATAATCGATTGTTTCCTCGCTGCGGTTACATTAGTAATGTTTACAAGGCGAAAGATTTAGTGTCTCCGTAGGCTGAAAAATGGGTAGCAGTTATTTCAATTGTTATATTTATAACACTGCGTTCTTTAACCCGCCTGCCCAGCGTAGAGATTATTTCATTAGCCTCCCCTTTCGTGGGAGAGACCCTAAGTCCTGGTTGCTAGCGGCTGGGAGGGAGGAGGTGAACTCTCATAGAGCACCAGCCGGCCGGCTGGACTGGTTATGCACGACTCGCCAAAAAGAGATCTAGGCGCCTACGTGCTAAACACCCCCTGGGAGCACCTTTAGCCAGGAAGGCTTTTCAGGTTTCATCGGGACGGGGTGCGCACAGTATGGGCTGTGATGACGATGATACGCTTCATTGTCAAGGCGAGCTGCATAGAATGTATTTAAAACGCGCAGCATGGATACCAAGATAAAAATAAAGATTAGATTCTGGCCACGCCTCATGTTTGCAATGCAGGCCGCAGGTTTTAGCCGATGACGTTACACTCGCAAATATAACATCTCAACAAGGTTAGAGGGAATTGCCTGTGCTTTAGAGCCATAAACTTTATGGCCCAAAGCCTTAGGCTTGAGTAGTGTACCGTGATGTGCCTTTGATTTTGTATGATTTATAAATTTACAAGTGGACCCGGAGGGACTTCGTTTGCGTGGCGTACTATGCCTAGTCGTACACCTACTATACACTTACCTTACACCTACTTAACCCCTACCTACTCTTTTTTCTTGCTTATAAAACTTTCTCTTGAATCACTCTAGCTATTACGAATGCAATAGATGCATTAAAATCATTAAAATCAGTTGCTTAGTTTGAAAGATCAAAGCCTACATATACATATAGGAACAGACGGGAGGCGACTTCGTTTTATACAATCTGCAGACAGATGTTTTACATGTTTTTAATAATTATGTGTGTGAAATATTTAAGTGAATGAATGGTTATCAATTTATTTGAAAATGGTCAGGTTTTTATATTGTGACCATGAACCACAATTGTCAATGAATAATATACCTATATGCGATTTCGAAATAAGAAGATTCCATAGTCGACTAAATAGTCTCTTTCTCAAACAGCGGAAATAATATTCGAGACCCGCATTCCAAAAAAGGTGAAAATCTTAATACAGATAGAGATACCACTTAATACTTTTGCAGTACCTACTTAAGTTATATAATGAGGTACTTAAATTTTTGATTGTTTGCCAACAAATATAAAGGTAGGCAGGTACCTACCATACAATGGGCGTGTTGTGTAACCATGTGAAACAAGATATCTTGCCTGTAGAGAGCTCCGTTAAAAACTGATTCAATAAAATGCACGGTTACAATTAAACATGAATGAAACATTTTACAATAACACCTTTTATTATTCGCGACTGTTATTGGTATCTACTCGACGTGGTAACGTAATTTCGACTCTATTACGTAAGTCGAATGACTTGATTTACCTGTGACAATCGCTCGACTGAAGCGTGGTAAAGTTTATTGATAACTATGAGTCATTATTCCATAACGCTATTTGAATTGTCACAGTTTGTTTGATCAGTAGCACCTTGGCTATATTTTTGTGCGATTGGAGACGCCGGGTACCGCAGTCCATTGAATTCGTTATTCGGCTAAAAGTCAAATCAGCAACTCTGGACTGTTAAAACACGTAATTTGTTCGACAGTCTTGACGTTATTGTCAAATATATTCTTCTTTATAGTGCCACAAACTCATCTGACCCGGTGGCCAAAACAGGAACTGTGAAAAAATAGCGGCACTTGAATTTGAATGTATTTGAAATGACATATTAATGTTAACATGATGCCAACAACAGCGACGCCGTCAGCCGGTTAGAAACATTTGTGGCACTATACATTATACGCGACTTCGAAAGTATTATTGGTTAGTTTTTTATATATTTCTTTTATAACAACGTTGAGTCGTTGTCTCACTTTTTTTTAAGCCAAGTCGCTGAATTCGACAGCCGTTTTTCATGGTATTAGTCATCAAGGAACAATGTAGAGAATTGCAATTCTCTTGATATGTGTGTCAGTGGAACGCTTATATGCACATTGTTTGGTCTAGTTTATTCATTTTTAAGCGATGATAATTATAAAGAAAAGATTATTGAAGTACACCTGTTTGCTTAATTACCTCATCCATTTTGAAATTTTACTTTATTTAATTGATTTTGAAAGTATTGTTATAAAGTGATATTATTCTTGAACAATATTTTACTAGTTGGCCCGGCGCGACTTCGTTCGCCAAGAACAAAAAAATAATGGTTAATCTTCAAACAGGCCCAGCCGTTTTCAAGTTTTAGCAAGACTAACGCACCACAATTGATTTATATATTTGTATATGTATTGTATTGTATGAATGGATTCATATACATATGTATTATGTGTGTGAATATTTATTAGGATATACTATTTGAATTATGAGTTTAAGTAGCTGACGACTAGTTTAATAGACATTAAAATCCATCCTCTTAGGGTTTTAAAATGCTGACTGCATAATATCCTGTCCACTTTTTTACTACCTATTATGAATTTCGTAAAAATATTATCTCATTGTTACTAAGCACATACTCATTGTCGCATTTCTTGGTAGGTGGGCGGCGGAGTTAATTGTTTTTAAATTTCGAATGTCAAAACAGCCATTGTCAACTTATTGTTTAATTGGCAGCCTATTCTGTATTAATTGTGCGTCAACTTGATTTAAATTTCAAATGCTATTGTCGGAGTATTCTAAACATTGCAAGTGAACATCGGTTAAGAATGCACAGGCATTCATTAAAATTAATGTTATTGAAAGTATTTTTGAAATAAATTTGGACAAATTTTACACAGTCCCGGCAATATTCTAGTCCCAATGTAAGCAAAGACAGACAGCTGCTATTTTCTATGAAAAATGGAAATAAAAATGTTTATTTGTCTTGCGAGGAAAGACTCGAAAAGTCTGTTCTGTTGAAAAAATTTGTATGAAAATTTTTAACAAACTAAAACAAAACAATATGCCCATAAAACAATTACCATATTTTAGCTAAAATAGGTTTAATATTAATAAAACTATTTAGTATTTACTCTGTGCTTGCCATCTAACCATCTCGTCCTTGCAGGAGTGTCCCGAGGTGCGGATGTCGCTGCCGCTGTCTGCGCGTGCGCCGGACCCCGCGGCGCTCGCGGCCTACTGGGCGGAGTATGAAGACCTCTGCCGCCAGATCAGCCCCACACAGACCACTGAGGAGGATGACAACCATTATGAAGGTAAGGCTTGTTATTTTTAAAATACGGGCGCCATTCCTTGGTAATGAGAAGCGAAGCATGCAAGGTACGACAGTTTCTTGACAATTTATTTTGATGTACATGACCTACCTACATACTCACATAGATACACGAGGCCTGACAATCCGTCGTCATTTTGTTTGATTATGTACCACGCTGTCACGTTAGTGACAGTGTCAAAGCTAGCATACCTATACATAAATTGGCAGCCATAATTATGCTTCACTCATGGTTTTAGTGAGTATTCGTCCGTATTTTCCGTTCCGTAATTTTAAATCCGTATCTATGAGTTGCTTTATCCGAGAAAAGTGCTGTCAAAGCGAGTTAGTCCGTGGTATTGTCGATGGTACTTATAGGAAAGAGAGAGATTGCAGCAATGACTTGCTTACACGTGCTTGAGCAAAGAATGGTTGATTTCACACTTGAATAGTTGATTCTATTTCACACTCGTACCTTACCACAGGGTTTTTAATTTCCCTGATAACATTCACCCGGCGCCAATCGTTACCGGTGGATGATACGCTTACAAACGTAAGCATAAGCTGACTATAGTGTTACGTAATTAGAACATACGCTGTATATTAGGTAACGTTGTTCGAACGACGATCCCTGTCACGTATAACTGCAACGATGACATTCATTGAGTAACTGTGATGAAAACACGAGGCCTATATTGTTTAGGAACATATGAAATGTTTGTTTATCAGCAAAAGGGACACACTGGAAACCAGTGTTAAAGTACAATAGTTTGTTAATGTCGACCACGATTGGACTATGGACATTTGTGTTTTACTTTTTTATTTTTATTTTATTAATGTCTGTCTGTCTGTTACTATATGTACTGAGCGCGCACGAGGTCATGTCCATCAGGCCCTATAGTCTAACTCGAACGGATAATGCATCGCCATCTCACTGGCTCAAAGCGGAACCGAATGAGATGGCGATGTATCGATCCTTCAATAATTGCTACTCGAATTATTTATGCGGTCGCGCCCGATGAACATGAACTTAGATGATACACAGTATGTGTCTAAGATAAGTTCCGTTTTCTACCACAAGATGTCGCTGCGCGTACTTTAGAACGCGCTATCGAAATGTTTCTGTCAAAATCAATAAGGGTGTTTCCTTGTATTGACTTACGAGAGTGTTTTGAGAATAAATAGTACAACAGTGAGGAAAGTATAACGTGTGTGAGAATTATTTCGAAGTGAATTTATACAGTATGTGTATCATACAGACTGAAATATTATTCAGCTTCTGTTTTGCTTTATAAAACGAAATTCGGGGATCGTACTTTAGCACTATCAATTTATAAGTTCTCAATTGTTCAGCACTGATTGATCATATCGGACGTTTTTGACGGTCCCTCCTCATCTCGAAGATATCAACGTGTAATCAGAGTATCAAACATGTCATTTTCACAATACCTTTCGTCACTGTTTACGAATGAAGTTCGTTTTATGCTGTTGTCTTGATAAGGTCATTAAAGTATGAACAATCAGTTTGTGTTAAACTTATGTGGCATGATCCGTCCACGGTATCGGTGTCTCATTAGCTGGTAGGCGCCTAGGTCTCTTGCGAGTCCAACATAACGAGCTGGCGGCTGCGCTGGTACACATGAGTGTTCTCTGCCTCCCTCCCTCGATAGTCCGGAGGGTGCCATTAGAACCTTCGCGACACGCGCAAAAAAAAAAAAAAACAAATAACCAACATCCTGTAAGTTGCCTTCACAGCTGCCTGCCTGGAAAAGGGCTTCTGCTACGCCAGCGCTCTGCATTGCGTCAGAGTCAGTATGCACAACCTAAGTCATCAGAGAGCAGATCGAAATGGAATGTATGCAATACATTCCATGCTCTCTGATGACTTAGGTTGCTGGTTTAAGCAAAGGCTCTTAAGTAACCAGAAATGCCCATTGGTTAGTACGGCTTCGTAGAGTGCTATCTCTGTCGTACGCGTGTGAGTAAATACAGTGGCGGAAGTAACCGATGTATATTAATTAGCGAATACATCTGTATGTAAACGCACCGTCAGATTAGGTTGAGTTGTTTACAACTCCTGATACGATAAAACTTATAATCTTATTAAAATATTTCTTTAATCGATGGTGATGACTGATTCAATGATTGAAATCTCATATTGAAACACATTCCTACGTATAAATATTACCCCATTAATTAGTATCCAGGTCGTACGATAATTCTAAAGGAATTTGATTAATGGTTTAGGAATTTTGATTAGGAAATATGCCTAATTCTTATCTTGCCGTATACCGTGTTAATGCCTTTTATAACATCGAGATGTTTCGAGAAACAAGATATTCTTTATGACCTTGTACCATACCACCTGCGTTTTATATGCAATAGGTATTTAAATTTTGTTAAATATTTTAAGGAAGCTAGGTACCCCTATTATTTCTCGGTCAAAAATACCTATTTTTATTTGTCGTCAGTTATTCAAAGTTCAAAAACTCTATAACTGGATCGGTAGTGTAGTAACAGAATTAAAATTCATCATTTCAATTTCCGCTCGGCCGGCATTCGATCCCGAGACCTCTTGCTTTAAAGTTGTCTGATACAAAGTTTGATTGTAATGTGAGATTCCCATTTTCAATCAATTTACAGATTTGCTATGTATAAGTTACAGTTTCGTTTCGGAAACAACATTATGATACACTTTTAAAAAATACATAGTAACAGGTGCGCTGCCACTGATGATTACAGTGTTATCCTGGCTTCTTTATCATTTAAGCTGAAATGCAGCAAGCCTCGTTGATGGACGGAACTTGATAAGGCGGTCATACCTAAACAGAGGGACTCTTCAGGCTTGACAGGGCCCTGCCACCGGTGCTTTACATATTACTGAACAGAAAACATGGCGTTATCTGTAACGTAAAGCTTAATGACAACGTCTTGTCTTCTCACATTAAGGTAACCAGCGCAAAAACACACAGGCTGAATGACAACGCTATGGGCGACAGATACCGCTTTCCATTAGGTGTGCTGTTTGATTGTTTATCACTGCATAGCATAAAAAAATATTAAGGCAAGGGCACAAGGCCGACTGATAATAAGTAAATCGAACCATACCTACTGATTACAGTTTAATTCGCAGTAATTGATGATTGATAATAGACAATTGAGGCTATCATGTAAAGGGGTATTTGGGTTGAGAATTTTGTATCGAGGTAGCAGAAGTAGGCCGATACCACATAATACTGATAATCAGTAGGCTTGTAGTATTTTATGTGTGATTTAATATCATGGCCTGAGTTAAAATTGAATTCTACATCGTTAACAGTGACGGATTCAAAATGTGAAACCTGGAAGATATTTAGATAAGTGCCTGCTGGCTTCAACACGCTTTTACTATGTAGGAACGTGCTCTCAAAGTCTGATTTAGCTATCCACTAGGTATCTAGGTATTGTTTTTAGATAGGTAGGAACGCGTAAAAGATATATGTCCGACAGCAGCAGCTTTACAGAACTGTTGATGAGACACACAGGTTAAAGGCGGTGGCTGCGTCGCACGTCGGAAACAGGTTCAGAGCCTCGATGGCAAGGTCGCCGTGCAAATGTCACCAGCGCACCGGTTTTCCTACAATCTTACAATGCCAATTATCTGACCCGGTGGCCAAAGCTGGTACTAAATGTCGCCAATTTCGAAATCTTATGTCAATGCCAACAACAGCGACGCTGTCGGCGGGTCAGTTAAGTTTGCACTATGTCGAGCTACGGAGAATTGACGTATGAAATCGGACGTCATCTACGGTTTTGGTGTGCCTGTCACGTGAGGTGTGTATGTCAATGGGGCGGTCTGCAGAGGAAAATGTCTGGTCAAGGTTAAATACTTTGAATATCATTTGTTTTTTAGGAATACAGTGATCTCCTGTGTCTAGAGTTAGAATTCATATAAGCATCTCTTCAACAAGAAGGTTCTGGTAAAAGGTGTCTCATTAGATTAAAAAACTAGGTAAATAAATTAGGTACCCAAGTAAGGTCTTTAATGCATATTTCAGTTTAATAAAACTTGATGAGCCTTTTTAGTACTAAGGTAACCTTACGAACCTTATCGTTAACCTTACATTGAACGAAACTTATCGTATCGTTATCGTATGGCTATCGGCAAAGAAATCACGGAAAATCACTATATTTTATTTCACTAAGATAACTAAATGTTGTTCCTATCATACATACAAAGTTTTACCGTAACCGTTTTTAAGAAATAAAAATATTTGCTTGTATGAAAATTACAGTACTTATTGGTCAAATTCTCCATATAAAGCGGCTATATCATATTTAAAGACTTATTTAAAAAGATGTAGGTATGCATCTCAGTAGCTGTTCAGAAACAAGAATCCCTCGCGCAAAAAGATCGCGTAGCTTTCTGATAAGTAAAATTTACTCGTAAATAATTTCAAAACGCAATAAAAGAAAGTAGAGTACACAACATGTACAACAAATGTTGTTTCAGATAAGATGACATTTTGCGTGTAATTGTCGCAATCTACAAAAGCATTGTATTAATCAATTGCTTTTAATAATCTCATATTTGCTTCTGAGATTTAATGATAAGATTCGATTTTACATAAACAGTGTGACATTATAAAGGAACTGAATTTGCGTTATTCACTTACTGCGCCTTCAATAGCACTAATTTTATGTTTATTTTCCTTATAGAATAACTAATATTCCTCGAGGAAAACAAACAATAATTTAGCAAGTAATTACAATTAGGTACTTGGATGAAACCTGCACATTCAGGCGACTGGATGTGTAACCATAATCCTA
This sequence comes from Blastobasis adustella, assembly GCA_907269095.1. NCBI lineage: Eukaryota > Metazoa > Arthropoda > Insecta > Lepidoptera > Blastobasidae > Blastobasis > Blastobasis adustella. Next base: position 18,507,080 of record OU026123.1, read on the forward strand.
TCTGGTCAGGTTCCCCTGGTAGCAGGGTCTCGGAGGTCGGATAGCAGTCGCTGTAATTATCTGATTGGCTTAATCCTGGATCATGGTCAAGGTGGACCCCGGGCCCTCGTGCGAGAGAGCACAACCGGGATATTAAGGCCATGATGTTTTTTTTTCCTCACAGAACAACTAATATTCCTCGACGAAAACAAACAATCATTAAGCATATAATTACAATTAGGTACTTGGAAACACAAACGTAGCGATAAAATGGCCGTTGGGACATTTCCTGTGACAATTTGAGGTTAGCGAAACAATAGGGTTGCGGTGACGGATATACGCGTAGTTAAATGCATTTCTATGGCAGACAGAACTCATAACCTAAAATGCTAGGCCCATAACCTTGAATAAAGGGATTTGGCGACTACAATGTCTTAAATAAATATGTATACAGGTACAGTAAGAAAATAAATAACTTTATTTTCTCTTGATGATAATTTAGTTATTGACACGCATGTGCAGGTTTCATCACTATGTTTTCCCTCATTGTAGGAGCATCGGTTGGTGTTAAACTAATAAAACGTAACTCAGACAAGAGTAATTGGGACATGGCCGCAGTGGGATTCGAACCCAGTACCTCTCGCTTACGAGTCGGATACTGTAACCGCTCGGCCACCGACGCTCCTCAATGTGTGAAATTGACGTCATAATTAACTTCAATTATTTCTTGCACGTGTTTAGTGTAGTAATTATAGTCGGCACCGCTTTGAAAAGTGGTAAGTCGCATAGTTTAGTAATTTTGTTTTTTGTCAATACTGTAGGTAATAGGAACTTAAAGACACGTTATTTGACATAGATTCCCGCTTTATCTACACATTTAATCTGTGTTTACTTACGTGTCTTTGTCAATTATCTTTACTATCATACAGGATGCCGAGTCAAGAGGACGAGACAATAGTCACGCACACATGTGTTTTCTTTTGTGTTTACTGTAGTACTTGTTCTGACCTTTCACTTTCGAATCAAGGTATTTTTATTTAAATAAAATATATGGTATATAGTTGTTAATAGCTAGGTTTCAAATTTATTTATAAAAAAAGCCAAATTAAGTAAAAAGTAATTAAATAGTTAAAATAAATTTTCATTTGGTAACAAAAATTAGAGCCCATATGCAAATGTATATGCAGTTTTAGTTTCTTTACTAATGACAGAAAGGTTATTTTATTATTTATAAACAATCGCGCAGTGTCCCCCTAGTCACTGCGCAGTCGCCGTGTCGCGTCCGCCTAGCCACCGCATCATCGTCCGCACATCAAGCTCTAGGCTGCGCGATTCCTACGCGGTGACCAGGCGGACACGACCCGTGGGCGACGATACGCGATTTGACGTAGCGTAGCGACATATAACCGGCCCCTAAGTGAGCTTGTAAAAGTAAGTAAGTAAGTAAAAACTCTTTATTGCATACACAAAGTAAAAGATACATAAAAAAGTACCCCTTCATCTATACAACTAAGTGCAGACAACTCGTGTAAGAAAAAGAAGCTCCTACACCTAAAGCGCTACGGAATAAAAGTGATGGTAGCACTTGCACGCAACAATGTGGTTTTATGGAGATGAAAATGTTCGCGCGCGGTCACGATCGGCCACGGTGTCGTATTGACAGGCGCAGGCGCAGGTTATTTTATTTTGTTTACGAAGCCGTTACAAGTAGCTGTAACGGTTTATTGTCTTTAAGTTGGTCTTTTTAGGTTCATTTTAAGCATAATTTGAGAGACAGTTTTTAGTTATTTTCTAGATAATGATCGAGGAGCGTCGGTGGCCGAGTGGTAAGGGTATCCGATTATCAAGCGAGAGGTATCGGGTTCAAATCCCATTTCCGCCATGTACCATTGACTCTTTTCTGAGTTATGTACATTAGTTGAATACTAACCGATACTCTTACGGTGAGGAAAACATCGTGATGAAACCTGCACATTCTGGCAACTGAATGATCACCATGATCCAATCTGGTCTGGTTCCTCTGGTATCAGGGTCACGGAGGTCAGATGGCAGTGGCTCCACTGTAATTATCTGACCCTGGGCTCGCGTGCGGGAGAGCACAACCGGGACATGATGATAAAACCAAGATGATTTTCTAGATAGACATCTACCTAGTTTTCGAGATTATTGTTATTGCGCTCAGACAGACAGACACCGTGAGAGACCGAGCGAACTTATCCATCAAGTAAACCGAGTTGAGCTCAAGCCTGTTAAGTACGAGAAAATTTTCCAAGAGCGTACTTAAGTTGCGTCGGAAATACATGCTTGGGACAGTCCCGCCGCCTCTTCCGCGTTCAGAGGACGATAGAGAATCTAATCGATTAATTGTTCCCAAACATTCTCCATTGCCGCTCAATTGTGGGCCTGAGGCTGCAGTATGCGTCAGAGGCCCGCATTCCTCGTCGCCAACGGGTTTTGTCGAGAAAACCGGACATTTCGCCGCAGATGCCGGAGCTATCGCAATATCTTGGCGGCTTGTAGCAGTAACTTTTCCTTCTTACTTCTTACCACACACTTTCGAGCCGCTCGTAATGTTGGTAACCTTCAGTGAGTCAGTGCTGAGTGCTTTGGAGGTAGGCTCTGAAGTCGCTAAAGAGGTTGTGGATGGCTTGACGGTATTGATTGATCACTTGTACACCTGATATTCGCCTAAGCAAATGAGCCGACACCAAATGAATGGAATAAGGGCAGGCAAATTATGATTGTTCTGAGGGAGACGTCTATGGTGAAAAGAAAGGCGGATGTTTTCTTGATAAGATTTGTTTAAGTATAAAAGTTATCTTATTAAATTATTTGTGCAGTGAAACGTTTATTATAAGTAACCGCTAAAACTCCTACAATAAAAAGTAAAACAAACTTTTCGTTCGTTATCCAAATATTTCCATATACAAAAATAAACAAACCTGTAAAAACATTCCATTCGTAAACCTCCGAAACGAGAAAAACAACTTGATCCTTGTACTTGTTATTTTACTTACACTCCAAGATAAGATTGTTATGCGGCCAGTACATTCATTCATGATTGAGGCGACCGCGACTTGAGTACCTAGGTACCTAGAGGTATGTCGGTGGCACACAGTCACAGCAATGCACTGGTCAGATAACGGATTTACTATGATTGCACTCAACGCTGGCCAGTTATTCGGTTGGTAGCAAGCTAAATTAGTACTTAAGCTAGATAATCGAGTATCAACTTAATGAAATTTTACCTCGACCGTAAACTCCGCTTTCTTAGGCCCCATTCGTGGCTTCTAACTGTTTATAGAAGTTAATACAACCTTTACACACCTTATCTTTTATTCGTTACTAAATTCTATTTGGACGCCGGCATACCGCGGTGGTTAAATAATGACATAAGTTACAACACGATTAGAGAGATAAGTGTTACACAGCAAGCGGTCCATTTATGGGCAGATACGATCACTATCATGAGGTGCCGAGCTATGGAGCTTGGCGCAACGTGACGATTACAGCGTTACATTAGGGCTCAATTTTGAATTGCGAATTCATCGATTAACCACTTTGCCAACTATTATTACAGCGCCCATCGGCAAATGGCAAGCTGTAGTTGGTTCTTGTGCAGTCTCTACCCTAAATTGTGTCACCAGGCATGTAGTATATTAGTGGTTTGTATCTACATTGGAGACTGCACCAAATACTAACATTAAGATAGTAATAATAGTTTTGTAGGCAATTTCTGTGAGTCAATGGTGCTTCGATTAATTTTATTAATTAATACCTAGGGCTAGTCCACGATTTTTGCTTGAGTTTTAAAGTTTTTGCAGAAACCTTAAAAATCATAATATACAACCTTGTCGCAGTTATGACCCTGTTGTTTATTTATGTTATTAGGATAATATGTTAGATTAACATTAAAGAAAAATAGGTTTATAACTCTTAATTTGTTTATAATTTACTCATGGTGTTATTTTAGATGGTGCAATATATGTTAGAGTAAAAACTGTATGGAAATCTGTATGGAATTTAAATAAACGTACACGTGTGCTGTTTAATGTGCGACGTCGTTAAGATATAAGTAGATACCGACTTAATTTGTTTGATCCCGTTTGAGGGGATGTCCTTTGGCGCGTTTTTAATTTAGTGTTTATTATTCTTGGCATTGGTTTGTACTTTATCAATAGATAACATATTTATGAACTGGTTTTTCCAAACAACGTCGTAAGTAATACACTGGCAGTACAGGTGTAAATTATTATCATCTTGAAATGTTTTTGTATCGGTAGGTGTTTCGTATACCTAAATGTAAAAGAAAGATAAATGTTTAAAAGGATTTAATTATAGAAAACAACTTATCGTGAAAAACATAGTCTACTTTGGAGGAGTTTCTATGTTATTTATTACAGAAGCAAAACTTACGAAGTGGGTATTAATGGTTCAAAAGCAGAGAGCGCATTTTTGCGAAGACGTTGAGAACGGAATTCCACGCAGAAAAAACTTAAAAACGGTTTTTATTAAAAAAAACTCAATTTCCATTGAGCAAGAGTTTTTGACATTTGAATTTTAAACCAATAGCGGGTTTACTCCAGCGTAAAGAGCGCATTCCCGCAAAAAACTGACCTACATTCCACGCAGAGAAGAACCGAAGATAATTTTATATGAGACCCGAAAAACAGTTCCCCAACAAAAAGTGAATTCCCATCGAACAAGTGATTTCGACATTTGAATTTTGAACCGGACTGCCACTGGCTTACTCTACCGTGGAGAACGCATGCGCGGACAGCCGCAGCCAATCCGGCGTCTGCGCGCCCGGTGCCCGTTACGCCGGGTTGCCAACTTAGTGCTTTCGACGCTAGATCTAGCGCTTCTTTTCGTACGTTTAGAGCCCTTTTCCGAAAGATTTTCATAGAAAATCCAGAAATATAGCACTTTTATAACCCTCGACGAAAAAAAGGGTTGTTATAAGATTGACGTGTGTCTCTGTGGCTTTGTGTATATGTGTGTCTGTCTGTGGCATCGTAGCTCCCGAACGGATTGACGAATTTTGACGCGGTTTCTTCTGTTTGAGAGCCAGTTTATTCGAGATGGTTCTTAGCTTTGTTTAATTAAAATCGCTTCAGTAGTTAAAAAAATATTTGAGTATACCTAAACTTGGTCTGGGTAATCCGACTTTTCCTGTCAATTGGTTTATCTAGACCTTAAGAAGCTTAGATTTCTGTAGAAGCGCGTTTTCGCTTGAAGAGTAGGCTCCACGCCGGAATGAGAGTCTGTTAACGGGACCGCGGGCGGTGTCACGATAATTCGATATGTTGATCCGAGGCTGGGACAGGTTCCCTGAGGTCACAAGGTCGCGGCCGAATACCCTGTTCGTACTGCAGTGACTGCAGCTAGGCAGGTTACGGGTTAGGTTTGTACGGGAACAATACAAGCTCCATTTCGAACGGAATATCCCGCTAAGTATGCCAAATCTCTCTTACGGCTTACCATCAGGAAGCCTTGCTTGTTTTGCCACCATTAAAATCACAGTCACAAGTATATTTGTGCTTTGAAGGAACACACAATGTGCCTAAGCAGATTTTGGGACTCGTTTAGCGGCCATGAATAAGGCTACGACTAGTTAGGCATGCACGCTACGACTTCGACTAGTTAGGCATGCAACTGTCGCTTTGCTTTTTATGACATCGGTTAAAAAACAACAGTACCGTTACCGCCCAATAAAACATCAGCGTGACTTTCAGAAATAGTCGGTGACATATCGGTAACTCGAGTTAGAATATTTTGGGAGCTTTTATAAGACTCCGTTTCGTGCGAGATGCGAGGATCTTTTGCAAAAAAAAGGATTTAAGTATGACCAAAAATAATAAAACCTGTTTGAAAGGATAAATCATGATTATGCTTCAACAACAGGCCCATTAAGTGTATGATAGCGATCATGATGCTTTAATATAAATTTCGTTACACAATAAACAACAATTGTGAAAAAAAATTGCTTGGCTAACCTTCAAACATCGCTAGTCAGTCAACAAACTAGGCATAACTGGTTCGACACCAACACCTTACCCATTAATTATAACTATCACAAGCAAATCCTCAAGGTCCATTCAGCCAATGACGAGTTCATTAGGGCCTGCCTCTATACAAATTGGTGTTGTAGCCTTGTATGATAGCTGCTCCAATTAAAAGCAAAGTTTTGACAAGTGCCGATCGCCTTGGGAACTCACTGTTGCCTATACGAGATCACAAATGTTGCCTAAGTTGTCAAACAGCAATAACTTCTGAGATGAAAATAAATTACCCGATTATATATTAGAATTAGTCGTTCGCACTGTCGAAAATAGCAAAATTTTTGCCGCTTTGAAGACTGGTCATATTTGCGTCACACACCGAAATAGGTGGACAAGTTTTTTGTCGCTATAATTTTACAAAGTTTACTACTCGGTAATAAATCTGAGATTTTATTCCCTTTGTGGATTTTGTGGATGGTTTAATAGGTAATCGATTTTGTAGTTTTTAAAGTACTTATAAGGACTATTTTCATAACACATACGAGGGAAATCCCTAAGCCTTCGCCTAACCATTTATGACAGACACTGTACAGATAACTTTTAATTCAAGCATAGAATACACAAAGCTCGAGCGTTTATTCTCGGAATACTCTTTACCTCATACAAATAAACGATACAAATGAACATGTACTTAGCCATTCAATAAGACAAAGAATAACTCCGAATCCGAACATAATCCCTCCACACCTAGCGCACAAACACGTAATTTTTAACACCAACAATGGCTCGCTCGCTAGGAAAGTCGCGGAGACACCAGAAGGTCAATGTGTGTATACTTTCACCGTGGCTCAAGGCTGCGGCGGCCATCCCAAGCGCCACCTGTACTGTGGTACAAACTCTTAGCTGCGGCAGTGATTTGTGGATCCGTAATAACTGACCTAGGATTGGTGGGTAACTTTCGATGGTGAAGGAATGAAAAAGTACATGTTTTAGGTAATTTTTTTGTTATTGCAAAGCCAAGAGTGCAAATTAACCCTACAGTTGTTTCCTAAAGTCATATTGTAATATATTGAAATAACATCCGGAGGACTATTTCATAAATTATCACCATCCGAGCGGTCAATCCTAGCTTCTGCCAGGGTCCGGTTTCCTACTCTTTCTTCTCCACTTTGGCGTCTTCGGCACCCTCGCATCGCGTAAAATTCATCTCTTGTTTTCATTAGAACGTAACTACTTCGCAAATTTGTATGCCATTATTATACAGTACCTAGCTAATCTAAAGTTTCTATAAACAAAATTTTTGCATCCGTCTAATCTCCATCTAACGACGGTGTGAACCGTGTACGCTTCGGTCAATGGATTCAAAACACTCGTTTGTGAATGGGGGCCATTTATTGTCCTCTCACACGTTCGAATTCCAAAATCTCGCCCACAATGCCCCGACGCATCCGCAATTGACAACTTTTGGCAATTCAAATAGCAAATTACATCATACCCTCTTCAAATAAACTCACACATCATCGTTACGTAAAAAGCATTTCTCCAAACATCTTCACGTGTTATAAAACATTCCATCCCAATAGTCCGATTGACCATTATTATCGATTTAATCTGCGAACGGTAATCGTGTGTATATTCGAATAGAATACGAATAGTTTAGTCGGATTCCTGAGTTGGGTTGGTCGAATGGTCTCGGACAATCGATAATGGTCTTAAGATGGCTTGCACAACCGTTACGGCATAGTAATAAGTGAATTTTGACGGTCATTCGGTGATTGCTCGTTACTATCGGTGTCTCAAACGCGAGTCGGCGGTCGGTCGTTTTCGTAATACCTTTCTGGTGGTCCTCTGACAACAATTTGGATACAGGTGAGGAATTTCAGACAGGAATTATGCAGGTGAGAAACTGTTAGTTGACTTATGTTAGTATCTAACTGTGTATATAGTTTATTTTTTACTTTTGTTAGAATATTGTGAAATATTTATAAACCTGAGAAATCAAACGTTCTTTAATTTAAGGAAAAAGTTTTAAATAATTTCTTACGTGAACTTTCATATAGGTGAGGAACTTCTGACAGGAATTAAGCAGCTGAGGTCACTGATCGTGAAGTTTCAAGTCAAACCTCCTTAATTATACTTCGATCAATGTATTGTATTTATTCCATTACAGCAGATATTTTAAGTGTGAATATTTGTAAAGATTTCTTAATAAATATGCATGCACTTCAAAAAACTATGGGAACAACATATTGTAAAAGTGTCGTGGTACCTATAAGTGTATTTGTGTAACTGTTAACCATGTTCATTGTGTGTGTGCACACATATGTGTATGTGTAAGTGCTAACCATGTGCATCGATCGCCTTGGCGTTCCGTAACACCGGCTCACGTAGAGTATTAAATAGAAAGTTTAATAAAAATAGTAAAATCACTCGGAACAGTGAAAGGAAAATTAGAGGTTTGATCTCACATGCCGGCTGGAGTAATAAATAGACGTCTTTGACACACCGTTTGGCGTTTGACGGACTGTGGCTTGTAATCGTGGTTCGTGACTGTTTTATTTTCGTCTCCATTTGCTTCGTATTTGTACACGTTTTTAATATTAACATAGGTTATATTATCATTGATAAACCGTGACTTTATTTAGATATATTCATTATCATATCTTTGCTGGGCATAGGCCTCTCCCAGAGATCTCCATAAGTGCCTGTGCCTTCTGTTTTATTTAGGTATACCTAGTCATGTTATTACTTAAATATTTATAATATTTTTCTTCTCATTTAATGAAGATTATGCCTTAAATATTCTTATTTTGCGATTAATATTATATTATTATAGATCGGGGCATACTTATGTTTTAACAATGAATTGTTCAGTAGGTATATTCATCATCATCTTGGCGTTAAATCCCGGTTGCATTCTGGGTTCGCGTGTTAAATAGAACCGCTGCTACAATAGCTAAGTTTGTTTTTATCTATTTTTTTTTATCAATTTATAGACAGGCATGTTTAGTTAATAAAGTTTTCAGAAGCTCATTTCGTATTACGCTAACAGACTCGCACAGCAAGAGATATCTCGTTTTTAAACGGTTCCATGACGTCTTTCGCAACGTCATTCATTCACAACATACACCCACGTGAGCCCTCGGCTCCAAAAATATTTTTCTCATTCAGCATTTTAGCCAGCTTACCTACTTATCTATTTTTGGCACAGCACGTCTGTCTGCGAAACTGTTTTAAATATAAACCTACGATCCCACCCATTGACGTAACTTAACCCCACCCATTGACGTAACTTAACCCCACCCCTTAACCGTGTGACAATTGAATAGATTGTTGTTGATATTTATAATTATTATACACACTTAATTTTACGATATCTGCTTGCGTGCCAAGCGTCGTACAAGCGTAGATATAATCGCAAAACCCACTACTAATTTATACCCGTTTTCACTAAACATAGAAATCGCCTAAGACGAAAATACGTTTGATCAACCGCTAGGAAATAACTAGCGCCGTTATTATTCTGTTTACCACAGATACCAAAAAGTCAACTCAATCGACAGTTTCCCAATATCGCGTACGCGAATCCATAGATAAATCTTGTCTGAGGCAGAAGTTCGGTGACATAGACCAATTAACTAAGGCGATGCCTAAACATAGAGGTTTCTAGTTAGGTAAAGCTTTATTCGAAATGTGTGAAATTTTGTGAAAATTCGTGATATTGACTACATATTACGGGCTGGTAATCACATAACTTCGTAATGTATGGGCGTACCTAGTTAATTAAGAAATATATGGACTCTATGAGTGATCAATCTCGACTTCTGTCTCAATATTTTAATAAGCAAATCTCGACCTTGTTGCCACACAGCGGCCAAATTTCGTCATGCAGTCAATGAATTCTCGTTATGAACTATCGCAAAACAATTGATCTTGATCTAGTTCGCGTAGAATAGCCGTTTTCTACAACCTGTGCTGTGGGTTTATTCAACTGATCTGTTTGGTGATTTTATGATTTAATACCGGTCGGTTGTGTACTTAGGTCTGTTTGTTTCGATGATTCATTCATTTAAGTAGTATTCTTAATTTTGAATTCTCAATTACGGAAGGGAAAACGTAAAAGTATCACTTGACTGTCGATTTCATGCTTTAGCGGCAGGGTGAATTCTCAAGGTTCGCAAATAACTAAGGCTAAGCGTTGTATTGGAGGCGCCGACATTAGCACTCCAATTTGTCAGGCTAAATTTATAGGGATACTTTAAATAATTTCTTTATACGAAGGGGTGTGTAGGTATGCGTTATTGATATCAAACAACTTCTACTTCAAATCAGCTGTTTCATACATTTTGGCAGAATTCGTTTAAAATTTTGAACGTTTAGATTTTGGGCGAATATATTTTCCGCGATTTCAAGTTTGTGAAGTTAAATATACCTAAGTAACCGAATCTTCATATTACCGCTACTCCTAACACCAATAGTCTCTACTTTTAGATAGTTCATTGGTTCTGCTTCCGACATGTCCTCGATTACTTGACACTAGTGTCGCAACAACCAACCACCTTCCGCCATTTAAATTGCCTCACACGCCAGTAATTTAATTAATTCCATTTTCAAAGTATGTGGCGACTTGATTGGCCCATTGCTTTACTTTCAAACGGTCTTGTTTTGGTCAAATCTATTTTTTGTGCAGGCAACGGTTGTTTCGGGTAACGGTTCCGCTTCTTTGGTTTGCTTAAGAGGAATTATCGACCGACATTCCTGATATAATTTGGTCTATGTCTAAACTGTATTAACTGGAGGCCCGGTTAACAAGTACCAATTACTTACGAATCTGTTTAGAGTCATCTCGTCTGCGATTATTTGAAGAGTAAATTCCGTTGAGGAATACTTTACTTACACAGACAGACTAATAGACTCTCTCATATAGTAATTTTTTAATATTGTTCATAATTACTAAAAATTACTATTTCATTCATTAAAGTTAGCCTTACTAACACGATAAAACGGACCCTAATACATGAAATAGATATCAATAACTCCATGGTAAGTAGTGTCATTTATCATTAACGTAGACGCACTACATCATCTTCCGAGCGGTTAGTCCCGGCTTCTGCCACTTTCCGACTCATTCTTCTCCACTTCGCCCGGTTTTGGGCCTCGCGCATGAAATGAAATCTATAGAAGCCACAAAACTTCTTGCAAAACGACACCGCAGGTCTTCGTTACACAGCATTGTTTTAAAGGTCAGCTTTATTACTTTCCGTCACTGTTTATCTTTTGCGAAGATAGTCGCAATGTTTGTTTGCAACTTGCAATCCTTGCCACCGCAGAGTTGCTTCGCAGACTGCGCTTGCGCAAAGTTGCTCGCGAAATAGAGTGTACATAGTGTATGCGCTCGCATACACCACCTTCGCACCTTGTAAGAGAGTTTTGTAATTACTTATAAACAGTCCGCGGCTGTTCTCGAGTGCAGAGTACGTACCGGGAGACGCAGCGTGGACCAACGACCAGGTAAAGATAGCAGTTACCATCTGGATACGGAAGGCACAAGACCGGCCTATGTGGAGATCTCTGGGGAGGACTATGCTCAGCAGTGGGCGTTTCCGGCTGATTTGATGATCATGATGATGAGTCCACTGCCGGATTTAAGTCGTCCCCACATTAGTGGAGGGCATTGCCATAATCTCCACGCTTGGCAGGTTGGTTGGAGATCGCAGAGTTGAAAACACTCAGAAGTACTCAGTTTCACAGAAATTCATTTTTTGCGAGAGTTGCATCTGAATGACCTTGTTATTTAAATTAATTGCGCCTAATACCGACTGATTGTTCTAAAATATAAGCTATTCTTTTAGCATAAATATTTAGAGGAAAATTAGTTATTTGCGTCGTATACCACCTTTTGTTCTATTAATACATTAAAACGTAAATTCCCATCGGTAGATATGTGTAGGTAGTAATAAATAACAATATTTACATTCCATTGATCTACGTCAATCGAATCACCACACCTTAATACAAGCCTAACACTTTGGCAGTCCTAATTTGCATTCAGGCAAACAACACAAAACCTTTATTTATTTATAACGTTATTCGACTCGACAGAGGACAAAAGGATTAAACAGAATTGATTATTGACTCATAAAAAAACTCCGAAAACAATTGACAGTCTGAGGTTCAGTCGACAAACTTGTTGTTGTAGGTATTATTATTTTCAAGCGCTAGAATATAATGATAGAGAAAAAATACTACGTAGGTATATACTACATTTTACCGTGATTTTACTTCGTGTCTGGGCATTCCAATTTCCATATTCAGTATAATATGTGTCTCATGTATAAGTGCCTCAATACTAGCTAGATCAATCCGAATAATACATGCTGCAGTTTTCGAACGCATATCCGCTTAAAAAAATGTTTCGAAAATTCGTGACCGGAGAAGACAGGAGTTATTAGAAATTCCTACAGAATGTCACAAAATTGGGCGACGTTTCGGTACATTCGAAACAAAAGCCGTTAGACAAATGCAGAACGCCCAACATGGAGGCTCTCAATTTTGTACTCGACAAACAATACAACAATGTCTATAGGTAGGTGGGTGCAACACCGGTTTTTATTGTCACTATACTTGTCACGTTTATTTATATCACAGTAGGTCAAAGCCTCATTGAATTCGCGAACTCAATTAAAGTTAATTTCGACAATGGCTTGCAGACATCCTGGGAGATGGCCTACTTGTGATAATTTGGCGCAATTGTCCAAATTCGAGTCCACGTGTATTATGAGCTTCTCTGCCTTAACTGTGGTATCTCTCGTATATATAGGTACGTTATATAGATAGACGTGATATCAAAATTTAACATTCTCCTATTTAATATAAACACGAGGGGTCAATCAGTTTTCTTTATAGGGGATACAGATTTCAACATCCCGATTTCTAATCAAAGCAATATCCAACCCATCATGCGTACAGAGCATCTTCTCGTAAAACTTTGTGATGATACACCCTGTGCTTCAATTACGGTAATCTTCTTCTTCTTATCGAGTCGATGGACTTAGCTCCACCTTACACTTTGTTCGCCCAGTATTCGGCAACGCATACAGCATTTGGACTGGCCTCGAACAAGTCCTCCATTGTGCAAGTTTTAGGACACGCCGAGCAATTATGTGCTGATAATATTTAATCCGCCCTTGTTCCGAGCTGGGTTTTGACATAGTCTTATAGTTATGCTAGGATCAGTATCCAATGATTTTTTTTACGCCACAAATAATAAATGTTCCAAACCATAGCTACACCTACCTACCCCTAAGATCCACTGTCTAATTTGATGCCATAATTAAGAAATACTATAACCCGCAACAGAGAATGAGATAAACATTAACTACCTATAAATTACGGGACTCAGAACAATAATCTACCGCGACGCTGTCTCGCATACCGGATACGCATCCCGTCCCGAGCTGGCAACACCCGGCAATCAGCCACAGAGTGCTTATTCCTGTGATCATAACGTGATCGTGCGACTCGTTTTGCCGCAAATTATTGAATATAATTGTCTGGCAACACTGTCATTATCGGCAATCAGGATATGGAGCCGCCGGCGATGTACTCAGTAGATATACTCTGTGGGCGCGAGTGCGGTAAGTATGATGCGAGGGACCGCTTGTGACTTTATTATCTTAATGAGACGCTGTCATGGGGATAATATTATATTAACTCGGTAGGTAAAATATCCCGTGTTTTCTAAAGCCCTATTGGACGTGCTGAGGCTGACTAACGTCACGACCACTTTTTATTTTATATATATATATAAAAAATATAAAATACATATGTCAATGTGTTTAATACATTTTAAAAGTATGTTTCGGGTTTCCTACCGGGAATCCCGGTTGGCGGTAGGAAACCCGGACCACACTTTTAAAACATGCGACAACGACCGCGACAATTTAAAACAAAACATCCAGTTTAATATAATTTATTCCATTCTAAAACATACACCCACTGTACCCTAATTGCGCAATCTCCAGGGCGCCAAGGCGTCATTGATTACAGCCCGTGACGCCATTACTCGCAACCTTCCGTCGAGTGGCGAGCACTTGGCGCTAAATCGATTAGTAGATAATAAGTGATATCGATATAAATTGATCGGGCATCATCATTCTTATCTGTGTGTACTCTATATTTAGGTAGAGTGAGATGGAGTCTACGTAGAGGGGGTTGAAATGGCTTTTTTTAAGAATATGATGGTACGTATCTACCCTATTCGGCACAGAGCTCAGGAGGGGATTATGAGACTATACCATGTTTGTCCAATGTAAATGGATTGGTAGAGATCGTTGTGTGCTTAAACATCAGATTAGGGACGTATTTACGTCTTCTAATAAAAACACATTAAAGCAACGTTTTTCATTTTTATATTTGCATCACTGCGATCTCCAACCCGCCTATCAAGCGTGGAGATTATGGAAATAACCTTCGCTCTCCTGTGTGTCCTCCAGTGGACTGTGATGAAGAATAAAAACACAATAAGGACCGAGAATTTACATAAAAAGACAGCAGCAGTACATAAACAAAAATAGATTTAGATGCTAGGAGAGTTCTGCTATTACTGTTTATGAAAAGCAAACCGAGAACCTATGTACGAGTAGTAAATAATAGAAATCTCGTAAATATGTGACCGCACCCACAACCAACTCTTGCAAACAAGTAGTATTGACAATATCCGATGATTTCCCCTATTACCAACACAATAACCCGTCCACTTTAACATGGTCTCAAAGATAAATATCTCCTTTCTTTGAAGATAATGTGCTTTTTTCATTGTGCTCACTGCAAATCGATCAATCTTGTCATCCTAATGCGCTACATCTGCGGATTTCTCTTTGTATTTCTGCGAAACTGCATTTACCTCATGATGTGAAGTTAAAATAAAGATTTGAAAGGCTGTTTAATGTCTAGCCGCCCTCGACCCCCGTCATTCGCACCTATCACTTATATTATAAATGCGAAAATTTGGCTAGTTTGGAAAACTAGATTAGGGTCTGGAATAAACATTTTATTATCGTGTATTCAGACTAACGGAAAACTAGTTAAACATAACTTTATTTGTAAAATGTTTAGGGCCGCAGTTATAAATTCTATTAATATGTTTTTCTCCGACTTTCTTAAAACCATTTTAAAGGTCATTTTTAACTGCAGGCCCAGACACCTAAAAAAAATAATTAATTAATCTAGCGTCTCGGCCCGCGGGCCCAAACCAGAACTGGCCGAAACGCCTGAACACTAGAAGAAAGGACCTGAACGGCCGACTTTCGCCCATATTTTCTACGCCATTAGGCCATTCGCCGTTCAATTTAAAGCAATTAATTAGCGCCCGGCATTTCTCGGAGGCGAGGCGAGCACAATCGCAATATTTGCTTTGTTATTTGACAACAATCCGCGGCGCGGCGCTTTCTCGTGGGAGAGCCGGTGCGCGGGTCCAAACCCCAGTGCCGCCAAGACAGCAACAAATCCAGTATAAGATAAACTGGCGTCTCTATTGACGGGTATGGCACTGTAAGCTCCTTTTATACTGGTTTTGGGTAGGTCGATATTCAGCCTTCTGTGCCAATGTTTTTGAGTTATGTACGTTAGTGGAACACTAGTCGACTCGCTTACAGTGAGGGAGAACATGACAATTTTTTTTGTATTTTTTTATTGAATCATGATGAATCTGGGCGGGAACCCAAGTTAGCAGGCTCACAGAGGTCAGATGTGAGTCGGATATAATTTTTTTGTATGTTAGGTACTTGGTGATAAACAAGCAAATAACCCATCTGATGTAAAACGATAACTGTCGCAAATAACAGCTACATGAATCACGCAGAATTCATTAAAAAAAAATTCAGAACCGCAGGTGCGTTGCCACTGAGGACTAATAATTACAATGCGTCATGCCCACAATTGCGCTGGCTATCGTATATCCTACAAACCGGAACAATACAAATCGCTCGGCGGCAGAAATACGTAGTTATAATTTCTGGACGGAACCGTTCTTCCGTTCTTTCTTTCGTTTGAAAATTTAAAAGCGATATGTGTTCTAATTATCTGTCGTTAATGGTGCAACATTGAAGTACTAATACCATAAATGTATTGAGTGGAAACGCTCAGTTGTATAGCGATTTCACTTAGCAAGATCACTCGCTAGCTCATTAGCTCAATACCAGTAATTTGACCGTCAAAGCGTGAGAGTGAAGATTTCTACATTCAGTTGTCTCTTCCCCAGAGTCTACGGTTTAGGTGTTGAGACTCGAAGTCTTGAAACTTTTTCTAATTTTATTTATTTTATCTCGACACGTAATTATTGCTTTTGCGGAATATCTATTTGCGGATTTTTATGAATTTTGCATATCCAAACGCCAGTTTCCTTTTATACCTCTAAGTCGTTGTCTTCATGGGAAACGGTCATGCGACCATGCTCGCACGATGGACGTCACCCGACCAATTGGAGACCTCAAAACCGACCGTCGCACGACCGTGGTCGTACGACCGTTGCCAGTTAGGGGAGCGCCTAAGGCGACAAACAAGCGCACAAACATAGAATAGATACTAAACGTACAAGTCCCTAAGACACGGGAAATCCAGAGACTGTTTGTTGTCTCGTGTCTCGAGACTAAAACTAAAATAATAAAAATCCAACCCTAGTCTGTATTGACACTCAGCATATTATGGTAGAGTATTGGCATGCGCCTGCGTCTGCGTCGCACTTTCATCGCTTTCCAAAGGTAATGAAAACGCGTATCGAGCAAGCCTAGGTGTCGAAAGTAGTCTATAAATCCGTATGTGAAACGCGAAAATGATGTTTCATTTCACGATCATATTTCGACGCAATACCACACAGCACGCACAGCATAAATACGTAGATTGTGCATACCTAGGTAGACTAAATGACTAAGTAGTAGTTTAGAAGTCTACAGAAAGATGCGATATTTAAATGATATAAAGTGTATGCTAAACCAGCTACTAGGCCAGCGTCTTAAGACCAAGATTTAGGATAGTCAGGCTTGTGCCAACTGTAAGATTGTATATATCGTATGTACATAAATATTCTTGGACAATTCACAGTGCCATCTAAGCAAAGCTTGTATTATGGGTGCCAGAAAACTGATAAACTACTTATATATATTTTTGAATACATACTAGTTATACATATAACACCCAGACCCGTAACAGAAATTAAAGTTCATCACTTCAATTTTTGCCCGGTCTAGAATCGAACCCGGAAGCTCTGCGTGGCAACCGGTATGTTAACCAACTGAACCATTCAGGTCGTCACTCGTATGTCCAGAGGATAGTGGCGCCATACTGCACATACTCCGCTCGCTCAATCATTACCACGAAAATATGCAACGGTTCCGTTTTTTTGTCAGTGAAATGAATACAATAGGATTCCCTCGGGAAGAAAGGGTCGACGTACACCAGTCACGCGCGGTCGCGCTCACCCGCTGCCGTGTGAATATGCTGTGAGCTTGTGCATAAGTACATCTCTTTACCATAAACATTTAGACATGAACCCGAGGTATTCTTCTTAAGAGGTTATCTGATGCATTTTAATTGCTCGTTTCCTTTACTGGAATATGTATTTCTACATTTGTCGTAATTTATGTGTTTATATTGGGTTTAAGAATAGGTACGGGTGTGATTTTACTATTGAAGTACCTATGTCCTTACACTATAATGGGTACTACATATCCCATTTCTTGTTAAGTAATACTTGCCCTATATATTGTTTTACAATGAGTTATGCCGGGTGATCACCACACCGCCGTTGGCGCTACATTCTACGGCAGAGTAGCACCAACTCCATTCATTGACTGGTATCGTAAAATGGGACCATTTATTTACTTCGTAAACCAGAAAATGGACAGCATTTACCGTTGAGATTTTCGTCACTGCGATAGAACGCCTCTGCTAAGGACGGCGAATGCTCTCCTTCAATGTGCAGGTGGCTCAGGTTCAGCAGTGGACTGTTGTGGGCTCTATTGTGATGTGTGAATAAGTTGCTAGACTGTGACTGCAGGAACCTCAGGTCGCTAATTCACTAATACCTCGATTAAATTGTAATAGAATCGCAATCACCGTCCAATTGCAGTTATACGCTTTTTTGGTATTCTGCTATAATGAAATACGCCGTTGAGCTGCTATCGCGATCTGATTACAATTCAATCAAGCCAAGTAAATTAGCGGACTCGAGGCCCTCTCTTTATAAGTAGGTAGCTACCTAGGTACTTATAATAAGATAGGTAGGTATTGACTTACCGAGTGATAAAAAATATGACACATAATAATGAACAATTTACCTTCAGACTGTGTACCTGATTGGATTATCAGTTAAATAATGAATAATTGTACCTATTCATTGCATTGGTAAACAAACGATAGTAGCGTACCTACGAGCAATTAGTCACGCATCGACATTGATATACAAATGTACATGTTTTAATATTTATAAATATGTCAATTGCTTCTAAGAAATGTAGAGTTTCCTTGGGGTAATTGCCGCGCCTACTTACCACGAATTGATGGTAGTTTAGCATTCATACAGGAAGTATACCAATACATACATAGCTTTAATATCTCTAATCTCCTTGGGCCTATTTTTGAACAGCTCGAATCGAGTCGAACCGTTTTCAATATCGATTTTCGTCATGAAAAATTCAATATTTTTTAAAATTACATTGGCACCGAAAGCGAACTGTTCAAAGAAAATCAGCGACATCTAACAAAATACTAAATTTTACATGCCGAAAATCAAAATTGAAAACAGTTCAACTCGAGGCGAGTGCTTCAAAAATAGCTTCTGACTTATTAATCGTCATCATCGTAACATAAAAAAGGACAACAATAAAGCCATAAATGGCTCCAATGACTATCGCTATGCATCCAAATGAGCTGCAGATCACGCTGCCGCATGTGTGACCGCCTGTCTTAATGAATGGAATACTACCAGCACAGACTGTAGGTACAGTCCATTCCCAAAGTTATCTCACCATGCATATTGATGATTTTGTATGCACATCATAAACAGATTGCACTAAATTTAGCAGAAAAAAGCAGTTTAGATTGCTACACTGACGGCCGTTTAGAAATCTATTCTCAGTCCCTAATTTTGGGTAGCCAGACTGTTGCTAGTAACCCTTTCCTTTAGCTTGACAAAATAGGTCTATCATTAATGTTTATTACTCCATTTGTAATCATAAATAAACATCTTAACGTCGGTCTGTGTTTACCCTAAATTAACTGAACAACAATTATTGTTACCCTATTCAAATATTATTTTAATCGTATTATTTAAAAGATTCACCAATATGCTTGGTGACATAAGTTAGGGAACAGACTGTACAGAAGACGGCATTTCGACCTAACTAAAATCAGTATAAAAGGAGCTAACATTGCTATGCGCGTCTATAAAGACGCTAGCTCATCTTACACTGGTTTGTTGTAGGTTGATATGTCATTGACAGTACCTACTAGCGTTCGCTTAACTTAGCATTTTGCGTTTGATTGCTTCCGCGATCACCGCCGACGACGATGCCGACGAGTGTGCGTTTAACTAAAACATTCTTGGGGACGGGAAAATCCTGCGCGAAGTATGCTAGGACCGTACTGCAAATATTTTAATAGTGGATTGAATAAATATGTGCCTAATTTGTTTACGATCTTGGCGACGATCGTCACTAATGGTTTTTAGTATATTAATTTTCTTGGATATGTTGTTAGTTCTCAGAACGTTCTTAATCACTTAAGGTGTGGGCGTCATAAAGTGTATCCAACGGAGGACGCATCTGAGCCATGTCATAGGCCTCTTAAGCGGCTTAAAATTTGCATCACAAAATACAGATGATTTGAAATATGGTGAACTTAGTTTTTCATGTTTGTCGACAAACAAATGAGTTACAATTAAGTTTACAGACATTCAATTTGATGCATTTTTACGCTAAGCACCCTTAATACATATATAGGAACAGAATTACATATTTTTAATTAAACAAGTTTCAATATGGAGTTCGTACGATGTCTGAAGGCGCGTGATATCCTTACCTATAGGTACATGTCCAAGCTCCATCTGCGCCCGTACCCTTTGTTTGTATTGAGTCATATATTAACATGCAATGAACGAGCTAAGGACGAATGCAGTCCAGTCCATGCCTCATCCTTCCGTGTCCGTAGCCCACATATGAGAATCTTGATCACGGCATCTCGTGTACGTATTATCTTATAAACAGGACGATACAAAATAAATAATCATCTTGGCGTTACTGTCCCAGTTATGCTCCCGCGCACGAGGGCCCGGAGTCAGCCTTGACCATGATCCAGGGTTGTGTAGATCAGGTAATTATAGTGGGCGACTGCCATCTAACCTCCGTGATCCTGCTACCAGGTGAACCTGACTAGATTGGATCATGGTTACACATTCAGTGGCCTGAATGTGCAGGTTTCATCACGATGTTTTCCCTCGCCGTAAGAGTTAGTATTCAACTAATGTACATAACTCAGAAAAGAGTCATGGGTGACCCAGTACCTCTCGTATACAAATCGGATACCGCAACTACTCCGCCACCGACGCTCATAAACAGGACGAATCGTACGGTTATATAACCCTGTCTCCTCGGAAATTGCACCTTAGACCACTCTCCCTATTACGGTAAGCGAGTCTTGATATTTCAGACAAAAAGATGGCTGCCTGCGCAGTCACGCGCCCGCGCACCTCGTATGCGACAGGCATTTGTTTTTATCGTAAGTATTGTCTCCAGCCGGCGGCAGGCGATGATGCGAGTTATTGTACGTGCAATAAATAAATAAATGGAGCCACGTACGTGATGATATGACGGCGACGTGGAAGACAATGGCTAGGTGTAGTGGTGCATAGGAATAATGCAGACGTGCAGTGATTTGCTTGTGTGAATTCAGGAGGCTTCAGTTAGATCGATGAAGTGATGATGATGGGCGGAATTGTTGTTGTAATAGGTATTAGAATACATATATTACTTTTCAAGAAAAAACATATAGTTTAACCGCGGTTACTCTGACTCTCCGACGACGCTCTGTACAGCCATAATTATAGGCACATAAATAACGATTCATAAAACAAAAACTTTATAGGCCGTCTACTGAGATTTCTGTAGGTTTCTTTCAGTAGCCAAGTAAAGAAATCAGCAAGTCGGCTTTCTCTCACTCCCAAGCTTATCGGCAGCTTCGTTAGCCATCGCAGTCACCGCAGGCCCACGCGATTCAGTCCGATTCACCTCGTGTCCGAGCCTCATTCGGTTAACACACTATCCTCGTTTAGCCGGAATCGAGTAACGGCACATCCTTGTGTTCTTTTCTTCCTGTACTTTGTTTACGAGCAAGATTTTGACTGGCCCGATGGCTTAGTAAAGGTCGTGGGTTACAAATGTAACCCAAATGGGCGGGAGGTGTCAGATTTTTTGCTAGGCCAAAGCTCAGCTTCATGTTGGATTTTAGTAGGTAGTTTATTGCAGATATGAGTTGATATCGGATTAAAGTTTCTGAGTAGGCTAATTTCCTAATTCATTCTGACATTCATTATCTAGTAAAACACGATGATGTTTAATATTTGTATAGATTTTTAGATGCGAAAATAACATGTAATCACTGTGATCCGACATATCAGTTTTGTTTACCAATTCAGGCATGACATCTACAGATCATGTGAATGCCTTATCGCGGTCTACGTGCTTCGTTGAGATTATGTTGTTATTGGGATTACCGACGTCCATCAATATGTGTACCTATATCGTAATGTGACTTCCTGATTTTGTTCTATAAATAAAGACGTCGATAGAAACAGATTCGGATAAACAAGAGAAAATCTCTTGAAAGTCATCATCATAATGTTCAATAAGTGCCGCTGCTCGACATACATCAGTCGAATTAGAAGGCGGATGGGAGACCACAGGGTTCAATCTTTTAATCTTCTCTCCTGATGTACTTTTTCCAAAAACACTGCAGCCCATTTTGGTCCTAAGAAGTCTGCCTCAAGGAGGCATTTTAGGAGCTATACTACACTCACGATTAAAAATGCTTGGAAATATTCTATGTACGCTTACGGTGGGCTGTCTGCTCGTTTGTCACTGCAAAGCAAAACATTTCTAGACTTGTATAAATTGATAACGATATGAAATAATTAGACCATTTGATTGTCGAAGCATCTAGTAAACTACCGCCCACTTTGTTGACACAGAATTATTAAGATTATTCGTCTATTTTTATGTTATCGACAAACTTATCTTTAGTCCTAGATCCTTTATCTGACATTTGATGCGTAGAAATATTACATATTGTATCGCTAAGCAAATCAGTTTTGACAAAGCTTCCTTCGAGTTCACTCGTTTTACTTAATAAACGTTTTATTTTAATTTCTATTCCGTTTTAATGGGAATCCAAAATGCAACTGGTGTGGCCTGTGTATCCCGTCAGTGAGTACAACATTTATTTATTTATTGTGTAGTTATATTACACCTACTTAAATGACTAGTGGTCTCTGTGTGCATTTCGCTAACATTCGACTATCCCTTCGTTGTTTCCTTCCTACTTTCCTACCCTCCTCCTTTTTGACGTTTGAAAGAGATATTTATTGTCCTAAACAATAAAGAATTTTTGAGTTTGAGTTTGAACATAGTATATATAGTTTTGCAGTCATTAGTATAAACATTATGTATAATAAATCTATAGTTTGAATCAACCACAACAAACAAATTGCGGATTGCCTTCAATTTCATACATTTTGGCAATGTTTTATGTACCTAATTGAGAGTGTCATTTTTTGTTTCTTATGATATATACACCTATTTTACGATTTAATCTATTCCTAACAATAGATTTAAGGCATAGGTATTTTAACGTTGTAATTGTAACCTTACTTTCTAACAACGAGCATTGAGGAAATAAATGGTTTAATTTTAAAAGCTCGATCAAGGTTGCGATTGGAATTAGAATTAGTAAAAAGATAATACTGGTTGATTTGTTTTTTATAATTTTAAGCTCACAGCTTGGTATGCACCACGTAGTAAAGATAAAGAGTACATAACAAAGAGCATTGTTACAAAAGAGTATGAAATTATAAAACTGCCACATGACTTGGACTACGAGACATCTATGCACAGTAGTCGCTTCCCGCCGTCTGTCCCGTATATATCTATGTATGTATCCATGGACGTTTAGATATTTTAAACTATGCAACGGATTTTAATGCGGTTTTCAACAATAGATAGAGTAAGCAAGAAAAGGGTAGGCTGGGGTAAAGTAGGTGTACGCGGACGAAGTCGCGCCGGGTGTGGTTTCACTAGTGGTAGTGAAATTATAAAACTGTTACAAGACTTGGACTACATTACATGTATACGTTTACCGTCATTGGTTCTAAACAAATACCAAAGCGATTAGTAATCTCATGCGCGCCCAGTTTAGCCCTTACTAGTACCCTAATTACTTAATTGTTTGTCATCCATTTACCTCGAAGCTTTAACGATGTCTTTATCATTAATTAAGGCAATTCTCGACATTTTTGGTCATTTGTTATCTACTTATTTAGGGATATGTTTACGTTCGAACTTAGTGCTAGCAGTTATCGTTGGACTCTTGACGGTGTCGGAACCACAGGAGTATTATTTAGTGGCGTAGTCTTTCGGTGTTCTGTGGTAGAAGTACAAGCTTCTTCTTACATAGAACTAGGAGTGAATAGGTTTGTAGAAGTGCAGTGACCATGGTTGTGCTATTGCGTTATAAGATATCAATCAACGCTCCCGTAAGTGATAATGGTAAGTGGTTTCTTATCTAATGTTTCTTGGTTATACAGGTGATTTACCGTTGTGGTATATTAGACCGCTTCACCAAACGTCAACTTCTTAAAAGAAAAATTATAGTACCGTCCGTCTCGCCATAGTTCGTCCAAATACAGGTCATATAGATAGTGGATGTACACACAAGTTACAGTATGGTCTTCTTCTCAAGAAAGTCTTGAAAAGGAACTAGCTAGTGCTCTTGCAACATTGAATGTCTGTCAAACTGAGTAATCCTGCTGTCAAGTGTCGCCCTCAAATTTGTCACGACTCTCTTGCTACATGGCCAGGATCATCAAAGTCTACATATTACACACGGGACATGATAATAGTAGGGTCTCCGAATGAATTTGCCCCGTCTCGTCTGCTAGACATAGGCGTAGCTACTAATAACTTCGAATGTACAGGATGTGGTACGAAATGATATTGCAAACTGTTTTATGATAATGCATTTTTATCTAGAAAAATATGTTTTTACTTTGGGAGGCAAACGAGCTAGTATTTATTGATGAGATGACATTTTCACGTCATTTTGATCTTATGGGCTCGTGCGTATTCTGTATGGTGATTTTAGAAACATTTAAGACCTATATGTGTTTATGCATACATGTTCCTATAAGTTCCTTTAAATCCATCTCCAGTTATCAGTAAAACACAATTTTACGTAACAACCTCTGTAAAGACTCGCAATCTGTTTGCAATCCTAGCTGGAGTACATAGGTTACTGTCGCTTATTTGTAGCGACATTTTCTCGGAATAGAATTGTCCAGTGTCGTCTTATATTAAAGCATTTGTAGAATGAAAGATACGGAGTGGTTGATGGAAAATTTTATGTTCATTTTATAGGGGGATAATAAATACCTATAGTGTTAATTAACAATACTTGGCTGTGTTGGAGATTATGGCACGTCTACTTTATGCTCTAATCCATACATGGACTATTACGTGAATATAAACTAAGAAAACCATAAATACTCGATTGTTTATATTCCTCTGCCAACTCGAACTTCATCGGCTTCTTCAGTTTGGAACTAGGCATCAATTTATTGCCTAAAATCGAACGGAAACGCCTGTTTAACTGTACCATCTGCCAAAACTACCGAAAGAGTGGATTTCGATCTATAAATACGAGTCCAAAAGGCGCGGGAGTGCGCTCGATGCGCAGGCGCAGTCCGAGGCGCGGCGCGACGCGCGCTACGCGACCCGCGCGGAAACCACCATAATAGGGGTTCTAGGACATTTCTACTGTTATTTTAATTAGAAACTTAATAACATTGCCATATTGTTTATTTTTCTCTGACTGACTCAGAGCGGGCTTATTGTTTTTGATCTGTGCGCGTGACGTCATCGGGCACCGTGACCCCGTCGTAGTCGGTGGTTTTTGTTGAAGCTCGTTGTCGCGCACTGTCGTTTTTGCTTAGTATCTGTGAACCACCAGGATTAGTTATCAATTGTATCTCATCTCGATATAAAATAACGAAGCCGTTACAATTTCTTTATGAAAACAACTACCTACATATTTATCTAGAATTACCATCAATCACAGAAATGGGAAAGTTGTAAAGATAGTTTACGTAAATGACGGTAATGACATTCGTCAAAACACTTGAAAACACGTGCAAACATAAGTGCACTAGTGTTTTTCACGTATTCTTATGATAAAAATCCCTTTGCAACATTTTGACAGTGAATTTTTCAATAGGGTAACCAAAAATATGCAGCCAATTAACTTATTATTGAGTTCTGTTTGCATCTGCAAATGATTTTAATCGAAAATAACACACTGAAAGAGAGATTTAAAAAGTTAGGTATCAATGTGTGTTATGGGGGCATTATGTCGATTCCACGCCAAATATATTATCGGTGAGTTAAACATTAATTACACTAACAGGCGGTGAATCATGCACTTCGACTAATTTCGGCTTACGGCTAAAGCCGAACTATAGTTCACGCCAAAGGATTGGCAATAGCGGACATTGATCTCTCTGTCAGAACTAATTTGTTATTCGTCAAAGCGATATATGTAACGCTTTAAATAGTCGTATTTGTTACAATTTACAAAATAGAAAAGTTTGTTACAGTTTTCATGTATTTTTCATGAGAAAAAGTCAGTAGTTGACCGACAGATCAAGGCAAGTGCCTTCCATTTGGCATCCAAGCCAATGCAATTCATTTGGCACTATAGCCGATGTATAGCATAGCATTATCTACCGCCTATTGTACCTACATCTATGCATGCGACATTGTTATCTGAATCCTAGCTTTTCTTTGTAACAAGAACTACTTCTGCGCGTTCATAACATCAAATTCAAGATTTGAATCCGATAAAATTTCGCAAAACTCAAAATTACCTTTTAAGTCTCACTTGCGAACTCCACAAATAGGGTCAAGGCGTTGCATCATGTTTGGTGTTTCTCATGTTTATGTTCCACGCTCGTCCAACGTGAGTCGTAAAATCGAGTGTTAAAAACATAATGTTACGAGCGGTTTGAGGAAACCATCCGTTTACTGCTTATTGTTATTGTTATCAGTGACGGGAGTGCGTTTGGAAATTGTCTAGGATTGAATTGCTGTTGCAAGGGTGAGCCTTCGCCGCCTGATGACGTTTGACTGCTTTATCGTTATTGAGTCTTTGGATAATGCGTAGAATTTAAATAAGAGGGCTTGCGCAAGTTTCGATTGTTTATAGGCGTAGAAAACTTAGTAGCTGCAGCTTTGTTTTGAACAAAGTTGAAGGTAAACGTGTGGTAGTAGACCTACAATTTTAATTTTTTACAAGAATCGGTAGTTACTATACTACGGGATGGCTCTCCGTCCCTGCTCGACCCAGGGTCCTATCGACCTCTCGGTAATACGTCGGCAATACGGTATCCAGTTGTCCATAACCACTCTTCCTTAAATAGCTGACATCACAACACACTCTACTACCTCGTCGGCCAGCTCCCATCCTCCCTCCCACCCTCCTCTTCCGCTTCTTCTGCTCCTATGCCTCCTCCATTCTTCACACGCAGTACCATGCGTACGCAAACTCTTTTAGTCTCGCGGAGTTTGTCTCTTATACGGGATTACGGGATGTCTGTTTAAAAACTGCTACCAGCTAAACAATGCAACGTGTTTACAAAATATCTCAGTCAACGATCCTGTTACATCCGCCTATCCGTTTCCCGTTACTAAAACCGGATAGAAATTTCATCGAGCACCGACGATCGTTCGTAAAACTGTAGCTACCTGTGTAGAAATTGTTTTATTTCATTTTATCCTTTTCTCTTCCGAATACAGTCTGTCGATCAAACGTCAGCCACATTTTGAGTAGAAGTTTTTGTATGTTTCACGGTTGATCAGTAACGTCTCGGATATTAAATTTCGCTTCGGTGCATCCACTGAAATAAGACTGACAATTGACAGATACACATTTCAAGTTCCATTTGATTTCAAATGGCTATACAAAAAACGGGAGAGGCCCTAAGTGGACTGCTACGCGCTGTGATTATCAAAAAAATAATCATCTTGGCGTTAATGTCCCGGTTATGTTCTCGCACACGAGGGCCCGGGGTCCGCCTTGACAATGATCCAGGACTTAGCAGATCAGATTATTACAGTGGAGCGACTGCCATCTGACCTCTGTGCCCCTGCTGCCAGGAAACATTGCCCAGATTAAATCGTGGTTACACATTCAGTCACCTGAATGTGCAGGTTTCATTACTATGTTCTCCCTCCCCGTAAGAACATTTAAGCATTTACCTTATTTATTTATTTAACCATTTATTGTACACAAGATTTTTTCAAAAGTATATGATAGAATATATCAGACACAACAGGCCAACTTATTTCTATAAAGAAATTTCTTCCAGAAGGCTTACAGCAGAGAGATCGTGACAATTAAATGCAGTTAAGACGTGCACAGTAGCAATAATATACATAACTTAAAAAAGAGTCATTGGTTCCTCTCGCTTATGAGTCGAATACCTTCACCACTTAGCTCGTCATCATTGGATGATGATACAAAAAACTCCACATTGCGCCAAACAAAACAACATCAATGGATAGCCACTGACGGCCATAACAATTATTGCTACAGAAACGAAGCTTAGGAGAGAAGGAGATATCTTTAAAGCAACTGTCAAGTGTTATTAAAGAAGATTTATACGACCGTCTGCCTAATCAGCGGCTACTTTCCATCGGGTTAGCTATAAATACATTGTGGAGAGTTAACTAAACAAATAACATCCTGCAGCTCTCGCTTACTGAAATAGAACACTACGCTTTTAACGGAGCGGGGTGCGACTCGACGTGTTTATTGCCGAAAAATTGTATCCAAAATTTACGACGGAAGTTATCCAAGTGTAATGAATGAAACCAAACAGACGGTTAATCTTTCTACATCTAAAGAAACGGGAAGTAGTAATAATTCATATTTGATAATATTAGATAATACTAGCGACTTCCTTAGTATAATATGCATGTATTACACGTATAAATATTCCAGAAGAAATTATCTAACTGATGGTGAAAACCGCATCACTTTACTTTGATGACTTTATTTATCTACTTCTACTAAGTTTGTAAAGATGGATGTTTTACTTCACGCTGAACTTACTGAATGGATTTTGGTGTGCAGTGTTATATCTTATAACTCAGACTGGATATAATTTATCTCGAAATTTAATGTGGTTCCGCCGGCAACAAATTTCGATAATCGAATTTTACACAAACAAAGTCGCCAGCAAAAGGTAGTATTTTCTTTTTCTTCACAGTCACGAAAACAAATTAATATCCTTTCAATTCCAGTAATCTTTTCGCAGAAAGTCTCACTAAAAAGTGTTCATTTGAAAAGGAAGATTAGATTAGATTTCTAAATGAAGATATCCTCAACAAATAAATGAATAGAAATTTCTCGAGAGCTCGTTAAGTTGTCTGGCTGCAGACAGTCCTTGATGAAGGGAATAGCACATTTCCTTTTCGAGTTAGTTAGAATCGAGTTCTGGTTCAAGTCTGCTTCAATGTAAAGTAATATTCTGTACTTGATAGTCGTTATGCTTGCTTATTTTTTTTTTAAGTGTTTCAAAGGTAGATTTTGAAGATGTTGAAGAATTATTTTGATTATAATTAAGTATTGTAATCTTCTTATCTTAGCTCCCTCTTCCACTTTGTTCGGCCAGTATTCGGCATATTCAGAGCATTGTAATAACTAATGTAGATGTTCCTTGTTATTCTGGTGTTCATAAAATAAATTTCTTACTTTAGGTAGACTTATTTAATTAAGTATTTAATAACAAACCCACTTACAACGAGGTCAATCATTTTGCTGCTGTTCGCGCGACATTAATCTGGTTTGGATGAATTTGGCAGATCATTTTCACTTACACGTCGACGACTGCCGTCGCAAAGCCCGAGTAGGAAAAAAAGGACCTCTCAGCTGGAAAGTAATTGCACTATTTACCACTCTTCTTTTTGACCGATGTTGAAAACGGCATCAAAATCCTTTGCGTGGTTTAGGAGGAGTTAACGGAAATACCGATAGACAAAGGCAGCAAGCGACTTTATTTTTATTTTATAGTCTTAGTGGCATAATATGCCTACATCTATACACATTACGTACTTACTCCATATTTAGCCCGGCTTGGACCAAGTTCTTAAACACGTTTAAGAATGACGTTTAACGTTTTTTTGTATTTGTATGAATATTTTTGTTTTAGTATCAGCTTAAAAGCGTATAAGAATTTGGTGCAAGCCGGGCTTAATTTAGAAATCGTACACATCTAAAGGAAAGAGGTTAAACGTGTTAAAAGTCCAAGAAACGGAAACACGAGACACGAAAAAAAGGAACATGAAAAATATAACAGAGCTTATTTGTAAAGCCAGGCGCTAACCGCTGACTCACAGACAGACTACTATATTTAGCTGTAGCAAGTTGGTGAGAATTGCAAACGTATCCTCCTGTGGGCGTGGATTTGGATATGTTTTTCCTGAGACGTTTCAAATTATCACTTCTAGCAGCCCGTTAAATTATACCTACCTCTTTGGTTAGTCATCACTCATCAGATTATTGTTCTGTTCTTTTTTTAAAATCCTAAGTTGATTAGGTGAATTAGCCAAAGAATAGGTTAGAAGACTAAATTAATTGCTATCTACATGAAGTATGTAGGTACTTCCGTACGTACGTATACATATTCGTACATTAATTATGGCAAACAACAATTTCTTTGTCTCGGCATGATTAAAAAGCAATTTGCCACGTGGGTGTATTACATGTAGGCTTTTATTATAAGTTGAAATATATCGATCAAAGAGTACTGCTATTTTTTGCGGTATCTCATTATAAAAGCGAACAGTCGGCAACGCAGTGTGATGCTTTTCTTGATGGAGTTAATACTAAAATCTGACGGTGGAATTTAAAGTGTTCTCCTCAGTACATACTGATTTCATCGAGGTGGCACGTTGTGGCAATTTTCATGTTGCAATGACCTATGTCGATCTGTCCGATTTGATACAAATAAGTACCATGGAGCATGGCCATTTTGAAATGAACTCATCAGTATTTCGAGTTGTTAGCAAGAGTGTGTATATTAGGCCACGGACTTGAATCTTGCAACGTCTCTCACATTTATATTTCTGACCGGAGCATGTTTTACACTTTTATTGCGTAGGTATCAATGGGGGATTTTCAGACAACAACTAATGTTGTACTTTAAAAAAAAAGGTAAAAAGTGTAGTTCGGCGTGCCTCACTAGAAGGCGCTGCCTAGACAGGATTCTCAATTATTGAATTTGGTAACCGAAGTTACTCGGATAGGTGTTTCGTGAAAAGATACTTAGTTTAAGTACTTTTTCTGAGAAGACAGCGTAAAATGTCTAAATTTTTATACAACTAACGGTCTCGTTTTGATTTATTATTGAGAATCGTTTCTAATCAACTCCATCTATAACAATTATTTGAACTATTTTCTCTTATTAATCGGCTTTCGGAAAATATTCCATTGCTTTCTGAGGACACTACCAAATTGCTAGGCTAGGTTAGGATCATTTTTCCCCCGTCAATTAAGAAACTGTTTCTATGAAAATTGCTCACATTTGTTTGCTTATTATATTTTTTGTGGCTATCTATTCCGTGAGGAATTATGATATTAACATCAGCTTTTTTGACAGGAAGCTAGTTAAATCGACATCATTGCCGTTTACCATTCGAGTTCAAATGAGTCTTTTTTACTAGGAAGTTGTATCATCAAGATCATAGCTTCTAACTACTGCTGCATGTGAATAAGGTTTTTGACCTTCATCTGCAGGCGCGGATTTTTTTCCCGAACCAATATTATTCATAAACCGTCTTCTAAAAAAAGAATAACACTGCGTAGAGGTAGTGCTATCCGGTACATTGTACAGCTTATGGGTACCCGTTTTTTCTACAGATATAGTCACGGAAGATTTGTGTTTAACTAAAAAATTGAGATTGATCTGTGAACGAACGAAGGACGAAACAATTAAACATGTAGCTTGCGTTTTTGTGGCTGCTTCTGTGCGTTATACACGGATGGATGAACACAAAAACGTGTTGTTCTGGGAACATGATTTTTCTATACCATTACTGATTAATTTCTGTGGGATAATTTAGAATATCCGTAATGTAATCTAGACAATTACATCGAAGTTAATGTAGAGTTTTTCTGATCTTTTTTACCTACTTTATTGGATGTATCACACAGATAACTTTCTCATACATCTACCTGCTGAAGGTACCTACAAGGTTTATTGTCGAAAATATAACACTAATAAAAAGTTTATTGAAATTATGTAAACCAAAGAAACATCACTAAAACCTAAAACTAAAACCTTAATCTAAAGCCTAAAAAAATTATATTACAATTGACCAACACTCAACCCCTTCTCTTTGCCAACAGAGGGCGAGTTGGAGACGGAATGGCTGCAGGCCGCAGGGCTGGGGTCCCTCGCGGCACCCTTCCAAGCCGGCCAGGAGGTCACCGAGGCCCAACTGGGTGAGGCCGTGAGGCCCCTGCCTAGAGAACAGGCCGCAGCCGTGAGGCGACGCGTGAGGCGCCTCAACCGCACCGTGAGAAGGAAGCGAGCAGCCTCGAGGGCCAGGAAGCCGGACATCAGGGACGTGTTCAGGGATTTAGAGGTGAGTTGTTTTTACTTTGTGTAACAGGCGAAAGCCTCTCCCAAACAGGCGTGATATTATGCGCGATGTTATCATATGCATTCTTTCGATAATGTTCCGCGTCCTTTCCATACTACTGCGTATCGCAGCGGTGTGTAAGATCGCGTGGGTCTACAAAATGTTGTCTGAAATGATAACGCAAAAACGCATTATCGCACCTGTTTGGGAGTGGATTCAGACTGCTATTAGAGCAGATGCTAAGTTATGGTGTGGTCGTTCAGCGTGTCTTATCTACCTAGTACCTTCTTATTCGAACATTGGACGATATCGGGTGGAATAGAATATCGCGAACCTCGTCAATTTTACTACAAGCAACTTAATTACTGGACTTTTTTGCGCATTAATTATCGACATGACAACTGAGATCAGATCGAAGAGAAATTCGTTCAGACTTTCCAGAGAGTAGTTAATGAGGCTTCAGGTCGGCGCGAGCCCATCCCAACAAATGGTAATATAAAAGGCTTATCGAACGAGATCTCAACTTTTACACCGGTGTCGGGTCTCTAACATGCTCGTATAATATATCCGCATCTTCAAATCGGTGTCCAAAAAGACCGGTTTAGCTCGCGGCTACAAAGTACCCATAATTGGAGGTTGAATGGAACTAGGGATGTGCCCAAGTTGTTGAATCGATTGTCGATTTATAGTCGAGGACCACGGATCAGAAAAAACTAGTCGACAAATTGTAAGATATTTTTATATCATTGGCGTGTGATATATACCTTACCTTAAGCATAATTATTGAATTCGTCGTCTGGTTGTAGGACTGCTTTGTCGGATCAGCTGGCAAGAAGCGTTGAATCTAATAAAAGTCACTGAACCGTACGCTATATCGATATATCGAAAGTTATATCGAACCGAAAGAGCGCATCCCTAAATGGAACCACACACGAACGATGAAATAATTGACTGCAATCAAGCTTGTAATTACCGAGAAATGCCCTCCGAGCGTAAAATATTGATATAGAAACGACACTCACTAGTGCAGACTATACAAGTGATAATAAATAAACGACTTAGCGGTATCGCTGTCTCGAGACGACCTGGAAAGCCGCGCTTTTTCCGCGCCCATGATTTAGATACCAATAACGTGATTTCAAACTGTAAGGTTATCTTTGTCAAAATAGCAAGTAGCCATCGTTGAACTCTATTATTGGAAAATAAAGGACCACAGCTGTTATGCTGATTTTTAAATTATTAGTTTTAATATGATAATTTTACGTCTCGTAGTTTCAGAGCTTTAGTACAGTACATGAGCTATATTACAGTATTTCTACTGGGATATTCAAAATCATCGAATAGTAGGTAGGTAGATACTTAAAGTATTATTTAATGTTGTTAAAATTAAAGGTGAAAGGAAATGAGTTGAGAGGAAACAATTCTGAGACATCACTTTATCAAAATGCTCTCCATAAGTAAGTGCATTAACGATGGAGGCCAATGTAGGGAGGAAATGCATTTCGATACATAAAACGAGATCGTTTGTAACGATAAGTACGTTCTCGTAAACAAAAATTTATAGCGTAATATTTACTTTTCTTTACTTTACTTGACAGGTTTAATTACGACATTAATTCGAATCTCACCAATTTGTGTGTCCACCGACTGCGCTCGAAACCGGTTGCTTTGCTTGGGTCAAGTTTATACGTACTTATCACTTTTCTTATGACTGAATAAAGGACGATGCCAGGAATTGCGATATGTTCCGTTCTGAAGATATCCGTCGTTCGATATAACCGTTGGAAATAAACCTAAATGATAGATTGTATGGGCGACACTTGCTGCTATCAATCAGATGGGGCTACCCTCGTTTGTTCTTTCTCTAGTAGGAAGCTACATTTTTCCCGAGTGTCGTAGGGTACTTTATGTCCCGGAAAAGTAACAGGATCCCGCGGGATAGTCGAATGTTCCTCAGACGATGAGATATATTTTATTAACACCATCACCCTCCTAAAGGCTTTCCTTTGAACTATAACATGGGGTTCTTTAAAAGGCATGTCTACAGGTTCCTCAAAAGCCAGCACCGAATCCGCTCAACTTAGGTTTAAAAAATTAAGTTTCAGACTAAACCCAGAAAACCTCGGGACCTCTAGTAAAAACACGTACAACTATGCAAAAAGAACAGCCGTGCGCGATTTCCTATAATGATCTGACACAGCATTACTAGCAACTCACTGGTCTGATCTCTTTCATGTCATTGTGGTCAGCCAGTAATAACCATAATAAGCTCGATTCTCCGACGCATTGCACCAATTGTGGCAACTCGGCGGCCAGTGGGCTAATCGAGCTGATACCTTGTGGTAATGCTGCAGACACGGCAGACGGGGCAGACAGCTACGGCTGCGGTCAAGATGTTTTTTATTCGGCATAAATCTCTTGTTGATCTTCTTATAAAGTATTATAAAACTTATGCTCTGCTAACCTATTAAACGAAAACTTCTTCAATGAGAAGATCTCGCACAAAGGTTCTAGAAATTTCAGGTTTGTGTCAGGGGCACTATTGAACATTTTAGTCGCGTTTGGAATTTAAACCCTGTAAACTTAATGAAATAACGATTCATGTTAGTTTAAATAATGTTTTTTCTAATTATTTTAACCCTCAAATCGAAACAAAACGTAGGTAGGTATTACCAACCTATTACACTAGAGTAATTGCGTCCACTTATGGAACAGAGTTGACGGAAATATTTCTATATAAATTGCATGTCGAGGGTTTCCGGGTCGAAAATAATAATCGATTTAGGTACTTACCTATATCACAGAATATCTATACTAAGCTATGAGAATTTCTAGTTTTGACCTAGACCAATGCTCGTTTGCCCAGGTAGGCACAGAAGGAATTATAAGTGCGTTTAATTGCTATTACATTATTGGTAGGATTTCGATGAAACTAAATTAAACAATTCCTCTATTAACAAATTACTTCGAATTGCTGAAATAGTTTCAAAACATAAAGTTAATGAATGTAGTACCTACGTAACAATAGAGTCGAGAATTAAGGTCAAGCGATATACCTACATAACTCAGGCAGTCATTAGATAAATATCCAATTAAGGTTTAGGGACCTTTTGGTATTTTTTTCTAGTTTTAACGCTATCGTGGTCAAGGTAGCAGTGTCACTGGCCACATTGTGTTGTAAAACAAAAATGTTTCCATTTTTGTCTTTTGTTACTTCGCGCAGGGAATTTCGATTCAATGTACGTACATAGATATAGACATGTTGTTGTAAAGCGAATGTTGTGAAAATATCAAAAGTGCTAATGACAAAAGTTAACGTGAGTTTTTTAAATCATACTTCGTTTTTGTATAACAACAAAAGATAATTTAACCCCAAGGATTCGGGTGAACGATGCAGCTAAATGCGAAATTAAAATTACATTTTCACCCAAAAAATCTTCTTAGGTACACCGAAAATACGGCTGTCATGATTGGTGGATTTTAAAGCGGACGCACTCGGAACGCACAATTGCGGCGCGTCCGGCGTCCGGCGAATTTCATAACTAAACTGCGTGAATTAAACGATCCAAACAACGAATGTATGCATTCTGTTCGCGCTCACTGTGTAGTGATGGTGTAAAAATTTATTTCTATAAGTTATATTTCGTTCCCCTTTTGTGCGCAAGTGCTTTTCACGATGATCTGTGACACGGTTCGGCTGAAAATGTGCGAGAAAATGGTGAACTGCAAGCGGTTCGCTATGCTCAAGTCCTATCTCGAGGGAATGGTGAGGCTTCAATTTTGTGTATCGGTGTTACCCAAGTGATGTTTTTTAACGTTTTGGTGTTTTTAACGAAAGTACCAATAGGAAAGTGGGCGAATTGAGTAACTTACGTGCAATGCTGAAAAATGAGAGAAGGAGGTTAAAAATTTAACACGCATTTCTATTGCGATAGTAACATTGTTTATCTAAGTATTTAGGGCATTGCGTAGGTAATCTATCCAGCCGTTACATTTTTTGCTTTAGGCAATCAAACCTAACAGAACCTATTCCAGAATACTTAAGTCAAAATATCAGATACGCAATTCAAACAATAACACAATTCTCTACGGTGCATTACAAGAATTATGCTCGCAACTTTATTGTCCGCTTCAGATTTTAGAGTGTTACACTTAATTCGCGTAACGTAATCTACGCAGTTGCCTATCCGCCGTAGTAGCTCGATCAAGGAAATAGAAACTCAGCGGTTGGCGTGTTGAAGGATATATGGTTTGATACCCGAAGTATAGAGGCACCTCGTGATCTGTTCTCCGACACGAATCTGTTCTTTTTTGGCATTTTAGTGCACTATTCTTTTACGCGCTTTCATGGTATTGTGTAGGTAGATATTTATTCTACTTACTATAAGTAAACTAGCTTTTACGCGACTTCGTCTGCGTGAAATTCTGTTTGTGCGTACGGAACCCGTTTCCGCAGGATTTACATTGATTTTTGGGAAAAATTATAGTCTATGTGCTTATAGTCTATTCCGGACTATAAGCTACAATACTGCTAAATTTAAAAAACTCTGTTCAGTAGTTTTCGCGTGAAGGGATAGCAAACACCCAACCAACAGTCCATCCTTAAATACTTTCGTAGTAGGATATAACTAGGTACCCCATTTACTAATAATACTACCAATCGGCTCCTGAGACCGTTCATCAACAAGTCCCAGGGTCCACAGCGGAATACATACACATATCAAGTACGTAAAATATTGTAAGTAGGCAATGCACATGCGTAGGTAACATTGTTATGAAAGATACACTTTCAACTTGTTTATATCGCGTTAAAGATAGACCTTTATCATAGGATACGACTGAGTTAGAGCTAAGTTCCGACACATAGGTAGGTAATTAGCTGTATTGCAGAACCTAAACTTGTTCCATTACTTGCAAAGACAACTACTGCTGGGTGATTATGACAATGAATGGAGCGTTATGTGAACAAACTGGTAACGCTATTATACTCTCGGAACCATTAACGTTTGTGATTAATATTCATATATTGTTGGATTATGGAAAACATTGTGTAGCAATGATAATTATCTTGTAGGTAATTTATAGCGTTATAGGAGGAACATATCTTAGGTACGTATTTCTGATAATATAACTAAGTCTTAAATCATCTTGGCGTTAATGTCCCGGTTGTGCTCTCGAGAACGAGGGCCCGGGGTCCGCCTTGACCATGATCCAGGATTTGGCAGGTCAGGTAATTACAGTGGAGCGACTGCCATCTGACCTCCATGACCCTGCTACCAGGGGATCCTGACCAGATTGGATCATGGTTACACATCCAGTCGCCTGAATGTGCAGGTTTCATCACGATGTTTTCCCTCACCGTAAGAGCATCGGTTAGTATTCAACTAATGTACATAACTCAGAAAACAGTCATTGGTACATGGCCGGAGCGGGATTCGAACCCGGGACCTCTGGCTTACGAGTCGGATACTGTCACCGCTCGGCCACCGACGCTCTATAATATAACTAAGTCTTGCAGATTTTAAATCAACGTTTCAACCAACTTGCGATAGTATCAGTTTTAATTTTAGTATATCTGAATAATCTTATACTTCACATGTAGGTATGAAGTATTAGAAGGTAGGTAGGTACGGTTGTTTATCATATTTGCCATTTTAAAATCTATTGCGCAGTTTAGATACCTATGTTAAAGAAATTCGCAAACAAACAGAGACAGCATTAGTGGTAGAGTTCAGTCGAATGCCCTATTTCTATTATCTATAGACATTATCTAATTTACTTCCGTATTTCATAAAGATTTTATACACTCATTACACATGTAACAGAATTAATACATTTGCTTATACCTACACAGCATTACAACACAACCAGAGATACATTCTCTGATTGATATTTTTTACAATTGATAGTAAGCTATTTCACTGCCATTGCCTATTCTAAAGTTCACTGTAGATGCACAATTCAAATCAATCATGTCGATACAGGAATCGGAGTGAGTTGTCCGTCCGTTACAGTGAAACAGCGACCGGTTCGGTCCGACTACTGACACAGATTCCGGTACCTCCGGATCTAGTATTGCAGGTTCACTTCCGTACAGGTGGCCGGTTTTTGCCCGCATAGCTAATGTGGGATCGCAGACCGCACGACTGCAGACGTGAAGTCGATATAATGATAAGTCCATCTGTCAGATAACGTCCGACACAACTAGGTACACCATGAATTAGTCATTTGCTATAGATTTGTTAGACTTAAACTACTTACTTAATATCTAATAAGTCATAATATGTAAATAAAAAAGGCTGTGTAATTCACCCAGGCCTGTGCCCAGGCGGACTGCTTGGACTGGGAAAATTAAAAATATACTAGGTTTGGTATTTGTAATATCTAGCTATTTGGAACAGAAACGGAACGTAATTGGTTAACGGTTGTGCCTGGCGTTAACGATGGAGGGTGGAAGGGTCTACTTAAAGCACAGTTGCGAATACTTGCGAACACTACTTGTCTTAAAACAGCACTTAGCTCAACTGAGCACGCAGGACTTAAAATATTTCGAATCAAGCTTAGCCTTTCAATTCATTTCAGCCAATCAAAATAATTTGCAAAAATTACAATCGAAACAAATTGAGAACACTATATCTATCCATACTAGAACGTATCAGAAACAGAGCCTCGAAAATCTACACCACATATTGCACTTGGTATTTATTAGAATTTTACGTGTTATTTGTAGCTAGCTTTGTTGTAGAACCATATTACAAACAAGACGGACCCTACACAGCGTTATTAGGTACCCACATGACGATGGAACGGATATCGCTTTAACGAGGGAGAAATAAACAACGGTTGATAGATAAGTAGAGACAGGAAGACCATCCGCGTACAAATGCGTCGAGCGATCGCCTAATAAGGGTGTAGCCGACCTCAGAAATGCGAACTTAATTGATGGGTATCCACGAACGCACATCGGATACTAAAACCGTAATGTTTTGTAAACCATGTACGCTTGATTGCCTTTCTTTATAAGACACTTTTGCAAAGCCTGTAATGCGTGGGTTTCAAAGAGTCTGGTCAGTCTGTAATTGCGGATTGACTTGGTCTAAGTTGAGCTGTGTATGTAGGTAGACACAATACTTAAGTTTAATGCATTTTCAATTTCGCCACGGTCTTTCGCCGCCAAAATTGCATAACCGTATGGGGACAATACGTAATTTTAAGTTTCTCTTTCCATTAGAAACAAACAATTCCTTGGTTTACTCCGTGAAAGAGACATTAACAGCGACAATTACAAGCTCTCACGATGTGCTTTCTATTCGAGAAAAACCTAGTGTTTAAAATAACAATGCGCCGACAAGGTTCCGACATCGTCGCAAATTATCCATCGATTAGCGAGCTTACGTGTTGGGAATGCGGAGAATGACGTGGAACTGTCTCCGTGTACCAACTGCGAGTTATTGAGCAAAAAGTAGGAAGCCGTGGAAGTGAATTTATTAGCTATTGACATGACTTCATTATAGTAGGTACCTACGCCTACCTAGATACTAGACTTCCTCGACACTTGAGCTCGGTTGGCGGGTACCTGTAGGTACATTGTTACCTTTACGTTTACTTACAGTACCAGCTCTTTAACGTTCTCGATGTTAGTGACAGGCGGAAGGAAGTACTAAGAAAACAACACAAAGCCTTATAGGGTGCCATGCCGATGTATTATTGAGCCCCTGACCTTCGATTTGTTCTAAGTATAACAGAAATTAATTTGACATAAGTACACTTATTATCCACTAGAATCCTTCAACAAATCGCCGTATGTGTCGGTCCATAAGTTGCCTCGCGCTATTTACTTAAATAATTCGAGTAGCAATTATTGAAGGCGAGTGAGATGGCGATTTAACGTTTGAGTTACACGGTCGGGCCCGATGGACTTGAACTCGCGCGCGCTCTGTATATAGCTTTCTTAGCAGACCAGACGCGCAAATCGCAATATCTCTTTCGACTTTCTTTGTTAGTGCATATCTAAGGTACACTTTGAAAAAATTTGCATACGACCATGGGTTTATTATTAACACATCCCACCCCTTGTCACACGTCACACTTGGTTGACCGTCTCCCCTCACGTGTGAGTGACGGAATTTGTGGAGTCCGGGACGAATGGGATAGCTCGCCCTCTCACCCAATCTAATCCACCCCATTCTCTTCGCAGAACTCGAGCGGCAGCGAGCCGCGCTCCCGCAGCGCGACCCCGGACTCGCTGGACTCGCTGCCGAGCGGCGGCTCCGGCAGCCCGCCCGCCGAGTGGGCCGACGGCGCCACGCCGCCGGACTTTGTGTGAGTATCCACGTTTTTAACCTCTTGTATTCCAAAAACCAACTTATTAGGTGGAATGTTGTTTGCCCGACCACTCATTCAAACCACCCAGGATCTACAGCGGCGACCATACACAGGACCTGCGTTTCGACACTCAGACACGCCCGAGGACAAACTGATAGGACGTAAGAAAGATAACAGGAAACCCTCAACCCTTTGTTATAGTATACGGTAGGCAAATAGGCAAGCGGGACACCTGATGGAATGTGGTAACCGTCATCTGAGGAC
Organism: Blastobasis adustella; assembly: GCA_907269095.1. NCBI lineage: Eukaryota > Metazoa > Arthropoda > Insecta > Lepidoptera > Blastobasidae > Blastobasis > Blastobasis adustella. The sequence goes on from OU026123.1 coordinate 18,547,614, forward strand.
TCGATTCGAAAATGGACCTAGGGGCGTGACGTCAAACTATTAAGGCGAGCTTATTGCCGAAGGATTGCCATGCAAGTAGGTAGATAGGTATGGAAATAGAGGCCAAAAGCTCTTCAATTCTCTCAACAGTGTGACGTCGACATCACTGTTTGCTTGGAATGTGCAGTTAGCGAACCTAGTGTTGACCTGGCTGCCGCAATTCAGTCAATTGACACAGCTTTCGAGCTAGCTGCGCTCGTCATTGTGATTGCTAGATTGCGGATTGCACTTCAATTTCAAAGGTGTCATTAGGTTGGATATCTACCTAAATAGTCTTTATCATGCCACCGTATGCTCATCAAGAGAAACCAGGTCGCAAATGATGATGCAACTAAATTATTAGGTAAACAGAGATAATAAATGAAACGAACGGGGCAACGTAAAAAGTGGTCCACGCGGACAAAGTCGCGGGCAATAGCTAGTTCATGATAAATAACAGCAATCACTTCCGGCGGATATCGAAGCAACTTCGAACGAACCTTAGAGAATCCCCTCTGGGAGCTAGGTATCTATTCTAGGAAACCAGCGCTCACGACTTTCAGTCAACAACTTACCTATATCATTAGAATCGCCTACACCCTCAGGCACCTAGCGAAAGCTCCACACGATAAATACATTTTCCCGCCCCACTTCAGGGGTCACTTTAATGTCGAAGCCACCTACAACCTTAGGCACCTAACGAAAGTACCATCCAACATTCCCACACGATTACAGCGACAGCTTCCCGCCTGTGAGCACGCACGCGCCGCTGGGAGCCACCCACACCCTTAGGCATCTAACGAAAGCCTTTTTTACGCGGGGAATGCATTACGTACGATACCCTCCGTAGGGGGGAACGAAGGGCCTGTGTGGGACACCCAACAGTCGCTGGTGTACCCACTAAACTCTTGCATCGCCTGAAAGGTGTCATTGGGTCATCGACGACACCTCCGGCACCTAACGAAAGCCTAATCTAACATTCCACGTTTACAGCGACAGCTTCCCGCCCGTGAGCCCGCACGCGCCGCTGGCCCGCACGCCGTCCGCGCCGGCCGCGCCGCGCCGCGCGCGCCTCTCGCCGCCCGCGCACGCGCACTCGCCGCCGCTGCCCATGCACGAGCTCTTCAAGCCGAATGATCTGCACTGGGCTGATATTGCTACTAATACTGGTAAGATAATAATACTTAGGTAGAACCTGATTGGCGAAGTATTTAATGTAGGTCGTAGGGAGTCGATGTTTGCAAGAGATAGAAAATGTTTTTTTTTCTTTCATCGACATTCGTGAGTTTAGTGATCCCTAACTTCAGACAATTTTCCGTAAAGAAGTCGTTTGAAACACAAATGTAGGTCATTGCAAGTAGGTACGCTTTCTTTGCGCTGTCGAAGTAATTATTAATGTTTCACTTTTCAGAGGGAATCGAGCTACTTGGCTACCAAAGATACGGCACAGTTCAAGGACCCAGAATAGGGAAGGAGAGGATCAATGGATCGATTCTGAACAACGATGCTTTCATGTAAGTGTTAAACTCACTTTTATATCATTTAAATACCAACGAAGAGCAGTTTCTGTTACCTAGGTACAGTTTTTTTGTACATCAGTTAACCCCTTTCCATCACCTGATGGAAATGCTTTATAATATATCTGCTCGTTTAATACTTTGGCGCAAAAGCACTTATCATGTTTCCCTTTCGCTTCTCAGCAAAACGACAGTCTCGCGAGCGAAGAGCGCTACGGGAGGCCAGCAGCCGCTCAGCTTCGAACACAAGTTCAACCTCGACCGCCAAATGATGGACCACGAGGAGGACTGGCCTGAGGAAGGCAGCAGCGTTGACATCGAGACGCTGACCGAGCCGCAGCTGAAGCGGCTGCAGCCATTGCTCTTGCTGGAGCTGACGGCGCTCTTTGATAGATACTCGCTGCCCTTCCAGAAGAGGAAGCCTCCTAAGAAGAAGAGGAAAGAAGGTCAGTGGGGGTTTAAGGCGCTACGGTGGTAGTTACATGTATATTAGACTTCCTATCTATCATACTTGTATTAGTCCTCATATTTAAAAACGAAAACTTTTGATAATACGGAAAGTATTCGTTAACATGTAGGTACTCAAACTACTGAAGTATGTTAACTAATCCGTGGTAACTGATTTAGGTAGGTTGTAAAAGTATTGTTTGTGAGTACAGGCTTGCCTTTAGGTAGCCCTAATTGATTAAAAAATAAACGCGATTCCAAAACCGCGTTTGACACAATTCTCATAACTAAACCACAAGTGTTTCTGCAAACAAACGTTGAATGCACTGCAGTGCAGGCAATTCTCACTTAGGTATTAAACCTGGTTTCATTGTCATTCCAGAAGGCTCAGTGTTCGGCGTGTCGCTGGAGACGCTGCTGCGCAAAGACATGATCCTCTGGGAGGAGACCTGGAGCTCGGTGCCGAGCGTGGTGCGCGCGCTGTGTGAAGAACTGCGCTCGCGCGGAAAGGACGAGGGACTGCTACGCGTGGCCGGGAACAAGCAGAAAGTGAGTGGAAAATTTGGCAGATTGGGATTAAAAGTCTGTCTGAGATGTATGAAAAGATTGTGGATATACTTATGCGAAGCTAGGGAGTTGAGTCAGGATAGAGCAAAGCGGTCCATAGACTCGTACCCTTCTTCTAGGACGGGTTATACGGGTTTACGAGGCGAGGATACCGAAACCGGGCGAAGTTGAAAAGAAAGTGTAGGAAAATGGATCCTGACAGAAGCCGGGATTGACCAAGAAGCCGATTCCCGTGCCTTACGCATATACGTAATCGGTTTGCTGATCCCTTAGGTTTCCCATCACCATCACACTTACAACCAATCACCTAAAATCTTTAACGAAAGTGAAAACTAGTCATTTGATTCGACCAATCACAAACACCAGTCTCACAGGCCCCAAACCTTTCCAGATCGAAGCGCTAGCACAGCTGATCGAGCGGCAATGGTACGAAGACCGCCTGGGCGTGGAAGCTGCGTTCACTCGCGCGAGCAGCCACGACCTCGCCGCGGTGTTCAAGCGGCTGCTGCGCTCGCTGCCGCAGCCGCCCCTCACTATGGAGTTGATGAGGCTGTTCTATCATACGTATGGTGAGTATCTGGAGTTGCGAGGAGCTAGAAGTTTATCGAAGGAGCTAGGGACTCTGGTGTAGATAGGTATTTACCCAAATCCCCGATTATGGCCTAATTGAATTTACTATCTCCTACCCACAGAACAAAAAAATACTTGAAAATACTTTCAAGTGTTTTGTGCTCCTACCTATAACAATATACCTATAATAATCGACAGATACCTACATTATCCGATGGAATGAGCTTAGTGTTGAGGAAATTTGTCTAAGTGCCTTGATATATATCTATTAGATGCCACCAGATAGTAGGTAGTAGGTACATGTGGAACTTCGCTAGGTTTAGGTCCGCAGTTTTGTACATTGTGAATGAAGTCCGGTCCCGTGGAAGGCCCAAGTTATCGAGTCAACGAAATAAACACTTTGTTTGGCCACTAGTCGTCGACGTATACAGCATTTGGACCTGAACAACTCCTTCTTTGTGTAATTTTAAGACACGCCGAGTATAAGACGTGATGGCCCATGGTTGATACGCCACAGTAATCCTTATTACCAATTTTTTTACAAATTGCTAGAATTTCTCTGACTCCTAAACAAGGTTTAGAAAACCTATATCTCAGGAGTCAACACGCAGAAAACTCTCAATATATCCCCACCCAGCTAACCCATACCCATTCCCCCCACAGCCCTATCCGGCGCAAGCCAAGGTCGCGCGCTGAGCCTGCTGGTGCTGCTGCTGCCGGCGGAGCAGCGCGCCACGCTGCGCGCGCTCACGCGGCTGGCCACGCACATCGCCAACCACGCCGCCACCAACAAGATGACCGACCACAACGTCGCCATGATCATCGCGCCTACGCTCTTCCCGCCGAGGTGAGTGGCAAGCGCAACTACTCTTGTCGGCTAAGCGACGACATTTATTTCATACGATAGGCAAACATGCTAGCGGGCTACCTAATGGTAAGTGGTCACCACTGCCTATAGACATTAGCAACACCAAGAGTATCGCTAATGCGTTGTCCACCTCTATAACACGTTGCTCTTGGCTAAACCCGCAGGATTTAAAGCGGCTACTTATAAAATCATCGCGCCCACGCTCTTCCGCCGAGGTGATTATCGAGCCGTTTTTTTATTAGACTAGCCAGGCATTTGAACACCATCTGACCTGGTGGTAAGTGACGATACGGCCAAAGATGGAGCATGCCTGTCTAGGAACAGCCTATTCACTCTAGCCTTGAAGTTTGGAGGGCTAATGAACATGGAACACACTCGCAGACAACACGTTCCATTCCTTGGCCGTACGCATTGGTTGAATCAAAGTGGCTCGAGCGGAAGATCCACGACATAAGGATAAAGCGTTCGCCCGCATCGCGATTCCTGATGGTGGAAAGTGGCCGGTGGAATGAGAAAGTTGCAACTGTTTCGCACACTTTCGGAAATTCGACTTTTAGATGACCGACAGACGTGCGACCCTACGCCGATGCTCGAGGCACTTATTGCCAAGGAAGGCACACGGTCATAAGACCCACCTGAAGAAAAGCGGCCACCGTCGGCCAAGACAATGTATGGGGAGCTGTAGACTTTTGATTAAAAAGTTTTTAGGAACCCCGAGTTGTCGTAAAAGGGAAAGACTTCCAGGAGCGAGATAATTCCACATCTACATCTTGCACATGCACGGTAAAAAGACTCGCAATGCCCTATTTAGTAATTAGGTATGCCAGTTCAGTCAAGTCCTAAAGAGCTTACCCAAAGAAACAGTTTTGTCGACTTTCTAAACTACAACTTGATTCAAACTTCTCGCCAACACATTTTGACTTCCTGGCACCGAAACCGAAAATCCGTGTACCTATCGAGTTAGTACCCCAAAAATAAAAATGAATAAAATATTCTTTGCAGCCTGCTGTTAAAACCCTCGGACAGCTTGGAGACGCAGCTGGCGACGGCGGCTAACAGCTGCCACGTGACCGAAGCCCTGATGAGGTGGAACGAACAGCTGTGGACGGTGCCCGCGTCCCTCATGGCGGCCACCCAACGCAAGCAGCCCCAGCACCGGCGAAACCACCACACCTGACTCCACTTCCAGGTCGAGGGCTAACAAACCAGCATCACAACCTTTGACGTGTCTCATCAAGTGGTACCATTGTCCGGCAATGGAACCACATGACACAGCCAAAGACAACGTTGGACGCAATCAGATGTGGAAAGCTTCTGATTTCATGGACCAATAAAAAGGAATGGTGCTCCGGCACCCAGGGAACAAGCCAAGAGTGAATGTTTCAGTCAAGTTGTGCTGTGCTTTATTTTTATTTTAATTGTATTCCTGAACAATATAATGTACGAGTGATAATATTATTTACCTAATTTTAATACACATAATTATATACTCCGTGTTAATTTTATGATTAACGCATTTAGTGCGGTGTAAAACATGTGAATGAGATGCCAAATATCTTACTCTTTTGTTTAGTGATATTTTCGTTATACCTTAGTCCAGATAAGTCAAGGCAGAGCTTAAGGAAAGCAATGTCATGGTTATTGTAGTAAATCAATCTCTGGCTTAATTGAAATTGATAACAAAATTGTGGTGCCATTAATTGTTTGGTTCTAAAAGTTACCGTTTATTGGAAAAGGCACTTTCAAACAAAATTACCTTAGTGCCTTCATTTATGATATTGATGATTTTATACTTTGCACTTTGTAAATAAATAAATTTAAAGTGGTGTTTTGTATAATATTTTACCAATACTTTGACTAAGCAAGTAAAGACTGACTTGGTGTATTTTATTAAAAAATGTATAATGCTATGTTTAAGTGTATTTACCTTCAATTTAAATAAAATCTATAATATTATGACAATTGTTTTATTATACTTAATACAAAAATAAAGACAATAAGTTAATTAACAATATTCAATACTTAAAGTTCTTAATTAGATAAATTGCTTCGTTGTCTGCACCACAGAGGATCCTGCCCCGATCACAATGTAACGTATTTATAGCTTTGTGCAACGTAGGCATTAGGGAGTTTACCATCATGGCACTTTTGCCTTCTAAAGGCATCCAGGTGACTTGATTATCAGGTCCTTTTGTGCTCTTCGTCATTGCCTCCATGTTCCAATCCCAGATCTCACCGGAGGCAGAACAACTTAGCATTTTGTGAGGGTTCTCAGGGTGGAACTGCATCTCTGTGACTCCAGCGGAATGTGCGTTCAGAAGAGACGTAGGGAATGCATTCATACGCAGGTCCCAAACTGCAAGGGACCCAGATTCACTTCCAGCCAGGATGAAATGAGGCTGAGTAGGGTGGTTTACTATGCAGGTAGCAGCCTGTTCGTCACCAGCTAAAAGGAATGCTGCTGCGGGTTTATTTTTAGTAGATCGGAGGTCCCAAATTTTCATGTGACCTCTCAGGTTTCCTGTAATAACCTGGAAGGAGAATTTAGTTTAAGCTGACTGAAAATATGAAGGCAGGTAAACCATTGCATATAATTGATTATACAGTCACTGGCTCAATTATTTGCACACCTCATTACATATATGCTCATACATTCCTGATCTAACAATTCCTGGAATTCCTAAAATTAATGTATGTGAAAAAGCTATTGTGTATACTAAGCAGAGCTGCAAACGGCAAAAACCTCATTAAAGTCGATTAAGTATTTATGAAGTTAAGAACTGATTTGTAACACTAGAAATGTATGAGCATATATGGAAAAATATGGGGTGGGTGGATAATTGTGCCAGTGAGTGTAATGATGAGGACAAATATTATAATAGTTAAAAGCATTATGTAAAATGGAAAATGTCTTAGATTTTTATTATTCATTTCAAACTTGTATCAACTTTTTGATAAGAATAAACTCTGGAATACTCTGAATACCAAATTCTTGACTAATATATGGAAAAATATGGAGTGAGTGGATATTGAACCGGTGAGTGTAACAATGACAACAAATATAATAATAATTTGTTTGTTTTCTGACAGGTTTTGTCAGTACATAATTAAAGTAGCATAATTAGCCTCCCTCAATTATCTATACATATAATATAAATAAAATACAAATAAGAGCCCAGAAAAAGAAATGCTAGAACCAGGAAGCAAAATGTCAATAATCACCTCATTATGTTTAATGAATTTTACGGAATGTAAGGAACAGCTATCTGCACCAGTAATTGTTCTAGTGATATCTCCTCTACGACCATTGAGTATGTTTATGTTTCCCTCTTCACCTATACTGGCTATGTCTCCTTCAAACGTATCCAGAGCTGTGCACGAACATGGATCCAATCTGTAACAATGAGACAATAAGCTTACATTCAGTCAGGGCAGACAGCAAGTCAGGGCAGAATTGGATTACAAGGCTAGGTTAGGTAGGTACTAATAGTCACTAAAATAATAATCTTGGCATTAATGTCCCAGTTGTGCTCTCACGTACGAGGGCCTGGGGTCCGCCTTGACCATGATCAGAAAATTACAGTAGAGCGACTTCAATCTGACCTCCATGCTACAAGGGGAACCTGACCAGATTGGATCATGGTTACACATTCAACTAATGAATATTACTCAGAAAGGACTCATGACAGCAGTGGGCTTCTACACAGTGAGAGGTCACTTACTCGCGAATCGGATACCTTAACTAGTCGGCTACCGACGCTCCTACTAGGTACTAATAGTTACTATTCTACCAAAAAGAACAAACAAGAAAGGCAGTACTACAATACTAAATTGTAAGTTTTATTCTAGAAAATCTAAAATTTGTCATCATTGGATTTAATTTTGCTCACCCAAACTTATGCAAATCATTCCATGAAAAAACTTCCTTTAGTGGAGTTTCTTTTTCATAAACACTGATCTCTAGTAACTTTACATTACCGTCCGAAGTGGCTACTGCTATTTTAGATTTATCGGTAAACTTTATTTCTGTTACATCGCCATTGACTTTATATTCTGACAACGGCCGAGGGTATTCCACCTCTTCGTCTTCGTGTAGAGCTTCAAAATTCCAAACTTTTATTGAATTCACTTCGTCGTCCCAACTACCGGTTATAAAGCACTTTGTTTCGACGTATTCCTCGGGTATCCATCTTATTTTGTTTATCTTTTGGGATGCAAATGTTCCTTGAACGTCCAGTGGCATATTTGTAGAGCACAATCTATGAGAATCCAAATATCTTAACAAATTAACGAGCCCAAACAAAAAAAATTGTTTTAATTCAAAGAAAAGTTGTTAGGTTATGATGTTCCATTTAACGTAAAGTAGGAACAGAGAACCATGAACTTTTTTAAAACCATCCATGAAGAAGTACTTGGCTCGTAATCTGCGTAGAATAGAACAAGCCGTTTCGTTTCGTTCAGGATTTAGGCCCTAATTTTAGTTGATTGACATTGACACATTAACGATTTGTGAAGTTATAAACGATTTCATGTTTGTTTTGGTTTGTTGATTTGTTTGCTTGCTTGCTGTTTTCAGTATTTCTTGGACTTACTGGGGTATTCAGTATTTTATAATTAAATATTGGTATTCAAGTTCGCTAAACCTTCAGCAAACGCTTATCGTCAAACTTGCAGCATACGGGCGGTGTTTGTTCAAAGAAGTTATAGTACCTGGTTATCTTGTTTTTGTAATTCAAGTGGGATATAAATACGTGCTGGCTGATAAATAGACTCCAGTGAGCCATTATATTTGTTAAAAATATATCAGTTGCCTACTTTTGTATAATTTAAAATGTCTAGCAAGAACATTTTACCACCGGCGGCTTCTGGAGAATTTGTCGCTAAACATTCGAAATATGTAAAGATACAAGAAGCGGGCATTGAAAGGCTGAGCCTAGAAGTAAGTGATGAAATGTTTTATTAGTTGTATTTTCCATGTTTTTAATTATGATAACTAATGGTGTATAAATTGAAGTTAACTATGCTTTCGGAGAAACTCGCCAAAGGCCCAAAAATTAATTTTTTTTGCTCCCCCTTTTCTACACCCCAACACCATCCCGGGTGCCTTTACTCGATTTTTCTAAGTTTTTATTTAATTGTGCCCTTTGGTATACTCTAACCATCCCAGTAAAAAAATACGTACGCGCGCAATGAGTAAATTGCCGCCATTAAACACCTTAGGGTTATAAACTTCTCATCAAGTGGCCGGCTGCACTGTTAATCAAGGTCAATTTTTCGCCACAGATCAAGGAAGAAAATGAGTACCACTAAAACGCCTAAATTTGTCACGCATTTGGTTCACAAGTTATCGGCGTTTTTAGCGGAGGGCGGCAAAAAGCTAGTAGCGCGCCCACTCTAGTATTAAGTAATTATTCTCTTATCAAAAGTAAAAAACGATGGGAAAAAAAGGCATAATTTAATGAGCTCCTCCGGGTTAGAGGTAACAAAAGTAGTCCAGCTAGAGCATACGAAATAAGGCTCTCCCCAGTGTTGTATCACTCGCATGGATAAACAAGCAAGTACAGGAAGTTGGAGCACCAGCGAACAATAGTAAAGCTTAATGGTTTGTATTTCCAAAAAGATTCATAGTGCTCAATGTGGGTTTAGGGCTCTGATAGACCACACGTCGGCACTCCTGTATAAAAACAGCGAAAAGGGTAATAAACCACCTACCCATCCTCACAAATACCACCAGGTAGCCGCAAATACTGCAGTTAAACCTGTTTCTACGTGTTTAAACCATGTGTGTTTTGCTATTAAACGCGAAGTTGATTCACCTCATTCACGTGTATCTATACACGCGCACACAACAAATGTTTGTTTGATAGAGATCATTTACGAACGAGTTTAGACCTGCTCTGTCCCGGATTCCCTGCAGTGATGCCAAGTGTCGACTAGGTACAAGACAAGTGTCAAAACGAGGACAAGGGGCGATACGTAGAGAAGCTTTTATAATACAATGCTGCTAGAGAACAAGACCGTAGCCAAACCACCTCCGAGGAGTGAGGGAGACAGGGCGATGTTACATCCTCGAAATTGTTTACAGCAGCATTAGAGGACGCATTTAAAATGCTTAACTAGAAAAAACATGGCATCAGTAACCGCGCTTCCGTGATTTGCTTTTTCGTGTTTCGGACCTTAGTGGTAACTTCACGGCGAACAAATCTCACACCTTCGGTTTGCTGACGACGACGGTTTGGCATGGCAGAATCGCTACACGATTACTTTTAGGTGGGTCTCGGTGTCAAGTATAAACTTGGCGTCGTACCTGCTACTTATGTCACTGACGGTGAGATGAGTACAGCGTACGATATGGAGCGAACTATGCGTGACTATGCTAAAGCGCACTCCACATGTGGACAGCTCCGCGGGTGCGAACATGAGAGTGTAGAGGGAGTATTGGCCTATATTCGTGTAGTCCCGTGCATGTTTGGCATGTCTCGCCTATTTCATAGACAAAGTAGAGATTATTTGTTGTCGTCTCGATTCCATCGATTTTATATTTATATTCCTAGCGCTTTTTCCCGTAACAGGTTAAGGGTACACTTGACCATGATCCAGGATATTAGTAGATCAGCTAATTACAGTAGAGCAGCTGCCACCACGTCTGTGACCCTGTTTACAGCAGAAAGTACCAGATTAGCGATATTACACCGATGAATCGATATAATGTCACCGCGTTTTGACACCCACAACATCCCTAATAGGCGAGAATGTAGAGGGTCGACCAAAGTCCCGGCAAAAGTTTCGGCGGACATGTGGAGTACGCTTAAGAGACATGATCCGGAACGAAGTCTTTCAACAGAGAATGAAAGTTAAGTTGCTTACAACGAATTTCAAAACCAAAATGGCAGTGTGCCGGTCATATTTGTTGTAGACCCGATGGGGTAGACGTTTTGTAGGGTGGACCATCAAGATTGGGCAAACGTCTGGAGGCACAAATCTGGAGTGACACAGCGATATTATAAATTAACCTATCACGCAGAGAAGCTCCATCACGCACTTGTTTTCATTCGCCGCACTAACTATCGCGAAAAAAAAATAGGCATTGTATGGCACATACGCGCAGTACCCTGGATCTGGTTACCTACCAGCCTAGGCAGTTCTCGTACTACGAGGTAGGTAGTTCCCAATATTATTCTTGTGAGAACGAATTGCGAAATTTTTTCTCACTGCTTCATATGCTCGAAAACGGTGACCTTAAAGCTTTAGGTTCTAGGGAAGCATTATATATTACATATAATATTGCGAAATATGGTTGAAATGATGAATTGAACTTGTATCGACGTGTACAAACTACTACAAACTAAACGCGGCCTGATGTAATCACAGCGATGAGTCCACAGGCGCCACTATCAGTGGATGGAGTTGTTGTTGTACTATGGGAACGATTTTTTTCTGATAGCTATTATTTACAAAGTTAAACCTTAATATCGTACAAATAAGATAAACCATAACGTTAGTTCTTAATTTTAGATGTTTTGTAGGTAGTTTGCGTTTTCCAAATTGTAGGTAATTTCAGGAGTGGGGATTGCTCTACCGACAAGAGTTACGGTTACACTCTTAAATAATCCTGAGGTAATTCAGTCGCATGCAACCCTTTTCAAGTAGGTCATCTATTTAATCAGTCTCCTCGATAGGTAGGTAGTTGCATGATTCATGTTACCTATTAACCAAATTTTTTTCCTAGATGATGTCATCAATAACGGACAAACTCCAAATCCCAGACACAGGCGCAAACATCAATTACTTGTCCAAAGACGACCCTCGTGCTGTCGATTGGATATTTGTAGCGGATACATTGAATTTTTGCTTCTGGTCTAACACTAATGCTGAGAAGTGGACTGTTGAGGGTCATTCAGGATACTACGCTTTGGAAGCTGCTCTGGCTAGAGCTGTGAAAGTAAGTACTTATTCATTCGAATATTCTATTTGGATGGAGCCGACCAACCATCAGTAGCAGTCGATACTAATCCTTACGGTGTACAAAATAAAGTTGCTTTTGTATTGATTCGGATGCGCGGGCGAGGCTGCGATGGTCGGATGTCCGACCACGTTTCCCGCACCCAACAGAGACTTTATTTCATACTGCGTAAGAACTAGTATCAACTGCAATTGACGGCTGGTCGGCTCCAGCGAAAACAGAACGTCTGTTACTAGTTTTAAGAACGGTGATTGTTTAAAGTGCGGTCACGGAGCAGGAAGAATATTGTACATTGATTTGTTACTACCTGTCTCTGTTGCTCCGGCGTAAATATATTGCATCACACTCGCACAGGTCAAGGTCGCGAAACTATGCGAGCGTGATCACACTTGCTTGTATCGATAGCGATGATCTACGAAAATAAGCCTTATCGTCGTATAAATAAAGCAACTATTGCTGTACACCGAAAATTAACGTAAACGTGATAGCGATCTACGAAAATAAGCCTTATCATCGTATAAATAAAGCAACTATTGCTGTACACCGAAAATGAAACGTAAACGTGATAGCAATCTACAAAAATAAGCCTTATCGTTGTATAAATAGAGCAACTGTTGCTGTACACGGAAAATGAAACGTAAACGTGATAGCAACAGAGTTAGGCAATAGTCCTGTTGAGTAAACTTTAGAACAGCAACTATCTGATCATCATCAATAAAGAGTATATCTATCTATCTACCTTCACTTATCAAAATATATACCCACTTCAGCGCAGCCTGCATCCCTCTGTTCTCCACATTATGCAGTCAGGGCGAATACTCATCAGTTCAAGAATAACTCTATCTGTCCAGCAATCGGCATCTAAATTGATTGTAGTACATAATCATTATTTTATTTTCTTGCAATTTCAGGAAGGAGTCGATATTTCAAACCCAGAATATTACTCTAAAATCAGTAAAGATCAGCTCCGTCACATCATGAGAAGCGACAATCAGACACAAATTCCATTGTTCGAAGCAAGACTCGATGCTTTACACGAAGTAGGTGCGGTATTGTTACAGAAGTACAATGGAACATTCAAAACTTGTTTGAAGGAAGCGAACAAGTCTGCCGTGAAACTTCTCGAAATTATTGTTGAGAGCTTCCCATGTTTCCGAGATGAGGTTACGTACAAGGATCAAGCATTGTCGTTCTACAAGAGGGCTCAGATTTTGGTGGCGGATATCTGGAATTTCTTTGGGGGACAAAGTTGGGGCGAATTCACAGAAATAGATAAGATAACTATGTTTGCAGACTATAGAATACCCCAGGTTTTGGTCTACTACGGGGTTCTCAGTTACAGTGATGATTTGATGGAGAAATTGAAGAAAGGTATGTTTCCTGTAATAGGTACTCTTACAGGTTACGGGGTTGGCAATACCCGTGGAAGTGACACCGCTAATATTGCTAAAGTCCATAATATAGGCCGCAGTAACTACTTACCATCAGGTAGCCCGTAACCTTGTTTGCCTCCTTGGTTTTACCAGTTAGGATAAATAGGAGTCTTCAATATTGAAAAATCTATCTGGATAGATGCCCTTGACTAACGTCATACGTTAACACATGAAGGATATGGGATCCATAGGTAATTATAGGACAGATATAAAGCATTTCAGAATTTGCTGTTCTGTTTTTCTGTTGCACGTGGTGAAAACGGCATGTTTTTATAACGGCATTTTTAATAACTTAGCAGACATTTGCCCGCCATTTCTCCTGGTGGGAAGCGCCATCGCTCCTGATCATCTTCCACTTCAAGCAAGAGGGATAGGTATCGCACAGCTGGATGACGGTGACGACTTCCCATCCCATCGGACCGTGTCGCCCTAGCCAATTATAAAAAGAATTTGTTTTCGATAATCCAAACAGCCTAACTCGCAGAAGTACGTCGGAAAACCCCGAAAAAGTATATTGGCAACATAAGAATATGGTTTAATCCTGAAATCTATTATAGTAAATAAACAACATGGCGAATTGAAATGCTCTTAGCCTAATATCGCCATAGAAATTAAAAGATAGGGTCTGTCCTCCGTACGTAGTAAGGAGTTTCTTTCGTCATATGTTCAATATCGAGGCAGTATTTTGATAAAGGACCTTACTTCTCAAAAGCGCCATCTGATGAATTTTGAAATGGCAAAAGCCTTCATTAACAAAAGAAATAAAAGAACACACTGCTTTAAATAACAACTTTCAATTTATTTCGTAAATTTCAGATGCTCTGCTACCGAGCGGCTCTGATGAGGAGATAGAGATCCGAGGTTGCTCCATCCACGCCGTTGAACTCCTGAAGGAGAGAATAGAAAGCAAGATAAAACAGAAACAGCAGAAACTAGAGGTACCAAACTCCAGTCTAATTGATTATTATCTTTGGTGCTACAGGAGGAAATATGCTGACGAATTAGAGAAAATACCATTCCATAAAACTTTGGGTATATTCTATTGATGTTAGAACTTGTTAAGGTGCAAAATGAATGGAGTTAATGTTCAGAAAATTGTAGTATGTAAGTAAAGTGGGAGTATAGTTACCTTTAGATCCTATGTTCTATATTCACATTTAGTGCGAGTCGGAAATAAACAGTTACATCAAGTGGTAATTATAGTGCTAAAATTAATTCAATTGTTATTTTAATTAACTAAATTTTAAGTTTTTAACACAAAGTGTTTATGTTCAAATGATTAGCTTTGCAAATAAATATGTAAAGGATTTTGTGCCAGGTAAATTTATACAAATAATAAAGTTGAAATAAATTGTATAAATAATATTTTATTATTCATTTTATTTATACCCTTAGAAGATCCCTCTGCTCTATACACTATTATATTATGTACAGCTATCAAGTCAGGATGTGCTGAATTATTTTCCTTTTAATTGTCAACTGCCCCATCACACATAATGTTAATGATTTATTATAATATCTACAAGTAATTTAATTATCACAAAAAATATTACAGGATTTATGATAAAATTTGGGCCTTATTGCACTTACTAAAACATGACTAAAATTATTATTAAACTATGTTTATTATGGACACAACCGCGAGAGAATTTTAACCAGTACTTTATATACAGCGCTTTGGCATTAGCTAACAAAATATACATATCATATGTAGCATTGATTAAAATTGATGTATTAGAAATGGTATTATCAGTTTCTCGTATCGGATAGGATTTACTTTTCTACTATTCTACTCTTAATCAGAAAGGTTCTTTCACTTCATAATTATTCTTACAGGCATCTATTATTAAAATTCATGAAACATTAATACCATATCTAATCAACCTAGTGTTCAAAATACAAAATGGCACTACATATTCACACCATTACCTAAACATAAATACCCTACCTATGTGTGACAATTCTCATAGCTAACAATTTAGTATGGTACAAGCATCAAAAGTAGCTAAGCCAAAATGACAGGCCAAAATGATCTAAATAACTAAGATAATTTAAACCTTATTTATTACTAACTCAAAGTCCCTTTCTGTATGAGGACCCAGTTCAAGACAAATGTCACATTAATTGCCGTTTTCACTGAACTTAGGCGGACTCGCCTAAGTTCTTTCTTATCTCAATTTTGACATTGCTGATTGTCAAAAAAATTTTTATGACGGAACTTATACCATTCTTATGTTTGATTTATTGAAAACGGCAACAAATAGAACTGTATGGTTTAATATACTGTTCACGGTAAAACTTAATTTTCTTCGTTTGATCAGATCACTGTGAACAGACTGGTTGCTTAACTACATCGCACAGATGCTGATTGCACCTTTATGGACCGATGCCGTCTATCAAAATATCTTAATTTATCCAATGACTCCATTTACCATTAAAACAAAATAAAAGCACACCTAAAGAGGGGGAAATCGATGAGATTAAGTTGGAACATTATTTACTAATCCTAATTACAAGAGTTCGGTTAAGCAGTACTAATACTACAGGACTTGTTTTTGAAAAAACAAGGTGTAGCCATCTACTGTGTTAATTAGAATTACTAACGCGAATGAGCAGAAAATCATGCAAGACTGCCGCAACTTATAGCACAGTTCACAGAAATAGCTTGTTTGTTACTTAAGTTAAGTGGGAATTTAGTTTACTAAAACTTCTGCAGAGCTAGACGATGACACAATTCAATACAAAGATCTAAGTTCTTTGACAAATGTCTCCTTAATTCCTACTATATCTGCTGTTCGCTCCCAACAATGACTACTAAGACAGGGTAGGTAATTAAAAATCACAATATCACCAAAAATTATGACACATTCGAGAAACTGCCTGCCTCGAAATTATTTACTATTACTGAATTTTGATTTTAAACTTTCGAAGAATGCTAACTTGGATTTGATCGTGCCTGGTGGCGGTTGGGGGCTGCCGGGCCTGCTGGATTCCTTAGTCACCTCTTCGCCTTCGGGGATCTCTTTGGAGCCTCCTGGAACAGTCAGGGGTGTGGCCATGGAGAGTTTTAACTCCTCGCGGAATTGTCTGGATATACTCCTGGCGGTCAGGCTATGCATATACATTGCCTTAGGCTTGTCAGCTTTGAAGTCTCCATTCAGAATATTCTCTTTACTTTTCTTGCGCTTGATCGGCTCCTGTGAAGGCTGCGGAAGGAAAAGTTTATTAATGACTATTGAACGTAACTATTTATATTGGTTTAGATTGCCGCTATCAGAACCAAAAGGCAATTACTAAGGCGTGGTTGATTGATGTTGATAACAATAAAATATTGTTCTTTTTTATAACAACGATTACCTATAGAGGCAGCTGTATAAAAAAATCCATTCACTCTAAAATTTGCTATCTTCACATTAAAGCATGCAACTGCGTCAAAATATCGAGGCAAAAACAATACTAATCGTGGTAACAAACCCAATAATATCTGTGATGTAAGTGAAGTAAATAACCACGAAAGTCTTAAAAACTAAATTACAATCTTGTCTGATGACAAATAAACTGTTATGAAGGAAATGAGTCACGTTATATATATCAAAGCCGGCGAGATAAATATACTGCATTAGATATTTACCTTAATCGGCTCGTTGAGGTTCTCCATGCTCACAAACTTCTTAGCGAGTTCCTTCACGTTCGGCAATTGCGGAAGTATATCCTCAAGCTCGCTGATATTATCCAGCGATTCCCCGTCTGCCTTCAAACTGTCCAAATTGTCGACAATCACCAGTGATTCCTCGCCGGCGTCTCCATTTTGACTAACGGCTACAGAGATGTTCTTATCAGGCATATCAATGTTGTCATTACTATCGGGCGCAGGCTCATATCTTGACGATACCTTATCAGTTTTACTTCTAACAATTTCCCCAGTCGGCACGTTGTAGATTTTAATTGAATCCTCCATACTACTTGAACTTACGTAAGACGTGTCCATGTCTGTATTCGGAGATCTGGGCTCGATAGTGTTGTCTGACTCATTCTGGGTATCGTTATTGTAAGCAGCTTGTAGTATTTCATCAAATTTCCTGTCTGTATCGTCGTCTACGACAGCGGGTTTAGCAGAAAATAAAGTTTGTTCATTAAGATCGTCGTATTCAATCAATATGTCCGTCTTGTTGTTATTGTTGTTAGAAATAGTTATAGGTGCAGGTCTCTCGTCATTGTCAGCGAACTTTGTGTACTGTTGATTCGATGCTATCGAGTTGAATTGCTGTATTAGTAATCCCTGAAACATCACCATTATTTGAATCAAACTGCTGTAAGAAACTGTGATTATTTTAATTTGTTTTAGATAAAGACAGGCAAGTATTAGAATGAAGTAGGAGGTTTTGAATGGTTTTACGATCCCAAGTAACAAAATTGTCATATGCCTACTTAACACTTTGGATATATGACTACAAGTTGAGTTGCAGTCTTGTAATGGTGATTGATAAGACAAGGATTAGATACACTTTAATACGTTTTTACCTCGATAATATTGTCTCACTTACGACTAAAGTCTACTCATGACTATGATGCATGCAACTGTGTCGAAGTATCGAGGTAAAAACAATACTAACCGAGTTAACAAACTCAATATGTGTGATGAAAGTGTAATGAATAACTACGGAAATCTTAAAAAGGATTAGGTAGGTACGTCTTATATAAGTTATGAATTTCTCTCACCGTTCAGTTAAACGGGTAATAGTTTAAATTACGTCTTCTCAACTAATTGCATGGCATTAATTTGTTACTTGAGATTACAACTTATTATAAACTATATTTATATAGGTAGTTATTCCAAAAGCTTAAATCGGTGTAGACTAGAAGTACGTGCAAAAACTTGCGTGCTCTGGAAATCCAATCGAGTGCTATGTGCAAAGCGCACAATCTGAACGTTCTCGTCAATGTCTTATATGGGTAATCATTGGGTGTGGCGATTTAGGAGATAAGGGTAATGATTTGGGTGATTGTCAATGATGAAGTCCAGTGAAGTCCGGCGTTAGTCAATAATGTTGCGGTTAACGAGTTTAGTAAGACAAAGCCATATAGTTGTTAATTTACGGATTAGTGGCAAGCATTCCGATGCTGTTAGTCAAAAATTCTCACCAAATTCTTGCGACACTCACCACTAACTTCTTTGAGGATTACTGTAGTAAAATAGTATACTGAAAAACGTATTAAGAAGAACACAAATCTATGAGTGCAGTTACATAGTACTCTCGTATTACGGTGCAAAGTGCTATTAGTCAGCTCATCCATAGTCATGCCAACTTTACACACATCAGGCACTACAAGTGTGTGTAAAAACGAAGATATTTTAGATCTAAAATTTCAATTAGCTAATAGATACATCGATGGCAACAAGAGAATCTTTCACCGGCGATTCAAAAATTAAATGAGAGGTAGTGAATTGTGATGTTGGAGTTCCGATTTACTATTTAGTAGATACTACAGATTCGATGAAAGCCTATGTTGGTATCGAACATAGTCTCAGAGATTCGTTGTTAGGTGGAGATAACATTGCTACAGCAGTGGGAGCGGTGTACATCGGAGGTTGGGTACTAGGTTACTAGGTACGCGGCTGGGCGGCAAGCGGCTATTCACCAGAGGTCGCCACGCACGCCGCGCAGGCGCAGGCTGCCGCCGAAGCGCGGGCGGCGCGGGCGCAGCCACTCCTCACTGCGCATGGTGCCGCTCCGCCTAACATTCGTGTACGTCTCGAATAGCTCCTCCGTCACCTCGGCCTTTCGGGGTATCTTAAGTCTAACTATATCCTCGTTTTTCACATGACCGCCACCTCTTACGTTGGCGCTACACTTTCTTACGTTGGCGGGCCTTCGACCGACGCGGTCGGCATGATTCTCGTCAGCGTTATCGTTCTGTCTGTCGGTTTCGAAAATGGGGTTAATGGCGAAGTTGGGGCTCGCGTTCCGGGGGCTGAACACTGCGCGGTGGATGCTGTGGTGGAGGGAGACCGCTTCGAGCTCGCTCAGCGACGAGCTGCCACTTACGGGCGATGGCAGCTCAGCTTCTAGGCGGTCGAGGCTGGTCGACCTGTTGGTGGACAGCGACAGCGAGCTCGCGTCGCTCGAGCTCTTGTGCCGCCCGCCCGACGACTTTTTCGCCTCCCTTATGTAATAGTCGCGGCCGTAACTGCGGATTTGAAATTAATAGGTTTTTAATTCTATGCAGTGACAAACGAGAAGATAGCCCGTCTGATGGTAAACGTTAACTATCTTGTCTGTATGTTGCAGTCAACAAAAATGTAGAACCGCGAAAATGCGAAATGCCTGTAATTGCGCTGGCTACCTTATCCTTCAAACCGAAACACAACCATGCGAGGAATGCTGCTTGGCGGCAGAATTAGATAAGACGGAGGTTTTGATAATAGGGAATGTTATTAACTAAAGAAGTTATATTTCATAAAATAAGTTCTTTCATAACTACCAAACAATAAAAGTCTCTCTTATTTTTTCTTACCGTTTATACTGAGGTACTTCCTCGGCCAAAACATCTTTTAGAATTCTCGGCGAAGGACTCTTTGACCTCGCTCCATTCATTGTTACATTATCCATACTGTGTGTCAGCAAACTATGACTGCCTGCGTCTTTTACAGGCTCCTCGTGCAATTTATCTCTTTTGGTGATCATCTCTGATTTGACACTCATATTATCATCCATGTCCTTCGACGTTGTGATCATGTCGAATAATGATGATGTACTTTTTGCAGTCAATCGTCTCTGTATGGCCTCTGGCGAGTAAGGGTTATTGGGCATTTCGACTGCATTTTCCCATTTCTTGCGTTCTCTGTACGCTATTGATCCTAAAGTCAAAATAAGAACTCTCTTTTAGATCCGCTCAAGTAATATAAAATTGAGCAATATTAATATAACTAAGTCAAATTTACCTGGAATTAAGTCTTCCTCGATATCAATATCACGCGTGGGGATCCTGAAGCGTAAATGTTATATTATAGCCTTAATTGTTATATAAGATATAACATTGTTATATAAGATAACAACTCAGCGAATATCAATCAATTAATTCGATAATTGTCTGTGGTCTATGCCCCTTAATGCAGTCCTATTGAGTACTTACACCTTCTATAGTTATTCTGGTAGTAAGAAAAGGACCAAACTTACTCTTGTGGTTCTTCGAAGTGTTTCCTCCTAAGGCTATCAGCGTATCGCTGTACTGGCCTGGTAACCGTTTCCTCGTACTCTCCCTCCCTCTCGTGCCTGCTCAGCGTGTTGGACCCTGCAACGGTCACCACATTACCACTAGTCAGCAGTTACTGCTACCACAGAAAAATCAATGCTAGCAATATCTTGTCTAATCTCTCTCTCCTAGATCGCTTACAAGTACACTGATTAGATTGCTACTGTTAGGTTGCAATTTTAATTGGTGTTTTGTGCTGATTGCAATCATGTCTCGATAACGGTAAGGTATGTTTACGGTAAGGAATGTTTACTTAGCTAACTTTTGATAGGAAACATTCGGCTTGGCTACCTACTTATCTACTGTTACTATACCCTGTTAGACTACGTACACAGAGTGATAATTTTAGAATTTGTTTTCAATACCATTTGTAAAATTGGGTATACCAATTCAGGTATTGCTCCCAAAACTTGAATCAAGGATCGAACAAATCTGAGCATTAGCAAATAATGATAAGTTTTTAACGATGCCGTGCGATCACGTGCCGGAAACGTGCGGTTTGATTGCTATGTTTGTTTACCAATAGCATATTTGAGATACAATTTCAGTGCCTACCTACCAACATTAACAATTTTGTTCTTACCATTATTGACAGAAATTCCATCGACGGTGTCCTTTTCTGCTTCTCCATTTATCTTTAAGTCTAACAGATCCGAGTGTTCCTCTGCATTGCCGTTCAGTAACGTTCTGTGTATTTCTTCTTTCAACGTGAATTCTGTTTTTGGTATGGGACCACTATTTATACCGAATACCAAAATTGATTCATCGCCTTCCATTTTATTGACCGTTCCCGCGGTATCTTTTATAACATCAAACATTTCTTGATTTAGTGCATCTACTAATCCATTTTCTTTATCTTCTGTTTCGTAATCGTTAGCCTCATCGAGAATTGTGAGGCTATCCGGTTCGTAGTCTAATAATTCTTCTACTTTAGGTTTTCCTCCGATTACGTGTTTTGAATCAAGGACTGTTTTCATGCCGCTTTTAAATTCTAGTTCTTCCTCGGCATCGCTGGCATTGTCAGACAGGTCTGTGGTGTCATCGGCGTCTCTGTCGCCAATTAGTGCTCTGTACTCTGTGTTCGAGTTCGGTACTAACATTGGCACCGGCACTGACTGTAACGATTTTATCTTCTTCTTTTGAAACAGCCAGTTCTCCTCCCATGTGCCGTCAGCTGCCTGTATGTCACTGCCTGAGACTTCATCGAATTCTCTGTCTTCGTTGTCTGAAAGTGATGAAACAAGATTTTTAATAAATATTCGTAATTCGTATCATCTATTATCTATCAACAAACAAATCCTACGATAAAATACTGAACTATCATCATTAAAAATTACAGATTAAAGTGAAATATCGCGACAATAAGTACCTACCTTGAGTCCAAGTACTTGGACGCAATAATTTACTATACTTATACTTATCTACGTTCATACATTTCTGGCGTTATAAATCAGTCTATAACTACATTAACATTGAATAGATTTTATTTGGATTTTCGCGGTTTGATAGCCCATGAGGCAACCATTATCTCTGTTAGTTTATCGTCTGTTAGTCTGTTATCAAACCGTGAAAACTATTTCATAAGACATGAAAAGCCACTACTTATCATATCATGTTAACCGCCTCATTTAGATATTTAATTATCATGTGAAGTCACTTCTGGTTTCGAGGCGGGAGTATATAAGGAGCTATGTAATAAATATATATAGACAGACACATACCAGTGTTGTGCACTATGTCACCCCCGAACTCTGGGAACGGCACGCGACGCGGCAGCTCGATCGCGTCGTCGGAGACCGTCGCTTCACCTTCCTCCCAGTCTGATATCTCCTCATCTTCTTCGCGGAGCTGAAACGAGAGTGGCTCATGTTAATTATTTACAGAAATAAAGCTTATGGGTGCTACTTACGTACCACTTTGACCTTTGCTAAGTACTTTGGTTTACCCAAAAAGGACCTTTTGCGAAACGGTGACGGAACGTTTTGCGAAACGGTGACGGAACGTTTTGCGAACGAGACATTATGCGCCTTAGGTAATGGTATCATAACTTCATGGCTATTGTAGATTGTAATTTTAGGACTAATGATGATGACTTGCTTATCCTCAACCAGATTGTGTGTGTATCTTAATCATAATCGATCGAAACCCTCTGCATGTGCACTGGCGTACGAGTGCATCTGGGGTGAAAATTTGGTGACAAAGTGTGTTTTGGTGTGTGGATGGACTGCCCTTCTCTGGTGTGACGGCTCGCGGGAGCGCTGCGGTTTTTGTCTGGTAAAAGCTAAGATGTAGAAACGAGTGTGTTCCTATGAAGACTTAAAGCCTGCTAGAAATTTCCACTTACCGGGGGCGATATATCCCTGGCGTGCGAGTGCAGGGAGCGCGGCGAGGAGCGCGACGAGGGCGTGGGGCTCGCGCTGGCGGAGTGGATGCCGCTGCTGCGGCCCCCGGACCCGTTCTCGGTCTGGTAGCGCTCGATCACCTGGAAAAAGAGATAAGATGGATTTAAAAAAATACAATATATAAAAAAATATATTGTTACAGGCTAGTCTGTTCCCGAGACTGCTTAACCAGTCTCAGGGTCCCCAGTG
This sequence comes from Blastobasis adustella, assembly GCA_907269095.1. Lineage (NCBI taxonomy): Eukaryota > Metazoa > Arthropoda > Insecta > Lepidoptera > Blastobasidae > Blastobasis > Blastobasis adustella. The sequence goes on from OU026123.1 coordinate 18,570,842, forward strand.
GAAGACCTTGGTCAACCTCGTTTGTCAACAGTACAAGAGGCACACCTGATGAGTGCCGAGCTCGTTGCAGTACGAAACGGTCACCCATCCTGTTCCCGGACTCTGCGAACGTTCCTTAAAATTGGTTACTGCTACTGCTAGTGCTGCTCTTTAGATTTTGATTTTCCATTTTTATGTCAATCTGTAGGCAAACAGGCCAGTGGGTGGCTAAAAATCAATCACCGCTGCCTATGGACATTAGCAGCAGGGTATCACCAATGCGTTGCCCACGCATTAATATCCCGGGACACGATGCTCTGGCAGAAAATAGGCAAATGCTATTAGGTACCTGTTTCGCCATCCTCAGAACCAATTTTAAATATTTGAAGTAGGATTTTTTAAATAAAAGCCCACTCCCATAGGGATACGGCGTGACGTAGTGTACGTTAAAAAATATTATCGTGGCGTTAATGTCCTGGTTGTGCATTCGCTTACGAGTCGGATACCATAACTACTCGGCCACCGGCGCTCCTTGTATATAAGTATGTATAATTGATCGAATCAGAAATGAGGAGTTCCGCAAGCGAACCAAGGTCACTGACATAGCTCTAAGGATTGCCAGACTGAAGTGGCAGTGAGCAGGGCACATAGCTCGAAGAATAGATGGCCGATGGGGCAGTAAAGTTCTCGAGTGGCGGCCACGTGCCGGAAGACGCAGCGTGGGTAGGCCTTCCACAAGGTGGACTGACGACCTGGTAAGGATCGCAGGTACCAGCTGGATGCGAAAAGCACAGGACCGGCCTTTGTGGAGATCTCTGGGGGAGGCCTATGCCCAGCAGTGGGCGTCTTCTGGCTGATATGATGATGATGATGATGATGTATAATTGTCCTATAAAATATTAGCATAAAGCCAATTCGTGCCTAGGTACTTAGGTAGTCTACGTAGCATACTAGAGTAGTGACCACAACATTCTGAAGTCGTTAAGTTTTGAATATTACGAATGCCTGGCAACCGCGGACGTGCAACAGCTTTTTAGTGCTTTACATAACTACGATTTCCTAGCTTATAGCCTAAAAAAGTGGCAGCTCATGGCGATAAAGCGGCCAGTGTCTTTGGTTAGGGATCTGTTAGGTCCTGCAGTGCAGGCAGATCCATTGTGATCCATTCTGGCGTCGGCGATTGACTATGATAGGCTGTTCCTAGACAGGCATGCTCATCGGCCGCATCGTCAATACCTCCAAGTGAGATGGCGTTCAAATGCCTGGCTAGTCCAACTAAAAAAAATATATTTTTGCAAGTCGATGGACGGATGTTTGCAGGGAATGTTTGACTTGCTGTGAGATGATGAATAAATGACAAATGAAAATTAATTGATGGTTCTTAGTAAGTGCCGTAAATTGGTATTATATTAAGATGTTATATTATATAATTTTACAGTGCATTCGTGTTTTAATTGTAAACGTTTATGCTGTAAAGTTAATGTAATAAATAAATAAATAAACTTATTGTTAGAATTAGATATCCATATGTGCTTAATTTGATATATTTATTTGATGTAATAATTTTCAAATTCAAAAGCCTAAGCAAAACTAGGTACTATTAATAAAACGACATAAAAAATTCTAGATACCTACATGTCTAGTCTAGGCTAGGCACAATGTACCTACTAAAAAGAGATAACCGCGTCCAGCCAGCCGGTATCTATTTCTCCTTAGGCACGTACAGACGCATTCCGTTTTTAGCTACCTTCCGCTGAGCCGGTAGCGCGTTCACATGCGAACTCAATCAATTAACTGAGACTGATTTGGCGCGAAAGTTTGCAGTTCTTTTTTTTTAGTGCTCAACCACAGGCTTGGCTGAAAACGGCTGTTTGTTTTAGAGCAGTCAAGTCTCAAGTATTTATAAACGTAAAATGTTGAAAATGGGAGGAGGAAGGTCGAAGTGGTGATAGTGTCACCTAAATAATCATCTATGCGTCGATGTCCCGGTTGTGTCGCACGCGAGGGCTCGGGATCCACCTTGACCATGATCCGGGATTTAGCCGGTCACATGTAGAGCGACAACCCTCTAACCTCCGTGAGCCTGTTGACAGGGGAACCTGACCGGGTTGGATTACCGTAGGTTTTCTTTGTTATCCCTCACAGTAAGAGTATCGGTTAGTTAGTGACCTAATCAGTAGGGTAGTTAGTGACAACCCTGATCTCCAGTGCTGAATCTTTGTTGACATTGTCTAAGTCGTATGTTAGCACATACCTACCTGTTATTATTAGCTTAGTAATATTTACACTTCTATTACTTACTAAATTCCATAATTTGTATTTCGTATAGATCAGGGTTTCTCAAACTTATAGCTCCACGGACCCCTGTTAAACTTTTCAGATTTCCAGACAGCGAATCCCTTAACCCCCCTACCGTCGAAAGGCGAACCCCTAGGGGTATGCGTACCCCACTTTGAGAATGGTATGCAATTGCAATGTCCTTATATATCAAATATAGGAGGAGCTCAATAATAAATTAGATATTACTATGGAAAAAATTACAACTTGGATGGAATGTCACAATTTACAGCTCAATTTAAAAAAAACTAAAATAATACAGTTCAAACCTTATCAAAAACTTCCATTGCAAATTGATTATAAATATAATAACGCCGTGATCGAGACTGTAAGTTCGGCTACCCTACTAGGAATCGAGATTGATACAAGTGTAAACTGGAAACCGCATATTCAAAAACTTACTAAGAAATTATCCTCATTCATGTACGCATTTAGACATCTAAAAATTGTAACAAATTTTAAAACCGCGCTCGCAGCATATTATGCATATGTCCATTCTAGACTTGCATATGGAATAACTTTATGGGGAAACTTTACAGATGTGGAAGATATTTTCATCCAACAGAAAAAATGTGTTAGAATTCTTACAAATATTAGTCAAATGGATTCCTGTAGACCCCAATTTATAAAGTACGGCATACTAACACTGACGTCATTGTACATTCTTGAGTCATGTAAATTCGTAAGAAAACACGAGTATATGTATTCGCCTGTAACCTCCGTTAGACGAAACGATCGTAATGTTAATAAACTGAAAACACCTTTTTCTAAATTGTCTATGTTTACAAATGGTCCTCACGCTATGATGGTTAAAATTTACAATCATATACCTAACAACATAAAAAATTTAAAAAAATTTGAAGCATTTACCAAAGAACTGAAATCTTTTCTAGTGCAAAAGTGTTATTATGATATTAATGAATTCTTGACTGACCTCGAATTGAGATAATCCAGCACAAAGCTATTTAATTATTTTATTATATTGTGACATGGATACGGATGACAATAATTAATTGCTATACAGAATGACATCTAACTAATATATCTACTAACTTGACATTATTATTATTATTATTTAATTGATATTTTAATATGCAACTAATTGATTAAATTTTGATTTAGGGAATTAATTTGTACTCTAAATTAAATACTTAAGATATGACATAATTTAGATAATGCATGCCCTCTCTCACTTTGTTTGCAATGCCCTAACAGGGTGTCACATGTAAGTACTATAAAATATATTGTGAAATCTTTTAAAAACTGTGATACGCAATAAATGAAATGAAATGAAAATGAAATTTAATCTTCATTATCTCAATTGATTACTTTAGATTTCATATCGGCAGAAGTAATTAGAATAACAAACTGTCGATGGTATGCTGTTCTGAATATGTAGTAAATATCTTTATTTAATTTTATTTACTTACTTGAATTGTACCAGTTTAAAAGAAAAAAAAAAACGCGGAAAAAAGCAAAATTTTATGGCTTTCCACAAAGTACCTATCTACGTAAATTGTAACGTTTAGCGAGAGGTTATATACAGAGTTCGATATAAATGATATATTTCTGAGTTGTGTACCAACATTAGTTGAACACTAACCGATGCTATTACGGTGAGGGAAAACCCGTGAAGAATCCTACACAATCTGGTCAGGTTCCCGTGTTAACAGGGTTACGGAGGGCAGATGGCCGTCGCTCTACCTGCATCATGGTCAAGCCGGACCCCGGGGTCTCACTCCCGAAAGCACAACCGAGATCAATGCTTCAAGCGCATTTAACGTTTACAATTATGACCGAACACACTTTCCTGCATACAATATCCCTCTCAAAACCTTACAGCGAAAACAATAATAAAGTATTTAAACACCAAGCAAAACGATTCATATCTATGTACACAGCACTTTTCCCGATTTCTCATAGCACGAGCGCTACCGACACCACAATGCGAGTAACCGGTAAAAACTGGAAAATCACAACCTCGTCGTTCCCGTTAGGAAAGTAGCTGACAATGGCACTGAAGAAATTGAACATCTCTTCCGAACGCGCGCGATTGACACTGTAATGGCTCTGATTGGAGATAGCGAGGGGATCGAGCCGTGCAATGAGAATGCTTTGACACCTTAGCGGAAGAATCGTCGTTCTATAGCCGCTAATGCGTTGCTGCACTTTGGATCGCCTTCCCGGCAACGGTAGGGTTGCCTCTCTCAACGTGCGTCACTATTTATTTTCGTAAAAAAAAAAAAAAAAATTCTTGCACGTAACCTACGTTATTCGGCTTGTTTAGTGATGGTAACCACAAACGGAATGGATTGGTATCTACACAACTACTTCGTACCTAGCTAGTTACTTTAGGCAAGTAGGTACCTACTGTTTAATATATTGATAGGTAATTGAACAAATTAGCCTAGCCGAGCCACTAAACAACCAACTTATCCACCACAAACAATTTCAGTTTTATAGTTCAAAGTTACAATCAGCGGTTAAGAATTTCGACAATGCCAATAAGCAAACAGCTACTCGCTTAAAACAACTGTGTTGTCGTATTATGCAAACACACCTGTCTAATTTCGCACGCAAAGAGCGCATTAATTCTCTGGCTGCACGTTAATGTTACTTTGTTTGAGAACACATAACGTAGCGTGATGATTACAAACGTCCAAAATGCGAATGTGTTTAGCTTGTCATTTATTGCAACCTTGACATTGTCTCAAAATAATCCAAACTAATCTAATACCCCCTAGATGAATGAGTTTAATTATTTATTAATAGTATTAATTAACTTACCGTCAATATGTACGACAAAACGTATAAAAACGCCACACCGAGTACAACATAAAATGTCATCATTTTAGACCACTTGAATTGAGCCTCGACGTCACGAGGCTATGCGAAAGAAAAAAGAACACTGCTACGTTTTCCCGCGTATATTGAAATTCGAATTCCCGTTCGCGCGGGAACTCTGGCGCCAAGATGGCCCAAACACGTCCTAATTAGCGTAAAAATATTTAAAAACTCACCATTTCTTTGTCGTGCCTCCGGTTCGGAACGAGATTGGTATCATTTGATTTAAGTCCAGGGAAAACTTATCAATGATAAGGCTATGTTATCTTTAGACTGGCTCCGCGATTACAATAGGAACTATCAATAACTATCGATTGACAGTTACTTACGCAATTTGTGTGATTTTGTTTATTCTTGAAGCCTCTTATCGTTACGATCTTGTCCACGGATGTTCAGTAGTCGTAAAGCGATTTCTTTTACAGCGCACAGATTAAATAATGTTAATTATAATAGGAAAGAATTTCATGAATTAAACTGTCAAGGTATTTTAGGCTCTTTATTCTAATCTCTCATTATATTAGATAAGATCGAGACAGGGAAAAATTAATATTTAATCAATGCCTAATTATTTCAACTATAAATACATGCTCTGAGTAATTTATTACACGCCTGATAAAACCGCTTACCGCTATACATGGTTGAATAATCACAACTCGTCGAATCCTGGTGTTAATGTAATAATGAGATTAAAATGAATCCGTATTCGTGTAATTTCGACTGATAACGCGTTGCCTAGACAGTCACAAATCATAGTTAAATAACTTGCAATCGATGGGACTTGACCTTTGTGTTTTAATTAGTATTGAATTCAAAGGCATTCACTCGTCTTTGCAAGTTCTCTATTCGGTGGGACGCCTATGTATTGGTGAAATACTTACACCTATGCATTCCTATCTTAAATATTGTAATGAAGTGTAGCTAAAATGTTTTAACTTAAGATGTTAGAGTTTACTATACCTATTTTGAAACAATAACTGCAACGATTTGGATGCAATTTGGTAGAGCTACAGACATAGGCCAGGTACTTCGTGGGTTTCTATTTGGTTTGAATGTACTTACGTACCTGGACACTCAAACACAATGATGTCAAATCTATAACACCCTTCGTTTTGAGCCGTTTTGAAATTAGAGATGTGCCGACTGGTCGCGAAACCCGACTATTCGGCCAAATTGTAGACTAGTCCTTACATATGCCATCTGAACTTCGCCTGAAACAATGATCGGCTTCGCCGACTAGTATGTATGTATGTAATCTCTTTATTGCATCAATTTATAACATTACAGGAAATAAAAATACAGTTTATAATGCAAAGGCGAGCTAATCCCACAACGGGATTTCTTTTCTAGTCGGCCAGTCGGCCTGGCGGCTAGTCGGCCAAAGCCCTAGTCGCCCATCTATAGTTAAAATATAAATTGACAACCCTTAATTAGGGTGTAACTGAGTCGGCATGTCGCGGCATTACTACGGACTCCGCAGTAAGGTCGTGTTTACATAAACTGGTGGTATTAACTAGCAAGAGCGCATCTACTGGGGCAGTCCTTTTACCTACATAATAAACTAGTTTATACCAGGTATTCCTTTCATTTTCCATAGGTACGGTCGGCCAAGAAAGTGGTCTATCAGTTTTGACAAAAGTTCCCGTGTCACCAAAATGTCGGTAAGGGTGAGCCTAGAACATTATTGCAAGGGAAAATTCAACCTTCTTGTTTTATGATGTGAACAGAACTATAATCTTTGACCACATTCTTGGCCGCCTGTACTTACATAAGTGTTTTACCCGCTTGGGATTCTAAACTATGTAAAACTTTGTGTTATTCCAATTGCCGAGGGTCCCAATATCTTCATTTTACAGATTATTTTTTATTTACAGATATTCATTGACAGCAGATTAAGCGACTTATACCAGACGCAATGCTTCCCGCCTTAGAAGACACAGAATCTTATGTATGGCATCATGAATACCATTAGATACCTAGTTTAAGTCGAAGCCAGCAGGTCTTCGTAAATACACGCACACCTTCTTTAGAGCAAATATGGCTAGGAGCCAGGAGCTCATCGTTGGTAACTCAAAGTCTAGTTCGGTTTAATTTTACATCATAATTGTTCACTAGTAAGCACTCATTAGCGCAATCTAGCAGAATTTCGGCAGGGCGGTATCAGTCTTCTTCATCGCAGAGACGTTGAGCATAGCATGATATCCCGTTTGAGATGGAGCCGCCTGACTGAGGAAGTATTTCCATCATACATACTACCGCAGCCAAATCATTTCAAATAGTATTGTGTTCAAGCCGGTGAAAAGTCTGTATTGGGAACTGCGGCTTTGGCAGTGGAGGGGCGTAGAATTTGCCTATTTTCTGCAAGAGCAACGAATCCTGGGGCTTTAGAGGTGGAAAACGCATTGATGATACCCCTGGCTATTGATAATGTCCTCAGGTAGCGGTGGCCACTCTTTATCAGGTGGTCCGATTTTTTTATATCACAAAGGAGGCAAACAAGGTTACGGCCTGACGTACAGTTAGCAGTCACCGCAGCCTATGGATGTTTGCAATACCAGAGGCATCACCCGCGCTGCTGACCCCGTAAAATCCACCCCTTTCTTTAAGAACTCCATGTTTTACCATACCATAGAATGCTGTCTAGGGAAAACCTCTATCTGTCGCTGTCTGCTGTAAAACATCAGCTTCGATGTCGCTTACCTTCAGGTGAGTAGAGGTCAAAGGCAAGCCTATTGACAATAAAAAAAAAATCTCAGGTTTGGCTTACCTTGTTCAGTATAGCCGTAGCGAGCAGATCCTCGTACGTAGCGTCAGCGGGGGTAGCTGGCTCGGCGGCGTAGCGCGCGAGTGCTGGCAACGCGGCCGCCTCCTCCACCACGCGCGCCACCAGCCTCTTCAGCTGCGCATGCGCACCGCTGGCGCCACCCGATGAGGTTAGCGAAGCCGGTTCGCGCTTTGGCAGGTCTGTGGGGGAGAGTCGAAGTTAGAAAGGTGAAGTCTTGGAAGAGGGTTGTTTTAGTAAAGACAATAAACGTTTGAAAGGGTAGGTAATAATTTTTTTGTAGGTTTAATACAATTTATTAAACAAGTTAAGGCCTGTAATTAGATTTGTGACGATAAATAAATAAATCAGGTGGTTTATCAGGTATAGGCTCTGTCAAGCCTACACACACACACACACACACAAACCAACAAACACCAACGAAACAGAGAAACATAAATACCTATATCTTGTTTTTCTTCTTGTTTTGCTCTTTTTAAATTATTATTTTTATTTATACTATTTTTATTTGTAAGATATAATATATAATTGTATTATTATACCTAGACCAATTTTGTTTGTCGTAGTTAGGTGTATGAGCTACATTAAGTCCTACATTATAAATTGCAGTTTAGTTATTGGCACTACAACTTGATTATGTATTTAGTTTAAATAGAATTAGATTGCTGTTAAACTGTGAAATAAATAAATAAATAATAAATAAATAAGCCTGATGGGTTGGTGGTGAGTACCAGCGCCTTATCTATTTCTGCCGCCAAGCAACAATATTTGCAATGTTGTGTTCCGGTAAGATAGTCATTGCAATTATAGGCATGAGGCATTTCATCTTAGGCCTCACAGTGGCAACACATCTGCATAAATATAAAGAGCAAAATGTAAATCCACAGCTTTAGTTCTGTAGCAAAATGTATTAACTTAAAGATATTCAGTAGTTTGTATCATTATGATTAATAATAACTTGGTACAATTTCATGCAATCAAAAACATACAAACAAACCCCTGGGGCCCAAGTCTGCTATTTTTATTCAATTGAGACTTAATTGCGAAAAAACTTTTATCAACAGCGTGGTAATAGAATCGTAATTGAGTCTCAATTAAATAGTTATTGATGTTGCCTTCCAAAATCTACAAAGAGACAGCCGTTTTAGTCCGCAACCGAGTTAACAGACTAGGAAATAGTCCAATGGCAGTTCAAGGAAAGGACAATGGAAAACCATTCAACTTAAATTATAGTTGTGTCCACGACATAAAGTTCATTTTCTATTATGTGCGGTCGCGCATTATAGAAATTGAACTTTTATGTAACACGAGAACTTTAGTAGTAAACCAAGTATAACAGAATACCAAAAACATATCAAACTTTCTATTTAAATTCATTTAAGCCATTCGTAAATTAGTAGAGATAGGGCCCTGGGGCTCTATTTTTCAATCGCTCACCTCGAGTCGAACGGGTTTTCAATTTGGATTTTCAGCATGAAAACTTCAATATTTTTTTAGTTACATTAACCCCACCTAAAGCGAACGGTTCCAAAATGGGTAAATTAGAATTGTGCAGCGAAATCATTATTGAAAACCGTTTGTCTCGAGGCTAGCGGTTCAAAAATAGCGCCACTGGAAAGCTCTCAAAGTTTCCAATTGTTAAGAAGTGAAGTTGGAAGGAAAAGAAAAGGAAAAGGCATGCCGTTCTCTACAGATTTAGTGTCCACGTTATTACCTAACTACTTCTGATAGGTCATGATGGGACAAAAAATCGAATGGAAACCAGTAACTTCAATTATGTCACTGTGCTGGTCACCGTTGTGCACTCATAGCTGAGTAAGTATGATATAACAGGTGTGGCATGTAACGGATATGTGATATCGCATGATGCATAACAGCGTAGCAGACGACGGTTTTGAAAACAGGCAAATAAATGTGTGGCAACTGGCAGCCATAGGTGGCGACTATGTCAAAATCTTTGGTGGCGACATTTGGTTATACTTTTCAAGGAACTACGACACTTTTTAACAGTGTTCGTTGTGTACCTACCTACTTGCACAGCCCACACGTGACTTGTAGTAAAATAGTATGTCAACTTGTTTATAAGGGCCCGGCGAGACATCGATCGCGTGGCGTTCTACCCCCACCCTTCCCTAACCCTAATTTACCCCTACCTACCTTTTTTCTTGCTATAAACTTTCATCTTGAACCACTCTATCTATTGATGAAAACCGCATTAAAATTAAATTAAATAATATTTTATTTCAGAATTTAATTCCATATATTTTGTAGATGAGATATACTAAAACCCGTTGCGTAGTTTAAAAAATCTAAGCGAACATAGATACATACATAGGGACAGACGGCGGGCAGAGAGGGCTTTATTTTATACTAGTATAGATAAATAACGAATCGATTGAGTCGAATTTTAGTACTTAGAGCACATACATACCTACTCTACCTACATACGTAACCTGGCATGAAACGCACGTTTCGTAAAATTACTATCCGCGTGAAGTAAACCTGAGTAATTAGGTAGATACTTGGAATCAATCAAATAAAAATAATCATCTAGTAGGCGTTAATGTCCCGGTTGTGCTCTCGCGCACGAGGGCCCGAGTTCCGCCTTGACCATGATCCAGGATTTGGCAGTTCAGATCATTACAGCGGAGCGACTGCTATCTCCGTGACCCTGCTACCAGAGGAATCAGACCAGATTGGATCATGGCTACACATTCAGTCGCCTTAATCAAACAAATACCAAGAGATATTATTACTAGAGGTCGGATGGCAGTCGCTCCACTGTAATTATCTGATCTGCCAAATCCTTGATCATGGTCAAGGCGGACCCCGGAGTTCTCGTACGCGAGAGCGATGATTATAATGATTATTACCAGACATTTTATAATAATTTATACATTTTCATAGAGTTCAAACAAACATATTTGTAATCAATGACATGACATCCGATTCGATTTCGATATCGCATGTTGAGGAATGGACAAAGTGCTCACTTAATCTTTACGATAAATTTGACCATGCTTCCGCAAATGAAAGTGAAAGCGATGGGAAAGAATTATGTGTTATTTGAGCACTGTGTGACTGTGTGTACATATAAGTAGGTGGTGTATACGATAAACTTTAGACGCCCAGTCAGCTCGCAAAATGGCTATTTTATTTCATGAACTACCTATTAAAATATTGTTATGCGTTAGTCGTTCATTAGAATTAGGCATATGTGTAATGTTTCAATGTTAACTTCTACGAGTATGTGATTGTCTAACCCTATGTTTAGACAGCAGTGTTTAAAACATAATACAGAATACCGCTAATTTACAAGTTGCTTGCTTGAATTTTATTCGGATCACAACCGCAGCTCATTTACCCATTTTTGGTATTCTGCTACAATTAAAGCTGTTGAGCAATTGATTCTGATTCAATTACAATTCAATCGAGAGAACTAAATTAGCGGACTCGAGGCCCTGATTGGCCTTTAAAACATTAGTCACCTTTAGCGACACCTATAGTCGAGGAGAATGGTGCTACTCTAACTCTGCCGGACACCGCACAGCACAGCTGTTAACTTATCTAATTATTTTGATGTTTGTTCGCCAATCACGCAAAAAGTAAGTGGGTATAGCATGAATTTACACTTACTTATAATATTACAATTCAACGTAACTACATGCGCATGCGCACAGGTAGGCCATGACCTGTGAGGTTATGAAACGTTAATGACAGGTCTGGTTTTCGATATCGTACGGACTTTGAATTTTATCTCATAATCTATAGGCAAGTATGTCAAATTAGCACGATAGACAACGAATGGTAGGTATCTACTTTATCGGCACCAGGAAATTATAAAAATAGGAAGAAATTTGGTAGATACATAAGTATAGTATAGAATTTACCATTGCATTTTCGACACCTAAGGGTCAACCTTACGTGCACCTAACACACACAAACTCATCTGAGCCGGTGACCAAAACTAGAACTACGTGTCGCCAATTGAAATAACATTTGACGGCAATACAAAATTCAGCAACAGCGATACCGTCAATGGCCAGATAAGTTTGTAGTAGTATACACGGACGTACGCAAGCCAAATAAAGGATGCGTCAAAATAGCTCTCATAATATGTCGGTAGGTAATGAGTAATAATTATACTTCATCCGCACACATACTGACTGCGTGTCAAGAAGCTAATTAATTGCCGTTTATTATCGGCATCCTTTATTTAGAAATATCAATAATTATAGAAATATCAATAATTATTAATCTAGGCATGTAGGTTATTAGTAGGTATCTGACGACCTGAGTGGTTCAGTTGGTTATCATACCCGTCTGCCACGCAGAGGGCCACGATTCGGTTCGATTCCCGGCCAAAGTAAAACTTGAAATGATGAATTTCAATTTCTGTTACGGGTACGGGTGTGTCCTGTGGTCTAGTACGTATAATAAGTATGTATTTAAAAATTACATGAGTAGTTTATCAGTTATCTAACACCCGTAAGATATATATTCCTCCAAGATATATATACAGTAAGAAATATAATCTAGGCTCCCGATAAATCTATTGCGTAGGTATAAATGTCGTAGGCCGTTCGTGGAATTGGGCAGATCGAGATCAAAGGCATATCTATTGTTTATCAACATAAATCTTATCTAAGTACCTAACCGAATTGAGACCTAAATATCCTCTGATTTGAGATAACACTACGCTAACCCAATTACATAAATAAATAAATGAAAGCCGTTTATTACACATATCTCACACATGGTACAATACATGGCATATTACAGTATGCAATAAACAATGAGAAGGGGACAATGCTATCGTTACTTCGTTACCTGCGCCATAAGGAGACGTGCAACGGGGCCACACTCAGCATAAGCCACAGCTGACGCCATGGCGCTGGTTTTTAGTGTGCCCCTCAAATTGAGAATTGAGACTTCCATATGATTCATCGATCAGCCCAATTTGAGGATTTGCTCCTGGCTCTACGTAACGTGTGGGTGCTCGACCTATCCCGCGGCGGGTGGCGCGATGGCGGAATTGTGCTGTGGCCACCAGTCAGCCCTATTTTTGAATTCGCATGGATGCGAACTCTCGCATCCATGCGAATATCACCAAGAGACTAATCCTAGACTGAAGCCTAGACTGGGCGTGGTTACACTTACCTAAACCTTCCAACGAGGCTCGATAACAAGAGACCACATCTTAACGCCTTAACAGATATATTAATAGCAAATTGAGAGCAGAATGACAGTCTAGATAACATTTGCTATGACACCTGATTGATATACTTATATTTAAATTAGCATCATATCTATCTGCCTATCAAGCCGCGGCGTGCGGCGTGCGTGAAAACCAAACAAACAAAGACGCAGATACGTATAATGGCGTTATCATACCTACTTAGGTTATTTTATTACTAATTATGGTTATAATTTATTATAATACGTATACATATACATAAGCAAATAAACTATGTGCATTTATTTATTGTTGCATAATATAATATTTACACAATTTCTTTTAATGAAGTACAAGGTAAATGATTTGATTAAGTATCAACTTAGTACTTTTAGTTATGCTATATTTGTTACAAGATCTAGCTCCTGACCCGTTGTACCTAGAATAAGCGTGACTTTGTAAAAAATCCTGAGACAACAGTATTTCCGATAAGCGAAAAAAAAACTACGTACCACACTTTTGATTCTTTAAAAAAAAAGAAAAATGTTTAAGTACTTCAACATTTTTGAGAACTTTACTCCATACTCTGCAACAATCTACATTGAATACAACTTTAACACCTACATCTTATCCATTTGCCTTCACATCGCAAAAATATTTGACTCCGTTACCAAGCTTGTGGTTCTGCAAAGGACGTCCACTCACCAAATCATGTTAATTACCCCCTCGGGCTAAGCAATGTTTTATTAATTTACAGTAATTGAATACAAGCTCTCGCTATGTGGAGCACTCATGTAGGTAAGGTAGCAATTTGGAAATATCTTGCTTTTAATTATAGTCTTGGATATTTACTCCGACATACCACTGACCGAAATATTCAGTACAGATGTCGGCTCTAAATAATGCACGCCGGTTATTTAGGCTTCGTAGTGCGTCGTGTTTCGCACGCGCATGAGTGAATATTAGGTCGTTACCTATGAAATAAGCGTTTTGAATGGCGAAAAGGACGGAAACTGGAATTTCTATATAAGTAAATTTTTCAAGTTCTTGAAAATGGCCAATCCGATTACGATGAAGCATTGCAGGTATAATGAGACAATATTAAGCTATTATATTAGACGGCCGTGTGGTGTCCGGCAGAGTAGAATAGCACCAACCCCTTACATTCATGGGTGTCGTACAAGGCGACTAATGTTTTCGAGGCAACAGATCAAGAGTCTCCGTAGTCTGGAAAATGGGCAGCAGAATTTTCCATTGTTATATTTAAACACTGCGATCTCCAACCCGCCTGCCAAGCGTGGAGATTACGGCAATAACCTCCCCTTTCGTGGGAGAGGCCCTAAGTCCTGCAGTGGACTGTTACGGGCTGTGATGATGATGATGATATTAGACGGGACTTACACGCGACGTACATTTTCGATTGTTTCGTTACCTACCGAAATGTCGGGAAAACAAATCGAAAGTGTCGCGAAGTAAGTCCCGTCTAAAATAATAATAAGTGTAAAGAACGCGAATTTAGTTTGAAACAAACAATATTAAGCTATCTGGTACATACTATTTAATTTCGAAAGCTACCCTTTTCATAGAATTATATCTAGTTGCAGAGGCAAAACTGACGGACATATTAAAAGAGGTATTTTCAAACCCTTATTACAGCATGAGAAAATATTTTTTATTCAACTAGATATAATTCTATGAAAAGGGTAGCTTTCGAAATTAAATAGTATGAATTTCGAAAGCTACCCTTTTCATAGAATTATATCTAGTTGCAGAGGCAAAACTGACGGACATATTAAAAGAGGTATTTTCAAACCCTTATTACAGCATGAGAAAATATTTTTTATTCAATTTTAGGGACTTACTGACATCTAAACTTCCTCTTTTTTCGAAATAAAGTTTTAATTCTGATATGTTTTACATACAAAAGTTAAAAATATTTGAGCAAATGTGTAATTGCCAAAAAAGCGCCAATTTCATAGACGAAAAGACCCAATACTATGGTAAATACGAAGCCGGAAAGAGGTATCGCGGAAAGATCCAAGAAGCAATTGATCAACATCGCCGGGTCGGACGCGAGATACAAAAGATCGGTGGATGGTGACGTTATACGACGAGATACGACGTGACGATGCCAAAGATGGGACAAACTGGAAAAGAAAAAGTAGAAAAGCGCACCCTAGCCTGCTAGCCGGGATTGACCGCTCGGATGATGATGATGATGATAACAGCGCGAGGATAAGCCCCCAGCCCTGAGCAATACTTTAAATTGAAGATTCTTATTTTCCAACTCACCGAAAATCTCGTCCAGCCAGTAGCACGACACGTACAGAAACAGGGCTACCCCGAGCCAGAAACCGATCAGCAGCACTGCCAGATACTCCCACATCCTGGCTCGGTGATCACGTCACATATCCAAATATGGCACCCACACTTTCATGTTCTCAGAGTATGACATAATGTATTTCGTTGGTAATTATCACATTTTGTAGGTACCTATATAACTTCGTTCAACCAACTATCTATCTATACCTGTTATAAGATTTAAAATATGGAGTTTATTTATTGTTTTATACATTACTTATACTTAAAGGCTAGGTACGTCACAGCTGTTATGATTCCAAAATGCGTAAAGTTAATAATGAATATTAACTTCACGCTTCTATTGTATATTCTTGATCGGGGAAACACGTCGAAGTAAGTGATATCCATTGTTAATGTAATAGAGGTTGTCAAATGGCATATAGAGATTACAATACAATATAGAATTGGTAATAAAAACCTTCCGTATAACCCCTGCTTTTGGGCTTAGCTGTAGTCATGGTAAGTACCCGAATTTCTAAAATTCGTTCTACCATTTAAAATTGCTATTAACCCTTAATATAACGTCGGCCAAGACAGTAGATTTATTAGCGTATCTTCTTCACTTCTTGTAAAATCTTAACGTCTCTTTCGATACTTAATATAAGTTTTAACTAACCGCCGCCGATTGTAACGATGCAGATGGATGTTTGGTACTCCTTCACGCGAAAACTACTGGACCGATTTATAAAATTCTTTAAATATAAAATGCTTCAGTATCACTCAGTAACATTGGCTACTTTTTTTCCCGGGAAAACAATAGGTGCCCGCGGGAAAATTGATTGTTTACAAAACAATCAAATCTTTTCTCTTTTTATTATTAGTTTAGATTACCTACCACCGTGTTCGCCGAACGGTACATGTAGTAGATATGTTAATACTGTTACTTATCTACAATCAGGTGAGATGGCAAATCACAAATGCGTGCGTAATTTATACTAAAACAATAACAATAACACATAGTTTGCAATAAATAATCCGAAATGAATACTTAGATTTTCACGCAAAACATTGTTACTAAGACATAATAACTACAAATACCGAACATAAATCATCAACTTAAATCGATTTAGGGAAACACAAAACCGTGTTCAATATTCTTCTAGCCATTTAAAATCAATTACTAACAATGTTTGCGTAAATCAAGATAATATCTGTGTCGGCATTGCATTGAATGGTTATTCCAAACACGCCCGAGGCTTCCTTTATGCGATAGGTCGGCCAACTATTTGCTATTGCTACTGGATTTGTATGAAATAAATATTTTCATAGAAATTGTATGAGTATTGTGATGTCAAAATAAAGTAAGCCTAGGTATGTCTTTTAAGTGCTAAGTTGCATGTTTATTTGTAACTAGTGGACCTGGTGGCTCCGTTACCCTAACCAGTTTTCCTACCCATACTCCTACTTTACCCTACCCGACCCTACCCTACACCTATATTTACCATACACCTACTTTACTCCTACCTACCCATTTTTTTCTTACTTATAAACCTACCTCTATCTATTGCTGAAAACCGAACACAGATAAATCGACTTTATTTTATACTATGTAAGGACGCTTCTGCTTAGGTGGGAATGTATAGGGTTTGATTCTAACAATCAAGGAAACAACAACAAAAGCAACCAAATCAAAGCAAGTGAATGTGCGTTTAACTGCATATTTAAGATTTTGCTAATAGCAAATGTTTTTTATTACAGTCCGGAGCCGATTGGCGGGTGTTATCAATGAGCAGTTTAGATAAAATACACCACACCAAAATAGAATGTTTTGCTGGCCTTTGGATTCAAGGGAATAACCAAAAGAATTTAAAAGTAGTTAACGAAGTAATGTTAATATTTTTTCCTCTCAAGTTGTAAAAACTGCTACATTGTATGATGTTTTAATTGGCTAGCTGCCTGGGTAGAAAAATTATAAATATATGCTTATTACCTATTCACATGACCTTGTGTAGGTAGACAACTCACACATCTTATAACGTCGAAATACAACTTTGTTAGTGTCGTTAAATTCAAATTAAGGATGACTAACAAAACAGGTAAAATATTTTACGCACATAGTTAAACAAATATCTTTAGGCAAATAATACTTGCACTTATAACGTTGACATTCTAATGTAATACAGACTACTTCGTCTGAAATATACGAATTTTAATTAAATTTAATTATAATGTTCCTTCACAGAAGCGGGATTGACGGCAAGGATGTATGTATGTAATATCTTTATTGCATCAATTTATAACATTACAGGATGACTATTTATTATGGGATAAATAAATCTCTAACTAGATATACAAATAAGTCTCTAGTTCTCTATCATCAGTGGGCAGATACGGCAATGCAAGTGACTGTTGAATATGGTCATACGCACTGTTACCACAAAGCGAAATTTATGGCGTGAGCATAATTTTTTTTTTTATAAACTATGCGACCTTTTGACAGCCATCTAATCTGATTGTATGCGACATTAGTATTAAGAAAAGGCAAATGCACTTATTACATTTGGCTAAATTCAGAAGCAAAAAGCGTGAGAGCAAATCAAAGTCAAATGTATTGCTCATAGAATATGGTTAATTTTTGTAAAATTAATATCATGTTATGCGTCGCTCCGCTTTTTAAAAGGCTTGACACAAAAATGCACCTTATTTTTTTGCCAATACATTCCACTTTGAATTGCTCTCACACTTTTTGCTTCTGAGTATAGACTACTGAATTTAGCCAATAAGTGCAAAGACAGTAATGTTGTCGGTTAGCAAACGGGCAGTTATTGCTCAGTGAGACAGTGAGGGATGCGCACGCGCCGCCACCGAATGCTAAACAAACATGGCTGCTTTGAGTTTGAAGGGAAACAGTTCCTGTGGAAATTTTGGACTGTTTCACCAAGCTAGTAGAATTCCACAAACCCCTAACGATGACGCCGTTTAAATCATCTCCAATAGATGTTTAAGGCCAATGATTCGAGTTGTCACGACTACATATGGTACTTACCTAGATAGTAAAAAGGCCGATTATACTTAATAATTATTTTGTGCCACGGTGAAAATTAAGGGGGATTCGGAATACTTATTGTGATAAACAAAATTCCAATTCAATCACAAAGATAACTTAAAGTTTACGTAAACTAAACTCTTTGGAACAACTTGTATTTTTAATACTTGTTTCACATTCTCTGTTCTTTCTTCTTTTTCATGGTTTTATTGAACTCGGGTCTGGCAAAAGAGAAGAGTCTACGAATAGATCCACCTTTTCGATGCCAATGGCAGCACGCGTTGGAATCTGACCGTCTTTCCAAAACAAACCCAATTCGGTTGAACGGTACTGCACACTAAATACCAATATCGGCTTACAGTGCCGAGTGGCACTTGCGCCGCATACAAATTACTTGCATTTACTAAAATACAAGTTACTGGTGAGCGTTGGTGGCCGAGCGGTTACGTTACAGTATCCGACTCGTAAGCCAGAGGTACCGGGTTCGAATCCCGCTCCGGCCATGTACCAATGACTGTTTTCTGATTTATGTACATTAGTTGAATACTAACCAATGCTCTTACGGTGAGGGAAAACACCGTGATGAAATCTGCACATTCAGGCGACTGGATGTGTAACCATGATCCAATCTGGTTAGGTTCTCCTGGTAGCAGGGTCATGGAGGTCAGATGGCAGTCGCTCCACTGCAATTACCTGACCTGCCAAATCCTGGATCATGGTCAAGGCGGACCCCGGGCCCTCGTTCTCGAGAGCACAACCGGAACATTAACGCCAAAATGATTATTTTCTACTAAAATACAAGTTACAGAATTACAAATACTTTCACTCGTGGCTCAGTTTCTGTGAATGACAACGATAAAGTTTGAACGACGACGCATAATTGCGAGGGACTTTCCATGGTCATCTTGTTGAGGTCAGTTGAACATGGAATAGTTATTCGTATGGGAGAAGGGTCGGGAAACCACCGCCGTTGCTGATGAAAGCAGGTTTGTTGTGCTAAATGAATAATGACCTCCACTAAAATCTTTTAACAGTAATTTCGACAATCTACACATAGTATAAAACAAAATCGCTTTCCGTCGTCTATTCCTATGTATGTATATATTTATGCTTAGATCTTTTTATCTTCGCAACGAATTTTAGTGCGATTTTCTTCAATAGATAGAGTGATTCAAGAGGAAGGTTTATAGGTAAGATAAAAGGTTTGGTGAAGTAGGTGTAGGGTAGGTTTAGGATAGGGGTAGGGATTGGTCGCGCCAGGTCCATTAGTTGACTAATACAGAAAACAGCGAATGTCAAAGATGACTGAAGACATAAAGACGAATTTGTTAAGATACAAGTTAATTTGAGCCTAAAAGGAAAGTTTGCTCTTGTAAAGTAGAAACTTACAATAATGTATAAATAAATTTTAAAAACTGCTGTCTCATATGGGCGAGCCTTAACGCTGCATTATTTGTTAGCGTTTAAGAGAAACTCCTATTAACGTATTTGTAAATATTAACTTAATATATTTTACTAATATAAATAGCAATCACTTTAAACACCTGAATACGAAAACACCTCGATTTTACTATAAAAAAATATCCTTGGACTGTATGTGTCCATTCTATCGAAATGTGCTAGTAAAACAACCTTTTAACTTTAAGGAAAATTATCTGTAGTTAGTAAGAGAATAGGAGGTCGCTTGCGCAGCCGTGCACGGATGCTAGTTCCATGAATCACGGAATAACTAAAAGGAAAACCAGAGTTAGTTTTAGAAAAAAAATAACGAATAATTTTTTATTCATTTCAATGGATTCTTTATTGCTACGGCACGAGAGACTCATCCTGCATTCCGGCAAGAGGTCTATACCGGAAGTAAAAGAACGATGGATCATTGACATCAAAGTTGTCACTGCAAGATCCGACGGCTCGCGATATGAGGATGTTGAAGGTCGAGCGATGTGAAGGAGGAACAGTAAGAAAGCGGACCCTGGCAGACGCCAGGTCAATAATTTATCAGTTTGTCAACCTATTAAGTTTTAGGAAGACTCATCACCTGTGAGATAATTATCTGCATGTACATCATTGTTATGCCACGCAGTTAAAATTACCTAACACCCGTAATAGGAAGCGTGTGTTACCAGGAAAGCCCTCACGTTGCCCTGCCGTAATCGACAATAACTTTTACCTTTACTTTCGAAGTCTCAATAGCAGTTTCCTCATTGCCCGCCGTTGCTTGGCCACTTTCATCGGACGATACGAAACGATATGGGAAAACTAATGGGGCCTGCTTTTGCAGGGATGGAGTGAGACTTGATGAGAACCGTTCTAAGGTAAGGTGACTGTTTGCGTTTACATTTCGTATAATATCTATTAATTTGTTGAAGATATCCGTAGCGAACTAAAGTTACCGAGTAAGTTTCAGAAGGGCAAAATTGCAGTGACAGTGGGCGCAGGTACTGATCGCGCGCGAGTTCAAGTCGGTCAGGCCTACAAAGCTTTGAAGTCCATGTGTGTCGGCTGGGGGGGCGCGCGCGCGGGCGGTGTGGCCCGATCATTGTTCTGTGGTCTGCCCCGACCATAAAACTGAAACGGATTATACATCAGTATCTTACTCGCTCAAACCGCAACCGAGTGAGATGGCGATGTATCGAGCGTTCAATTTGCTACTCGAATGATTGAAACGGTTGTGCCCGATGGACATGAACTTACGCGCGCACAGTACATAGATCACATAGGACCGATGAGGGGGAAACGTTCTCGAGTGGCGACGGACGTACTGTAGAACGGCCCCCCATTGCACAGAACGTGAGTTGCTAGACTCGCTTTCCTAATTGGCAACGGTCGTACGACCATGGTCGTGCGATGGGTTTTGAGGACTCATATTGGTTGGGTGACGTCCGTCGCACGACCATAGTCACATGACAGATACCAATTAGGACAGCGCCTTACGCCATAATCTCGATTTGTGTGGAAGGCACGGGGGAACGCCTATGTCTATATAATATTTATGTTTATAACAGTCGCCTTAATTAGGGCTATTGACTTTAATGATAATGGAAATTACAATATCAACTATATTCTACCAAATGAGGCCCTGGATTTAAGATACGAGATCTTTTCAAGTTCCTCAAGCGATCCCTATGGGTATTAGATATATGCGATATTACCAACAGCGAGACAAGTTATGGGCAAGTTCCCTTTTCAAGCAGCGTACGTACGGCGTAACAATTTCCTTGCGGGCGATTACTAAGATGGTTTCACTTACAAGCCAGTATTGAACTGCTAAGCATTAGATTGAAAGATTTATGATTTTACGAGTACCATAAACCTTACCTAATAGCTGTTACACGCCTGAAATTCGTATTATGCCATGGCCCTGCAGGAACCAATGTTTATATTATTATTTATTTATTTTACTTTATTCAGAACACCAACAGCAAGTTACAAGTAATACTTACAATCATTTATAACAGCAAGGCCATTAACAGGTAAGATATCCTTATTTAGGGAGCTTGATCACATTAAAGCGACCATGTAGTTCCATATTGTTACACTTTTATATAAATGGGTTTGAGCGAAGTTACCTGCGCTTCAAACCCACCCTAATCAATTTATATAGTTGTCGGACCTCCGTTGACAGAGGAATCGCCAAAGCACTATAACATCCAACGACTGTCCAAAAATTTTACAATAAGATTGCATGTTTAAACATTGAACTTTGAGACAATCGTGGCCTATATCCGTATGTGTGGCTTGAGTATGTATGTTCTTGGTTACAAGCTACAACACTGCAAATTTAAGACAAAGACATAGACTTTATTTGGCAATTACTACAATTACATCAAACAAGTTGTAACAATATCAACAATTATAGGTATTATACCTGTTAAAACTAGGCCATATTCAATTAAAATTTACGGTCAATATTGTAGTGTCATGCCAAACTATAACTCAGCTCAGCAAATGCTGTAGATAGAGAAACCACAGCGCTGATTTTCAGCCGAGCCCTACAACACCTTTGAACAAGATCCGTTCAAATCAACATCAATTATTATTAATCAAACAAAATAATAAAACACCTAAAACAACATAAAAAAGAAGATCACTCGAGATCGTCCATTATCGTCTTATGCAATACCTGCAACATAAAAATTTTGCAGCAATTTCGAGTACGCAACTTGTGAAGGTAACATTCACGCTCAGTTTAGTTTATTAGTGCCATTGATGAGGAAGGGGTATCTCCACTTGTATCTTAGCAATCAATACGTTAATTAAGATGGCTGCAAGATGCATTCTCAATTTTATATCGCAATTGACAGGTGCTTGGGTCAATATTAGCTAATGTTTGATTCTGGTAGACCTATAAGGCAACTGGCATATACTGGCGTGTATGTATGATCATCTTTACATACATAGTAGAAATTAAAATGGCTTTCCGTGGCTTCACGTAACAGATTTGATGCGGTTTTCACCATCATGTAATTCCTTCCGCATGGCTTATACGTATAATCACTACATATTATAAAACAAAGTCCCACACCCCGAATGTCTGTCTCAAAAATATACTCAAAAATTACGGAACGGATTTTCATGCGGTTGTCACCAACAGACAGAGTGGTTCATGGAAGGTTTGTAGGGTAGGACAAGACGCGAACAAAGTCGCAACGGAGCAGCTAGTGCATTTGCAGTTCGAAACTCTGAACATTACAACCATCAGACCTTTGGTCGGAGATTAAGTACCTCTTCAATCAAACTGCTAAAACGATACCTACCTAGTTATCGACGAAGTTACTCAACAATCGACACTTGATTTTTGCAATCAATATATTTTATTTCACCGCCTCAGTAAGATGCATTCCCTATGTTGCAATTGACAGATTCTAAAGTAAACTATTAGCTAATGTTTGATTCTGACAGACGACGTAACTCTGTTGCGTCTTAGATATGTTCGCGTACCTGTAACCACACCATTTTTTTAGCCACAGTAACGCGATTTAATGTTGGTTTAATTTGACAAAGAGGTATAGGTAGTTCATGTGAGTTGATAATTAAATGTAACAGTAATTGGTTGTGATGATATCAATTTTTTCCGGCCATTGACCTATGTTGGGCATGGTGAGCCGAATTTTTTTTTAATTGCCTGGTGAGGCACACGGACGGGTCCACCTGACGGAAAGTGGCCACCATCGTCCAGGACATCTGCCACCCAATTGGAGCCTTTGCGTTACCTGGAGACATGCCTTTTGAAGAACTGCATGTTGTAGTGCACAAGAAAGGCTTCCGGAGGTTTTTGGTAGGGTCAGGGGTACGTTACGTATTAATCACGATAAATAAAATAATATAATTAAAAAACGCGATAATATACGACTAGCCTAACATAACCAAGAGAAGTACGAAACGACAAGTTTTCTTCGACTCCAAAACACTAATAGACAGAAATACAATTCACAAATTACATAAGGCATTATTGTATTAAATGTCAAAACTATCATTTTAAACGTACCGAAAATTTGTTTCCGCCCGACAGTTGTTGCATTGTTTGACACCCAACAAACAGTATTTGTTGATTTGTTTGACATCCCGTGGCTCGTGACAAATGCAACTATCATTCGATTTACTTTACTGGTTGTTGCTGCTTAGTGTCTGTGTTGTTTACATTTGTAGACACATATGTGCGGCAAACAGTAAAACATGTATGTGGTGTATAGTGTCGAATAAACAATAAATATTTTGTTTAAATATCGAGCGAATTGCATACCGATAACGTGGTTAATAGTCACTTGTGTTTATCACACCTATCTCCATGCGTAAATGGGTTCTCGTATTATATAGAATCACTACAGTGTATTCGCTAATGTACCTATCACCGTGTGTCAATAGGTTCTCGTATTAAAAAAGGCACTGTAGTGTATTCACTAGTATGTAGCAAATAGGTACTAATTTTCATTAGCCCTTCATAGTCTACAGTTCAGCTTGAGCTTTCTCTACTTTTAGCTCGCGGTGTGGAACTCATATTCTGACCTACAAAGAGCCTAGTTGCACACCTTTGCTCCCTAAAATCCATACCTACCATTTTGCATAACTGACGTTCAAACATCCAAACAAATATACACTTTCACATTTAGAAACTGTTGGTCAATTATTTTATAGCTACATTTCAAATTAAGAGCATGTTATCTTTCATTTCAACATGACAAGTTCTCCTTGAGTTGAACTCTTAACCCGTATCGAATGTGGTATCTTTTTGCAATATAAAGAATTATCATAGTTTGCAACACGCTTTTTAGGAACAAGTTTGCATGTCTGTAAGTTTGAATATTGGGCATAGGCTCCGAAACCACTAAACCGATTTCGATAATTCTTATACTAACAGCACGGCTTGCAGAAGTGTCCTCTTGCGCGCGATAAGCGAAAAAAGGCGCGACATAGATACTGCTATTTCTTTTATTTTAGTATTGAGAGAAGTAACCAAAACAAATGTGTCGCGGACACATTTGTGCTAGCCGTGCAGGAAGCTACCCGAGCTTCCCGAGCGTCATAGCTCACTTTTGATACAAAGAAAAAAATATATGATAATGATAGGATACCGCGAGATACTGGAATATTTACGGAAATCCGAACTGCGTGCGGGTCAAAACCGCGGGGGACGCCTAATTA
Organism: Blastobasis adustella; assembly: GCA_907269095.1. Taxonomy (NCBI): domain Eukaryota; kingdom Metazoa; phylum Arthropoda; class Insecta; order Lepidoptera; family Blastobasidae; genus Blastobasis; species Blastobasis adustella. Next base: position 18,595,946 of record OU026123.1, read on the forward strand.
ACTTGTAACACTACTTAAAAAGCCATGCGACCAAAATTCACATGAATATGTATTGAAAGTTATATGCTTAGTCAACAAAATTAATATTAATCCAATTAGCTAATACACTATTTGGAAACTTGACAATATCCGCGATCAGTTGAGTGAATCCGTCGATTTAATTAACGTAAAGCGTTACGTAAACGCGTTTGTTTACAGAATATTAGACGTCTTGATACTTGATCTGCCACGCTTGGATGTGTTAGACACAGTTACGTCATAGTTGTCATAGTTAATTGCCTAATACAGTAAACATTAATTCGTAAATACGATCCGGAAGACTTTGTCGTTTAAACTTGTCCTTTTATAAACTTGACACTTTCCTAAATTGTCTCCTACTAAGTGGTCATCTTTTTCTAAACTTAATATATGATATCTTGAAGATGCATGGTTTGCTAAATGACACATCAAGTGTCTAGGGATCAAGCACGTTTTTGTTAATATCAGTTATTTAGAATATTTTCAAAACCATAATAAAATACAAAACATGTTTATTTCTATATACTGAAAATAGTTTTGAAATTTAATTATTGAAAATATAATTAATAAGGAAATTTTAACTTTCAGTAGTAGGCAAAAAAAATTTTATCAAAACTTTGGATGAGTATAGACATAAATTAACTTCACATTTTTATTCTATTCCTTTTTGTTTGATTATTGAAGATGCCAAAACTCCACAGAGGTGGAGTTATGTTCAAATAATCAAAAATCAACTGTTACGCATTGCTGATAACGATCACGATTAAAGCTTCATTGCATGTTCAATTAAGGTGAAACTTGGTACAAAAATTGATGTTCCATTGTAATTATCACATAATTAGGAATACGTACCAATCGGATAGAGCGTAAATGTACATACCGCAACACAACTTACTACTCTATTTAGACCATGATTGGTCTCCAGTTTGTGCGCGCATCCATAGAGACGCTGGCTCGTTTTATGCTGGTGGTTAGTGAATGATGGTAGGTGGTGTGTTGGCTACTGTACGCGCGAAATGTTGATGCAATGCGTGTAATTGAGCGTGCGCGGGAAAACGGCGTGTGAGCACCGGTTAGCTTCGATCCGTGATGATTAAATCGATAATAATCGATATGAGAGATTAATAATAGTCATCCTCTCGCTAAATGAATGCGGCAGGTATGAGGTACAGGTACAATAGAAGGTTATAAGTTCATTAGCACTTTAAGGAAATTTTTCTTTGCTACAGCAACGTACAAGGTATTTGGTTACTATAATTGAATGGGCGAAACGAGGGTCTTTATTATAACCCATCCTTGATTTCTGACATCCGACTTTTTTAAAATAAATAAGTAAATGAAGGCTTGTTTCATCTGCATATGAATATGATCACCTGTATTGTAAACCAGCTATCACAATGCAGTTCTATTTTAACTCTTCCAGTAATAAAAATAAATTCGATTTTAAGTCCAAATTAGTATACAAGGGTATTTGTAAGGGTAGGTTGGTATCGCAATATATCTGAACTCTATAAAGCGTAGGTAGAGTCGGTAGAAAAATAACTTTTTATCAGAACAAATGTATCTCTACCACGTTTGCACTTGCGTCTAAAAGCAATTTCTACTATCATTAAAAAAAAATTAAACCTTCTGTACTGATCCAAATATTTACTGATTATTGAATCGATATCTGCTAATTAAAACACCGTTCTTCGAAAAGAAGCATACTGCATTTACTTAAGGTTTTACTTACTTGCAAGTAGGTGTCCACAGTCTCACCTAGAGAAGTTTCATTTGCGTTAAAAGCAAACGCACGCTCGTTTAACAGTGGCCTCAATAAACAAAACAAACGAAGGTACACACAAACAGAAACCGTGGCTCTCTCTTAAAGCGCTTAGCACCTATTTTCCCAGAATTTCACTGGTTTTTCCTCAACTACCCGCATTTCTCGTAATTATTCACGTGACTGGCACGTGGGAACGTCAAAATGAGCGGCACACGATCTATTTCTGAATCGTACGACTTCGATTCGCATGCGTGTTAGGTATCTATCTCTTTCGTACACGTGGTAAGTTGCAAGAGACGGAAGGTGCAGGTGGGAATTTCGTATGTGAAATGTGAGACGTAAAATTCAAAAATTCGCGTGCCCTTTTCGTACAGCATCTTTGTATTATTTATTAAAAGGTGTACAATCAATAATGATGATATGTACGTTATCGATTTTACGCCATTACGCAAAACACCTGCCACTGTTAAGTTAATAAGTGAATGTGATGCGCAAGTAAAGGTGCCAATAACAAGCTTGTGCGCAATAATAGGCTACTAATTTTAGTGAATATAGCTTGGTATATCTATTATAAATAGGTATTATTATATAATAAAGAGAAAAGAATTGTTTGTTTGTCGGTTAGGTGGTGTAGGGTAGGTGTATGGTAGGTTTAGGGGTAGGGTACGGTAGTGGTAGGACACTACACGAACAAAGTCGCGCCGCTCCCACTAGTGTAGAATTATAAACATTTTTATCTAGATAAAAATATGGGTGTTTGTTCCAAATTGAGTATTCATGATATCTAGCATACAAATAAAATATCCTATTTTCTAAGAGCTCGCCACTCGTTACGTGTGTATCCTAATACTGTTGGCAAAGCGAGGTTGACCACGGTCTTTTGCTAGAGACCCGGAGACTGATGAACGTTTTCGGTCCCGTAACGTATTTATTTTAATCTCATTCTTTCTCTGGTAAGGTGGCTTTTGTCACAAATTCAAAGTAATTTATATCTCCAAATGGGTTAATAGAAGTAATCTATAGTTTACATTCGTACTACTTACAAAGCAGTGTACATAAATTTACATAAAACACAATGCTTTTAAATATATTTCAATCAAAGTTGCACAAAACGTAAACAAAAAAGTGCATTGACCTGTGTGACGTAGCTGTAATGTTTGATGAACTAAAAATGACCACTAATTATAGACACTGAAGTGTGATTATTGTATAATTTAACTAATCCGGGGAGTCGTTGCTTACCTTTTGTGTGATTTAAAAATATAGTTCAGAATATTATAGCTCTACATGGATCTCTACCACGGCGTTACGTAAAATGTCGCACTCGCATCGATTAAAAACTGCACATTGTAACATAAGAACGTCGTTAGCGAAGACTCTATATTAGCATTTTACTTAACAGCGTCTCTATAATGTAGAGTTTCGTAATATTCATAAAATATTCCTTAATTAACTGTGGTAATTTATAATCAGTGGATTAAATGAACTCTTGTTAACAGTTTTTATGTTTCTCATACGAACAAGTCTGCTACAGTAGTGATAAAGTTCTCAAATGAAAAATATATTTTCATGGCAAGCTTTTATCGCGTGTTCTCTATGATCAGTCAGATTTTTTGTCAAGACTTTTCAAAGGAGCCCAAAGCTTGATGGAGTAGTTTTGGAGTTCCTATGGCCACCTTCCGTCTCTATCATCAGATCAGCTCGATAGTATCATAACATTGCGTGATCACCGAAATTACATGCAAAATTTCAGCTCAATCGAAAACCGGAAATGAGTTTAAAATTTGCAAGATTTTATTACGTACACGTGGACATGTGAAAGTACATAAAAGGTTGTAAAAACTAAAGTAAATATTTAGTCAAAAATAATTCCTAAGTACACGTTTATCGTTTGTTACCTAGATCTTTCTATTGTTAGTAATAAAATTATTACTAACAATGTGAACACAGTATACTTAAGTTGTATTTCTATTATCTTTAGCTCTCTCCCCACATTAAACATTAGGTAATATCATTATTAAGTCGTATTTCCTTTATCGGGTTATATTCCAAACCAATTTCGACAGCAGGAAAATGAAATCAAAGTGTAAATTACCGAATGAAAATTAAAGTTTTTTACTATAGAAAAAACTATCAAATCTTTGAATTTCATGACACAATTATAAATAAAACGTTTTGTATTGTTATTACAAATTAGGTACTTAAATCGTTTTTCGACTGTGTGTAATATACAACATAAACACGGTGTAATAACCTGTATTCTGCCAGTCAGTTACGTTTTTGCTCTCCTATCGAATCGGGATTGTCGATGTCCACTTTTTTCCACGTTTTTCGTCAATTATTAAACCCAGCATTACTTACATAAAAACATGTACATACTGAATTATTCAGTCAAAAAAATCTCGTTACCTTAATGGTGGGAACTTAGCACGGTATCAACAAAATGGTAGCAAAAAATACAGTTTTGAAATTTGAATAGGTTTGTTTTTGTATATTAGCGGTTATTTTATGTCAGCCAGTCTTGTATGAGGATACAAAACGTGATTCGGCAGTTTTTTTTTCAAGCTAAGAGTACAAGGCGTTAGCTTATTGGATGTAGGTAGGACCAACGTCTTTTACAAAAAACGTATGGACGTCATCAGAAAAATATATTTTCTTCGCAGATGGGTAATGATTGATGAATGATTTAGTACCATGGGAGATGATCATAATTTTGTACATTAGGAAAGTACATAATAATTATGTTTTAAATGGTGATGATCATTCAATTTCACACATGCAGTGGAATGAACCCGACTCTATCTTGATTTCAATATCAATAAGGTCACGTGTAAGTGTCCGGCCGGCAAAAATAAAATGGTTATTAGTACCTACTTCAATAAAACAATGAAATTTACAACAGTATTATCGGAATTAAGTAGCTTAAAGCCTGAGTAAGTAGTTCAAACTATTCGACCGGGGTTCGATACTCCTAAAATCAACTAACAACCTGACGCACAAGGAGGCCTTATTATTGCTGGAGTGTAACTTTCTACACTTAAGATCTCCTACATCCAAAAGAGTGAAAAACTTGGTGGATAAGGAATTCATAATAATTTTGGCGATAATGTCCCGGTTGCGCTCTCGCGCACGAAGGTCCGGGGTCCGCCTTAACCGTGATCCTGAATCTAACAGATCAGGTATTACAGTGGAGCGACTGCCATCTGACCCCCGCAACCCCGCTACGATACGATAAGAAATTGTTGACGTGAAAATAGATGAATCGCACGCAGATAGGATAACCTATGACTACGCGAACGAAACGAAGTACTAGTTTCGTTCGCGTAGTCATTTAAAACTTCCTCATAAATAAAATAAATACATTTAAAATGCGAAAAAACGCGATAAGGGCCCGTTTACAAACCAGTGGCGCAGGTCTGTGTGCGGATCTAATACGTCAAGGTCGACACGTTACGAACAATGTTAGTGTAAACATGGCCTTAGATAAGGCAATTCTGATAACTCAGGTTACGATATGCACACGATGTTGGTTTCATATAATATTTTTATGTACCAATTAAGTATGTAACGATTGTTCTCGGATATCCATTTTGCGTTTCAATAAAGTATTTACGAGCGTATTTTCTTTTGCGATAAAACATGGTGTGGATTAGATTTTTTTGTACTTTTTGTAAGTTTTTCTTTTGGTCTAAGTAAGGTAATTCACCTAATTTAAAGCCTTAGATATTAACACTTTGACGGTAACGTTTCTCTACTCTTTAAACTATACCTAAACTTATTAATCACAGAGGTAGGCAGATAACCCCGAAATTCTTAATTTTTTTTGTAAACTTTTAACATTTTTATTGAGAAATGTTCAGAAAACCAAGTTAATGGTCCAGCCATAACATCTTTCTTCTTCTTAGGTTACGATACGCTCTTTGTTACATATCCAGTGTTTATAGGAGTCAGCAATTACACATGCCGGTCAAAATTCCTTGCCTCCAAATTCCAGCCGTACCTGTATATTACAATACAACACGAAGCCAGGGCTGGATTCAGAAATATGAGTTCCACGAATTCGCGAGACCAATATCTACAAGGTTGAAGATCGATAATGAGAAAGGCGATAAGCCTCAGGACGAGCCATTTTTCTATTGATGAAATTCCCCATATAATTCGAGTTGGTCAGACTATGAAGTCGTGGGTAATGGGATCCTTCCAGACCTACTCGCTGCACACTTTGGGGGAATTGGATGAGGAAAAGGAAGACTTTGTTTGAATTGAGGGCATTTAGGGGAGTTGATGTGCAACTGTTTTCTGCACTAATAACCTTATCTGTTTCCTACTCACCCGTCAATGTACTTTTTTCAGAAAAGACTAAGACAACTACTGTTTAGTCAAGGTTTACCCGGCCAGTCGAGACATCGAGTGTTCTACATAAAAAAACCAATTCTCGTGCCATTCTGTCCTGCATACATCCCTGTCCATTCGATAAAAAGCGCATTACTGCACAGCATTTCGGCGGTTATAAGCCTCGTGACGTAACCGCGCAGGTTCCACTCGCACTCGCATCAATCATTATTTGGCATAACGTAATTTAATGTGCAAATTCACGTATCAAATAAGCATCAAGATGTTTCGGACGCCGTTTTCGATTATTTACGGCTGAGGCTTGATTGTAGTAGATTCGGTATTGGCAATGAAGTATAAGCTAAGCAATGGCCATGGGCCATCAGGTATCTCCATAGACGAGAGAATGAGCAGCATTTTTTACCTAATCACCCTTCTGGAATAACTCATTAGAGTACTTTCTAGTCTATCAAACTAAACTAACATTTCTATCCAACTTTCAACGAGTTCCTCGACGAGATTTTCGCAAGTACAACATGGAGTTCTTCAATGCGGGTGTGTAAAGGGTTTTATATCAGCTAGTATTGCAAACGTCCATAGGCTACGGTATCTGCTTACAACCAGGCGGGCTCTGTACATTGTTTGCCACCAAGAAAAGGTCCAGGGCAGTAATTTTGAACCCGCTCTCATCTACGGTCGCATGCGAGCTTAGCGAACCTATATTTTTCACATACGGGGTAAGATGCAAAAAATAGAAAAGACAAGCTTTAGATTAAGGCGAGCGCTCACGTGATGCGAGCGGTCAACGAGTCGAACGGTATACAATTTTGATTTTTGCCATGAGGCATTCTATATAATTTTTAAACTACATTGGGAATACCGAAAGCGAACGTCTCAAAAATAGGGAAAATAAGCATAATGCATCAAAATATTGAATTTTTAAGACATTTTCGCGAATACAAATTCAAAACCATTCGACTCGACGTGAGCTGTTCAAAAATACAAAAGTTGTAGAGTCATTCGACCTCCCCAACTCCGCCTCTGTATCCTGCAACTTATTATTTCGGCAGTTATTATTTGAATCAACGCTCATGTCGGCGCTCTTGACCGTCACCGCGTGGAATATACGAAACCATGGTGAGCCGAGTGCTTGTCAAATACCGGTGCTATCTCCCGTTTTATGTTTTAATTGTTCTTAGAGGAGTGTTTTCATACAAACGTAGTTTGAGCATATTTTCAATATTGCGCTATCTAAGCCAGTGGACTTTTGTATACGTGATCCAAAAATCAATATTTGTGTTTGTGGTTTGTTAGATTATCGTTAAAATATATGGTTTCAATAGACACATACTTTATATGGAATTGGGAATCTGCAGAGCCGGGGATATGTGGAAGTGGGAATCTGCAGAGTTGGGAATCTGTGGAATTGAGAAGAAAAAAGTTCCAGAATGCTAGATATACGTTTCAAGGTGTTTCCTGTAAAAATGTAGTACGAACCTACTTAGGTAGATATACGATTTAGTAAGTGGACTGTAGATTTCATTTGAAGTAAGTAGGTAGGTACTTACAATTAATTGTTAAAATTACATGTCGATGTTTCACCATGTTTTTACTGATTATACCTTTCATTTAAATTACTATTATTGTAGGTACTAGACCAAGCACTAAGTTGCTTGATCTGGTATGGATTTTGATACAGTCATTCAATGAATTAGTTGACCACTAACCATGTGTTAATCCTCATGACAATATAGATTAAGTGGTCAGATAATTAATTATATGACTGTACATAGTGTTTATTTATCTAAATGTATAAGTAATGACTATTGTAATCAGGTTATTTCTTCCATGAGTCAGGAGCCCAAGAAACGCTAATACTTACTGTCTTGGCACAATGTTAAATCTTCACATACTAGGTACATCAAGTACTAAGTGGCTACTTAGTTTTAACTCCTTTATCCACTATGAGGTAATTCGTAATTACAGTGTTGATAACGCTCAGAACCCATAAAGCACCCCTGAAAAGGCGCGCCTGAAACGCTTATCACACACCTGTTTAAATACTTTGCTTGTACATACGTAGTTGTGTAGGTATTAGGAATCATACAAGCTGTAACGCCCATACAGCGTTTTAACGCTTACTTGCACATAAAACTCGCACCACTTCACAGAAAACGGCAACAAAACTTTTTCAAGATCCAATTTCCAGCCAATACACAAAAAAGTTACAAAAAGAAAAAAATAAGACACTTAATATTTTTCTTTTTAGCCCGCGTCACTTTTTCGGCCAGTGTCAAGTAATGTTCGAAAAAAGAACTCGCGCCGGCGCGGCGTTGTTCCGATCGTATTTGCGCCGCGAAAAATTCCGAGCGCGCGAACGGATGCGCGCGTCGCGTGCAGAGTCGATGAAGTTAATGCGTGCGCGAGTTTACTCCAGCAGAAACACGCGGTGACACCACCGCCGCCGGTTTGTTAACCCAGGATTAAGTAAATGCGATAATAGCAGTGTTCTTGCGCCCAGTTACCGGATTTTGGTAAATAAAGCATGAAATCAATGACAATTTTACAATTATCCCATTGTCTCGTTCTACAAAAATGTTAATAACGGCCGCCGATGGATCTTTTTGACAGTACTCGCGGGCATTGTATGTTAATTTCGGAAATGTTTCTTTTGTGAATTCTCATTCTCTAATTCCTGTTTTGCGTTTTAAAATTCTTAACGTCTGGTTAAAATAAATAGCAGTGTTCTAAGTCATTATTGTTAATTGGTTGGAATATGTACCTACTGTTATTTCATATTATTATAATGTACAGATGAAATCAAGTAGGTAATTCATCTAGCATGTAAAGAAACAATTTTAATTATGAGAAGTATTATTATAATTAGTATGAAATGTAAAACAAGTATATTTAGAAAGAAACGGAAAGCAAGCAAATATTTATTATTAGGCATCTACTTATCATAATTCTCAGAAGAAGAATCCACGTTGGATTGATTGTGCAAAGTGACACTAACCATAACTAAGAATAATCGGGTAGTGACTAACAAACGCCGCATCGACGTTTTTCCCAGTCGAACATCTATATGTTACCTAGAAAATACTGAAAACTTTACTATCCCTTTACAATAATACCTAAATAATTATCAAATTAAAAACATATGGAAAGTAGATTATAAGTTAATTTAAAAAACAATATTACTGCTCGGTTTCGTAAAACAAATGTTATTGTTAAAAATTAACAGCTGTATGTCGAGTGTCGACACCTTTGTTTACTATAGTTGTTAGATCATCTATTATAGTTTTATGTTGACGATTATCATGTTACGCGACTAAGAATTGATAAAACCTTTTTATATAAACACGCAATTAGTAAGGCAGTGCTAGTTATATTAGGTCTTTATTTATGAAATTGCCGTTTTTGATGGCGAAAATGACAGAAACTGTAATTTTATATTAAGAAACTTCTCAATTTTTTGTAAATCACATAACCGTACATTGAAACTTTGTAGGCATAATCAGATTACATTAAGCTAACTGGTGCATATCATCTCATTCTGATTGCTAACTTCTTCATAAAACTACATCAAGTTAAATAGGAAAAACTGACGACAAGTTAATGAGGGTATTTTCAAACCCTTATAAAAACTTAAGATATATATTTTATTTCATTCTAAGGACTGGCATCTAACCATACTCTATTTTCGAAATCAAATGTTAATTTTGATCTGTTACGTAGGTACATACAATACAAAATGGCAATTTCATAGGTAAATACATAATATAATAATCATCTTGGCATAAACCGGTTGTACTTGCACGCGAGGGTCGGGGTCTGCCTTGATAATGACAAAACATATCTTTCAATAAAGGAAAACGTGAACATCAACAAGACAGTGAAAACATAACCGAGACTAAGACAAAACAAACTCCTCACAGTAAAAAGCACAGCACAATTGAACGTAGCTGATCCCTGTCTTTCGCAAATTACCTGTTGGCGCAACAAGCCCTCACTTTTCACGGGCTTTCCGGCGCGGCGCTTCGAGAATGAGATATAAATCGCGCCGAACACTTATAATGTTGCTCTTAATTGGGATTAGCGTTGGCGTCGGACGTTTCCGTCCGTTTTCGGTCTAATTCGGCCGTTTTCGATATTGGAGAAATTTCTTGATTCTTGCATTCATCACAGATACACGTAGTGTTTATGTAGGGTAGATTTGATGTGGCCCTAGCGTGCTACCCTGAGGTGACCCGATTTTTTACGTCATTTGGAGAAATGTGTATACTTTCGAAACGTAGGTAATATGAATAATGTGTAACTACAAGGCATCGACTAATGTCAATACATATATGTAGTATGCGCACAACTTCGAATTCGTCTTGGTTGCCAGAGAATAAAGTAAATGGTAACCCAAAGTATCTAACATGGGATTTATAAAATGAAGGAGACTTGAACCAGATCCCATTGCACATGGCCCTTTCTTGCTTTTGTCCGCGATTATTGATTTATGTTATTAAACTTTTTATAACGCTGGGTTAGTTAGGTAGGTAGCATACAATTCGTCCGACACGATTTTGCATAGATAGATATTTAATTTGATCGTGACTTGAGCATCATACTTGAATCCGCTCACAGTTTCCACTCCATCACAATAATATTTAATCTCATCAACATAAACTGAGTAATCCGACTCATTGGTTATAGGAAACTTAAATGAGATAATGATGATTAAACTTCCTGTAAGATGTAAGTATACAAAGTCACGTCCTGTTAAGTATAACCTTGGGATCTTCAAGTCACGAGTGAACAGGTATCTTCTAGGCACGCATGCTCCATCTTCGACCCTTGTCGTCGCTTTGCATCAGGTGAGTTGAGGTCAAATGCAATAGGCTAATATAAAAGTATACCTACCTATTGAGCGTCAAACTGTCCTCCCCGCAGTAACACACACAACCTCATAATTTTATTTCCTTTAGGTATATTTACCCTTAATTTGTTGCAAAATGCTAGAAAGAATTCCTTGAAAAAGCAAGCAAAAATGGTTATAAAACCCCAACACGATTACAATGTAAGCAGAACCTAGAAAACCCTTTCGCTGCGCCGCGAAATTTGCTGTTCTTAGAAGTCGGCAGTTTCGCAACTTAGCATAAACTCATTGCATTGTCAGCGGATCATTGTTCACATGGCAAGTGCATTTCCAAGGGAAATGACTGTAATTTGTCTTCAGTTTTCACGGCAACTCGCTAGTTAGTAGTTACTATTCCAGCGACCTTGCGTGTCTTACCAAGATCAAGGTTCAACTGTGGCAGGTACCTAGGTATTTAAATAGGTATGACGTGCTATCGTATGAGATGTTTGTTAAGTTTTTGTTATCTTTTTACTGCCTTGTCTTACTGCCTTGCCTTGGAGTCGATAAAATCGTTAACGTTATCTTTGAGGTTTCCTCGCCGGCTAGGGAGATGGGCGTGAACAAGGATTTTTATTATGCATGCGATTCGGCGATGCTATTATACCATGTAAAATCTGTCTTAAAACGTACTAAATAAACTGACATCATGTAATGTAATAATTAATTAGTATGTATCGCTATGTGGGAGTATAATGGTTATTGTAAAAAGAGGCATTGAGAAAGGTTGCCTTTCGTAGCAAGGATGACGCGGATGCATCATGATTAGATACGGTCTCTCGCCCTACAATGCACTCATTATAATCTAAGCGTTAATGTCCCGGTTGTACTCTCGCGTGCAGGGCCCGGGATTCGCCTTGACCATGATCCAGGATTTGGCAGGTCAGATAGTTACACTGGAGCGACTGCCATCTGACCTCCGTGACCCTGCAACCAGGAGAACTTGACCAGATTGGAGCATGGTTACGCATTTAGTCTCTTGAATGTGCAAGTTTCATCGCGATGTTTTCCCTTACCTTAAGATCAACGATTAGCATAGTTGAATAAATGAAACAAATAAATTAATTGCCATTTTTGTTATATTTGTTACAAATTTCTCAAAATGCCGTGAAAGTCGGTTCTCCTCAAGGTGGCACATTAGGTCCACATCAGATCTACCTTACATTACATAATGTACGTATCTGTGATGAGTGAACCAAACGATAATTGCATTTCCGAGCTGGCAGCCCTTTAACAGGAAGGTCTCCGATGACTCGATAAGATGGAAACAATGGAAAGCCAACGCTTACGCGATAGCCAAGTGTAAGGTCATGCCACGTGCTCTGTATCGCGAGACGAATCGATTTTACATCGAAATCTAATCGATTATTCGCCGTAATCGAGTCAATCACGCCGTGCGCTACGGAAGGCAGCACAGCAACTTACCCGCCACCAGTATAAAATGAGCTAGAATTACTATGGGTGCGCGTACAAACCGGAGACGGTCCGAAGTCTAGACAGAGTAGGTCGAGATGCTGTAGTGTGTACGAGAAACCTCCAGTTACGTAAATTGCAAAGTGATGATGGACAATGCGTGATGTCTTCTGTGTTAAGGCTTCGGCATACAGAAAGCATGTTAGGTTAGCAATAGAAGCTGGATTCGGCTAGTTCGAGCTCATCCAGAAAAAGCGTAGTGATAGAAGTAAAAGTATGAACCACGATAGCAACCACGGCGCTGGAGTTGCGAAGATTTTTTTTTTCTGTGGCTGTGCGTATGCACCTGCACAGCCAGTAGTGGCTGTTTCGACTGGTCGGTCAGTCTCAGCACGACCAAGGAAATGCGCTCGAAGATGCCGCGGCGCCTAGCATTTAATATTATTATACACTTTTATTCAATATTACCTATGTAGGTATGACGTTCACAAGTATTTGTATTTGAATTTGATACACAAATTATGGGCTCAGTTGACTTTGAAAAGAAAAAATTAACGTAGTTAAGCGGTCGTTGCGCCTTGCCTGCATTTGGAGTGACGGAGCTTATATTTCTCTTTCTATAATACCTTCGATTGGAGGAGCATTCTTCTAATAAACAACAACTACGATGATTGTCCATCCAAGTAGCACTTCGACCGCTTTCTACGAAAACGTCTGGTGGTCGGTGTAAATGCATGAATGTGGAAGGGCTAGTCAGGCTGTCCTGATTACCAGCGGTGGTGCGACCATGGTCGTATGACCGTTACTAATTAGGACAGCGCCTTAGGATCGTAGCTTGTGGCACTTGATAGTCTCTGCCTACCCCTATGGGAGAGGGGCGTGAGAGTGTATGTATGCATGTTGATTATTTTGCTTATTAAATAATTTCATCACCAAAGGGCCTCAAAGAACAACTTGAATTACAACAACCCATTGCAACATAAACAACAACAAAAAATCTGCTCTCAACTTTTCGTCACACACACGACATGTTACCATGTGCCCAAACTGTCGCATTCACACCGAACCGCCCACTTTACACCTGTTACGATTCTTACCGCGTGGCCTCACCTCACACCGAAGTGTAACGCGTAACCCCGGGCGCCCGGAGAAAGTTCGCACTTTCCTCGTGATGTGTCAATACTGTGTAACATTACGACATATTTAGCGTCACAGTTGAGTGTGATCGTTGGTCTGTGTGGTTTCGTTTATGTTAATGGCGAGTTGTATCACTGTTTGATCTCAGTAAATGCTGCTAATTTCCCATCAACAAATCTCTGCGTATCGTGTTTATGCAGTAAAGCTCTTTCATTTACTGAATGAATTAATAAATGAAAATTCTTTATTGCTCATACACAAATATAACAAAAACAAAGGAAAAAAAAAAAAAGCAACCGGCGGCCTTATCGCTTAAAGCGATTTCTTCCAGACAACCTAAGACACCTAGTAAACACAATATACTCTAGGATACTTATATCTTGAGGTAGTCTGTTCTACAAAACATTACTGTGGCATTTTCATTAATCAATTTATTGAACTCTTAACAGTTTACTGTTGGAAGTGCGTGAGGGTCCTCCACATATTATGATACATATCGAGTATAGCCGTAATCATGCTTGGCAGGTAGGTTGGAGATCGTAATATAAAAAAATTAGAATAGAAAACTCAGTTGCCAATTTTCCGGTCTTTTAAGTAGGTCTGTTTGTAAGATATTCCTCCTTTTACGAGTATACACAACCACTGTACAGCGATTGGTGCCAGTCTAGTCTGCCAGACACCACGTGGCCGATTTTTCGCATGTGTTGTCACATGAGTTGTTACTATTTATAAATTCCAAACGGTGTGAATAGGGACAAAAATAAGTGTAAGCAAGAACTGTACGTAAGTAGGTACCCTTATGTAAGGCAGCCATACATGCGTCTTCCAAGGGCGCGATCACGTCACATGTGTGGGTGCGCACTTGTCCACTCGTGTAAGTTACCAAAATCGATTACTGGGTGACCACTGACCCCCGATCGCCCTACTACTTCTTAGCCTGTTGGTGGTAGTGTTGCCAGCGGTACTTCGGGTTGCGGATTCGAATCTCTACATAAAATATATCAATATTTACGACTTGTCTTTATGTTGATGTATGTATATGTTGCATGCGACGGCATCCAGATTACAGTGCCATAAACTTATCTGGCCACCGGCCAAAACTGGAACTAATTGATGCCATTTTGAAATGTCATGTCAATGCAAACAACAGTGACGCTCTCATCGGGACAGATAAGTTTGTGGCACTCTATGTGGTTGAAATCTATCCCAGCGTCGGAGGATGAAGACGATATCCTCTGTCCGTGTCTGATCGTTTTTTATTTTAAATATTTAGTGACCTATTTACTGGCTTCTGTAATACGTTAGGTACGCCTAAGTGCACTCTGGTGCGTCGGTGGCCGAGTGGTTAACGTATCTCAGTCGTAAGCGGTACGGGTTCGAATCCCACTGCGGCCATGTACTAATGCCTCTTTTTTGAGTTATGTACATTAGTTGAATACTAACGGATGCTCTTACGGTGAGCGCAATCATCGTGATGAACCCTGCACAGTCAGGCGACTGAATGTGTAACCATGATCCAATCTGCTCATGTTTTACCTGGTAGCAGGGTCACGGAGGTTAGATGGCAGTCGCTCCACTGCAATTATCTGAGCTGCCAAATCCTGGATCATGGTCAAGTTGGCCTCGGCCCTCGTAAGCGAGAGTACAACCGGAAAATTAACGCCAAGACGATGATGATGACTGAGCTCTGTCGGTCGTCATAGGTTAAGCGGGTCTCACTGAAAACCAGCGCCCTGGTCTCCGCCAGGGCATGAAGCTGAGTGAGGTCCCTTTTACACGCTGCACCACATCCACATGCAACGGTTTTATTCTTCATTTTTCTTCTATTCATGTATGTTTGTCTAGTTGTCGTTTACTCATTTCATATTGTTTGTAATTAATGGTATTGTTTGTGCATTGTTATGTCACTTTCTTTTTCTTAATCCTTTTTTTTTTTAATTGTTTATTTAACGGCTCTGAAGTCGAGCCGCTGACCTCAAAAATACCTTTTTGGAGGTCAGTGATTCATCCCTTTTGAGCCATTATGTTATGTGTTTATGGTGTTATTGTGTGTAAATAAATGTTTCTATTTTTATTCTATTTCTATAAGCGTTCGCCATAAAATTCTTACTACAACATCTACTCAATGTTTTGCAATTGATATTGCTATGATACGACCAATTTACTCTTACAACGGTTGACCTTGAAAGCCGCGGGAATGTGAAAAGGCTTCGAACAACACCTATTATGTAAACATAAAAATATTTTAATCGATAACTGAGAACACACAATAAATTTATTACTTTCACTGCGTTCGGGACGAACGCTGCAGTCCATTTTGAACCTTACGCTTCTAAAGAAAAGAGCACGAAACCGTATGGGTGAAAGTTTGTAAAACAATGTAAATGTTAATTTAAATTTAATTTACTATTTTCTGTGAATAATCGATAATATTAATATGAGAAACATTTTGTTATGTCTAGGCAGCTAACAATCGTACAAGTGCGTTCCCTACCATTAGCATTAATAATTCAAGCGTAAATGCGACTCACACTTGACCGGTTTTTATTATTTGTTATTTGCACTACTTATATAAGTAATGTTTAACTCTGAAAAAGCCGAAAAAAGCATTTATCTGTATTTATTGTTGGGTGTTGTACCTAACGCTGTCTATGAAAGTTTCAAGTATCTAACTGTTACAGTTAGAAAGATACGTGTATGTGATGACAGATGGACGGACAAACGAACAGACAGTCAGACAGTCCATCACACAGACAGAGGAGACTTTAGTAGAACAGAATAGAGTAGAATACATTTATTTACACACAACAATACAACAAACACAAACATGTTAAATAGATTGTTTGTATACGTTTTGTATATATATTTTTCATTTTTTAAGATATGTATATATTGCAAGATATGTATATATACAATATTGTAAACAGTCGTTGGTGAACTTTAATAAATAAATAAATAAACATAATGGCTCAAAAAGTAATAAGAAAAAAGTGTCATAAAAATGCACATACAAATTAAAACAAAACCATTTAAAATAACTTGAGAACAACAACCAGACAAACATACATGAAAAGAAAAAAATGAAGAACAGAGACGTTGCATGTGGATGTGGTGAGGTGAGGTGTGTAAAAGGGACACTCAGCTTCATGCCCTGCCTCGGGGCCCTATTTTTGAACCGCTTGCATCCGAGCGAGCGCTTTTCTATCTCTTGCAACTTACCACGAGTGTGAAAGAGATAGGTAGCGCCACGCGAGCGCTGGTATGGATGCGAGCGGTTCAAAAATACCGGCGCCTGATTTTCAGTGGGACCTGCTAATAAAAGGTTTTCTTTTTCGACCTTCGAAACGACAACGGAATTCTTGATAACAAACACATTTATAATGGGCTCTCCGCTCAATAGGGCTATTGACGTGTATGAGAAGTGCCTCTCCGACAGTGCTGACGTTTTCCATCTTAGCCGAGCACGATTTACAAAAAGGGTTATCCAGTACCTCCAGTCGCGTGAAGAAACACACGAACACGCACACACACACAAACACACACACACACACAAACACACACACACACACACATACGGAGAGAGAATCTTATATTATATTTTAGAGAGAAAAGTTTATAGTTTAATTTTGATAGTAGGTTTTTTTTTCTATTAGTATTTTATATAGTGTTTACAGACTATATTAATTACCAAAATTATAAATTGCAGTTTTGTAATTGGCATTACAACTTAATAATGTAATATTTTTTAATTATATGCTGTAAAACTGTGAAATAAATAAATAAATAAATAAATAAGTACATAGGGTTTTATTGTCACAAATGTACAATATGGGTACATAGTGACTATTAAAACAAAGTGTTTCATTGTGTGGTTGTAAAGATGTAGCGTGTTTTATGACGAGGTCGTATTGATAATTATGTATTTTTTAATGGTTTCATAGTAATTTGAGGTGGATGAGGTTGCCGAAGATCGGGCAAAGTAAAGAAGAAAAAATAGGAAAGCGGATCCTGGCAGAATCGGGAATTACCGCTTGGATAATGATGAGCAATATGACGTCTTTTATAAAACCCCATCTTTGCAGAATCAAGTTTTCTAATCGACAAATTCCAGATAAATTTCGATGACCGCAAAAAAATTGGCAATGTTATTTTAGGTAAGCATCACTTAAGTGTTATTTGACAGTGAGGAGTTTTAGGTAATACTAGGAAGATTCATAATTAACATTATGTTAGTATGTCTGTCTTTTTCTTTTGGTAGGTATTACCAAAAAGGATTTTTCCGCGAGCTCTCGCGCAATACCATTCGGCATGCGAGTTAGTTATTACGCCCCGTCCGACGTATTGACCCTTGATGGGTTCCCAAATTTTAACATCGACCCAATACTAAAATAATAATCTAACCGACAGAAAAAGTCGGGTTTCCCCGGACCAAGTTTACTTAAACTCAATTATTTTCTAACCTACGAAACCGATTTTAATGAAACAAAGCTGAGGACCATCTCGATTAAAAAGGCTTTCAAATAGAGAAAACCGCATCCAAATTGGTCCATCCGTTAGAGAGCGACGATGCCACGGACAAATACACCCGTCAAACTTAAAACAGCCCTCTTATTTTTCGTCCGGGCTTAAAAATACGTAACCATATCGAACATATTAGATATTAAATTCACTTATTAACATCTCACTTATAGGTTATAGAGTCATAAAGAGGCAGCATTGTATTCCACAATAATGAAAGTCTGGGTAAAAGAAACCCACTCAATACGTGGGTAATGAGAAAATGAAATTAGTCGTCAAGAGTATAATATGGGTATTGTTTTCTGTCGCTGTGACCGTTGGGTCTTTGTTCAAATATCGATATCTTTCACGATTCAACTTGGAAATTACGCAATTATCGCTCCTCTGTCTCGCTAGAATGCGTTGCGAGTGATAGAGACAGAAGTATAAAACAATAGCTATAATGGTTATCGAACCCCGATCTCACAGTTCTCTTAACAGCGCTATTTTTTCATTGCAATCTATACTTTGTACCGGATATATAGATAGAAATACAATCCGTAACTGCATATATATACCTACAGGGGATATAACGTAATCGAAGACACCAATAGACATTTAATATAATAACAATAGGAAATGATTCATATCTTTATTGTTTCCACTTATTATTTGGAGACAGTTGACCCCGCAAAATCCCTGTATACCATGGTATATCAACACATAGACATCCAAAACCAGAAAATAAATTAAAATACAACACTGGACAGTGTGGTGTCAGCACCAACCCCTTCGATGTAAGTTGGGTATCGTAAGAGGCGATAGATCGAGAAGAGGTATGCCAGTCTCCTAGAAATAGAAAAAGGAATATTCCTTTTGGCGAGGCAGATCATCCTGTGTCTGGATCTTTGTGCGCTTGTGTCATTGTTAGATATGTCCATGGTGCCCATTATACACACGAAATTACATTGTGGGGCGAGCATGGTATGGAAAATGAAAAATCACAGTAGGTAGTTTTTATGACATGGAAACCCATTCTGCATACCAATTTGTTGTTTCCATAGATTCGTAGCTACGTAACTCAATAGGTACGTTTGCTTTATTCCGATGGCATTGTTTGTTGATAGCAATACGAGCATGCTTTCTCTTTAACTGCATTTCGTTTTACTAGCACATTTCTATTTTTATTATTGACTAGCGTTCGTCCGCAGTAGCGTCCGCAATGAATCCAATGGTATTTACTACCGATTTCTTGTATTAAGGTCGATATTTGGAACGGAAAACTTTATCATCAACATATCAGACATAGAACTCACGAAGGCCGGTCTTGTGCCTTCCGCATCCAGCTGGTACATGCGATCTTTACTAGATCCACCTAGTGGGAGGCCTACCAAATTATTTATTTAATTAATGACATGTTAAGGAATGATTATTATTTATGTTTAATTATTGATTGATTGCCATAATTATTTTTATGATATTTGTTAATATTACGATATGATCATGATTTGTGAATTTAAATGACCTGTAAATTATTTTATCAATAAATCAATGTCTAATGTCTAATGTCTACCCACGTTGCTTCCGATGCGTGGTCGCCACTCGAGAATTTACTTTTGTCAAAATAAAACAGAACTTATACTAGTCATTGGATAATGATAATGGATAATATTAGCCGTGTGGTGTCCGGCAGAGTAGAATAGCACCAACCCTTTACACTCATGGGTGTCGTACAAGGCGACTAATGATTTCGAGGCCAAAAATCAAGAGTCTCCGTAGTCTGGAAATTGGGCAGCAGCATTTTCCATTATTATATTTAAACACTGCGATCTCCAACCCGCCTGCCAAGCGTGGAGATTATGGCAATAACCTCCCCTTTCGTGGGAGAGGCCCAAAGTCCTGCAGTGGACTGTTATGGGCTGTGATGATGATGATGAATGGATAATAGTCATGGATATACATGGCTAACATCTTTCTCTAACTTTCTTTTACTGAAAGAATCGTTTCGGCAGTTTCCAAAATTATCCCACTCCGAACTCGTGGACCTATCCCAACACCCACAGATACAATTCGACTTCGACAGAAAAACTTTTATCCGCCATTTAACATTGCTGTGCATGGTATGTAAATAAACTAAGTAGCTAATACAAATAAAATAAAGCAACAGAAAATATTTGTATAGTACGGTTAACTCGCATAGTTGTGGACTTAAGCCAATATGCCAATATACTTAAGTGAAATGACTTTTCGCTGTGAAATAACACATGAATAGAGATTCAAATAAGTTCTCAAACGAATAATATTTTTTCAGCTTTTATTGCGCGGTATAGTACCTACTCATCAAGGCCATTCCAAAGAGCTCAATCACGGTGGGGTTGTCTTATTGCGTTCATTAGTTCTTATGACCAACTTTTCTACTGCATCATCAGACCAGCTCCACGGCACCATATTAATGCATTATCATCCAAGTTCCATAGGTACACCAAATTTCAGCTCAATCGGATATCAACAAATGGTCAAAAAATGGTTTGCAAATTTTGACGGACAACTTACAAATAATAGTGCAAGATAAATAAAAGCTTGTAAAACGGATCACGGTAGTGGAGAACAGTCCAAATCTTACTCCAATAAAGTTGAAGGAATACAGCCTATTTAAGCTCCTACAAAAGATTGGTATAAAATAAAGCCAACGCAAGTGGACTCGGGACCGTATGCATCAGATATCAGAGGGCTTAAACGAACTTCTACATGCTAACTCCAAATTGGCAATGCATTTACTTCGCATACGTTTCATTGGTGTCATTGTTGCTTCTATCCTAATTTGCATTGACGTAAAACTGCAATGTACAGCGTATGTGTGATCGTGTCGCTGGAAATTGTACTTTACAATGGGCAGGAGTTCAGACCTTGACCGTCGGCGGTGGCTGCGCCTTTTACGACGATTTTATGTTGGGAAAAAATGAGATTCTGTTACTCTTATTTTCATTTGGCAACACTTAATGCGCGGCCAGGTATGTGTTATTAACAATACTGTGAAGTAGACAATAATTGTATTGCAGTTTGTAATATTATAATATTGTATAATATTGTAATACAGTTATATTTTCAAGTGTAATCTGAAACTGTGCGCGTTGATGTCTTTTGTATGGCCGCGCTCGCTGCCAAACGAGATCTCAAAATTCCCTGCTTAGTTTATTATCTACACTGAAAATATCAAATCAACATCAAAGCGTCGGTGGCCAAATGGCTAGCTAGCGGGTCCGACCCGTAAGCGAGAGGGACCAAGTTCGACCCGGGGCCCTCACCCGCGAGAGCACAACCGGGATATTGACGCCTAGATTATTATTATATTATCAAGTCCAGGGAAAAACATGCTTATGATTTAACGATGCTAAAAAGAAATCTGACGATACCTAGTAAGTACAGATGAAGTCGTAGGCAAAAGCGAAAAATATAAATAATAAAAAAGTTAATGATAAGGATGATTAGAAAATAAATTACCTAAGATAGCATGACGCTAAGGCACTGATGCTTTAGTGACGATATTCTCAACGTATGATAAGTTTAAGTATATAATAACCGCGATTATACAATGGCGTGCAATTAAATAAATTATATAATTCCCCATAATGATTGACTGCTGACCCTTGGTCCTGTAATTATCCCGCAATTGCTACGTCGTGAGGGTAACTGTGAGCGATTGTCGGTAGAAGTTGTGATACTAAAATTGAATTTAAATATACATAACTTTAAACAACATCTATATGTACCTCCGTAACTGCCTTGACCTGACCTGATATGATAAAAGAGGCACACCTGTGCTGACTTGGTCAAGTGCTGCGTAAGCCACATATATTACAGGTACCAAGGCCACAGCTATCAGAAAAATGGTATCAGGAGACATATATTTTGTTCGGGAGTATTAGTTGCAAAAGCTTTACCCCACTACTCATTCCCACCGCTGCAACTTCTGTGTAGTCAGGGTCTACAGCGGCGAAGACACAGGTCCTGAGTTTTGACACTCATTCGCGCCCGAGGACAAGCTAAGACTGTCTTGGAATCCTTAGGTGTAAAAAAGATAGTTGTTTCCGACTTCCCCCTCAAAAAGCGGCAACCAACAAAAGCTTGTACAGTACAGGCGAAAAATAATGCACAGTATTTATGCACACTGACATGTGTACGACAGAGACGACGCTCTACGAAACCATATTTAAAGTGCATATTTGACTCCGACTGCTTCGCATTATAAGACCTAGCCACATACAAGAATCATCAGAAAATAGAGCTAAAATTCCCTACACGAGTAAGGTACTAAAGTTGTCAGATTCCTTGTCTACCCTCGTCGGGTAAAAACTGCGCGGAGTTTGTCGGCCAATTAATGGGTGAGCCGCGTCCGCGTATGCTAAACCGCCCAATGGACCGTGACCGCCCAACGCACGCGCAGGGCTTGCACCCACGAGGAATATTTGTAACCCCCGTATCACTTTGCAACCGTTTCTTTTGCAACCGACAAGAAACACCCGACTCCGACCGACTCCAGATGTGCCTCAGACATATACACAAATATTTCCTAAACTTCTTAACCGATTTTTATGAAACATAGGTAAGAACAATCTCAATTAAACTGGCTTTCGAATAAAGAAAATCGCATTAATCTCGGTCCATCCGTTCGAGAGTTACGATGCCACCGATGCTAGGCACATCCTTACACAGATCCACAATACATATGTCAAATTTATAAACCCATATTTTTTCTTCCGGGATTAAAAAAATGGGGTGTTATAAGTTTCACGTATATCCGTGTGTCGGTCTGTCTCATCGGTTGTTCTCTTGCGCTCTCGGCCCAAGGTCCGCTTTCCGCCGCCTACTCCTCTTTTTATTAGTTAATTTAGATGTTACTTGTAAAAACGTCGCTATTTAAAAATAGTCTATTGCTATTCCTGGACATTTCATTAAGCAGATTTTTTATAATTATTCTGGTTAAATTAGGTTTTCTTAACAGGTGCAGCATTTTTGCACCTGTTGAGGCCTCGTGGCAGCCCTAAAGCCGCGCTGCGCCCGCGCAGCCGCTCGGAACTCGGCGCATTCATTACGAGGATGGTTAAGCGGTGATTATGATTTTATAATTACGGGTTCATACTAGGTCAGTGTCGGTATTGCAGACGCTGAAACTGCACAAACTATTGCAATTACTATTGTTTGTACCGAGCTGAGGTTATTGAGAGTTAGAGTTATTAAAGAGTACCTACGAGTTGTCTAGAAAACATCGTGATGAAACCTGCACATTCAGGCGACTAAATGTGTAACCATGATCAATCTGGTCAGGTTCCCCTGACCTTGCTGGGTCACGGAGGTCAGATGGCAGTTGCTCCACTGTAAGTAATTATCAGATCTGCCAATTCCTGGATCATGGATAAGCCGGACCCCGGGACCTCGTGCGCGAGACCACAACCGGGACATTAACGCCAAGATGTTTTTTTTTTTTACTAGGTCTGTGTCGGTATTGCGTACGCTGAAACTGCAACAAGTACCTACACTATAATTGCAATTACAATTGTTAGTAACGAGCTGAGGTTATAACTATTTTAAATAGTACCTACGAGTTGTATAAGTACATTTTTTTTATTTCGAAAAAATCGTGATGAAACCTGCACATTCAGGCGTCTGAATGTGTAACCATGATCCAATCTGGTCAGTTCCCCTGGCAGCAGAAACACGGAGGTCGGATGGCAGTACCTCCACTGTAATTATCTGATCTGCCAAATTCTGGATCATGGTTAAGGCGGACCCCGAGCCCTCGTGAGCAAGAGCAAAACCGGGACATTAACGCCAAGATGATTATTTAATTTTTTTACTATCAGTCAGATTAAAGACGTTGAAACTACACAAGTACCTACATTATAATTATTGCAATTACAATTGTTTGTACCGAGCTGAGGTTATAACTATTTTAAATAGTACCTACGAGTTGTTTAAGTACGTTTTTTTATTTCACTTAGGTAGTAGACAAGCTTAAGGCCTAGACCTAGGTTGTTTAGTTGTGAAGTGAATAGAGAGATATTATTTTCTATCAGTACAAATTACTTTTTAAATATAAAAGTAAAGTAACCTAGGGAGATATATAGTTTTAAACAGTAGTTGTATCAGGTGAAGACCTGTTACAAACACCTGAAAGTAACAACTAATAACAACTTTACGCGGTGACATCAAAAAGTCAAGAACGACGACAAATTCCGCGCCGGAAACGAGAACCGAAGTATCGTGGTTTTAATAGGTTTTAACTAATCTAAAAATGATCGTAACCGTCTGAAATACAGTTGTTATTTACAGCATATCTATAGAAACTCATATCATACAACAAACTAAAATATTCTATTTTTTAATCAATCGCTTGTGAGTCTACTACTACCTACGGCATATTGCAGAGCAAAATAATCGTTGATTATTTGCTATGCTAAAACTTTCAGGGTTTAAAGGAAGTAATGAATGAAGATGCAGCGACCCAAATCAATCCCTTGGGTCGCTGCATCTAAGCGATCTCTGGGCGTAATAAAGTATCATTGATTAAGTTGGTTTTTTTTTATTTACCTGTACCTGTAAGTACCTTATAATTATAAGACTTTACACAATACAAAAAAAGTGGAGAGTGGTTCAATGATTATCACCAATTTGATAATCAATGCAAAGAAACGTTAACATCTATTAATTATCCATGTATTTGGACTATTAAGATTATTAAACCCCCACCGCACAGTCAAACATTAAAAGAAACAACTGATACGGTTAAAATGACACCCCACCCCATTTCCCCCCCAAGGATTATGAGTACATATCATATTCACAAGAGCACCTCTTCCACCTAAGGTGCTAAACACAAAGATCCTATCGAAAAACACAAAACGTCCACATGCATTCATTCTGGTGCGAAAAAACCACCGCACGTGCCTCTGACTACGAGCTAGCGTGCTGTTATACACAAATACCTGCAAAATTAATGGTACAAACAATACGTGCATGCTCAAACTCAGGATCAAACCACACAGTGCTAGCTGTACAATGTCCAAACAGCCTTACGTGTTAGCGCGTCTCGGAGCGCGGTGGCGAGCGCTGCCAACGCCCCGCTGAGGGCACCGTGGTGTCGGTCGACCATGCTTACATCTATTGTAGATAATAACTTGAATGGTATTTGCATCTACATATCAGCCGTATCAGTGTCAGACTAAAAGTGTCGGTGGCCTAGTGGGTGTGACTTGCAAGCGAGAGGTACCAGGTTCGAAACCAAATGCAGCCACGTACCAATGACTCTATTCTGAGTTATGTAGGTACTTTTACGGTGAGGGAAAACATCGTGATGAAACCTGCACATTCAGCGACTAAATGTGTAACCATGACTCAATGTGGTCATTTTTCCCGATTAACAGGGACACGGAGGTCAGATGACAGTCGCTGTACTCTAAATAAATGATCTGCCAAATCCTGAATTATGGTCACGTCGCGAGAGCACAACCGGGACAACAACCATTTTCACGGACATCGTAAAATGATCTTAGAGAAGCAGGCATGTAATGCACAGAGAGTCATCTTAAACACTATCTACATAAAATGACGAACAAAGGTTTCCAATACAAATTATGAAAAAGAAGAAAAATAAGAAAATAACACAAATATTGCTATTCCATACCTCATGAACACAGGCGATGGATTTCAGTTATTCGTTGATGATCAACCTATAAGTGCCAGATTAGTTGTATTGTTAGATGGAAGGAAAGGGAACATTGGCGTAATAGAAGCCTGTTTCCTGTTTTATTCAGGCCGAGGTAAATATTAAGGATTGGCCTGTCCGTGAAAACCAACCTGTGAGTCAGAGCCATTTATGTGTCATTCAGACATTGCGACTTGTTGTTTAACGCCGACTGGTGTTTAAAGACTTGTTGGTAAGCATTTTTTACGAGCCTTTCACCATTTGTCATCCCGTTTCCCGCGGAATGTAATTTAGTTTTCACTTCTTCCATGTTGACATCAATCACAATGTCTAATAGGTTTGAATTAAGTGATAAAAAATGTATTTATAATATAAACTTATAGCTATTAGAAGGTGACATCAAGCGTGTGGAGACGTAGAATGATTTATTCAACCGCGAAATACACAAACAACTGCTAAAGTTCACAGGTAACACTCAATACAAGTGCAACGCGCAATTTTCTACAAACTATAAAATGCACATTCACTATCATAAACTAGGCACTGAATTAACACTCTCTATCATCGTCATTCATCGAATAGGCAACACGAAAGATGAGCTTCAATTATCGACCTTATCGTCCACAATAACGTCACGTTTCATACAATTACCAACTTGGAGGTATTAGGCTTCACCACGTGTATTGTGTAAGGACTAAACTCACAGCCTTTACTATTTTCTCTTCAGCAACACAGCACAGTACTCATTCAGACAGCAGATGACTAGCAAAGTCATACAATCAGTAACAAAAGTTCATCATCCGTGTCCCTATCAACATGCAGGGCGTACTCACAAGCTGGGTGGTCGTACAGAGCCCCCACGCCGGTCCGCTCGAGGGGCCCGCCGGCCAGACGCACGGAGAGTGCCTCAAGGAACTCGCGCACGTTCTGCAGCTCCCCTCGCTCCCCGCGTGCCCCACCGGGGCTGTCCGGAGTCTCGGCCTCCTCGTCTGGAAGGGTGGCATCGGTTAGCATGAAATAGATGACTACCAGAAGGCCATCTTCGTAGAGATGGACGAAATTCCGACGAAGGCCTCTTCACTTGTTTGGGTTGGTTGCGGTGAAACCTCACAAGGGAACATTGGCACCGTTCTAAAAAATCTAAAACTTAATAGTAGCGTAAGACATTCTGAGCTTGATACCATTTTTTGTTTATGCCCTGGATTGAGAAAAAATGCTGCGATATCCGTGGCGGTTTTCCTTTTACAAAGGTGTCAACAACGCATTTTCAGTGATTTTGCGGATGTCGGGCTATACGTTGTGCCGTCGATTTGACACATCAAAGAAATTCATACGTCACAATTTCGAGAGAGAACTGACCCTCCCATCATACATTTATTGTGTGCTAGTCCCCACTAGCACAGAATAAACCCCCCAATAAATAATGGACCCCCGTCCATTCACTCTGCAGCTGACTGTACGTTCTGTTGCGGAAAAGGCGTCTTTAAACTATGGTTAGGAAAATTGTTAGCGCCTATAAAGAATGTCACAGCAAAGCTGCGCGGCGTGACATTGCAACGCGAGCAATAGGGCGACACTCGCCTTCAAGCCACCGTCGGACGGTGCACCATTCGAAACCTTCGTCCCAATTAGTATAGTAGTCAATTAATTCTGTACCAGTTTTTTAGAGTCCACTGGTTTTCCATTCGTTGGATCCTAACAACGTTAATAATAACTCACAGCCCACTAATGGATCCGACTTAACCCGACCCGAGCCGAGGCTTTACGAGTCAAGTGGGGGGTTTTACCATGATCTCCACGCTTGACAAGCGAGTTGGAGTTCGCAGTTATGAAAACACACAATAGATAACCTTACCAATAGGAAAACGCCGGAAATCCCTCGACCAAGCATACTGAAATATTTCCTAAACTACTGAACCATTAATTAAACAAAGATAAGAACTATCCCAATTGAACTGGCTTTCAAAAAACCGCATTTGAATCGGTCCATCCGTTCGAGAGCTACGATGCTACACACAGACACATCCATACACAGATACACGCCTCAAACTCAAAACACCCCTCTTTTTTGTCGGAAGTTAACAACGCTGCTGTCCATTTTGTTTTTAGGGCGTTATGCGTATGACATTTATCATCGCTTCGATGACAAGTACAGCTTTATATTTTTTTAATGACCTGAGGCAGTTCAATCCCGAGTGGGCATAGAGATTTTACAATAAGTCATATGTATCTTAAAAACCTAAGTAGTACATATTATTATATTGCCTAGCACACTATATATAGCACAAGCTTTGCTGAGTTTGAGTTACGCTAATACGTATGGCGGGGCGCTGTACGGAGTCCAGAGGATTAAGCAGGTCGGCAGTTTCGCCGGCCCAAATATGGGAACAATATTCCATATGAGGCCACACCTGTGATATAAATCAACAGACACTTAATACGGAAATGTCATGTGAAAAATCAATCTGGCATTCTGTTAATCTGACATTCTGTGTATCTGACATAAAGCGTCAAAAGGTCTGTCTTCTGCGGTTTGGGGCTAAATGTAGATTAGTGAACTTGTCTAAGTCTATTTTTTTTAATTTTACAAGGCAAGCATTTAACCGCCATCTCACCTGTTGGTAAGTGACGATGCGGTCGAAGATGGAGCATGCCCGTCTTGGAACAGCCTATTCACTCCAGCCTTGAAGGCATCCAGATTATATTGATCAGGAAACACACTTGCACTTATTTATTTCCAAGCTTTTATTTACTTGCTCTGTTGGTGTGTATGTTTGTAAGTTGTCCGTCAATATTTGCTAACCATTTTTCTCCATTTGTTGGTATTCGATTGAGCTGACATTTGGTATACCTTTGTAACTTGAATTATAATGTAATAATATGGTCCATGGAGCCGGTTTGAGAATGGAGTCGAAAGGGGGTCTAGGAACTAATGAACGTAATAAGATAACATCATCGTGTATGAGCGATCAATAATTGTTAAGAAAAAGTATTTTTCATTTGAGAACTCATTTATTGATGGAAGCAAATACGTAAATTGTGTGATATGATATATGATCCTTACCGATCTGCTCGAGTTTCTCACTGCCGAGCGTCCACGGCATCAGGCTGATGGTCTTCTGTAACTGCTGGATGAACCACGCGCCGCGCTCGAACTTCTCAGACCTGGAAAGGGAGAGAAATCTATGAGAATGAAGAGTTGTAGTTCCTACTTGAAGGGCAAAATTGAGACACATTAAATCTAAATTGAACAAGATACTGTACTGAAAAGGCGCCAAAACTTTCGCTATCTAAAAACAAAAAGACAACCTGTTGCGGTTCTGTTGATTCACATCGCCGGTCTGCCAAGCAGAGGTTCCGAGTTCGATTCCTGACCGAGCAGAAGTTGAATGATGAATTTTTTATTTCTGTTACGGGTCTGAGTGTAGTATAGGTATTTATTAAAAAAAGTTCTTATAGTATAGTAGATAAACTACTTATCTAATACCCATAACACAAGATTCACATAATTTAGGGCTAGATGGCGCTGTGTGATTTAGTTCACAAACATATTTATTAAAAAGTGATATACCAAAAGACTTGCACCGTAGCATCCATTATCCCGTCCATTGACGAGTGTCGCAAAAGCCTATCTAAGTACGCATTACCTGCGTAAACCAAAAAAACTGGCAGCAGCACTTTCTGTTGACCAATTTCAACACTGCTATCTCCTACCCGCCTGCCAAGTGTTCAAGATTCCAACATGGAGGACACTTATTTTTATTATGAATAGGCTAGCATGTTACCTCTACTCACCTGATGAAAAGCGACGATGTGCCTACTCATTCTTGGGAAACAGTGACTCAGGCAGTGTTCCAGTCCTTTGCAGCACGTATACATTTTTATAGGAAAAATCCAGGAGAGTTCATCAGTAGATTATTTTTTGTTTATTAATTCATTAATTTTTTCTACAACATTGGACCTACTTGGACTATTAAACGTAACCCTCCCTCAGCTTGAATGCGACGATCGAATTGAATCGCAATTGAAACTCAACGTCAGTTTTAGTAAGTTTTCGAGTCGCAACCACGTACCGGAATGGGTAGTGGGAGCAATAGGTGGACCAAAGATCTGGTAAAGATCGCAGGTACCAGCTGGAGGCTGAAGGCACAAGACCGGCCTTTGTGGTGATTTTTAGGGGGAAGCCTATGCCCAACAGTGGGGGTCTTCCGGCTGATATGATCATGATTTGTAACAATAGCAGAATACCAAAAACGCGTAAAACTGCCATTGAGCTGCAATTACGACCCGATTACAATTTAATCGAGCCATTAGTAAATTAGCAGACTCGAGGCTTAGATGGAGTGACTATGAATGCTTCAAGGCGAGGACAGGTTGCATTGACGCTCATTGGGGGAGGCCTGTCCAGCAGTGAACTATTATAAGATGATCATGACGCTGATGTC
The DNA here is from genome assembly GCA_907269095.1 of Blastobasis adustella. Classification (NCBI taxonomy): domain Eukaryota; kingdom Metazoa; phylum Arthropoda; class Insecta; order Lepidoptera; family Blastobasidae; genus Blastobasis; species Blastobasis adustella. The sequence continues at coordinate 18,626,161 of OU026123.1, forward strand.
ACGTGCTATGGAAAATAAAGTAGTAAACTCACTTGAACTCCGGACAGAGGCAAGGCACGGCGCCCCCGCCTTCGTCGCCGCCGCAGTCAGGGCACACGCTGCCCCCGCTGCCCCTGCTGGTCAGGCATCGCCGGCCCTGGTTGCCCCTGGAACAGATTAACAAGGGATTGTTACTTCTCTAGTCGATAAAATAATCGAATATATGTGGTTACAGTCTGGATAATTTGAGGGCGCCACTTGACAGCAGAAGTACTCAGACAGAAATTCATAGCAGTAGTTCGTTTTTACGACTATCTTGCCTGACTGTAGTTAATGCGCTCGAATGTAATACGATCCTGTTATTACATTGGCTAAATTCAGTCGCACAAGCAAAACGTTAGAGAGTTTGATTGTTATTCGATTCCAACACTCACTGGGACAGTAAGGTCGATAAGTATATACTTTAATTAAGTACTTGATTTAATGTTAGATGATGGGTCTTTCATTCTTACCGTGGTAACCTATAATTAAGGCTGCGCTTAGAAATATATGTTTATTTTTAGCTGTAAGATGCTATAACTTTTATTAGTGTGTCTTGTTCTTTGTCGCTAAAAATAAACGCTAATTCTCATTCCTCAAAGTTTCTGAGAAGTAGAAGTTGCCCTGAAGTTGCCCTAGGCCTCAACGATTGTCCGGCTAAATAATATGTAGGCATCCACATTGACTAGTCTATCTAAAACAACCACAACCCTGATAATCCGGACACCTCATTTCCCAACTCTAATACCTCCATCAAAACACCTAACGATTACCAAAGTCACATTTTAAACCGCAACACAGTGGCGTCACCGCTACCAGAGCACCGTTTGCAACAATCAGTTTGCACGTGAGCTGCGAAATGACCGATGCAACTTTTCTGAGAAGTAGAAGTGATCCTGGGCCTCAACAATTATCCGACTATGTAATATGTATCCATATTGGTCTATCTAAAACAATCACTACCCCGATAATCTAAACACCTCATTTCCCAACTCGAATCATCATCATCATCATGGCGTTAATGTCCCGGTTATGCTCTCGCGCACGAGGGCCCGGGGTCCGCCTTGACCATGATCCAGGATTTGGCAGGTCAGTCAATCATTTCCCAACTTTAATACCTCCACCAAACCACCTAACGATTACCAAAGTTACACTTCTAACCGCAACACGGTGGCGTCACCGCTACCAGAGCACCGTTTGCAACAATCAGTTTGCACGTGAGCTGCGAAATGACAGATGGCTGATAATTCGCTGCAACGTTGCGCAATTCCGGTGCAGATCGGACTGCGCGGGCGCCGGCAGTGCCGCAACGGTTGCTAGGGTTGCCGCATCTACTAATGGTATCCTTTTACTATAGTATGGTTTTTGGGTCAAGATACTTATATACTGTTGGAAAAATAAATATTAGGCAAATTTTATTTTAGCAACACTTTCTTCGGGTATGGGTAATAAGAGCCATTTGGTAAAAAAATACATATTTACCAAATTAAAAAAAAATAATGGTGTCCGGTAGAATACCAACCCCTTCGACAAGAGTGTTACAACTTGTAAAAAATCTGCTTAAAAGTAATAAATAAAGCATACCATATTTTCTAATATAAATACTATTTTTTTACACAACTGGAACGGAATAGCAGGCCGTAAACATGTTTGCCGCCTTAGAGGTATATAAAATACCAATATTTTTCTTTAAAATGTTAGCAACCCTAACGGTTGCGCAAACGCCGGCGTCCGTTGAAACCGCGGAGTGTCAGCGCTGATGATTGCGCCGCTAATGATGTGGAAGGTTCGGTCGAGAGGTTAGTTAATTGTTTTTTAAGGTGAACATGTTAGAGATTTATCAGGCCCATGTCAAGTAGAATTATATGGTCCCTGCCGAATTGTTTTGAAGTGAACATGATAGAGATTTGTCAGTGACCAAGTGGTTATCCGACTCGTAAGCGAGAGGTACCGGGTTCGAATCCCACTGCGGCCATGTAAGTTGAGTACTAACCGATGCTCTTACTTATCGATCATGGTCAAGGCGTACCCCGGGCCCTCGTGCGCGCACGCATACCTAGATAATATAGTTTTTTATATCATAAAGATTTATCAGGCCAGTAGGGCTTACCCTTACGGGACAAAAGCGTGACGTTATGTTGATATGAACCTAAGTATAAAAGTAGCCTGTGTCCCAAATACCCGGATTTTATAATGCCTTTGACATCCTGAATACGAATGTTAATCATTTTCTCATGACGCGCTATATATTATATTTCTTACGTTAATACTACAATACTATGCTACGGACTAACTCAATGGCGATGTCAGTTCAGACGCAATGGCAACAATAACTTCATGCTAGAGTAAACACATGAATGCGCAAGATTTGCTTGCGGCTGTACAAGAAAATAAACTGAGAAAAGAATAGATGTTAGCAATCTCTCAGTCTTTGTGCGGAAGAGTGTTCGAAAATGTACTGAAATCAATAATATTTTATTTCATACATAAGACATCAACGCGCAAGTCATAAGCCATACTGTCTTTTGTATTAAAAATAAGTTCTCTAATATTTTTTCATAACAAGCTTTTACCATCAAGACCATTTCAAAGAGCCCAAACAAGATGGGGTTATCTTATTGCGTTTATTAGTTCCTATGACCACCTTTCGACTCCATCATCAGACCACCTCTATGGCACCAAATTAATGCATTGTCAGTATGTAACTCGTACATGGTTACATACTCGTATAAACATTGCAAGTTAAATAAAACCTTGTAACAGTACCTATTTGCAGTCAACCCAAACAAACCAACAAACGAACAGACATCCCATCTGATGGTAAGCGTTAACTGTTTCGTCTGTGGCCTATGACATTTACGATTTATGCAACCTAAAAAAATGCAATAACCAAGGACTACGATGAAATGCTTCATATCTGTAAATGCGTCGGCTACTTTCTCCTTACCTAACACAACAAATAACAAAACAATACCACAACCCAGTCACCCAGGTGGACTCCTCAGGCTTGCTTGACAGAATCACCTATTGATTATATTTTTAACCACCGATGAATAAAGAAAGGTGTTATAAGTTTGTCGCGTGTATCTGTGGCTTTGTGTATCTGTCTGTGGCATCGTAGCTCCCGGAAAGATGGACCGATTTGGATTCGGTTTTCTCTATTTGAAAGCCAGTTTAATCGAGATGGTTTTTAGCTTTGTTTTATTTATTTGTAGTTAATCGAATCTATAGTTTACAAAATATTTGATAGGGGGTTATTTGACTTTTTCTGTCGGTTAGGTTATTATAACTAGTGTTTTTTAATTAATTTATTTATTTAAAACTATAAATAATAAATAAATAAATAATAGGTTTATTTTCTCTTTACAGGGTCTTATGAACTATACAAAAATATGTTCTATAATAAAAATATATAGCCAGCCCCCAGCCAATTGGAATGTAACCAAGCCGAAAAAATGATTAATATCTAAATTTAAATAACAGAGAAAGTAAATAACAAATGAATACCTACTAGTTAGAAACTAGTACTAGTACGTATAAAAAATATATAAATAATTAAATTAAATGAGTTAAACAAAATTATAATTAAATTAATCAAATCAGACTGTACCAAATTAATTAAACTAAATTGAATGAATAAATATTATGATTTTAGTTGCGTAGTGTTCGTGTGCGTGTGCGTGTGCGTGTTATTATAAAGATATGGTCCTCGAAACTGATAAAATCTATGTGAAAAAGCTGACTTACATGCCTGTGTATGACAAACTGTGTGCTTCCGTCTCTTATCCTGGTTTAGGGTAGGGTCATAACCAATCTCCGAATGTTTCCGGAGCACAGTGTAGTGAATGTGTAGTTGGCGGACTGTTAAAACTTTACATCGCTTGTAAAGCTCGGTGGTAGGATATAAGTACGAGAGTGAGTAGCTGGTTTTTAAAATAGCCCTCTGGGCAAGATCCAGTTTTAATATGGTTGTTTTGGGTATACCACCCCATGATGTGATATAGTACGTTAGCACTGACTGACGCAATGCGTAATAAACTGTTTTAATAATCGACTCGTCTGCTACATGTTTTAAGCTTTTAAATACATATATGAGTTTGCGCGTTCTAGTTGTTAACAGGTCAATATGCTCTTTAAAACTGAGAGTGCTATCAATCATAATGCCCAAATATTTAATCACAAGGGTACTTTGAATCAGCGGCAGCGGCATAAAGGGTCACTAAAATCTGGACAAGAGTGGGCAACAATTCTGTTATGGCTACTGGGTTTTGAGCTTTTATGATGGGTTAAAGTGAATGGGATGTACTTTGTTTTATCTATATTTAACGATAGCCTATTAATTCGTATCCAGTTTAATACGGAATTAAAGCCATTTTGAGCATATTTAAACACATTATCCCATGTATCAGCTTCAAAAATAAAAGCGGTGTCGTCAGCGTAAGATATAATTTTGCCGTGGGAAAGCTGTAGACCGCACAACTCGTTTATAAACATCAGGAAGAATGTGGGGCCTAGGATACTTCCTATAGGCATGCCTTAATCTGATAAAGGAAGGTCTTGGCTAGTGTAATCTCCTATTTTGACACGTTGACTCCTTGACCTCCACGTCTTTTAGATAGTCAGCAAGTAGATTGTGCTGTACATCTCGAATACCCATGTCGTAAACTTTTTTAAGTAGAAGTGGGACAGACACCGTGTCAAAAGCTTTGGCAAAATCAATGAATATAGCCACCACCTTCTTTCCCCTATCCACACTGTGAAATTGGTTAGTTCATGAACTGCGTCATCAGTAGACCTCCCACAGCGAAAACCGAACTGGGAAGCTGAAAGTAGATTATTTTTTTCCAAGTAGTTGATTAATCGTCTATTTATCAGTTTTTCCAGGATCTTAGAGGGGTTGGTCAGGATAGATATTGGCCTGTAATTATTTATAGTGCTTCTAGAACCTGCCTTATGTAATGGATGCACCTCAGCCTTCTTCATAACCGAAGGAAACGTGCCAGTTTTAAAAGCCAAATTACAAATGTACGTCAAAGGAGGGCTCAAAATACTTTTGAAATTCTTGAGAAATTTGGTGGAAATGTCATCGCGACCCACAGCACACTCATTCTTCAGGCTCATAATCACACTTTCAACCTCATCTTCATCTGTTGGCAGAAGAACAAAACTGCTACTTTCAGGAATGGCACTAGATGAGTTTAGTACGCCTTCGTTTTGGTTGTGGTTAGATTGAGCACTTTCAGCAATCTCTTTCCCGACGTTGACGAAGAAGGAGTTTACTCTGTTAACGGATCCATGCGGGTCTGAATGATTAAGGAGTTTGGTCGGGTGTTCTTTCGTTTTAGTAGTGTGAGTTATTGATTTTATCACCTCCCATCGCTTTTTATTGGTTTTAGCTTGCTTTAGTTGTAGTTTTTCGTGTTCAGTTTTTAATTTTCTTAGTAAGTTCACGCAATAATTCCTATATCTTCTGTATATTATTTTTAGCATTTCGTCGTTAGGGTGTTTCTTTACTTTTTGATGTAATTTGTCTCGATTTCGCAGACACCGTAAAACGCCGCTGGTAATCCAAGGTTTTTAGTGACTTTGCGATTTGAAACTTCATGCACATTACAGTACTAAGGCGGACTTCAAGCTACATAGTGTTCTGTGGGTCTAAGCCACCTTGTGTTGCATTGCGCAGTTCCGCTGCCACGTACCAATACGATGATTCAGAACGGACACCGTGCGGCGTGTGGAATAAATTGTAGCTGTGTACAATCGGTCAAGAAGAACGTCGGTGGTCTAGTGGATAACGGGTAAGCGAGTTAGCGACTGATGACTTTTTCTCGGTTATGTACATTAGTTGAGGACTAACCGACGTTCTTACGGTGAGGAAAAATATCGTGATGAAACCTGCACATTCAGGCGACTAATGTGTAACCATGATCCAGTCCGGTCAGGTTCCTCTATTAGCCGGGTCACGGGGTTAGACGGCAATTGCTCTAATGAAATTATCTAATCTGCCAAATCCTGGAATCCAAAGGCGGACCCCGGGCCCTCGCGCATGTCAGACACCCGGGATGTTGAAGCAAAGACGGTTTTTAGTCGATCAAGAACTGGCTAAGAGGTGTCGCACACGCCACAAAGCTCGCAAACCTTATGGCCGTTGGGTCAGTAAGGTTCAGTTGGTTAGATGCAGGTCCGCCACGCAGAGGTCCCGGTTTCGATTTCCGGCCGGGAAGAAATTGAAATGATGAATTTTAATTCCAGTTATTGGTCTGGGTGTTATATCTATGTATAATAAGTATGTGTTTAAAAATATAAAAGTATATTATCAGTTGTCTGGCGCCCAACACAAGCTTCACTTACTTTGGGGCTAGATGGCGCAGTGTGAATAATTATTTATTTCATTAAGCAAAAAAGCCGCCGAAACACGTACAAAGCCGGGTCGCTAGTTTAAAACTTAAAAACAGAATGTACTGCTAATCGATTTGGTATTATGCATATTCCTAAACGTGGTACACAGTGTGGTAACGTAGCCCACAACGTTTCCCAATCGGAGCGCGACCGGTGCCCACAAGGCCGCCCGTTGCCGCGTACGTATTATATTTCATAGCCCGCGGTTATGGCGATTTCAAACTAAATACTTGGACAAGAATATCGATCGAAGTAGATTTTGTAAGGCACTCTTTATGAGCTTGCCCTTACAGGAACGGTACCGCCGATCTCTAATCGTATGATGCCACCCTCTGGAATGATGTCACAGAATATTCGAAATGCATGTGTATGTATGTATGTAAACTCTTTATTGCAACAACATAGTACAATTCAATAGGAAACACTTACAAAGCAAAGGCGAACTTATCCCACAACGGGATCTCTTCCAGCTAACCTTAGACAAGCCGAAAGGAGCTTTAGCGAGCGGCAGAGGGAATAATAGAGTACCTTACCTACTTTAAAAATAAACAAAGAATTAATTTAAATATATACCTACCAGTAAGACGTCATTCCAGAGGGGTGAGATCATGCGATTATTGATCGGCGGTGCAGCTGCAGGTCGCAGAATCTGTTGGATTGCGGAACCTTCAACTGATCGGCCCATCTAGCTAGTTGGTGACCGTCCTCTTAACGTCTTATTTTGACATTGCCCACAATGACAAGTTTTGCCCGACTGTCATTACTCCGTCTTATTAAATGACCGAAATATGCAAGGATCCGTTGGTGGCAGATGGTTGATAGGCTCGTTCCAATAGATTCCAAGAGATTCTGCGACGCAGTGAGGCTGGCGTTGGATAGAAGCGGTTGGAGGCATTTCGTGCGCTCGAAGATGCGTTCATCACAAAGCTGAGTGTAAGTTTTGCTTCGATTTTACTTTACTATCGCGTTTGCGTTTATTGCCATAATCTCCACGGTTGGCAGGCGAGTTGCAGATCGCAGTTCTATAAATATAACAATGGAAAATGCTGCTGCCAATTTTCCAGCCTACGGAGACTAGATATTTTGTCTCGAAAACATTAATCGCCTTGTACGACACCCACGAGCGTAAAGGGTTGGTGCTATTCTACTCTGCCGGACACCACACAGCCAATCTCATAGTAATGTATGGGGAAACAAAAACTATACACTTGCCGAGATAATAGCACTTATAATATCGCAAAAAAGAATTAAAATTTTGGATCAAATTTTCAAGTACTTACAAACGTTCTTTTTGGTATTTTGAAATTCTGCTTTTACTTACTATACCTATAAACACCCAATAAATATCACAGTGTTTATCAATAACCGCTATTTACTTCTAGAAATCTTGTTTGCCATAAGTTGTTGTTTTTATGTTATTCGACTTTAGACTCGGCATATAGTAAACAATTTTTAGCTACTACGCAAACTATAAAAAGAATCGCAATTTGTTTTTAAAATGATATATCACTTAAGTACCACGATTCACTTCAGAAAATAATACGACAATTTTTTAAATAACTTCTATGAATTTACTGTTAATGAAATTGTCATTTGATCTATGCTCAGTTAGCCTAAAGAGTTGGAGTCAGTACAGACAGAAATCATTATATTTGCATATCCATGGTGTTAGGAGGAATTACAAGTCCCTAATGCCCAAATGCACTAAACTTAGGAGACTTCTAAATTGGCACCTTAAAAACCAAAGCATTTTAGCAGTCACAAAATCGGTGTAATTATTTTTTAGCCTTGGGAGGCACACGCGCAGTCGACCCACCTGATGGAAAGTGGCCACCGTGGTCCAGGACATCTGCAACCTAATGGGAGCGGACGCGGTGCCGGCCTTTGAGGTACCTGTAGACGTGCCTTCTGAAGAACCCCATGTCTTAGTGCAGAGAAAAGTCTTCGGGAAGGAGCTCATTCCACATCTTGCACGTGCGCGGTGAAAAGACTCGTGAAGCTCGTACGGTAGTTGGTTGTCAGGCATCTAGATGATGAGGATAAAATCTATCTCATCGTCGAAGGGTGCGATGAAGGGGTAAGGGGAAGTGGCTAAGCGAGTTTAGTTTTTCCTTATGCCTTTGTGTTGGTTCAATGCTTTTCTTGTTAGGAATATTTTAAATCGACTTAAGGTCGCCTACAGTTTTTCAATTCAATTCCAATATTATTAATGTATATTTGGCCATAAATCTATGTTATTGAAGGACATGGAACCCTAATAAGGTGTACAAAATATAAATGGTAGGTAGGTAGTTAAGTTTAAAATACAACACCGAGAGATCTAAATAAAAGTATAATGGTCAAGTGGTGACGGATGACGCAGATTGTTTCTATAAATAGCAATAGGCCTAATCCGATTTCCATAAATAAAGGCTTTAGCAAAAAAATCTATTATTCAACATTTTGGTCGCAACCTATCCAAATTTTAGTACGGTTTTCCACCGATGGCTTCGGTTTGCACCGGTTTTATATATCGTAGTAGCTTACAAGTAGTAAGTGTCATGATAGCATCAACAGTATGAATACTGAGTACATTAATTTGTTTCTAAAGATATAATTATCTGGTTAGAGACTCATGAAGCAAGCTTGAGGATTCCATATAGATGGATAGCTAACCGTGTGGGATACAAGCGTGATATTATAATGTACCTATAATAATTATCTTGGCGTTAATGTACCGGTTGTGGTCTCGAGCACGAGAGCTCGGGGTCCGCCTTGACCGTTATCCAGGTTTTGGCAGAACAGGTAACTACAGTGGGGCGACTGCCATCTGATCTCCATAACCCTGCTACCAGGGAAACCGGACCAGATTGGATCATGGTTACACATTCAGTAAGAGCACCGGCTTACATTCTCAGAAAAGAGTAATTGGTACATGGCCGCAATGGGATTTGAACCTGGTACCTCTCGCTTTCGAGTCCGATACCCTAACCGCTCGGCCTCCGACGCTCCAAGTTTATAATGTAAGTACGTTAACCTATAATTATTATAAGTATAGAAGGCTCGTAACCAAACAAAGCAGCATTGAATCGTAGGTCAACATTAGCATGTGAATGGGTATGAATGAAACAATTAATTTGACTACAATACAAACGTTTAATTAGGCAACACTTCATCCGACCTGACGGATTTTACCAAATTTTAGGTACGCAGACTAGGATATAAGGTACAAGTTACAAGCAAGGAATGGTGGGTAATTTACAGGTTTCTTTGTCAAAACATAAAAACAAAAAAAAACTACATAAATAAATAGGATAGGTACCTCTCTATCTCTTTCTCATCTTGGCGTTAATGTCCCGGTGGTGCTCTTGCACGCAAGGGCCCGCGATCCACCTCGACCATGATCCAGGATTTGGCAAATCAGGTTATTACAGTGGAGCGACAGTTAATAGGTGAACCCGACCAGATTGGATAATAGGTACCTATCTACTAATAATTAATTAATTGAATTGTATGCCAAGTATAAAAATGAGATAAACATTAAAGTTATTGTTTAGGTTTTCCATTTTCATTGACGTCCATGTTTTTTATGGATTTTCGTCACTAGCGATGTTATTCTCTTAGCTAAATGATATATTTGTAAGTATAGGTAAATCTACCTATATTATGAATATGATGTCGTTGTGTAATAACAAAAATCGGGCTTTGAGAAAATTACGTTACGTTGTTGCGTAGGTATAGCAAATTTTAGTTTAGGTGCGTACATTACTGGTATTCTTCAAATTGACTTGAAAAGGAATTAAGTACCTACTTACGTAGATATATCAAAAAGAGAATTACTTAAAAAGTTTCATATTGTAAATCTTGTATATAAACTAAATTGTTCTAAGATAATTTTAAGTGCAGAACCTCGCTGCCTGCTCGCTGATGACATTTTTGGAAACGCTCCGGCACTGACTTTTATTGTAGAACGCTGTCAGGCTCTCTCTACCTGGCGTTGTCGGACATGGTCAGGCACCACATGGCATTATTGGAATCTGGCCGGCTCTGCCCTGTATTGTTGGCATTTTCAGGTGCTGTCTGTGCCATCTATAGCCTTCGTCGGCGCGAAATGGTTAAGCTGCGGCTCTGGAGAGGCCAGTGTGTCACAGTGTGTTATATTCCTAATCACCTACCCTTGTCGTATCTAATAAATTGGTTTTTATTTATTTAAATAAGGGTCAGGTTAAAACAAATAGTGGTGAAGCCCAAATCCTGAACGTTGTACTTTTTTTATGCTACTTATTGACGAGCAGACAGCCCACCTGATGGTAAGTGGTAACTATCGCCCATAACGTCTACAATTCATACATTTAGGTTGCAGGTAACAAAAATGCTGAACCGTAGATGCGTTGTCACTGTAATGTCTAAGATGAAATGCCTCATGCCTGTAATTTTTACGACGGTTAAGTAAATCTGTAGTTTCCGATTTGTTTTTTCGATTATCTTCCGGCGTGGTACAAAGATTAATTCCGTGCTACGTACGACCGATAATAAACTTTACGCCTGTGACATTCATATAGCCACAACTGTTGAAGGTCACTAGTGAGACACGCTATGTGAATATTTATGCAATAGTCGTTAAGGCGGTTTAGGCAGTTCAGTGAACGTCGTGTTTTGAAACACGACCTAGACATATTTTTGAAAAAATAAACAGTAGATACAGAATATTCTCGTATTTCTACTACGCAATCTCAACTACGTAAATTTATGTGTAATATAGTTCTCTCGCAACTTTGATCGGAAACAGGAAGCCCTTCTAAAGTATTGGCATTGGATAGCCGTACCTAGTTTATCAAGTTAATATTATAGAGAAATCAGACGTTCAAAGAAAACAAACAATGTCAAAAGTGAAGTTGTAATCAGTGTATTCTGGATAACACCTCAGTTATTTGGGTCAGCTGCAGCTTTAGGTGTGGTCACTGGAATTCGATAAGGTTTAAAATAAACCATCACATGGATTACGAGCATATCACTAGCAAGTTTATAGCAAGCTGGATTTAGTAATATAGGTGGGATAGGTATTCAACAGGCTACAGGCCCCGCGGTACTCGGGCGGGGGTGAAATCTGTTGCAAACATACTTTCACTCCATGCCGGTCCCTATTTACACACTAGGCCATTAAAATAGAATCTATTCTATTTGTAAGTAACTATTAGATACTAGTAGAAGTCGATAACAGTCGATTCGATGCAACAAATTGTGCAGTCACGAACAATAACCTAATAAAAGGTACTCCACAACTTTGTTTTCTAAACAGACTAGACTTCCAATTGAAGACAAGACAATTACAATCAACCCTACCTAATTACATAGTAATACCAGTTTAAATTATTCTATAAATAAAAAGTGTCATTCACACATGCCCTATAAAACAAACACTGGGCCCATAACCTCGCAATCTGAAAAGATGCAACCGCATCTACAGTGCACTTAAAACAGTCGGTGCTTGAAACAATCGTTACTTGGAGTCTCATGTCACAGTCATCACACTGTCATCATCACTCATCGTCCACCAACCACATGGAGGTGACGCTTCTGCTGTCCTGGTCCCGCGCCTGCTCATCCGTGATGATCCTGAGCACCACCACCTCCATCATGCAGAGAGCAAAGAGTATCAGGAATATGGCGAAGTTGGAGCCCTGATGGTGGAACTGGAAGGCCGGGGGCAGAGGCCCGGGTGGCGGCCAGGCTGCCACACCGAAGATGCAAAGACTGGACATTCCGGAAAACATTATGTCTTATTCGAGTAGATATAGCTTCTCAATAAATCTGTCCTGTTCAGTTTGGGTGAGATTCTGGAGTGGGGACAGTAATCTTGGGAGCAGTCGTATTCAGAGATTCCATGAGGATTAAAATTGTTGTTGTCAATCTTTCCCAGTTGAGGAAATTATTGATTCAGTTTCACTGGTGTCCTATCACCGGATCCAATTGTTCATCATTGGCATTAAATAAAACAAGATATCCCTTGATTCCTTCAAGATATCACGTCACGTTTCACTGAAGAAATGTATATTCGAGAAATCACTTTCGGTTTCAATTCGACTTCCGTCCACCGCATCCGAATCACGACTGCTGGGTCCGTTTCAAGCACAGCGTTGGATGTGTGCGCGATGATTTTTTTTTTCCTTTGGAGTATAATCCGTGGGATTGTAAAGACGGGCGCACACCGCGGCGGCTGAGCGGCAATGCGCCGCCATTGCACCCAGTTGCACCAACTCTTATGAAATATGATTAGACCAGCGTTGGGCAAGACGTGAGCGCAAAGTTTTTGCGGCCAAGGCCACCGGGCGTTGGACCGCGTGGACGGCGCCCGGTGTGCACTGACCTTTACTTGTTATTGCCGGATGGGAAATGTTGGGTTTGAGGCAACTGGATCGATTCGTTCTTTTTTAATTGTTGTTTATTTACTTTATTCTGATGATTAGAAAGAGGAAACGTTGTGTGTGTTTGTTTTTCTGAAACTACTGAAAAATAATGAAAATTGGGGTTTTTTTTTATACCACCAAGGTGGCAAACACGCTTACGGCCTGCCTGATGGTAAGCAGTCACCGTAGCCTATGGACGTTTGCAATACCAGGGGTATTATCCACGCGTTGGCGACCCTTTTAAAAACCTTTTAACCCCTTTCTTGTAGAAATCCATGTTGTACTCTCCAGGGGAACCTCTAACTAATTTCCCAATTTCTGAACAGATGTTCCGAATGTGAAGGCCGTCACCGCATTCGCTCCCCTTGGGTTGCAGCACTCATAGACGGCGGCCACTATCCATCAGGTGAACCATCCTTCCGTGTGCCTTCCTAAGCAATAAAAACATCAATATTTTTTTAAATCATATTCGCAACACCAAAATTATACGGTTCAAAAATCTGGAAAATCAGCATCATCCATCAAATTACGAATTAACACGTGCTGAAAATCTAAATCGAAAACCGTTCGAATCGAGGTGAGCGATTCAAAAATATGGCCCCAGAACTAATTAGCTAAAAAAACAAATTATTCTTCTTTCATACTTGTGCGTCATAATACCCATAAGAGATATTTAACAATTAAATGAACGTTGATGAATGTCTCTCGTCGTAGGTGTAATGGATATTAAAGGATTTATAGACTTGTTTGCTGCAATTTGCGATTTTTTAAACAGAGATGATTAATTGTAAATAACAATAATGAAAATTACCTACCTACATAATGAAGACAAAATGGCAATTTCAGCTGTGCATTGCTAATATCTAATAACCTTTTCGACCTTACAAAATATGTAGATCTAAAACCTAGTCACGTCGGTGGCATGGGAGACTACGTATTTTATATTTCAAGCATTCATGTTTCCGTTATCTGTAATTGTTACTGTTATTGTGTCGTGGTGTGCTGTGTACTAAATGACTTTTTTTCTTTCTTTCTTTCGTATAAGTATCTAGTATAAAGCATTTTTTGCGAGAGGCCCCGAGTACGAATCCCAGTTCAGCCATGTAAAAATGACTCTTTTCTGAGTTATGAACATTAGTAGATCACCAATCGATGCTCATACGGTGAGGGAAAAGATCGTGATGAAACCTGCATATTCTGGGGACTGAATTCCACGTCAGTTTCCTCTGGTAACAGGGTCATGGAGGTCAGATGGCAGTCGCTCCACGATTATCTGATCTGCCACATCATGGATCATGGTCAATCCCCCCATGACCAAGGGGTCATGGTGACCCCGGATCCTCGTACGCGAGAGCGCAACCGGGACATTAACGCCAAGAACGCGTACGCCCAAAGAGCCACCAGCAAGTAAGCGTGCGAATCACCTGCGTCAGAACGCGGTCCGTATGACCGATATACTTCTAATAGCAACTCAGCCTATCGCTTGTTTTGATTCTCATATCTATTTAGGCTGTTGGTTAAATGACCTGCATGGGAACATAGCATTATCTAATCGACATTTATGTGTTTTGACGTGAACGATAAAACAACTAACATTTCTTACTCAAATATGAAGAAGCCGTATACACAGTTTCATTACAGTTTCAGTAACTATATGTTCAAGTGTAAACTGTAACAGGTTCAATTCTGTACATTGAAGATATTATGAAAACATTTTTTTTTTTTTTTTTTTTTTTTATTAATTTGCCCGGTTTGACTTGTCATTATTCATATTGTACATAACATAATTATGGTTAATTCATGATGTTAATTCACGTAATAATATTAAACTATTGGGCTTTAAGATTTATTCCACAATAAAACCAGCTACAGGCTATGGATTCAACTGCGAGAGACAACGAGACAAGAGGTTTAATTAAGGGCTTAATTAAAGCTAATTAAAGCTCGCTTTGCTAAGATAAAACTCTAAATCTAAAACGTAGAAAAAAAATAATTAAAAAAAAAAAGAAGAAAGAATAACTTTGACATATTGTACGTTGCCTGGATATTGTTATTCTAAATTATTATATAAATTATTATTCTTTTAACATTCCATATTCTAAATTATCTAAATCATTATTACTTTTACATTTTTTATTCTAATTATTAATATTCTGATATGTTGTACCTACTCTATATTACTGCTAGTATTTTGATTTTGATAGGTGATTATGTTTTAGTTACTCGATGATAATAACAATGTTGCATTCGCCTGCCATACTTTTATGCCTATGACGTCAGTAAACGTAATAAAGTAATGAAATTATCACGAGTCAAGTACATTCCTTGAACGGCACAGATAAATACAATCGTAAATTACTTCTGGATTGTGTAAACATTGTTACTGAGTGTTAAATCGGTACCTACAAATGCCGAAAAATACCCCTTGGGTAAAGCTTTAATATAACTGAAATCCGTTGTGTAACTGGGGTTCTATGGGGGGATTATGCTCTCGCGCACGAGACGTTCGTCTTGACCATGATCCAGGATTTGGCAGATCAGATAATTACAGTAGAGCGACTGCCAACAGACCTCCATGACCCTTCTACCAAGGAAAACTGACCAAATTGGATCAAAGGTTACAAATTCAGTTGCCTGAATGTGCAGGTTTCATCGCGATGTTTTCCCTTACCGTAAGAGCAACGGTTAGCATTCAACAACTTTTTTATCTGTGGTGTCTCGTAAATGGCTGCTGGAAGTTATGCTATTGTACTTATCACATTGTTGTAAGCTGTGAGACATCCAACCAAATACCATAAAATAAAATTAAAAAAAATAAAGTAACGTACATAACTCAGAAAACAGTCATTGGTACATGGGAGTCCTTTTCCACTCAGCCACCGAAGCTCTACATAAGTTGACACAAACTGTTTGGAGCAGCATAAAGTATTCAAAACACTTCATACCTCCTTCAAACATTAACCAACCACCCCGACCTCCAAAATATTGACAGAAAAAGTCATAACAACATAGAAAAGAAATATTGTCAAACAAAATAACAAATCTTCCGATACACTGAGCAAATAATCACTCCGCTTTTGAGATACAACGAAATTGTGGATAGGAACCACCTTACTTAGCTCCCCGTACTTAGCGTACCTAAATACAACAAGGCCCAAAGCTGGCGTAGATAATAATCAGAGTAGTAATAGGTTGTGAGGAGGGTGTAGGGCACCTACGTCATCGAATACAAGAAAAAATCTACTTTGTAGTAATAGTAGACGTTTAGGAGACCCATAAAACGTTGGCTGCCCGTGCACAGCCTGGCAGAAAAAACATTTCTTTCAGGACACAAACTTTGAATTTTCGTAGCGATAAAAATTACATATCCTCTTGTGTGTGTTCTGTAAGTAAAAAAACCGGGGTGCCTCACATCGTCTTAGCAGTTTCGCTTTTCAGAAACATTATAGTCACAAAAGAGAAAACTGACTTTAATGTGGCTTAGTCTATAATACCACCACAAAGAAAGTAAACCTTCTAGCGTAGGTACCGTAAGGGATACGAGATAGAGAAATCGACGCCAACGTTGGATCATGTTCATATATGTAGCATACAAGGAGCCAGCAGAGCTGACACCGCTTAACCATAGGCGGACATCCAAAGCCGAAGAAGAAAACGCTATCGAGAAATTACTGATGGTCAACCCCAACTGTCCCATCAGGTGATCTACTTGGCTACTTCCTAGTATTTTCACTGAAAAAAGAGGGGTGTTATTGTAAGTTTGACGTTTGTATCTATGGATCTGTGTACCTGTGTCGGTGTGTATCTGTCGGAGGCACCGTAGCTTCCGAACGGATGGGCAGTTTAATCGGGATGGTTCTTAGCTATGTTTCATTAAAATCGGTAATTTAGGAAATATTGAAGTGTTTGTTTACTTGGTTGAGGGTTATCCGACTATTCCGTCGATTAGGTTATTATAAGTTATACGGCAGGCAAACAGGCAAGCGGAAGCTTTCCACCTGATGGAAAATGGTCACCGCCGCCTGTGGACATCAGCAACACTATTCGCGCTAGTCCGTCGGATTATGCTGCTCGTTAGTGTGGTGAGCTAATTATTTTTAAATTTAATTTGTCCCATCAGGGTTATGCTCGAATACATAAGGAACAAGTGCAAGCTGGCGTCAAACACGGATTTCGACCTGTGCGATGAGGGCGGGGGCCTGAGAGGCCTCTTCAACTACCCAACCTGTGTGAATGTCCACGATATATTTGAAAGGAAGAAGGTGTACTATCTCATTGTTCTGAAAACGGTGAGCTTTATACACCTAGTGCTGTAATATTTAGTAGTTTGGCTATTTGTTTTTGGGAGAATGGAAACCCTTCCACGAAACTATTTAATGTCTTTCGTAAAACATTCGTAGAGCAGAAAAAATTTGTAATAATAATATCCATTCATGGACAAATACACACTGCGCCATCTAGCACAAAAGTAAGCAAAGCTTGTGTTATGGGTGTTAGGAAACTGACAAACTACTTATATACTTCTTTTAATACATACTTAATAAATATACTACACCCAGGACCCAGACCCATAACAGAAATTAAAATTCATCAAATCACATTCTGCTCGGCTAGGAATCGAACCCGGGACCTCTGCGTGGCAAACCAACCAATGTTAACCAACTAAACCACTCAGGTCGCTTAAAATGATGTTTGTCTGTTTTCAAGGGTACCTATACGTATTATGCCTATAATAAAATGCTCAAAAATGCAGTGAATAAGGCGAAATCTAAATTGTGTGGTTTTAATAATCTACAAGTTTACGGAAGTACGGCCAGCCAAAGAAGCTTTATTTAAATCCTCTGCGGTTGATGTTTGTAATTCGCAAAACAACAAGGTTAAAAATATTCAGGGCTGAATATCGGTGACCTAATGGTTAAGGAGTCCGACTTGTGCCCCGAGGTACCGGGTGCCGCCATGTACTAACGACTCTTTTCTGAGTTATATACCTTGCTCGAACACTACAACCAATGCTCTAATAATGAAGGAAACATCGTGCTGAAACCTACACAGGCGACTAAATGTGTAATCATGATCCAATCAGGTCAGGTTCCTCTGTTAACAGGGATCACGAAGGTCAAATGGCAGTCGCTCCACTGTAATTACCTGATCTGCCAAATTCTGGATCATGGCCAAGGCGGACACCGGACCCTAGCGCGCGAGAGCACAACCGGGACATTAACGCCTAGATGACCACCATTCAGGGTTGAATCTCAGTAACAACTCTGGTAGTTTTGTGAACACAACTTTCTAGGCTACCTTTACATCAGGCGTAATTCAGGGGCAAATATCTACGGACAAGCAGAAGCCCAGCTGATGGTGCAGCAACAGCATTTAACCGAATTTTACGCAGACAAGTCGCGGGAAAATGCTGTACTTATAATCTTTTGACGTAAAGTTCGGACCGCGGGAAATGTGCATGGCAGTTTGATCGACTATTGGAACCGATGGACGGACCGACGGTTTTATCCTCGGAACGCAGCCCAGATGCGCAGTCCGATCTTTACGTGTAATCCCAAAAAGTGTAGTAGGTACCTAAACAAATATTTCCTAAATTTTTAATGTAACAATACCGGAACAATCTCCATTTAGCTAGCTCTCAAACTGAAAATCAAAAGCCCATAGGATTATATATGTAAATCTTATTACAAAATGTAACAGCAATTAGGTAAAATACAAGTTACCTTCATCTGAAGCATTTTTTTTCTATTTGACTCAAGGCTTTCCTAATTACTTTAGGCATCCGTTCGACCTCTTATTTTATGCTTGTAGATACCTACTTCAGTTATGTGTACGTATTATTTACAAAGTATAATGAATTGGTATGTAGGAAGCAGAAATTGAATACCTATTCCAATTTGCTTGACTATCCTGTAGTTAATTTTGGCGCATGCGCTCTATTCCAAGAAATACGAATACTGCGTGTTTTGAGTGAGACTGTGTGAATTTGTCGACGATTATTTATTTGTTTAATAGTTACTGATCAAATAAATTAGCTAAGTCTAACAGAGAGATGTCGGACAAGTCCCGACAATGTCAACATGAGAGGTACTCAAATGGCTAAACAATAATTTCCAAACCAGTCCACTGTTGTACCTACCAGCATTCTCTACATGCGTTTGGTATATTCTCTACGCTTGGTAGTTGCAAACCAGTGATGGAATTATGCATGAGGAAGCGCTAAATGCTCATTTTATAGAGTACGGTCCTAGGTTTAGGACACCAAGAGGCATTGGTTTAGACGACTGTAGTAGGTACCTATACTCTACTGATAGACGTCACAACGACGGGACACCTCATGGCTAAGCTGCATAACGATTCTAAAATGCATTTTCCCTCCAAACAGCTGGAGAGGGAAGGGCCTCCGCTCCCCAAGGGTCAAGATAAGGACATCGTTGTGCCGCTCCCGCAGTTGCTGCATGACAACCCTCGTTATGTGGAGCTCTACGCTCGGGTGAAACGGTTCATGGTCACCGGAGACACCAGCCCCAGTGGCGTCTCCGCCAAGGGAAGCACGCAAAGTGCAAGGAGAATGAAGAAGAAATCGACAGCTTGAAGCTGCTACCGTCGATTTTTTGCGGTTCTATGTGATTTGTATGACGCCTACTATTTTTATTGGAGCAAAAATTATATTAATCAAGATTGCTATAAGATGCTAGAGAAATGTGTTAGTTAATGAGGTAGGTACTTACAGTAATTTTGTATTTGATAAAATACTATTTTTAAAGATAAATATTCTTTAATTTTATAGTAAATAGATCAACAAAATCTAAAAATTGGAGAGCGTCGGTGGTCTAGAGGTTAGAGGTGCGACTCGTAAGCGAGAGGTACTGAGTTTCATATCCAGTGCCGCCATGTCCGAATGACGTTTTTTGAGTTATCATGTACATTAGTTGAACACTAACCAATGCTCTTACGGTGAGGGAAGCCTTTGCGTTAAAACCTGCACATTCAGCTATTCAATCTGGTCAGGTTCCCCTGTTGACAGGGTCATGCCAAGGCGGACCGCGAGCTATAGAGCGCCAACCTACAGAACGGCTCGTCCCATAGCCGCTGCGAACACGCGCGTTTTTGGTCTCGGTAGAAAATGCCGACGGACAGTGTAGACAATAATTTATCCATATACGGACTGCGAACTGTGTCCCGAGGACAAAAACGCTGGCAGTACGATACTCGACACTGCGATTGCCCAGACATCCATAGCAAATAGGTAATTATGCCTGGTCGCAGTAAGATTCATTCAATTTAATATGTATCCATAATTTTAAAATTTAGTTTGTTTAAGGGTATGTCTCATCCATCCAGATTAATCAGTGGCCGTTGTAACATTGCGTATGAAAGTCACGTGGGATGAGATCACTACGAGTCTGATGCGACAAAAGCTAGAGTTTATCCACCTTCCGGTTGGGAGGGCTAGCATGGAATAGTGAGTGTGTAGTAAACGAAGCTGTGTTGTTATTTTCAATCCAAGTACCAGAGTGCGACGCTTTATGTTTGTTTTTCTAATTTCAAACATTATAACTCTACAGTGTACACTTTTCAGTACAATTTACACTTTCACGCCCACATCCCACAGGGATGGCATAGACTAAATAGTGGAGGGGTAGGGAGAGAGGAGAATGTCTGAGGAGATGTATGTTGGTACCTATGTAGAAGAGGCAAAAAAGATATGTGTCAGCAGGGTCGTAGTTTGTCGCACATGATAGACTCTGTCTACGCACTTAGTATTTTAAAATATATATGATTTTGGGATTGCTGACGTTGCTGTGTTCCGTTTCGATGTCAACATCCAAAATTGGACGGTTCTATATCCAAAATTCCAAATAGACTTAGAGGTAATAGAGTTAACAGACTACTACTACCATCGGTGGAAAGATACTTCAGGTGAAATTAGGTAAATCTATATATAATATAAAACAAAGTCGCTTCCTGCCGTCTGTTCCCATCATCATGGCCTATAACAGTCCATTGCAGGACTGCTGCCACGAAAGGGGAGGTTTATAATCGCCACGGTTGGCAGACGGGTTAGAGATCGCTGTGTTATAAATATAACAATATTACGGAGACTTTAGATCTTTGACCTCAAAAACATTAGTCGCCTTGTACGACACCCACGAGTGTGAAGGGTTGGTTTTATTCTATTCTGCCGGACACCACACGGCCATGTACGCTTAGATCTTCTAAACTACGCAACGAATTTTAATGCGCTTTTCAACAAGAGATAGAGTGATTCAAGAGAAGGGTTTATAAGCAACAAAAAAAGAGTACGGAGGGGTAAAGTAGGTGTACGCGAACGAAGTTGCACCGGGTTCACTAGTATTAAATAAAATTATTAATAATGCTAGAGCGACAATGCAAACCCCATACACTCGTGGGTGTCGTACAAGGCGACTAATGTTTTCGAGACAAAAGATCTAGTCTCCGTATGCTGCAAAATAGGCAGCAGCGTTTTCCATTGTTATATTTATAACACAGCGATCTCCAACACGTCTGCCAAGCGTGGAGATTACGGCAATGACCTCCCCTCTAGTGGGAGAGGCCCTAAGTCCTGTAGTGGACTGCTATGGGCTGTGATGATTATAATGTTTTATTCCTCGCGCGTCCCCGCGTCCGGAAGCGATGCGCGTGCGCACGGGAAGCGGCGGCGACTCCGCGCGGCACATTACAATGGGGTGGCGTCACGTAACACATGGATGAACAGTAGGGTTGTCTGCCAGATTATTTACCAGCCTTTACGGGACAAATGTTTGAATGGGCAAAAAAGACGGGATTTCAGTATTTAATCCGGAATGAATTACAAATAATATTAGTTGGCTTCAACACAATTTGTAAAAATTATTTATTAAGAAGCAGTATAAATATATTAGAGTAGGTATTTATTATGGATAATCCATAAATTACTTTCTACGAAATCGAGCACGGTTGAATTGAAAAACGATGATAAGAGTCAGTCCCGGCGGGACACAAAGTTATGCCCAAAATACGGGACGTCCGTTGAAATACGGAAACCCTAATAGACATCAGACATAGACATGTTTAAATCATCGGTGTCTAAGGCCAATGATGATGATGATGATGAATAGACATCAGTGAAATACATTCGATTTTGTCATTTGCTATTATTATCGAGAAAGAACGATATCACACGCGTCTTATCCTATTTAACCCCGTTTGAGGATTTGATTTACATACATACTTAACGAACTCGACTCCTAGCTATAACTTGATCCCGAGTTGGTTTTGATTAGGAATCTGTGTACAGGGATCACTCATCGCTTTCTGTCCACCATAGGTACAACTTCCATGATTTTATTTACTTTTCAATGTTGAAATCGAAAGTCAGATCTCCACTGTGACTACTCCAACGTTGTAGATAGGCCATTACAGAACAGAATTCCCCACTGTACCTACTTCCGGTATTTACTTCGGATTAGGAATGAAAGTATTGTACCCGAAAATAGACTGGTTAAAAAAGGAAGAACACAAAGTCGGTTAAGTAATCTCACTGACTGGTTGAAAGCATAGACTTTAAAAATAAATCGTTATATTTCAAAGTTGGAACACAACGGGCGGGCAGCGCGGGCGCAGCAGATGGCTCGTGACGCAGCCGAGCGTGACGCCGCCGAAACACGTGACAAAAGGACCGTATGGAACCGTCACAACACAACTCATGTATGATACCGTAAGTTAATAAGTGGGGGTAGTGACTACAAACGAGTAGTTACTTGTTGGTGTTAAAAAAATCAGACACCTCATACATTAGAAAATTTACAAGACAGATGAGAACACTACATACTGAAGTTCGTAATATGTAGGTTTAAGAGAATTAGGGATGAGGGTTCCGCTGAAAACCAGCGCCATGACATCATTAATGGCCATAGAAGAAAAAATTAGCTTCGCTCAAAATAAGTGACTTATGCTGAGTGTGACCCCATTAAACGTTTCCTAATTATTTATTTAAGCTACTCAGTGACAAGCGAGCAGACAGCCCACCTGATGGTAAGTGATAACTGACACCCATAACATCAACTATTCTTACATTTAGGTTGCAAGTTACAAAAATGCAAAATCGCTGGTGCGTTGTCACTGTGAGGACTAAGATGAAATACTTCATGCCTGTAGTTTCGCCTGTAATGTCACAGGTAACGATAAAACATTATAATAGTTAGTTAGTTATAATAGTTAACTAGTTTTGTGTCCATGTCAATTGTGAATGTGTATTATCATATATGAGATTGGTGTAATAAACGGATTAATTATTTATTTTTATTTACGAGCGATAGTGTAGGCTATTAATCGGTAATCCAATAAACAGCACTCACTTTACTAGGATCTATTAAACTAATAATTAGGTACATCAGATAGTCTGTGATTGCCAAATAGGTATACCCAAAATGTCAACACTACTTTTACTTTACGGTAATAAAATACCAACAGAACTGCAGACTAACTGATAAAAAGCAAATCGATAGAACGATAAACTTCGCAAAAGTTCTCGCCTCTGTTTCAATTGCGATTAGATACTCGTAGAGATAGATTTAGTCATTTAGGATACATTTAGCACCTGGATTATTACCGTCTTCTTCGTTATCTTAAAGCACAATTGACGTTCCTACTGGTAGTAGGATTCTGTCAAGCCTGAGAAGTCTGCTTGGATGTGTACCAGCGTCTTAAAGGCGGCTACATGCGTTAGGGCCTATCTAGGAGGCAGCTAGACAGTTGATACTAGGTAATCCTTAAGAAGTGCACTATAAAGTCGCTTTCGGATACGGAGGACGCGTTCAAACGTCCGCACAAACTAAAATACAAAAAGGGCATGCATATATGTCTCATTTACCCTCATAAACACTAATTGGCAACTTCGCATTTTGGAAATATGGCGGTGGCTCAATGCATCTGCCTGGCTGAATGCTAGGCAGTTTAATTCCCGGAGTTACAGGATAGTGCGGAATAGTCTAATGTCAGTAAAGTTTCAGTCTGGACACGGGTGAAAGACATTACATGAAAAATAATAAAAATATCATCTTGGCGTAAATGTCCCGATTATGCTAGTGCGCCTTGGCCATGATCCAGGATTTGGCAGACCAGGTAATTACAGTGGACCGACTGCCACATTTCATAAAGAATAATGTTTGTTAAAACCGACTCTGTAATACCTAAACCGTCACCGCCTGTCCCATTCAGCCGAATTCGGGCCGTGAAACAGGAAACCTCTGTCGCAAAACACTGTGACATCGATTACGTATTAATTACGTATCTATTGTCGCCTGTTGTCGGACAAAAATCGCTGCCACGGTTTCGCACCGCAATATTATACGATTCCGAAAGGCTAGCTTTGTTTTGAGTCCGATTGTTGGCTGTGGAATTTGGCAACTTCCTGCCGCTTACATTTTTATAAGTTTGCGTTGAAATTAACCTTGGCTCGTTGGATTTTATTAAGTAGATAAATATTGCATGTGTAGTAGGCATGTGTGTATTTTCTACACATATACATAATGTTCCGCATTTTTCCCGAATCAGTAGGCAGAGACCATTTTAAGGGTATGTTCCGGGTTTCATACCGCGTATCTTTGTTGACGAGTTATAATAACCGTGAATGTGTGATAATAACCGCGATAGTTTAAAACATTATGTTAGAGACCACATTGTTTCACTATCTACGGTTCTCGCTTCTTCCACATTCATCATGATTAGCCGTGTGGTGTCCGGCAGAGTATACAACCGCACCGCAAATAGCACCAACCCCTTGTGGGTGTCATACAAGGCGTCTAATGTTTCGAAGCAAAAGATCTAGAGTCTCCGTAGGCTGGAAAATGGGCAGCAGCAGTATTTTCCATTGTTATATTTACAACACTGTGATCTCCAACCCGTCTGCCAAGTATAGTAGAGATTATGGCAATAACCTTCCCTTTCGTGGGAGAGGCCCTAAGTCCTGCAGTGGACTGTTATGGGCTGTGATCATCATCATCGTCTTAGCGCTTATCCCGGCCTCTACCAGGGTCCGCTTTCCTACCCATTCTTCTCCACTTCGCCCGGTCTTCGGCATCCTCGCGTCGTAACTGTTATAGGCTGTGATGATGATCCAAAATACAATATCCTTTCCGACATACTGTAAAATATTATTGAAAACTTCGACATCCTTCACGGCATTAACAGCAAATCGCGGTACTTACATTATTAAATTTTAATTTTATTGTACAAAAATTAAGTAAATATGTAACATATACCTTTCGTCTGCTCATTTCTATCAATAAATTGTATTGAATAAAAACTCATACCTTTATATTGTTACTTCAACGCTTTGCCAACAAACAAAGAATTCACACACCACAAAAAAACACAAAATTACACGATATTATAGGTACCAACACACAAAAAATAGAGAAATACACACAAAAAAGTATCAAAAAGATATCACAAAACACACACGAATCTCCCGCGCGAACGGAGCGGTCCGCATTCGAAATTCGGATCGCTTTCGACGAGTATTTGGCGCCAACTGACCGCGCCGCCCGCCCGCGCCTAGCCGGCGACCGTTAGAAAACTCCCCTTTGACAGTTGGCCTGTCTACTTTCCTACTTATAAGTCAGAGGCAAGGGGTGCGTATGAAGTTTGTTTGGTGTTTGGTTTGGAGTAGGTATTTGAGGATTGAACAGTTAATATTTGTATATTGCGAGAGCACAACCGGGAAATTAACGCCATATGACCATGAAGTAAAAAAAAATTCTTGGTCAATTCACACAGGCGCTATCTAGTCCCAAAGTAAACAAAGCTTGTGTTATGGATGTCAGAGAACTGATAAGCTACTTATATATTTTACAAATACATACTTATTATGCATGCAAAACCCAGACCCGTAACAAAAATTCAAATGTATCATTTCTTTTTCTGCCTGGCCTACCGGCCATCGAACATCGAACCCGGGACCTCTGCGTGGCATGTTAACCAACTGAACCACACAGGTCGTCCAGTAGGATCTATATTATGTAACTATAAGGTAGATAAGGCGGACCCCGGGCCCTTGCGTGCCGCACGAGAGCGAAACCGCGAGTTAACGCCAGGATGATGATGATGATGATGATGATGATGATGATGATGATGATGATGATGATGATGATGATGTAGCGGATTAAGTAGTAGCTGTAGTGTCTATACATTGCCGTTTCTATCAAAAGCGTATTTAACAGTCCACTACTGGACTTGATCCTCCCCCACATTAGTAGACGGTTTTGCCATAATCTCTACCTAAGCTTGCCTAAGCGCAGTATTGAAAATAAATAAGTAGAAAACGCTACTGCCCATTTACTTCTGAACTAATCTGGTTAGCCTCTCAGTCATAACAATCGGTGCTTTTCTGCTCTACCGGATACCGCACGACAATTTTCTCTTAAATAGGTATTTACGAATTTTATTATTATATTTTTTACATTAAAAGTGAAAATAGTATACAATACAATTTTCGTATTGATCAATATTTACTCATTTTAACGTAAACTATACTTAAAATTGAATTGATACAGTGAGTGAGTGATTGAGTGAGTTAGATACATAGGTAACTTGGTTGGATATATGATTACCTGTAATGGATATCATCCGAAGACTATATGGTACCTACATGCATTACCGAACCGAACATGTAATATGGCATTAGCAGCGCAATGGTGATAAACAGAGCAGACAGCCCTGATGTTATGAATGCTTGCGACACGCACCATCATCAAAATCAGGGCCAGTTTCACTAGATACAGTAGATACCTACGCAGTTAAGTGATACACATTGGATAGTGAAACTACTACCGAGTTTCCAGTGGTTTGAGAGCACTACAAGCGGGGGTGCTTTAACATCAGTTCGGTTTGGGCTTTAGGCGCTGTAATTGACGACGGTCGTGCGACGGGCAGTTTTGAGGTCTCCTATTGGTCGGGCGAGCTCGTCGTACGACGATGGTCGCACAACGCCAGGCTAAATGTTTAGCAGAAAATTGTTCTATTCCCATCCAAAACTCGTCACGTGTTCTCGAATAGTCCTATTTGTTCCCTAGCCTTAAGATTTCATCGCCGTCCGTGCAGCTCCCAACAGCGTACATCTGCTGGATTATTCCGATCTAGGTAAGGCTATTTTTTATCTTTATTTAGGGAGCTTGATGGCCTGCAAATTCAGGCAACTGAATTGGTAACCATTATCCAATCTGGTCAGGTTCCCCTGGTAGCAGGGTCACGGAGGTCAGATGGTAATCGCTCCACTGCAATTACCTGATCGGCAAATTCTGGATCATGGTCAAGGAGGATCCCGGGCCCTCGTTCTCGAGAGCACAACTGGGATGTTAACGCTAAGATGATTATTTATTGATCTTGATCACATTAAAGCGACCACGAAGCTCCATATTGTTACACTTTTATAAAAATGGGTTTGAGCGAAGTTATCTAAGCTTCAATCCCACCCTAACCAATTTACATAGTTCGCGGGCCTCCCTCAACAGAGGAAACACATTATCTTTAGCTATTAGCTAGCTGGCTAGGCCACTCTAAATTGCACTATAACTGAAGATAATATTATCATAAAAGCTACTTAGTAGCAAAGAATAGTCATAAACTTTCAATATTGAACTACCGCATAGCTTGAAAGAATACGGAGCTACTGAAGAGAGAAGCTTGACCCGCCAATTTTAGACTATTTAATTACCTATTCATTAATGTTTGTCGCGTGTAAGTCCCGTCTAATATAATAATACCTATTCATTCCCTGATTTTACAAAATATCCTAAACAATTCAATCAAATGGTTAACGGTTCGATCAACCTGAGTTCCTATGTTGGTCAGAGCAAGTAGCAGGTGGCCATTGCACCGTGACGGCGTGACACATGTTAATGTACGGCCCGTCATGAGTCACTGGAGAGCCATAATATCTATGCAGACTTCTAATTTCCTATAGACATAGACGTTGTCATTTCCTATAGCCTAGTGGTAACGGTTTCCGACTCGCAATGCAGGAGGTATCGGGTTCGAGTCCCTCTTATTCCATAACTTTTACAGCATTTCAGTTTAAAAACGAATGACCTGTAAAATAAATGGCATAGACTTTTTTCTGAGTTATGTACATTAGATGAGGGAAAATATCGTGAAGAAACCTGCACATTTAGACCACTGTATGTATAACCATAATCCAATGTGGTGACGTTCGCCTGGTAGCTGGGTAACGGAGGCCAGATGGCAGTCACTCCACTGTAATTACCTGATCATACCTGGATTATGGTCAAGGCGAACCCCGGAACCTCGTGCGCGAGAGCATAACCGGGACATTAACGCCAAAATTATTATTATTATTTATTTTCTATAGTCACCAGCGCCACCGTCGTAGCGGCGTGGCAGTGTACAGCCTAAGGACGATCACTGTTCGATATAATCCTCCTTGAAGTGGCAAGTCTTCAAACTCTATCAGTAAAATTAGTTCTTCCAATTTTACTATGTAAGTATTAATGTTCGGTCTTTCAAATAGCTGTCAGTTCAGTACAATTACAATTACAGTGCCATCAACATATCTTTTCAGTAGAGGGCGCGGCGCTAGTCACGCTAGTGGAATGATATTTGCTAGGCATTTAGTTCTGATTTTGTGCTGCACTGCACAGATAAGTTGGCATGGTATCTGCAAATTCTACTGCGCCGGCGCCGGTTGCAGGGCGATGTCAAATCGATCCAATAACGGCATCCAGTGCTAGCTACGTGACAATTGTAGTTACAATTGACGTAGTTTTTGTTAGACTAGGTGATGACGTGCAGTGATAACGCAAGAAATTGAAAACCGCTACATTGTGCTATCCTTGTTTTTATAAGATACTTATTAAATGGTATTACATAACCAATTAGTATTTTGTCAATATGGCAGGCTCTAATTCAAAGATGAATATTTTCCAAAGCAGATTGTTTGAATAAATATGAAACACAGCCCTGGGTATCTTTTGATAGTCATATTTTCATAGGTAACAAAATAATCCTTTATTTCATAATGTCTCAATATATATTATGATATCGTAACATATTAATTAAGGTTTAAAGTTCTAAGTCCACCTGTGCCGTTTAAATTATATACCTAAGTGAGATACCATGTAATCAGGTAGGCACCCAATCAATATTAATTATTTTCTTCCAACTTGTCAACTTCCACTTTGCAAATCCGCACAGTTCTTACAAGCGCTATTAGTATGTAAAAGCACTCGTGCCTCACCCTCCTTCTTCCTCACGAAGACATTTCCGTTTGACATCCAACAAAAGGCGTAATTATTCTTTTTGGCATACTGCCTTGCAGACCAGAACAATCGTTTACTACCAAGCACCCGCATAGGGTCAAACCTTATGCTACGCCTACCCGGTAATCCAGTTTCCTCGTTAATCAACACATCGCCTCTTGAAACAGTTTTATTAAAACCATCAGCATCCGTCATAAATTTCAAGGAATTTCCGACTGACGTCGCTCTGCTACAGTTCCCTGAAAAATGGGCGTCATCGTATCCATCTGTCTCTTTATCATGGTAGCTATCTCTTATGTTTCGACTCACCCAAGGGGCCTCAGTTGTGGCATCGTTAAGTGTACTAAGCAGTTTACTATCTCCAGTACTTCTATAGTTTACTAGTCTAGGCAAAGCCTGATAATAGTGGCCCTTAAGTTGGGACAGATAACACCGACACGACCTTTTAAACGAGCGGCACCTTAGTTGCAACTTCCTCAGTTTCCCCTCCATCTCTTTCAGGAATACCATCTGCATTTGTCTCTTTTTGTTCAGCGAATACAGGTCTTTGCGCATCCGTTCATACTGATGGTATACAGAGTGAACTTCTGGATGGATATCTGGAAAAGACTTCATTGTCATCAAGCTTTGTGTTCCAGTGTCCAGTTTGGTATCGGTAAATGCTAGGTTTGAGGTCTGTTGTGCCACAGACGCTACACGCGACTCGCTTTTCCAGGTGCCAGAAAGCCACCTGAAACAGCACAGACAGACCATATAGAGGAACAATTGTAAATCTGTACTAGGCCAATATTTATTTTATTTATTTATTAGTTCATTTTACAATATGGTGGCCTAAAGCCCTATCATCGAGACAGCAGATCAACGCCTACATTGTTCCTGTGCAGAGGGGCGAATTCAAGCATAGGTTGAAACGAAGGGGTGTGGTATAGGGTTCACCTTTTTTAGAAACTTATATGAACCTCAAAATTCCTTGAAAATTCCACATTTCTTGCACAGTTGCGTTGTGGTAAATATTAAAAAAATAAATTATGAATTGTACAAAAGTCGCGAAATATCGTTCTGGGGCATTCTTTTTCACATCAAGCAACTAGCAACTCTATTCGCGTATGCAAGTTTATTTTCTGCCAAAGTAACGAGTCCGGGGTTTTAGAGGTGGGCAATTAAGGCATTATAATGGTGCTGATAATTGTTACAGGCCTACTTTTTCAGTTAGACGTCGAGTTAGCAGGTTGAAAATGATGAATAGCGGGCTGTAGTTTTTAATTAACTTAATGCGTTAAGCAAAGAATTACAAAGGTAATGAGAGGCTACGATCCTCGTGGAAGGTAGCTGAATAGTGAATCGTTTAAACATTTGAATTTTGAATACAATTGACCAAAGGGTGAAGCAAAGGTAGTTTGCCAAAGTTTGTTCACGTTTTGGCCACAGTAAAAGTTACAGAGAATCCTAATTTTTCAAAGTATCTTCAATGTGAATAATCGGACCTGTTACAGTTTTATAGATGGAGAGATGTAAACAAACAGGCCGTATGAAAAGTGGACACCGATGCCTATGGATATAACTACTTTAAAAAACAAGAGTACCCCAAATCGACTCTACCATGGCATGAAAAGGTAGATGAATGAATGCAAAAAGCAAAAGAACTTTATCAGAACCGAAGCAAGTTAAACAATATGGTATCTACCTACCCCTACAGGAACGAGTCGTTATACCTACGCTCTGTATCAGTATCAGTGGGGATTGTTACTTTTTTGACAAAATACTTTTTGATAGCTACCACCTCAGCTATGACGTCACGCATTACCTGTCACACTTCCACTAGCTCAGTGGACAGTTTCCAAAAGTACACACAACTGACCGCTTCACGGTTGGTATGCGTTCTTTTGTTTGGCCACATGCGCTGGCGCAGCTATGTGCCACGGATGTGACGAAAGCGCGCTGTTTCGGTGCGATCCATATCTATCACTAACGCCGGCTATGAACTTCGTCGTAATAATTGGCAAACAAAAATGCAAATGAGAGTGTTGTGTTGTGGTTTTGAGGGTTATTGGTATGAGTATTGGAAATAGTTATTGAGGAAATTATCTAGGTTGATAAAGTTTAGGTACAGCAGTCGCTGGCAAGGCTCGGTGCTGTAGCCAACGCTGTTCCTCTCTCATATCAATGATAAGCAATCCATTTAATGACATTCATTTCCTTTTGTTAAGGCCGAGCCAACGTCCTCGGCAACACGGGAGTGATACCCCTGCATAGTGTTGCAAGCATATAGCTATAGGCTGGTGGTATTAAAAGTTGTGTTTCAGATAAGAATGTAACTGTGTCACACTAAGTATGAATGACGGTTTCTTAGGTGTAAGAATGAAACAGGAGACAATGCTAAAGAGTAGAATAGCACCCCCCCCTTTCGGGTACCGTACAAAGCGGCTAATGTCTCGGAGGCTAACCAGCAAGGGCCTCCGTAGACAAGACAAAAATGGTCAGCTCTTTTGTGTTAAGTATTTTGAGGACTGCGATCCCAACCGCCTGCCAAGCGTGGAGATTATGGCATAACCTTCAGACATATGTCGAAGAAGCTGAAGTCTAGCAGTAGACTGTTTAGAGCTGTTGATATGAAGGCTAAACCTGAAGAATTCTTTAAATATATATATGTTACTACCTCACTAACCCATTCAAATATATTTTATAAATAGTCTATCTGCGTATTTATGAGCCGTATAAATTACATGTTTATTTATTACAAAAACCAACCTATCTACTAATGCCCTCTGACAATTTTTAACTGTACTGCAAAGCGTTGAAGTCTACGGCCCGTCGCACTTGAGTTGCAGTTGCGGTTCCGTTCCCCACTTTTGGTCAATGTTGAAACGGCAGACAAAACTCGAGCATTGAAGTTTTAGTTATAGGTATAGCTCTAGATGGCGTTACAGTTCGAACTACTTGCAACCTGCTCATTTATTACTGTAATTTTTTTTATTCTAGGTACAATTAAAATAAAATAAATGATGTACCTATCTATAAAATGTATTTTAACAAACACTCATTGCTATTTCAGTAACCTTTTACGCAGCTACCCATACGATTCCAATTTTTCCGCTATCAACTGTGTTATAAAGTAAATGTGCGCGTACAGAAGTACCACCGATAGGACCGCTGGTCCGTGTCCGCGTTCTCCGTCTCCGAGGGTATCACGTGAGCACCTGTACGGAAGGGACGGGAGGGCTTCCTCGGCCTCGGCCACCATTTCCTCTAGGGCGCGAAATTCGGCGTCCACCTCAAAAGGTGAGGGGCATCTGACACCGATTGAATGAGTCGATCGGGAGGGGGTGGGGTTGACTATCACCACGTTCGACGACGAGTTCGTACACCCGCAGCTGCACAGGCGGACTACGCAGTTCTCTGGGGCTGGTCGGAAGTGCTTCGGTGACGGTGGGGCCGCGCACTCGTCACATAGCGCGTTTAAGCGCTCGCGCTCGCACTCGCACTCGGTCGGCGTCGGCGCAGCCGAAGTGGAGCAGCTCAGCACGCAGTATTCGCAGTCGCGATGCGGTACGCACACACGCTCCCTGCGGACACTCTGGCTTTTTAAGCTTTGTTTCAAGGTTTTAGGTTTAGGGCTCTTCGACCAACACAAGCTGATCGAAACTAGTGCTCCTATATTTCCGCATCAATCGATCTCTTATGCATATATGACTGCTTATTGCCCGTCCCAGCTCATTCCAGAAGCGTACTTTATTAGGCCCTTGAGTATGATGACACGACACGAGAGAAGCGACCTTGTATGTATCAAAATGTCGGCCCGGTAAGATTCTAGTCTTGTCTCCAAAATCATCCCGCTCCCATTGGAGGTTTTTGATTTTTATTTCATTATACGACAGCCTCAGTGAGATTGGTAGTACATTGCAGCTATTTGAAGGAATACCTAGCTGCTTGATAATCCTACCTCTATAGAATTCATTATGACTCTTTTTTCAGATGCACTTAAATCTGAGTCTGCCATTTCACCAATTTTAGTGGGGAATAATGACAACATCTAAATGTCCTCCTCAGGCGTGACAGAGTCCAACCATCCATCAAGGTTCCTATCTATTACGAATTTCACTATTATGAATTGTAACCTACGTAGGTACTTAGTCGTATATGATGTATGATTAATATTTTAGACAAGACAATGAGTAATAAGATTATAAGTTATCAAACCGTTCGTACTAAGCTGAGAAATAATTATTGATACGTTTTAAATCATAGTTTAGATCAAATGTCTACTTGAACTATAAAATTCTAATCGTTTTCTGCTGCTTCTCATAATTGCAGCAGAATTTTTTTTTAGAGTTTTATCTGATTGACAAAGCAGTGCTCTCGGCGGAGTAGAATATAGCCTCTTCCCCTCATGGGAGCCGTAAAAAGCCCTAATCTTTTAGAAGCATGCCATCCAGAGACTAATTACTAGATCCATAGCCCGAAATTTTTCAGCAGAGAATTTTATGCGAACAAGCTGGAGCTACTCTCTTATGCATTTTCAACAAGGCGATTTCGATACAACACCAACTATAGCAAATCTATAATAGAGATGAAGACTCATAAACAAAACTTAGCACCGAAGAAGTATGAAAATGGAAGAGGCAAAAGAGATGTGTCAGGATTGTAGCTTGTGGCACTCGATAGTCTCAATCTACCTCCTTTGTTGGATACGGTCGTATGAATTAGAGTGTTGTATGTGTATATGTATGCACGTGTATGTATATAAATAACAAGTCCGTTAATCGTTTGCCATTTGAAAATGTGTGGTTGAGCATCACCCCAAGTAAAGAAGCGGGAATTACTTAGATAGTTGTTTCAAAACATATAATTTCGCATTGTCCCACAGAGAGAGAATATGATAACCATGGCCTCAGACAAAACGTGAGCAATCACAATATGTTAATTCTTTTGTACAGAACATTCTCACGAATCGTTGGTTAAGTCCTGCCTTTCCTGAATCCAAGGTATGCAAGGCACTAGGTATATTACACAACCTCGGTGGTCAAATGGTTACAGTAACCAACGTTAGTAAAGTTAGAGGTAAGATGTAGGTACAAGGATTGTAGGTAATGTCGCTGTTGTGCTCTCGCGCACGAGGGCCCAGGGTCCACCTTGAGCCAGGATTTGGCAGATCAGATAAGAGTACAAGGATTGTACATATTTGTGGGAATATCGTAAGGAAAGCAGCACAACCTATTAGTGGAAATTCTGGGTGTGCGTACAATCATGAAATCCGACAATCTGGGCTACGTCAGACTTAACTTCACTGGTTAATTTTATCCTTCAAACCGAAGCGTGCTACAAGAACACACACAGAGAGAGAGAATCCAAAGTTTTTATTTTATTTTGATTTTTTTTAAGATATGGTGTATTAGCTACATTAATTACCAAATTATAAATTGCTGTTTGGCATTATAACTTCATAATGTAAATTATTTTCAATATAATATAAAGACTATGAAATGAATAAATAAATAAGAACGCAAAAATTATGCGACAGAACTAAATCCGTTGGAATCCAACCAAGTAGATTCCTCAACCTCATCAGGATAGTCTATAATTTTTCGCAATACCTAAAGATCGCAAATACTTCAGTACACAAATTCGCGATACAAATAGGTAAACCGGTGGTACCCGTCCAGGAAGACTCCACAGGAAGTTATTTGGCAAGACTCCAGTAAAAATCAAGCTAGACTATAGGGACGGTTATGACCTGATGACAATATAAGTCTTTTCAAGCTGGTGGATACGATGGAGTGTTAAGAAAATAAATGAAACTCACCTTGGTCGGGAGGAAGCCGTGGCGTAGAGGTAGCATACAGCGGTGATGAGGCCAGCTACCACACCAAGGGTGGGCCCAGTCCAGCCAACAGGGTCCGGCATGTTGTCCCTTTAGCACTCACACTATTTCATGTACAACGTTTTTGGCACCAGTCCGCTATATCGAGTTCTCTCTCAGCAGTTCATCACTTGCTATGGTTGAAACTTTCAAGGATGATTATGCAAGAATATTGACTTGACTCTTCACTAATTCATATTCTCATTAATTGAATGTTGTTTGTAAAACGTTTCCTTAATTTATCGTGGGATCTGTGTCACGTAATATACACAATTCGTATGAGAGACACACAAACAATATTATTGAAATAACAAGATTCGCATTTCACAAATGAATCTGCGCTGGAAATCTTTATTTGGCAATTACAGGTTCTAGAACCGTCGTGGCAATGTAGAGTACAAATGATCATACATTAGGGACCGTATTTCATCCCACTTCACAGTAGTTTGCTCCATACACACATGTTCACACAATAAAACATGATACCGTCTAATGGGCGACAGTGAACTATAATTCCCACCTTGCAACGGTGGTGCTAACTCTTGATCTAATACATTATATGTGATGGTTGGCTTGTTTTATCTTAGATTTACTAAATCATAATTATAAATTGGTATTTTTTGTAACTATTACTCTATTTAAGATATCGGTACTTTGTTATTTTGGTTACTTATTGTGATGAACTTGTAAATTTGGTTAAACTTCTCTACTTTGTACGTGCCATTTTCGATTTGTATAATTTCGATTTTGGTACTGACTTATAGTCCAGGGATAATTTGTTAAACATTGAAGATTTTGTATTATTGTTTTCAACTTTTGATTTTGATGCGCAGAAAAATCAATCTTTCAATATTTTTTTCACTAGACGTTTTATCTCTATGGTAGGTAACTAAAGAAAACTGCGTAAGAAAATATTATAAACTACTGGATCTAATTTAATGAAACAAGCTAAGAACCATGCTGATTAAATCACAGACATAACAGACTAAACACAAATCACAAATATTCCCTGGTCGCTCGCTCTACAATGATTATGAATCTTGCTATCCCGTTTTTTCATCCATTGGAATAAGTTCACGGAAAATGACGCGCGCAATGTTTTGAACGTTCGACATATTGCTCGAGGGCTTAACGACCTGACGTTTCTTTTCAAACATCGGTGTAAATTTTATAATTTCCTAATAAAACTTAAATCAAACCATTTAAAAGATTGTAATTTTGTGTGTAATTTAGTGCACGTTTATGTGAAAGCGCAAAGTATGGAAATACACCTGGATTATCCTGTCACCGGTAAGTAAACATTCGTGGTCGCGGCGATTCGAAATAAATTTTAGAAATTGTGACAAAAATATGCATCGAAATAGTGTGAATTTGCAATAATTGAAATGCTTTACCTTAAAACAACATGCCATTACAGATAGATTTAAAATGATTGACAAATTGAGCAATATTTCGGTGTCTAAATAGGTACGAAAATATTTTGATGCTAACAGGGTCGGACTTAGTATTTATTGTAAAGTATTTTATTACTCAAATCTTGTGAATAGCGGTCCACAATTTTATATGTATCAGGGTTCCATACCAAAAATGTACCTAGATGACATTTTAAATGTTCAGACATTATATGAAACAACGGATTAATCGCGTATTTACGTTTATTTACTATTATATTTATTATTATATTATTATTATTATTATTTACATAAATATTTGTTTTTCTAGGTTTCCTAAAGACCAGACATGGTTATGTCTGGGTTGCAAATTGGAAGTGCTGCGTTGTAAACATTAGAAGTTATGAGGCAACAAATAAACATTAATACTGGTCAAAATCATAAACCTAATTTTTGCAAAAGCAAGCACTGCCGATTCACGGTATGTAGGATCGAGAGATCGAAAAGACGGTGGTAGGTATCAGGGCATGGCTTTGATTCCCTAGACACCTTACCTTTTATTATAATGTCAATATTAAAATATAAGGACAAGCTTAAATAAATTGCATAGTCATCTGGAGCGAACAACAAGTCAGATTTGTTTGTGTTCGTTACGAGTAGAAAGTCGTAGCAAAATATAACTCATCATGAGTTATATTTTGCTGCAGATGGCTGCCTTGTTCCGTCCCTGCATTTGCATTAGTGTGTGTGTTATAGAGATGTGTGACATTTTGTCTCGTATTTAAACTCTAAATGTACTCTCTGCTTCTGTATATAAATTTTTTCTCTATGGATTAAATTCATGCGAAAATTTTATCGAATCGGTCCAGCCGTTTACGATCCCACCGACAGAAATACAGATAGGTGAAAAATATTAAGTAGTACAGAAACTAAAAGCCCCGACTGCTATTAAAAAACTGAAAAGTCGTTAAGAGAAGAAAAGAAACAAAGCCGAACGTTGTAAGTAAATGTGTACATAGTGTTAATTTCATTTAAACTTAAAAGCAGTTGGGGCCCCATTTTCATATAGGTGAACACGGATAGAAATTTAGAATGGATCCCCGGGTAGAAATTAAACACCTATTTACTTACAACATTCGGTTCGTTTTCAACTTTTTAATGCAGTCGGGACTCGGGGTTTTTAGTTTTTGAACAACTTTTTTTATTTTCTGCTTTTTAGTATTATTATCGGTACCATTTGTTCGAGTTCTTCAAGAAAGGGGTTAAAAGGTTATTACGGGGTCAGCAACGCGTGGGTGATGCCGCTGGTATTGCAAACGTCCATAAGCTGCGGTGACTGCTTACCATCAGGCAGGCCATAAGCTTGCTTGCCACCTTGGTGGTATAAAAAAAAAGATTTTTGAAATAACTTTACGTTTGATGCCATTTGGCTTTCTAAACAACTTTAAAGTATTTAAGTAAAATATATTTTTTTAAATCAGCTCTTTAAAACCTAACTAACCTAACCTAACCCATTCAATTGGTTTTAAAAAAATATATTTTAACGTCACATTTTGACGCTAAAATCCGCTAATTCATTTTAAAAAACACCTATCTAAAGACTCTTGGGTTATTGAGACGAATCTAACGATACCTTAAGTTTCGAAACTTGAAATCAATCCAGCTAATTTGAAGAATACGAAGTAATTTACAAACATATAAAAGAATATACATATTATATAAGATACGCATGAAAAACATAACCCTTCCTTGGCAGTTGGGTAAAAATTCATTTTGCCTTCTTTTTATTTTCTTTTTGGCTGTTGTTTTTTTTGCAAAGCATGGGTCTCTCGTCATTACTAACCTCTGGGATCATTGTGTAGAGGTTTGGATTCTGTAGTTATTGTTATAATACGCGGCTGTCATGATAATTTTGTATAAACATTTTTAATAAATAGCGATTACAAAAAAAAACATGGGTCTCCATTAGGTCTGGGTAAAAGGGTAAAGACACGGTTAAGAAAAAAAAAATCGCTTATATAGATTTTTTTTCTGTGACTGTAGATAATCAAAGTTTATATTATATTTCGTTTTTAATTTTTCTCTTTGCTTTCTTTCTATAACTTCTATGATCTTTGTTTTGTTTTATTTTGGTTTTATTTCTACTTTACGAGTTTATTGTTATTTAATTTCTTATCATATTTACAAATAACATAATTGAGATCTTAGACAAAACAGACAACGACAGTAACAAAACCTAAAGATGAATTCAATGAGCATCCAGTGTCTGCTGGGAATGGCTTGCAACAATTTTTGCATCATGGCTGCTGACATGTCAAATACTCAGAGTATTATTGTGATGAAGAATGGTAAATAATGAGATATTATCTTTGAGTACATTTTGAAACGTTGTGTTGACTATCACCCTGGTATTTAGGGCTTTAGATACATAGATAGACAGATAAATTATTTATTGCTCACACAAGAATAATTACATTAAAAAGTTCCGACATAAACCATAACTAGTGGGCAAAGTCAGCCTTATTGCTGCAAGCGACCCCTACCAGGCTACCTTTGCCTAAAGTACCGCTTAATACACAGATAAGTCAACAACATGGACTTATACTAGCGAACTTACTCCTAATACTCACTCCAAATAAAGATATGTCTATGTCTTTGTCTAATACAAAATAGAAATATACATCTACATACATACATGCTTTAGGTAGGTGTTCAGATTATAGACATGTGTGCTAATTAATATAGTAGTAGTATTTAGTACATATTCCTAGTAGAACCTTGGTCCTGAACTGGTCCGTGGCTCTGAGTAGCCAGATATTACGACAGTTGCATACATCAATGTCACACTGATGTTGTGTATGAATAGTTTTAAAAGTGACTAATAATAACCGCGATAATTTAAAACATTGTGCACTAATTAGTTTCATTTATTTTCTGCTTTTGCAGTCAACGAGTCGGATTTATTCACATTTTTTCATATTCACAAGTTTTTTTTTCTGTATGTGTGCCAAAAATAAAGCCAACAAGGTGCTCTGTCTGATGGATTGACAAATGAATCTCCTCTTATCAAAATACCTAGTGAACCCGGCGCCATTTCGTTTGCGTACACCTACTTTTCCACTACCTAGTCTTTTTTTCTTGCTTATAAACTTTCCTATTGAATCACTCTGTCTATTGTTAAAAACCGCATTAAAAATCGCTGCGTAATTGTAAAATATTTAAGCGTACATAATTACATAGGGACAGACAGCGGAAAGCGACTGTGTTTTATATTATGTATAGATTATCGCATCCGCAGAACATGCACTGGTAGATTTCACATAGGTATTCCACACCGACTGATTTCGTTCCACGATCCATCAGCTTCCTAATACTCTTATAAGCGCTTACATAATAACTACCACTTGTCTAAGTACCATCGGAAATTTCGTTTGCACAGAAAAGCGCATCCTCGTCCAAAACTGAATGTGCATATCAACGAAATGTTCTGTATGCTTAAAAACTATTTTAAATGTCGAGATGCAACGCAGCCGACTACGCGGAAACGGCGCATACGCAACAATCAATAGCGGAGGAAATATTTTCACGACATTGAAACAGCT
Organism: Blastobasis adustella; assembly: GCA_907269095.1. Classification (NCBI taxonomy): domain Eukaryota; kingdom Metazoa; phylum Arthropoda; class Insecta; order Lepidoptera; family Blastobasidae; genus Blastobasis; species Blastobasis adustella. Next base: position 18,666,094 of record OU026123.1, read on the forward strand.
AAAGCCGCGTTTCGGCGGTGCGTGATTTTACGAATTATCCATGGCGGGCGACCATTGACGGCCACGGACGCCGGACTGAGTGCCACAAACTTATCTAGCCCGGTGGCTAAAACTGGAACTAAGTGTCGCCATTATGAAATGTCACTTTGTTGTCAACAACGGCGACGCCGTCACTGGTTCAGATAAGTTTCTGACATGTCTGCGCTACCACAGACGACACCCTGTCCACGGTGCGTCGCGTCGGTGCGGGCTGGTCCGCGTCCGTCCGCAAAATCACGCACCGTCGAAACGTACCGACATCTGCACAGGTGTAACTTATAAACCTAGTACTACAACACAGCGCTTGCTGATCCGTGGTTGCCACTTGAGGACCTTTCCGCACCACCGAGCATCGATTCTGGGTATTATGTGGCCTCCCGATTGCCACCTCTGTTTTGCAGCCCTTGAAGATTAAGATAAGACTTATTTACTTTTACAATATTAGGATAATGATACTCTTGCTGAGTCACTTTCGGTATTTTTTATATTGCTGCAAAAAAAGGAGGACGAAATTGTGCACTTTATTTTCGTCATCTTTCCCACTTCGTCAATTTGCTAAGGTACTCCTTCAACTTGCCTACGTCGTCAACTTTCCTACTTAGCTACTTCCACTACTACCCTTAAAAAGAAATTTTCATTTTTGATGAATTTGATGAAAAAGTTATCAAAAAGTGGCCCAGTCCAGTCGCAGCGAGACCCATAAGAAAAACTAAGTAACGCACGCCAATGTCGGTAACTGGATGGGCGACCGTTTCACACTTTGAAGGAAAACCTTTTTGCGTTTTGAGATACAGCATTCTGCAAATTAAATTTTTACAAACTCAATATTTTGAGAATTCATCTGTCTGGTCCGAAAACAACTTTACCACCGCAACGAGCTCGCCACAAATTGGGCAGGTCTCCTAAATCCGTTGGCGAAGCGAGGTTTACCTAATTCTTCCGCTGTTGACCCTCTGAAATAACAGTCTCGGGATCCGACTGGCACCCCAATTTATTCCTCTAATCCCACAAAGACAGATTCCCACAAGGAAAGACTCATAAAAGGCCAAGAAGTGATGGTATATCCGTAAATCGACTCTACAATTTGTCTTAAAACCTCTCGTTAGTACACTATTAGGTACTACAGCACATTACATAGAACCTTAGCATTTCCATTGTTATGTAAATCGTCTGCCTAGATAGTCACTGTAACAGCTCCAATAACAGCACTCAAGTAGGTCACAGCGTCACGAGCATTCCATCAAAGCAATGTCGTGAGGTGACCTTGCACTTGCCTCAGCATTGTGAATCACCATTTCACGTCGTCTCTGAAATAATCTTGTGCGGCTACATTTATCTACCTTTCATGTACCGTAGTTAGGTATTTTGTTAAGTAAGGTGCTATCTTTATCTTGTGCTAGCTCCGCCCGCGGCTCCGCTAGCTTGGATTACACGCTATGTTGCGCGAGTGGATGGGAATAAAAAGTAACCTATGTCCATCCTCAGGTGCTAAACTATCTCCATGCCGAATTTCATTAAAATCGGTGAAAAGGCTAAGACGTGAAAGCGTAACAGACAGACCGAAAGACAGAGTTACATTCGCATTATTAATATTAAGTAAATGTCACAGCGGACGCTGAACTTACTAAAATAATAATAGACAAATTCACACAGCGCCGTCTAGCCCCAAAGTGAGCATAGCTTGTATTATGGATGTTTCATAACTGATATACTTATATACTGTCTTAAATACATCCTTATTATACACACAACACCCAGACCCCGGGACGAATCCGGGACCTCTGCGTGGTTAACAAACTGAACCACTCAGGTCGTGAAAATTCATTAGGATAAAATCTTTGAAAATCATATCCCGGAACATCAAACCTTCCTTTTAACAGCAACATTCCTATCCACCGAACCCCTCTCATTCCAGACGAGGACAAAATCGTCGAGGTCTCCAACAGCATGATGTTGGGCGTGGTAGGCGACGCCGGAGACCGCGCCCAGTTCTCCCAGTTCATCGCGAAGAACATCCAGCTGTACCGTGTGAGGAACCAGTACGATTTGAGCGCCACCGCGGCTGTCCACTTCACTAGGATGAACCTGGCTGACGCGATCAGGGGTAGGGTAAGGGCCTTCGTCGTAATTGTATACATCAACGGTCCATAACTGTCCATTACTGTGATGATCGGTATGGTGGGTAACGCCTGGGACAGGGCCCAGTTTTCCCAGAAGAACATCCAGCTTTACCGCGTGTGGAACCAGTACCTTATGAGCACCACCGCGGCTGTCCACTACACTAGAATGAACCTGGCTTTTGCGATCAGGAGTAGGGTAAGAACCTTCGTCGTAATTGTATCACAAAAACGACCCAAAACTTTTACAACGTTACAATCAGTAAACGACAGTTGAGCAAAGGCAGCCACATCTCAATCTCTTCCAAGCAGCCTTTACAGAATTATAATAGTGAACAGCAGGTAGAGAACAACGTTTGATGGATTTCGATTATGATTGTAGCAGGAAATCTTTACCTATTATAGGTATTACTACTGAACAATAGCTGACCTTGGTGCGATTTACCAACGAGCACCATGAAATGAGATGTTTATGAGTAGCATTTGAGGTTTACTAAGGAAAGTAATATTGTTAATGACTCGTTTAACACGACGATTGCCGTCTTGTCGGATTCTGACGGTCATTTGTTGGTCTTGGCAGCAATTAGGGTACGTGGGGTATTGGCCGGTCTCTTAAAAGCAAAAAAATAATATTTGCAAATCTGTTTAGATTTTCTTTGCTAACAATAAAATTTTGCATGATAGGTTTTATACATATATAAGTTTAAGTACCTAAGTCCTTGCGCGCGAGAGCACAATCGGGACATTAACGCCAAGATGATTATTTTTTTAAGTAATTACAGTAATAGGCACCAGTCATTACGGGTCTCATACCGGTCAAGACAAACCGCATTCAAACTGTGTTGACTTCAGTTCTACGGATATCTTCATTTCTGATCTTATAATGTAGAAAAACACTAAGCATGCCTAATAGTTTAGGGCGATAATTTTTCAAAATCTCCACGCTTGGCTGGCGGGTAGGGGATCGGAATATAAAGAAAACTGCCCATCTCCTGCTCTATGAAGGACGAAGTTGATGTGCTCCTAACTAAGACGTAAGTCGACACCCGTAGAAAGGGTTGATACTATTCTACTTTACCTGCTCGGTTCGCGCCGCGATGGAGCCTTTATTTCCTTTTCTCGATACTAATCTGACTGTGAAGGCGCAATAGGTTTTCCTACATTATCGAGTACAAGAAAAATCGACTTTGTAGCGATAGTAGATATTTAGGAGATACACGGCAAAAATAATTTTTTTTTGTGCTGTTTCTTAGAAATAGAAATATAGAAATAGAAATATTTATTTGCCTATAAATTAACAGAATTGTATAAATGTTTTTAAAATAAAAGCTTCTAATAGACAAAAAGGTCCATGACTCAGCGTTTGGGTGAAGGTGGAACCCACACCCGCTGGTATTCTGTCATGGTCAGACTTAAGACTAAAAAACTAAAAAATTTAAACTAAAAATCTAAAATTAACAACAATAACTATAAATATACATACATACACATCATCATCATCATCATCCATATATGTATGTATATGTGTACTATACACAATTAGGCTTTTCGTAGCACTTCGACTTTTCGTAGTACTTTCAGATTCGCTTGTATGGGTTCTAGAAGTAAAAAAAACTGGGGTGCCTCACAGGCCAAGAGGAGATGTAAATACTATCGCTGCGAAAAGTCGGAAGTATAACCTAAAAAAATTTTATTTTTGTGCCAGCTTGTGCACCTGCAAACCAACGTTTTGCAGGTCTCTTAAATCTTTACTATCGCTACAAAGTCATTTCTTAATGTACTCGACGACGTAGGAAGACCTACGGCGCCCTCACAAACTATAGGATGAAAGAGAGAGCCGTATCTATATTGCGCCATTTATCGCTTGTCGCAAGTATTAAAAAAAATGCTTTGTCATTCTAGGCGCCATACCTCATAAACATGCTCGTCGGCGGCTTCGACAGCCAGGATAAAGGGCAGCTGTTCTTCATGGACTATTTGGCTACATGCGTCAAGGTGCCGTATGCGGCCCACGGATTCAGCGGTTACTTTTGCACCTGCATCTTGGACAAACGCTACAAGCCAGGTGAGATCGCCATTTTAGGGTACCGTAGACACCCCTGTAATTTCATTGTGGTTCCTTCAGCCGCCTGTGTTCCTTCTTTTAGCTTTGTATTGTGTATGGTGTAGACGTTTATGATAGATGTAGGTATAGCGGTACTTTTTAATGACACATGGATGAACCTTACGTCGAAAATTGGTTTCCACCTAGTTTTCGCTATAATGTGTTCTAGGACCATATTTTCGGTTAACAATTTGGATTCTATATAATATAATAAAATTGAACACGATATTCGAACTAAAGTTCTGACACGTAGGAGTCTAATAACCTAACATGTTTAAGTATCGTGGCGCAAATGACGTAATTGGCTTAATCCTCATATAATGACAATATTTACGTATTTGCGCTGCAGTGCTGCATTTTCATTACATGAAACTCAAGTCGTAGACGTCAATCCAGACTTCGTCATTTTCTTTTCGAACTTAACTTTCCTAATTCGTCTCTTCCTAACTCGTCATCGTTTTATAAATATGTAAGTACATAAGTAATCTATACATAGTAGAAATAAAAGTCACTTGTCGCCGTCTGTATTTGTGAACGCTTAGATCTTTTAAACTACGCAACGGATTTTAATGCGGTTTTCATCAACAGATAGGGTCAAGAGGAAGGTTTATAGGCAAGAAAAAAAGGGAACGTAGCGGTAAAGTAGATGTAGGATAGGTGTTGGGTAGGTGTAGGGTACGTGTAAGGTAGGCGTAGGGGTAGCGTAGGGTAGAGGTAGGGGTAGAACGCCACGCGAACGAAGTCGCGCCTAGCCCGCTAGTTAAGTATATGGGCGACATTACCATCTTTTTTCAATCAGGCTGTCCTGTAGTTTGAATTTGAAATAGTAAAGTAACTTTATTTTCAGATTTGACCGAATCGGAGGCGTACGAAATAATAAAAATGTGCGTGAACGAGGTGCACCTTCGATTCCTCCTGAACCTCACCAACTTCCAGGTGAAGGTGTCGGACAAGAACGGCATACGATCCCTGCCGGTCATATCGCCGGCCAGTTTTAAATAGATACCTACACATCATGTCTCGGTTTTAGAATTTTAAAATCTAGATGTGATGTGTAGGTATCTATTTAGAATTCTGTATTTAGATAGGTAAGTACTGTTAATGACTACGGCGTATTTAACGCAAAACCGGATTGAGAATGGCGCGTAGAACTGAGTCAATAACTTTTTAATATGGGCTCTTCTGAATTCCATATATTTGTAGTTGGAGTTTAATTGTTTATATTTTGAATATTTTATAAATCAAATTTATATATTTAATTAATTAACGTTTTGTTTATTTTACTTTCTTATTAGACTTAGGGACATTGGTATATGGATATGAATACAATACCTATCCCATCATCCCTCTGCGACTACAGAGACTCGGCACAACATATTTTTCTCTTTCATTTAGTCATTTGTCATCTCTGCATTCTTTTTTTTATTGCCTAAGAGGCACACTCTGCATGTCATTCACGTCCAACCAGTTATCACATTCTTTGTAATATGATGACTTACAGCTATTAGATAGTTAGATATTACGGACTTTTAATAATTTAATAGTTGTTAAAATAATTTGTCATAATTTATCAGGCGGTAGGCCTCGTCAAGCTCGAGAATTCTACCTGGGTGAGAACGGTAACTGCTTAATTGAAGTTATATTCGTAAAAGTATACTGAATATTGCTACAAAATAAATAGGATACCTTACATCTAATTCAAATGGAACACATTTGAATTTCTACCTAACTAGTGCTATGTGTGCTCATAGAGACAGGTTAAAGACCGACGTCGTACTTGCTCCGACCTATCTAAGCCTACCGACCTGTTTCCTACTTGCTTCAACCTACTTAACCGATTAAAGCCCCGGCTGCCCTACAGGAGCAACAACCTAACCTGAAAGCCTACATAACTTAACTAACCTGTCCAAAGATAAGGCCTCCAAACGCCAAGCTGTCTTAGAACCCATCCTAACTTAAGGCCTGCCCGAGCACACATGCTACAGTACCACTGCCTTATCTATTTCTGCCCCCAAGCTACAAAGCATTGCTGTGTTGTGGTTTTAAGAATAAAGTAGCCTGATGCAGGAGACATTTCATCTTAGTCCTCGCAGTGACAACGCACCTGCGATTCTGTATTTATGTTGCCTGCAAAATAAATGCAATAATCGTAGATGTTGTGGGCGACAGTTACCACTTAGCATAAGGTGGGCTGTTTGCCCGTTTGGCAATGCGTAGAATAAACAAAATTAAAGTGCCTGCTTAGCTACCTGACTAGATTTGATCATATCACTAAGACTAAATTGCATTGCGTTGCATCCAATATTCTAAAAGTGTAAGAGCTATTTTTATTTTAGCCACGAGATATTGCAACATTACTTAGCTCGATAATTCGCCACGGTCTATTGAAGAGTTCAGACCCGCAGTGTTCCCACCGCACCAGGCCGTTTAGTAACATCAGATAAAGCGCGAGAAGTGACTGTAATCCGCTCATTATCCCCCCCGTGTGACGAGAGTTTTACTAAAACATCGTTCATTGTGCATCATAAAATCGGATCTGCGAAAATCCTAGGCTGGGTACATTGCAAAAGTTGCAGGAAAAAGAATTGAATGTGAAAACGTTGTTTAGTCCCGTAACTATTTTCTAGTGTTAATTTATTATCAAACAGTCGCTTCCCGCCGTCTGTTCATATCTATGTATGTAGGTACGCTAAGATCTTTTAAACACTCCATTTGAAGTGTATTGCCCTAAAGTTATAAACATTGTCTACGTTAGAATCAAGTCCAAAAGAACTCTTTGTGGAAGTGTTTTTAGGTAAGCACAGAGTCTTATTTTTAAGCCGCGAATAAGCGTACCAGCTCACTGGCGACTGCACTCCCTAATGGCCATCAGTCACCATGGCCTGTGAATGAACATTTGCGGTGGAGGCTCAAGACAGTTGATGACGATAATAGAGAACCCCCAGAATATCACTCACACTTTGCCGATCCCGTGAATATCTGCTGGTTATACCCTTCTTAACATACGACGCCAAAAGACGGGCGTTATATGGTTGATATATGTATGTGTTTGTATTGGAAGTGTCGTGGGTGACAAGGCTTAGGCTGCTCTCATGACACCTCCAGTCAGACAATTTAGAAGCGATGCGGGGTTTAGTGGGTAGACCGGCGAATGCCGAGAGTCCCACACAGGTCCTTCGTCCCCCTACGGAAGGTAACGTGCGTAATGGAACGCATTACGGTACCTGGTAAAAAACAAAAAACGTATGTGTTTGTATATCTTCCTGTGGCATCGTAGCTCCAGAACGGATTGACGGATTTTAATACGATTTTCCTTATTAGAAAACCAGTTTAATCGAGATGGTTCTTAGCTTTGTTTCATTAAATTTGGTTTAGTGGTTTGGGAAATATTTGAGTATAGGTACTTCAATGTATTGTTTGTCAGTGTTTTCGGGTTTCCAATATCGTTCGTTTAGGATATTGAAGAAATACTTATAATATCTGTGAAAAACCTTAAGTACGTTAGCCTCTTGGACCTCCGCTGTAGTGAACGGGTTTGCCTTGATCTCCACAGTTGCGGGTGAGAGATTGTAATCGTCGTAAGAGGATACTATAGTGTTTAAAATTAGCCGCAAGTACCTTTTACGCTACGTCTTACAGTATCTTACATTGTCATTTACAACGACAAGCGAGTACCTACTCGTATCTAGGACGAGCGCGAACCTAGGTACCTCACAAAATACACACAGTATTGTGTCGTTACACGGTGTGCAAATACACGTCAAGGCGTCGCCAGTGATAAGCGCAGGCGCACGAGTGCCTCATTATCACCGCATTAAGCCTGCCCAAGATAAACTGTAACAGATGCAGAGATAAATGAGTTTAACTTTAGCAGCTGAAATGAGTTTAAGGGCCTGAACTCTGAAATCGAACATGAAAGGCCGCATCGTTACTTACCACCAGGTGAGATGCTGTCAAATGCCTGGCTAGTCTAACTAAAATAATATCTAACATATGAAACGCTGCACCTGTTCTCTGACTTACTGAGGTCCGAGGTGTCTATTCTCTAAGTCCTACATTGGACATCTTACACGGTCCCCCCTCAAACATAATTAAAAACTACGTCTACCTGTGACAACGTAAAATTAAATCTATAGACAAATGTTTAGACTATTCATTACCAGAACCCAAAAAAAATTAAGACAATTTGGGCAAATTACGAGGTAAAACTTGCTAAAAGGAAAGTTCCACTAAACAAACAGTATGCGGCCCGGATAAGCCGACTGGATTACGCCGAATTTCTGTTTGGTTAATTAAAAGCTCTATTTACGTACTACGGTACTACGTACGGTACGTGTGGTTGTGGAAAGTAAATGTGAACTAATCCGTTTGTTCCCATATCCGATTGTTCAGGGAGCATTCATCAACAGCCTTACCCAGTCCACTGCTGGACTTGAGGTTCCTCCACTTCAGTCAAAATTCAACACGCTTTATTAAGTAGGACATTACATATATCTTTCGTCAAAGAGGAGAGGGTAGGATAGTAGGAAGGAAACACACAGTGACCTGTTGGCCACCCCAGGACCAGAGCACATCCCCACGCCGAAAACGGCCGGACCGTGTCCGACAATACCAGACAGAGCCGGTCAGTGCCCGACAATGTCAAGTAGTAGAGGGCGTTTCCTCTTCACGCGTTGCAAGCGGGTTGGAGATCGCAATTATTAAAATACCTACACGCAGTAAACGCTGGTGCCCAGTTTCTGGTCTAAGGTATATGTCACAATCGTTGGATCTAAGACATTGGCCGCTGTTACGCAGTCCCGGCTCAGGGAACATTGATTTTAATTGATTTTAAATTACATTTACATAGTTTGTAGCTACGGTTATCTTAATTATAACTTAATTAACTAAATGGTTTCGATGAAATCGATTGGACATTACTTTATAAAATATTTGATTTAATACTATAGTATAGGAGTAGATTGAATAGGAGGTTCATCAGCATCTGTCGACAGGTACTTCTGCTTATATGTACCTAGGTAAGTGATTATGTTATAGACACACAGTTGTACTAATCTGTTGAATGTCAAGTGTCGATATTCATGCACATTCATCCGATCTTACACCAAGGCTTCACTCGAAGCTCACTTTTCACTAATTTCACTTTTGTATCTAGGTACTACTTATGCACGAGTAACACCTACACTGCACAACCGTACGTGAACAGATCGTAAATATGCCATAAATGGTTGTGTAAGAATGAAAACTATACGGTTCATTAAAGACAATTTCTCGGTGATGAATTCTCTTGTTCGTGTTAGGTTTTTCTCTAAATATCAAAACTTTCTTTAGGTACCGAAATCATTTAGGAGTTTTAATCAGAAAATAAAATGTTAATAAGGCTATTTCAATAATTAATTTTACTTTCAGCTGTTCTGATATGAATTAATTTGGGAATAGATTGTTATGTTTCGGAGGGTTTTTTACCTTAATTCTATTAATTAACAGCGGAATTATCAACTCCAATAAAACTAGAAAACATTGCGGCTACCATCAAAAACCTAATCAAAACCGAACTGTTGCGTATTCATAGTGCATCTGCAAACTTTACCTATATTTTTATCCTTCATTTAATCACTGATAAACTCACAATTAGTCACTCTCAGCTGTCACAATCACAAACCGCATCACACTGTCACCACCTGTAACTGAACTGACTACAAGTAGTATCTAGGTATAGTGCAGACGCGGCGCGCAGGCGTGAGCGCAGATCGGTCTTAGCGCGCGACTGCGAGCGGTTATCGCGACAAGCTGCGCGTACGCATATTCGTGTAGGTACCTAAAATAGTAAACAACCTTCACTGCGGGTATTGGGTACTGCATAATGGCATGATTTATGAATGTGTCGAAGCTTTCGGAGCGAACTACCCACCTAGATGTGACTTAGTAAATCTTCTTAGTTCCTAAATAGGTCAATAACACGTAATAAAGAAATGCCTTTCCCGTATTTGTGACGTCCTTCTTTTTTTATTTATTTAAGAAAAACTAGCAGCAATTATTACAAATTACCTACAATATAAAAATATACTGGCAGCACAGAGCCAATTATAGGTTTCCACCGATAGAAGGTACTATTACTATTATTAGTAATATTAACTAGTAGTATCTATTGGTATATTCTGTAAGGTACTATTAATATTCTGTCTGTGCCACCCGATTTTCACAAATAAGCAATGGAGTCTAAGTCAAATCTATTTACATATACTTTGCTCAAGTTTATATAGGTTCAATTCACAGTGTACTGATTGAATTTCTTTGTAATTAATTAGTTTTCCTCGTCTTATTTGCTCCACTTAGATACTACCAAATCAGCCCAAGTTGGTGCCATTACCTACTTCGTATCACTACTTAAATACCTAACTAGCTTTTGCCCGCTACTACGTCCGCGTACCATTATTAAGTTATTTTTGGACTCCGTGTACAATTATTAAGTTATTTTTTTAGATAAAAAATAACCTTCTATCTTCTTGCCAAATTTTATCCAAATCTGCTCAGCTGTTTAGGCGTGGGAACGTAACCGACAGAGAGGTAAAATAATCATCTTGGCATTAATGTCCCGGTTGTGCTCTCGAGAACGAGGGCCCGGGGTCCGCCTTGAGCATGATCCAGGATTTGGCAGGTCAGGTAATTACAGAGGAGCGACTGCCATCTGACCTCCATGACCCTGCTACCAGGGGAACCTGACCAGATTGGATCACGGTTACACATCCAGTCGCCTGAATGTGCAGGTTTCATCACGATGTTTTCCCTCACCGTAAGAGCATCGGTTAGTATTCAAGTAATGTACATAACTCAGAAAACAGTTATTGGTACATGGCCGGAGCGGGATTCGAACCCGGGACCTCCGGCTTACGAGTCGGATACTGTAACCGCTCGGCCACCGACGCTCTAACAGACAGAGAGGTACCTCTACTTATTTACCTATGTCGATCAAATTCATAAACATATGGATATGCCATATCTTAAAAACAAAAGTAAAACCTTATGAAATAAAAATTTTTCGGAATTCAATTTTTAATTCGAAATGGAACGAATATTTTTCCTATCTTGTAGCATTGGAGATTGGAGTTCGAGGATGAATGGATGCCGCCTCATTTCTGAATTTTACTAAAATTCTACTAGCGGTGTCACTATGAATACTTAGAGAGTACCTATAGCTCAAAAAACATAGAAATGCAAAGAACCCATACACCACGGGGTTCCCATTCACCTCTATTCTTTGCCTAAATAGGTAGGTCTACTTCTATTTTATGATTCCCTCACTGCTGAGGATCGTGACATCTTCGGAGTTTGTCGAGAGCATGTCTCCATCGGTTTCGATCAGTCACCTGGTATAATGCGACGTTGACGGATGTATCCAGTTGTTCGGATATATGGCAGGTATTCGGAAATAAATAGGTAAACTTCCTACCTAATCATCATAATTATCTGGGCGTTTAACCCCGGCTTCTACCAGGGTCCGCGTTCATGTTCTTTCTTCTCAATTTCACCCGGTCTTCGGCATCCTCGCGTCGTAAGCTGTTGGCTCTCGCATCCGACTCAGTAATGTCATCCATCGCTTTTTCTGTCTCCCACGGGACCTCTTTCCTGATACCGGCAGGTTTAGGCACCTATTTCCCACGTATCCCTGGGGCTTACGTAGCAAGTGACCAAACCAGCGCAGCTAGAGGAGCCTCTCTTCAAATCTAATATACCTACGTCTCAACTTGGCGTTAATATCCCGGTTGTGCTCTCGCGCTCTGGACCCGGGGCCGCCTTGACCATGGTCCGGAGTTGACAGGTCAGATAATTACAGTGGAACAACTGCCATCTGTCCTCCGTGACTCAGCTAGGTACCAGGGCAGATGGCCAGGACCAGCTTGGATCATGGTTACATTCAGGCGCCTGAATGTGCAGGTTTCATTACGATGTTTTCCCACACCGTAAAAGCGTCGCTTAGCATTCAACTAATGTACATAACTCAGAAAAGGGTCATTAGTACAAGACCGCAGTGGCATTCGAACCCGGTACCTCTCGCTTACGAGTAGGATATCTTAACCACTCGGCCACTGACGCTTCAAATCTATCAAAGTTACTTAACTTCATTTTTATATTATATTGATTTATACTCACAAGAGGACCGGTACTTAATAATTTTTTAATTTCTTAGCTTTTTAAACACATAAGATGATCTCTTTATAATATAGGTAATAACATAGTGCGTAATGATTTTCTTTTTACCTTTTCTTAGAGATCATCAGTTAGAAGGCAAAACGGCGACATATACCTAGTTACAGTTATTCCTCATTGATAGATTCCAGCACAGAATACAGTTGTTACAATCTCTGTTTCTTGCGTAGTACCTGTGTAATGTGTTTCCAGAATCATCGTGTGTCCAGAAAGTAATTTTACTTTGTCTGTAGAGCCTTGTGCATGTTTCTTTTTACAAAATTTGTGTGTACGTAATAAAATCTTAAATTTGACCCATTTTCCGGTTTCTGATTGAGCTGAAATTTAGCATGCTTAAATTTAAGTTCGGTGACAATGCAATGGATAGTATTGAGCTGATCTGATGACGTGGTGGCCACAGGTACTCTGACTGATCGTAGAGAACTCACGATAAAAGCTTGCTATATTTTTAATTTGAGAACTTGTTAAAGTTTCACAACACTAAAATAAAATACCCTCGGATTGAATGTGAGCCCGAACGATAGCTCTTGCTCTTCACCAATTCATGCAAAATGCGCTACAGGTATTTTACTAGCCTCGTACCCACTGGGGGTACGAGTAGGTAAGGGCGTTTCGATCCTTAGCAAAAGCGGTCAAATCGAATTTCAGTTCAGCCTCCAGATAGCCCCTCAGGTAGGTATTGTAAAATACTGAAGTTTGACGGTTCATTGACGCTTGCTGCGGTAAAGAACGCAAAGCCCATCATTTTAAGAGAAAACTCCATCTATCCCATCCCATGCTGAATGCCTCATACGGTACTACAGTAATTCATACATTACTGTAGTAATTCAGTGACGGCGGTGTGATGTACGATCCTGCGGAGTCGGACGTGAATAACAAGGCCTGAGTGATTGCAATTAATTATTTCTGTAATAGCTTACAACTTCGTATTACCGTAGCCGGTCACTTTTCATTACGAAAATAACAACCGACTCAGCAATACGAATACAAAATTTCTGGTGAACATGTTACTAAACAAATTTAGCCTAGCACCACAAACCAAGCTTAGCACTTTTTTTTTTTTTACGTCCTTCGATCCAACCATGTAAATTATGACGGGAAGTGTCTCTAACGCATAGAGAAAAAATTTCTGTGCTCTAACGATAACGCGAGGTAAAATACCAGCAGCGCCATCTCTCGTGTATGTTGAGTAACTTCGCATCTCTATGAGTGTAAAGCGTACTCCACATGTCCGCCGAAACTTTCGGCGAAACTTTGGCCGGGACTTTGGTCGACCCTCTACATTCTCGCCTATTAGGGATGTGGTGGGTGTCAAAACGCGTCGACATTCGTCCTACCGTAAGCTCCAGTCTCCCACAATACCATATTAATGTCGTGATTTGTTGTATCCTAATATTGTAAGATGATTATTGTGGAGAAAATAAAGATTTATTATTATTATTATTATTATATCGATTCATTGGTGTAATATCGCTAATCCGCTTTAAACAGGGTCACAGAGGTGATGGCAGCTGCTATACTGTAATTACTTGATCTACTAATATCCTGGATCATGGTCAAGGGTACCCCGAACCTGTTACTCGAAAAAGCGCTGGGAATATAAATATAAATTCGATCGAATCGAGACGACAACGAACTATCTCTACTTAGTCTATGAAATAGGCGAGTACTACTGCCTCCACATTCTCGTGTTCCCGCGGAACTGTCCACATGTGGAGCGCGCTTAATAGAGTATAGCTTGACCGCGACATAGGTGACACAGACATAACAGACTAAACACAAATCACAAATATTCCCTGTTCGCTCGCTCTACAATGATTATGAATCTTGCTATCCCGTTTATTCATCCATTGGAATAAGTTCACGGAAAATGACGCTCGCAATGTTTTGAACGTTCGACATATTGCTCGAGGGCCTAACGACCTGACGTTTCTTTTGAAATATCGGTTTAAATTTTATAATTTCCTTATAAAATTTAAATCAAACCAATTAAAAGACGGTGTAATTTAGTGCACATTTATGTTAAAGCGCAAAGTATGGAAATACACCTGGATTATCCTTTCACCGGTAAGTAAACAATTGTGGTCGCGGCGATCGGAAATCAATTTTAGAAATTGTGACAAAAATATGCATCGTAATAGTGTGAATTTGCAATAATTGAAATGCTTTACCTTAAAACGACATGCCATTAGAGATAGACTCAAAATTATTGGCAAATTGAGCAATATTTCGTTGTCTAAATAGGTACGAAAATATTTTGATGCTAACAGGGTCAGGTTTAGTGTTTATTGTATATAATTTTAATATTCAAATCTTATAAATAGCGGTCCACAATTTTATATGTTAATACCAAAAATGTACCTAGATGACATTTTAAATGTTCAGACATTTTATGAAACAACGGATTCGGTACCCCTTTCTTTAGTATGTGTTGGCGCCTGACAACAATGTCGGAGCAAAGCTACGCTCTGTACCAGCGGCACGGGAGGGTTCGCGGCCGCGACGATCGACGCGGCGAGACGCTGCACACCGGGCAAGAGAACGACCACTTCTCTTCAAGCCATCATTCGAAACCTTCGTAACTAGTCGATTCTGTAATCCTTACACCAGCATTATACCAGTTTATACAGTGCACTGGAGTTTCCATTGATTAGTCTCGTAGGACCCTAACATATGTGTATTAGGAAAGCGGACCCGGGCAGAAGCCGGGATAACCGTTAGGATGACGATAATTATGATGAAAGAACAGAAGGTTTATTGAGAAATATGAGAATATTCTATTTGATTGAGCAAAACTATCCTTTGCAGTTATAGGTATCGTTGATAAGGCTGTTCTCAAGAGGCAAGCGTTCTCTTTATTTTTAATTGTCGTCGGAGTTGAAATTCCAAATTGTCAAGGAACAGCTATGGTAGGAAGTTTCATCAAGTCCTGTGGTTTAAAGCGGAACTACAAACATTAGCTAAGTAAACAGCTAGTCTAGAGACAACAGCGCCACTCTTTATAGATACTATTCTAAGTGTAGGTACGAGGCTTCAAAAAGGTTAATTATGTCGGTGATTGTAACAAATACTAGATTGTAGATTGATTATACGCTAACCAGTGTCTTACATGATAAATCATGGGCGCGTTATTTGACTCTGAACGTATTGTAGTGAAGGCCTATTTATTTAACTCCCTTGCTTCCTCCTGCTGTTAACTGACTGAAGCGAGGCGTTTAAGGC
Organism: Blastobasis adustella; assembly: GCA_907269095.1. Classification (NCBI taxonomy): domain Eukaryota; kingdom Metazoa; phylum Arthropoda; class Insecta; order Lepidoptera; family Blastobasidae; genus Blastobasis; species Blastobasis adustella. Next base: position 18,681,784 of record OU026123.1, read on the forward strand.
GTTTAAACCATTTAAAGCCGCCCACCCAAGGCCCAAAGTAAAACCGACAGGCTTTATTCAAGTTTTGATGTGAATAACATTACTTTTTACTTTCTATTAATAAATGGTTCAGGATTTTTTGTTTTCGCGCCCACCGCATCGGGTAATGGGCACCCCCTGGGATAGCGGGGGGAGGGAGGCGGAGAACACTCATGTGTACCAGCGCGGCCGGCCAGCTGGTTAGGCACGACTCGCCGACTCGCTATGAAAAACCTTAGCGCCTACCAACTAAACTCCACCTAAGGATGCCTGTAGCCGGGCTTTGCTTCATCGGATGCGACACCCCAAGGGGTATTTGTTTTTAGGCCCACCGCAACGTTTGGGCAAATGGGCACCCATCGAGATAGCGGGGGGGGAGAGGCGAAGAACTCCTATGAGAACAAAGCGTGGCCGGCCGGCTGGTTATGCTGGACTCGCAAGAGACCTAGGCGCCTATCAATTATTCCAGCTAAACTCTGCCTTGGTAGTATCTATAGCCGGAAAGACTTTTCAGGTTTCATCGACCATGGGTGCTTTTTTTTTACGGCTAACGCAAGGGAAACAGACACCCTCCGGGGCACTCCGGGCTAATGGGGTGAGGGAGGACGTGAACTCTCATATATTTTTTTAGATTCGCTACGAAATCCTAGCGAGAGAGGGAGGCAGAGAACAGTCATGTGTGTACCAGAGCGGCCGGCCGGCTGGTTATGCTGGACACGCAAGATTGTCACCATAAATTGGCGAAAGACGCCGCTATCATCCAAATTTTGAGGTTATGAAATATTAGCGGGAATCCCAAACAAAACTCACTCTCCAACGTTTGGCAATTGCGGTCTACGGAATGTAAATCGGCCTAATGTGAATCAAAACCTGTTACGAACCATAACTTCCTTCTGTACAATGTACAATCTTTGGTCTAATTCTCTCCACAAATTCCCGCCAAAACGTCCCAGACATTATTATGACTTCGATTGACAGTTCAATCAATGACACTTGATTGAGTAAAAAGTTTGTTTACTTTGTTTGTTTTGGATACTATTTTCATCGTATTTCATAATTGTGTGCAATTTTATTTGAAAATCATTTAAATTCAGTTTAAAAATTTAGATATTTACTAAACAATCTGCTTATTGTGTGTTACCTGATAGAAAATTGTCTAGGGCTGCGTTTACATTTCAATAATTTGTACTATTTTGGTGGTTTATTTTGGCGCGACTTAATTAGGTAAGTAGTACTAATTAAATTAAAACAAAAGTCTAAGAAACTAAATAACTTCTCTTTACTTATCAGATTCCCTTTTTCTCTGTGCACCCCTTGCCCTTACCTGTGGTACCTACCTACACCTTATTTTATTAAAAGCCCTTTTTATAGTAGGGTAGAGTACCTTTCAATACTTAACGTTTTATATTTAGAAAAATTATATCTGTATTAAATAATTGTGAGTTAGAGGATAACAAATGGTGCAATTAAAAAACACTTATAAAAATCGATAAAAGGCACCGGGGGTGTCATCATCACAAAAAATACTATATAATACTAAAAAACTAGCCACGTACGAGTCAAACTCTCATTATTACATTAACCTGAATCATCCAACTGCTGGGCAAAGGCCTCCCCCCGATTCTACCACTCTTCACGATCAAGTGCCAATGTCTGCCAGTCTCTTTTGAAGGCCCGCAGCTCATTTGTCCACCTTCTGTCTATCAAACTCGCATATTAAGTTTTTTTGTACCACTAAAGTGGTAAACGGCCTGCCTGATAGTAAGAGTTACCACAGCCTATGGATGTTTGCAATACTAGGGTATTTTTTTTATTGTACATTTATTAATAATTAAATTAATTCATTATTTGTAATATGTAAGTATTTTTAATATATATTTATGTAAGTAACTGTGTTTATGATTATCTACTGTACTAAGTTTAGTGTACACTTTTAGTACCTGCATTAAGGTTAAACATGTTCCTGTGACTCCAAAGTTTGCTGGTAGAAAACTCAATTGATGAGTTAAGCTCTCCTTTGTACATCTCTTTTACCGTACTGTATCATAATGGCATGTTTGTGTACAACAAAGAAAAAAAGAAATTAATAAGTGATTTAACATGATTATATTTTATCTTTTGTTATTAGATTATCATTTAAATTTGTACACCGAATGACAGATCACAATTAAAAGCCGAACATATTTATAAGTGCTTTAATAAAATAATCATCTTTATGTTAATGTCCCAATGTGCATTGACCATGATCCAGAATTTGGCAGATCTGGTAATTACAGAGCAGTGTCTGCCATCTGACCTCTGTGACCCTGCTACCAGAGGAACCTGGGGGTCTACTAGACCAGGTGGATTCATGGTTACACATTCAGTTGTCTGAATGTGCACGTTTCATCATGATGTTTTCCCTCACCGTAAGAGTATTCGTTAGTATCAGTAGTCGTTCAGGGGAGGTTCCCTGTTATTGTACCAACTACTTTCTTGAGTTCTATTATGTATATGTGTATGTATGTGTTGCTCTGTGACCTTGCTACCAGGGGAACCTGACCAGATTGGATCATGGCCAAGGTGGACCCCTGGCCTTCGTGTTCGCGAGCACTACCGGGACATTAAAGCCAAAAGATGATTATTTTATTATGTGTTGAAGGTGCGATGGCACCGGACAGTGCTTCGTCGCTGACTGCGGCGCAGCGCGCGCGCATCGAGCGACAGCGGCTGCGGGCGCGCGCGCTGCAAGACGCCAGACTTGTGGCGCGCCCCGGGGCGGCGGCTGTGGTGCCGCCTAAGTCTGCGCCGTGAGTATACCCCACAGAAATAAATATAGTTTAGTCTACATTTGACTGATTCTACGAAATTCTTTGCACACTTGACTTTGTGGCCTTGCAGATGACCCGATAGACATCCTTTGCCCATTATATCTGACACCTGACAGTTATAAGCAGTAGTAGACGTGGTGAAAAGTGTTCTCGATAGTTAATCGCCTCATATTTCATTTCCGTTTACTTATCTTATTTTGATTTCTGTGTCGGCGGATGGGGTTACGGCAGCGGGCCTATCTGACAAAGCATTTGACTAAAATTATATGAATTGATTACTGAAAACATCAATGTTAAATACTGAAAGCTGTTTGATCATTTCTACTTTTCGTCACTGGTGAAGGCACAAATGGTGGTAAAATATGGAAAATCAACGTCATGCATCAAAATACTCAATTTTTCATGCCCAAAATCAACATTGAAAACCATACGCCTCGAGGCGAGCGGTCCGAAGATACGGCCCCTGCTCTCTAGGTAGGATCTACTTCTTACACCGCATATATCGTATTCCAGCCTAGACTCCGGCGGCGGTTTCCTCCTAGAGCCCTCTGACGCGGCACCGCCCCCGCGCGCGGCGCCTGCGCCCGCGCCGCTCGTGCACGCCAGCCAGCAGCCGCGGTGCTCGTTGTGCGACCGCCTGTTCCCGCAGTCCTACCTGTTTGACACCTTCGATTATAGCGTTTGCGATGGTTGTAGGTGAGGTTCTTTTGTTACTTATAATATAACAATGCTAATAGGCTGTTTCTAGACAAGCATTGCCAGTGTAGAGGCTCCATTACCTTGTGAAAACAATTTTTTTTGTAATATTATCTACAATGTATCCAGCGTACTATAATCAGATTTGTAGAAATTATTGGACATTCAGAATTGCCTCCATAATGGAACCAACTCCTTAGACGTGCTGACGGTGGCAAGGTCCATAACTGATTGTCTCTTCAGGCGCCTCTGCTGGTGTTGCAATTGGAACTGTGCAGCCAGAGGATATGGATATATAAATCATGTCTATGTCTATGTCTATATACCTAGTGGGAAAACAAAAAATTAATCATCATCTCATCATTATGTCGTTAATGTCCCGGTTGTTCTCTCGAGAACGGGGGCCCGGGGTCGCATCGGTTAGAATTTAACTAATATACATATCTCAGAAAAGAGACATTGGCCGCAGCGCGGTTCGAACCCAGTACCTCTCGCGGATACTGTAACCACTCGGCAACCGACGCTCCCAAACAATACAGGTTACATACAATACTAACCCCATACATACAATACTAAACCCAACAACAACCCCCAGGGACCCAGACGAAGCGCACTCCCTGATGACCCGCACCGAGGCGAAGGCGGAGTTCCTGCTGCAAGACTGCGACCTGGACTCGCGGCCGCCGCCGCTGCGGTTCGAGCGCCGAAGGAACCCACACCGCGGGGGAGCCGACATGAAACTGTATCTCAGGCCGCAGGTATCATCCACAGGACAAATGGGGAATGAGGATGGAATCCTGTGAACAACATGCAGGTACCAGCCTCAGGACAAATGAGAAATAAAGACTGTGTCCTGCCAACAACATGCTAATGCACGTAAAACTACGCCTCGCTGTGTACAGACACGGTCGCACGCACGTTGCTAACCAAACTACGCCTTGCTGTGTACACGGTCACGCGAATACGTTCACGACCAAACTACGCCTTGGCCGATTGACAACCAAGCTAGGCTTTGGCAACATTCACTAAGTATACTCACGAAATCGGCCTCATTTCATTGTTGACAGCCGTCTTTGTTTCTTATTTGGTGTGAGGTATCATCTTATAAGCCGGACGACGCCCACTGCTGGGCAAACATGTTTTAACACTTTCGCTGCTCTATCAAGAAGTCAGGCACGGTACTAACAAACGCGGCCAGAAATATACCATACACGTGTGCGGACGCCCGTCCGGCTGAGTCCATATGGGCGCTACGCGAGGGCGCGGGCCGGTTGAGCCCATTTATTTTTCATTATTGGGTATGGACCGGCCAGATAAGTCCGCGCGCACTCGCGTATCGCCAATTTTGTATGGACAGGCCAGACGAGTCGTGCGCACTCGAGTAACGCCGATCACGACTCAGTTGTTGAGACGGCCACAGCGAACGAGTTTGACAACCCCAAATGTGGTAAAGTTGCAGTTTTTCTTGAAGAAGTTAAAGTAACCTTTCCGTATTTTTACGGTCGTAACACGGCAGGGTTGACTGCAATCGATCTCTTCTGGATATAGGTCTACTTTTGTACAACAATTTCTACTGTAACATCACTGTAATTTCTATTGTGTACAATAAATCATGAAAAATGCTGGGACATGTAATAAGACATGGCAAGTTTTTAAGAGTGATAATAGAAGGCAAAGCTGAGGGAAAGAGAGGAAGAGAAAGGCCAAGATTTGAATATTTGAGCGGAAGAAGGAAACATTGAGCGCCGGGGCCGGGGCTCATAAGGAGATGAAAAGGAGTGGCGATTGCTCCACCGACAAAAGTCATACTCTTAAATATATGATTACAATAAAGAATACATATACAAAATAAATCGATTCAAACACAAATTCTATTTCCAGGTAGCCGACCGAGCCATAGTGGTATGGGGTTCGGAAGAATCCTTGGCGGCCGCCCGCTCGCGCCGCACCGAGAGAAGTGAGAAGGTGCGCGCGGCGGGCGAGGCGCGACGGCTTCGCGCCTTGAGAATGGACGTGCGCTCGAGTTTATTCGCTCGCACGAAAGAGACGCATAAGCATAGGTGGGATAAAGTATATAATATGTCGGTCGAAGTATTTAGGACATTGAACCTTCCCGGATAACTTCCGGAGCTGAAAGGTGGTTGGCACATTAGTGTGACCCAAATAATAAACTCCACCCCCACGTTAAAAACGAGCCTGCGCTCACCTAATTGGCAACGGTCGTGCGACGAGCGGTTTTGAGATCTCCTATTGGTCGAGTGACGTCCGTCGTACGACCATAGTCGCACGATCGTTACCAATTAGGACAGCGTCTTATGGGGAATGCCCCGGTATATCTAATCTAATTTACTCTCCGATTAAAAAAATAATATGACGAGCTGTTGACTACCTTCACTCGAATAAGTGCTAGATATGTGTGAATTGTATCACTGTGACTTTTCACGAATGAACGACGTTACAAAATCACGTCATTACGTAAAGGTCACACAATAATAAGGTCCGTGAGGGGGCGTCAGTTCTTGACATCTGTAGTTCTCCGCCGATAGGGAAACTACTGATGAGAACACATATACAACTTCACAATTCAAGTGAAGTTAGTCAACAGCCCGTCCTATTCTTATTTTAGTGCCATTGACGACCTGAGCAATTCAGTTGGTTAACATGCTGGTCTACCACGCAGAGCTCCCGGGTTCGATTCCCGGAAGGGCAGAAATTGAAATGATGCATGTTAATTTCTGTTACGGGTCTGTGTGTTATATGTTTAAAAAGTATGTATTTTAAAGTTTATTCGTTATCTAGCACCCATAACACTGCTTATTTTGAGGCTAGATGGCGCTGCGTGAATTGTCAAAGCATGTTTCTTTATATTATTATTTATTGTAATCTAATCACAGGTGGGGCGCTGAGAAACGCGTTGGAGACGAAGACGATGATACCTACGAGCGGACATGTCTTGACTGCGGACATGTGGAGACTTATGAGAAGATGTGAATGGCGCAGGCGCCGGAAACGTCGCACAATATGTTCGTTACAACCGCGAATTGGAAAGCGAAAGGGAAAGTGAAGTGAATTCAACTGCTGAGAAGTTCTTGAGTGTTAGTGTGGAGTTTTAATATTGAATTGATATTTACCCTAAGTTTGGATTGTTCGGTTGTTGTAAAGTTCAGCAGCCAGTGTTTGCTATGATTGAGCCAAAGTTTCTCTCAAATATGAAATTTGCAATGTGGACAGGCTTATTAGTATGTATGAACAAAGAAACCATATACTTTCCAGTGATTATATGAAAATGGTTGAGCCAAAGTTTCTAAGTATCACTCTCAAACATGAAATTGCAATGTGGGCAGCCTTATTAGTATATATGAAAAAATAAACCATAATTATGATTTGCAGTGATTATATGAAATTAAGTTACTACTTAAGGTCTCGAATGAAATAATGTTAATTACTCATTTTAAATTACTAGGTAGTAAGATGTGACAGCAAAATAGTGATGGTCACCAAGGAAGGTAGGTTGCAGGACAATTAAGTAATGTTTTAATTATTTTATTTAAAGTATTTGCGAAACTAACAATAGCAATAATTGTTATAATGTAATAGAATGTACCTATTTTGTAATATTAACTACGCAGTCGGCATGTAGAACAACAAAAAATATCATTTTATTACATGATTTACAACAAGTACTAAAATAGTATTTCCTTTTGTGGTATGGAACCCGAACAAGGCATGTATAACAATTTCAATGCTTCTCCAGGTTGGATAGTGGAGTAGTCGCGACCAACTTCGTCTAAAATCGGTTAGTGGAGGAAAGTCGCGACCAACTTCGTCTAAAATCGGTTTGTAGAGAAAGGTCGCGACCTACGTCGTCTAATATCGATTAGAGGAGGAAAGTCGCGACCAACTTCGTCTAAAATCAGTTAGTGGAAGAAAGTCGCGACCAACTTCGTCTAAAATCGTGGAGGAAAGTGGCGATAAACTTCGTTTAAAATCGGTTAGTGGAGAAAAGTCGCGACCAACTTCGTCTAAAATCGGCTAGTGGAGGAAAGTGGCGATAAACTTCGTTTAAAATCGGTTAGTGGATAAAAGTCGCAACCAACTTCGTCTAAAATTAGTTAGTGGAAGAAAGTCGCTACCAACTTCGTCTAAATTCGGTTAGTGGAAGAAAGTCGCGACCAACTTCGTCTAAAAGCGAGTCTCGGATTAGGGACGACTGAACCTAGTCTAATTTAACTCCACAAAGACAAGTATGGGCGTTCATTGCCGAAAACTCTATTCGATGTAACTGCACAGTTCCAGAACTTCTCCAGTGTCGTCCAGTTTCGCAGCCATTTGGAATAATAGTGACACCTAAAAACTGGATGCGCTTTACAGATCGAAGGTCCTTTACTTCGGGGTTACGTCTTCTCTTATATAAGGCTCAAGGCCCCATTTGGAGTATTGTTTCCATCTATGGGCGGGAGGACTATCGACAATGTCATGCTCACAAGTGGCATTGAGTCTCCTTTTGCGTGTTCTACGGCTTGTACAACGGTGTCTGATCTGAACTTCTGAGGAACTGTTTGGCATGACACGCTACCGACAGGGAATTCATACTCACACCTTGGAACCAAATTGGTCGCGAACTGTGCGGTTCCAAAGGAACTTTGTCCCACGCACACTAAGCTTGTGGAATGAGCTCCCTGGAGAAGTTTTCCTGGAGAGTAAAACATGAAGCTCTTCAAGAAAGTGGTGAAAAAGTTTTTACGTACAAGAGATTCATTAATATTTATAAAATGCATTTAACTTGTACGCGCCCTTGAGATTGCTTTTTCAGCTGGTGGCATTTATTAACATAATTTATTATCTACAGTCAACTGCATATGGATCTACCTAAACCAATATAAAATGAGCTACAGTCTATAGACCCGCATAGCAATGTTGGCATCTTTTATACTGGTTTTTGATAGGTCGTGTGTTTTCGGTATATAGGTGTTTGTTCGGAATTAATTTCGGTACAACGATACTGAAATCCTGAAGTCTTTTTTTATATAGGTAGGTATCTATATAATTATGAAGTCAATAAAAAAAAATGGCATGCCATGATCATCTTATTGTTAGCAGTTAGTGCACAAGAAGTTAGTTTATAAGAATTCTAGGTAATAGTACCTACCTATTACGAATATCTTTTTATTTGACCACCATCTCACCTGGTGGTAAGTGACGATGCGGCCGAAGATGGAGCATGCCTGTCTATTAACAGCCTATTTATCTAAGGATATTACGAATCGTAGATTTTATTATGGGCGACAGTTACTGCCGATTACCATTAGGCTGGTAAGCTGGAGAGGTTTTCCCTGGAGAGTACAACATGGAGTTCTTCAAGAAAGGGGTGAAAACGGTTTTACGGGGTCGTCAACGCGTGGGTGATGCCCCTGGTATTGCAAATGTCCATAGTCTGCGGTGACTGCTTACCGTTAGGCAGGCCGTAAGCTTGTTTGTCACCTGTGTGGTATAAAAAAAAAAGGCTGGCCGCCTGCTCTTTTGTCACAGCCGGTACGCGGCCAGTCAAATTTCTTTGACGCGCGAACAAATACAGGTATGTTTTTTGGTATGTTACAAACGAGCAGATAGCCGACCTGATGGTAAGTGGTAACTGTCGCTCATAACATCTATAATTCATACATTTAGGTGCCGCAGGTAACAACAATGCAGAACCGCAGGTGCGTTGTCACTGTGAGAACTTAGTTGACTTTATCCTTCAAACCGGAACACAACAATGCAAGCATTGTTGCTTAGCGGCAGAAATAAATAAGGCGGTGGTACTCCCCCAGGCGGACTCTTCAGGCTTATGTTTTTATGACAAGCAACGATTTTACATACAAATAAACTACCCATATCGTAACCGAAAATTCCGATGCTTGAACGTAGTGGTAGGTAAGCAGCTACATCCATGGCAAACTTGACGTAAGACATTGCGGATAAGATCGAAGAGGCTCGCCTGTGCTTGTTTGTTCAGGTGCTGCGTAAGCCCCAGACGTGTGAAATAGGTGCCTAAACATACCGGTATCAGGAAAAAGGTCCCGCGAAGCGAAGGATTGATATCGCCTAGTCTGTTGCTGCGATGCGAGAGGCAACGGCTTGCGACATGAAGATGCCGAAGATCGGGCAATGTGAAGAGCAAGAAAGCGGACCCTGGCAGAAGCCGGGATTGACCGCTCGGCCGCATAATGAGAGCGTGAACGAAAATGTCAACAGGATCAGGTAAAGGAAATATAATTTATCCCGGTAATCAACTTAAACATTCTGAGGAAGTTAGACTCTGGATGATTAGCCATCTTGACACAAACGGTTTCATTTGGTTTACCTTATTTAATTGAGCATAGGTGTGCTTGGTTTATCTTATTGAATTAAGTCTTAAGGCTTAATTTCGTTAATCATTAATGACATCACTATGGGCGATGATAAGGAACCAACTGTCATACATAATAAGACTTAGATAATTGCTCCAATTATTAAAATAGCATACCTATAAAAACAACAATTATCAATTTATTATTTTTAAATAGTCTTTGTTGTGGTTTCAGTCAGATATCCTGATTATATTTTAAAAGCGATGTTTTATACTTAATCATGTAAAAATGGTGGATGGATTTGGATGAAATTTGGCAGTTTATAACACAAGGTGTCTCAAAAGAAAGAATATTTATTTAGTTTACTGCGTGAACGCAACGAATCCTAGGGGCGCGGGGGTTATGTCAATCGGTAGCCTGGCTCTTGGGAATTCAGTCGCTATGGAGCGTTTCTCAGGAGGAGACCGCGCGTTGTGCGTGCGAGTGTTTTACAAAAACGGTGATTCGGCGACTAGCGCGTAGGAGATTCTGCAGTATTCGAGGTTTTCGCCACTCAAATGATGCGCCAAGCATTCCTCTTATTCGAAAATGGGTCAAAAAGTTTGAATAGACCGGTACAACGCTGGAAAAACCAAAATCCGGGCGACCAAGGTCATCAAGAACGGTAGAAAAGGTGGAGAGTGTTAATCAGTCTGTTCAAAGATCTAAAGCTGCACCCCTACAAAATTCAATTGGTGCAAGAATTAAAGCCCCGAGATGCCAGTCAGAGGCGTGACTTCGTAAATCAGGCAATTGAGCGCTTTTCAACGTTTACCAACATTTTGTTTTCGGATGAAGTTCATTTTCATCTTAATGGACACGTAAATAAGCAGAATTGCCGCTACTGGAGTGCAACGAATCCGAAACGCGTGCATCAGAAACTCCTTCATTCGCCTAAAGTGACCGTATGGGCAGCGATGTCGGCGCGAGGAATTATCGGCCCTTACTTTTTAGAAGACTAAAGGGGGCGTGCAATTACAGTGAATTCAGAGCGTTATGTGGAGATGTTAGACGACTTCTTGGTGCCTGAACTGCAAAACTTTCCTGGCTATAACCAAAGAACATGGTTCCAGCAGGACGGAGCAACGTCACACACGTCCAATACATCTCTGCCACGAGTTCGTGAAATTTTCTCGGGCAAATTGATCTCCAGGAGAGGTGACATAAATTGGCCTCCAAGCAGTCTTGATTTAACCCCTATGGACTTTTTCCTATGGGGTTATCTTAAATCTAAAGTTAACGCCAATAAACCGACTTCCCTGTCGCGTTTGAAAGAAAATATCCGTCACGAAATGGCAGCCATCTCTGAGTCCACCTGCCGAGCCGTCATAAGTAATTTTCTGTTCGATTAAATGAGTGCCGCAAAAGCGAGGGTCTACATTTGGACGATATTATTTTTAAGAAATCAATTCCCAAATTGTGTATTTTAATAATCAATAAACATTTTTCGATACACAGCTTACTTTTTTTAAATCGATCCACTAAATATAAACATTCTTTTGAGACACCTTGTATAACGTGAATTCACACACATAAACACTGGATTATAAATCAATGTGAAACTGTCTGTCCATTCTGTTACGTTTTCACACCTAAACTGCTGAACAGATTTGGATATTGGTAAATGATATTGGTGCGCTTATTAGATTTGGCTAAATTCAGAAGCAAAAAGCGTGAGAGCATATCAATGCATTGCTCATAGAATAAGGTCCATTTTTGTATCACGCCTTTTGAAAAGTCGAGCGAGGCGTAACATAAACATAAGTGATACAAAAATGGACCTTATTCTATGAGCAATACATTCCACTTTGATTTGCTCTTACGCTTTTTGCTTCTGAATTTAGTCGACTGAATTTAGCCAGCTGTAACAAGCGCATAAGGAAGTGCATAGGTTACTTACTTTTTATCTCCCAAAATTACCCAATGTTCCCACCGCACACATATGAGACCACCTCGGTAAACGGCTTACGTAGTTTACGAAAGTAAGGAGCAAATGTAATTGACCCCAATTTAGGCCAAAATTCAATGTAGGTCCTGTTGTAACCAGGCATAACCAAAACTTTGCAACATAAATCATAAAAAACTAGTATATTTTTATGGAGAATTTTAATTCCACATTATCATTACAGTCATTAGGTTTACCTACTGCCACTATTTGCGTACTTCATAGGCTTTTCACTTGTGATAAATAAAAAAAATACAGGTCACACGCAAAGCCCATTGGCCCCCATAAAGTGGTAAGTATCGTTTGCTTCAGCATTCGATTAGACTTGAGTGCTGCAGGTTTTAGGCTGTTCCAAAATACAAAAGAGTAAATAGTTGAAGAGTTTACAAAAGTGCAATGCAGGCTTATTTAATAAAGCACTACACCTTATTAAATTTATCTTTACACATAAATCTTAATATTCTTATAAGTATAGAGAGCTGTTTGACCATTTCTTGATAGTTAGGTTAAAGTGAGACGTCCATTCGTGTGACTAATCGAACACTATTAAGAAGCGGCGAAACAGACTTCTGAGCCCTAAATTAATGTATGTTAGACAGACTTTAGGTCTTCTGGCAGGTCATTCTTGGGATGCTTGTTTTCAAAGTGTTGCTTGTATGTCTTCGGGTCTGGCATCTGTGCCTGCAACAAATGTCACAACTTGTAATTCACATAATATTTAATTTATAACAGACTTCAAAGGAGGAGGTTCTTTGTTTGACCGTATTAACACTTTCGAAATTGGCGCTACGCGTGTGCGCACGACTCACCTGGCAGGTCCATTTAATATGTGCACTACAATACTTAGCACTGCTGTAGCATCTCTGCTATTTGAGTTAGCAGGGGAAGTGTTAAGATACACCTTTCTCTACAGTTCGAGGATCATTGCATAATAAATTTTATTTCTTCACATTGCACAATGGTTGAAGTGTGAGAGGTTTTTTGCTAACCTCACCTAGTGAGATAAGCGCAGTGGGGGTGATGTTTATTGCACAAGGAGTAATAGAGGACCCGCTGCATAATATTTAAGGGTCAAAAGTATATTATTTTGTACACCATCAAGAAGCCACACATGGAGTGGAAACCGTGGAGTATTTAATCAAACAAACTTGTGAACAACCGCAGCAAATGCATGTGGTATTTATTTCTAGGCCCACCCCAAATAGATAAGTCACTAATATTGAACATGGACATGGTTCATGTATGAAAAGTTTAATTAATGTGGAAGAGAGGAGAGATCTATCAGGGCCATAGCAAGTGGACCAATGTGGTCTATCCTTACAGGAAAAAAGCGAAAGTTAAATGTATTTACCTTGCATACAGCACATACATGCACAAGAGCTTTTTGTGCTGCTTTCTTTTGGTCAGACGCGCTATGCCCCGCCTGTTTCTTCATTTTGGACTGTTTCTCGGCTGCTTTAGCTTGTGATTGTATCTTCTGCTGCCCGCGTGCCATTATTCACACCTAAGAGTAAAGAATGTGATGTAGTTAATAACAAATACCGTGACATTACGATACTTACGTGGTAATCTAACATGGCAGACACTTGGTGGTTAACTAGCGCATTTACTGTAAGTAATGTAACGTAAATGAAAATAAAACAGAAACCGCATACCTTTTTAGAAAGCTACAAAAAAGAATTGAGTTCGAAACAACTCAACTCCAGTCAGCTACGAGGCGAGACCACCACTGTGGGCAAGTGTTAACACCAACAATATGGTACACTGAAAGTACGAGACCACTGATTCAAAAGACTAAGATAAAACGAAATTACGTTAATTCTAAGATTATTAATTGATACAAGAGAAAGTTAACTGAATTTTGACAACAGATGGGAATATTATTTTAATTTTTTATTTACGAAGCATCCAACTACGAGACTATGAATGAAATGTGGAGTGGAATGAATGAAATGTCAAAGTCACTTGTCACTAGTTGTCACTCACTCAACATAAACCAGACGGGGAGATTGGATGGAAGTTCGAAAGGTGTGACCAAATATACTTTCTTAAATTCGCTAAAACGTTAAAACGTTTGATCAAATTAATGTCACCAGGTTTATGAAGAATATCATCCTATTGTGTGTCAAGATTACTGAACTTTAGGAAAGGATTGATGAGACGCAGAATGGATAGTTGACAATGACGGACGTGCACTTGCTCAGCCCCGTCGCTACCTCACACTGCAACATTTACCCTGGCGACTCGAATGGCTGGACCTGCGGACTGGTACCCTGAAAAGATATTCGGTGCTTTTAAACAATTGAGGTAAAAATTATCGTAACTGTAGGGACAACCCGTAACTGTGTGTTTTGTGAAAAGGTTTATTGACAATATGTAAGTAAGTCGTCGTCGTCGTCGTCGTCCTAGCGCTTATCCCGGCCTCTGCCAGGGTCCGCTTTCCTATCCATCGCTTCTTGGGTCGCCCACGGGGACTTTTTCCTGATACCGGCAGATTCAGGCACCCACAAACTATGAACTATACAGGGTGTAAAAAGACCGCTAGCATTAATTGAAACCCCATATTCTACCCATGAAACTGAACAACTTTCCCCAAGAAACATACCCGCGGAAATGACTTCATAATTTCGCTACCTAAAAAAAATAATTAATTGCGACGCGCAATGTACATCGTCCGGCGCACGGCTCTCGCTCGCCCACGTGACCAGTGGGCACTGACCCCGCGCGGCGGCCGCTCTGGCGTATTTAACCTAACTAATAGGTATACCTTGGCTAGGCGCCACACTGAACTTTCTGCAGATATCGACAGTAGGTAGGTGGTAGGTACTGGGCTCGATTCTCGTATGATGTGAATGTCCGTAAGCAAACGTGTACGTAAGTTAGGTAGGTAGACAGCTGATCCTGTGCCTGATCATGCAAGTGCGCGCCGCGGTAAATACCTACTACGTTAAATTCTCATGTAATGTGAATGGTCGTCATACAATCATGTACCTAGGTAGGTAGGACTTTCGATCGTGAACTTTACTGCTGATATTGCCGGTAGGTAGGTGCTGGGTACGATTTTAGTATAATGTGAATGACCGTAAGCAAACGTCTAGGTAATGTATTAAGGTATGCGTACCCCTGTCTTGTTGAACTTTACTGAGTGGTAGCATGGCAGTGTTACTGCCTATGCGCATGGGCCCACGGACGGCCGGTGGCGGGTTGGCGCGCGCGCAGCCGCTGTAGGTAGTACCTACCTCCGGCCGTGCGCGCGTCACGAGTAGGTAGGTAGTAACAGGTGTGCGGCCGGGCGCACGCTTTACATTGCGTTCTTTTACTTACAGTGCATTTATTTCAACTTAAATTTGAACTTTAGGTGTCTAAATTAATTGTAAACGATTTAGTTATTGATACTTACTCCAGACCTCAGAAAAATGATAATGGAGCACAACCGAGTTTTTATTAATTGGTCATCTTGTCCAGTCCGGGACTACACACTCTTGACCAGATGTTACAACTGTCAGCAATATGGACATTCTGCTAAATACTGCCGAGAGACGAGTCCTACCTGTGGGCATTGCGGGAATTCAGGTCACGTCATAAAAGAATGTCCCAAGGCTGCCGAAGCTGCTAAATGCGCTACGTGTTTACGGTACAAAAAACCAGCAAGCCACAAGACTGGAGACGTCTCATGCCCAGCAAAAAAGAGCGCTGAACTTAGATACCTTAGTTTTATTGATTACGGGGGCGCCTAGAGCGCCGCAGCACACAGGTACTGAGCAGCGCACAACGTATGGGTACCATTACAAAAGACGTGGTACAAGACATTGATGACTCATGTAAGTATGAGTCCTTAGTATGTGACCCAGATCAGTGTTCGTCTCTCATGAACAAAAGTAGACAACAGTTAAAGGTGTTGGTACAAAACATACGTAGTATAAACTGTAATTATAATGGGCTATTGGCTTTGCAGAGCCAGATTAATTTAGATATCGATATTTTTGTGTTAACGGAATGCTGGTTATCCTCAGCCCCCTCTATCCCTCACTTAGATGGCTACGGATCTCATCTAAGTCATTCTAGTAACGTGCTACAAAACGATGGGGTAGTATTGTTTATCAAAGCTGACTTAAAAAATGTCTCGGACGAAGAACCTCAAATTGCGGACGCAAACTGTCTAGTAGCCAAAATCGACAGTGACACTGCTATCGTAGCTATTTATCGTTCACCGTCATATAAAAATATAGATAATTTCTTGAGATCCCTATGTACAATTTTATGTAACTTAACGACGTTTAAAAATGTATTTATTGTAGGTGACTTAAATATCGACATAAAATGCGGAAATCAAGACAGTCATGCAGCCGAATATCTGACGCAAATGGCATTTTACGGATTTGTCCCCGCCCATCTTCATCCCACTAGAGGACCTAATTGCTTAGATCACATACTAGCCAAAACTACTCTTCCCCTAAAAAGCCTGGTAATGAACAGTACCCTTACAGATCACTGTTCTGTATTATTTAGTTTGCAAACGAAGCTTAGTAGATCCTATGCGGTTTGTTCTCGTGTAAACCTGAACAATGAAGCAATAGCTAGTGACCTTGAAAAACTAGACATGGCCTACATTTATAACTCAAGCGATGCTAACATAGCAACCGACTACCTTATTACGGCACTGAAAAATATCACCGAGAAACACACGACAATCACTGTATTACCTAAACGCAAGAAATTAATTAAACCCTGGTTAACCCCTGGACTACTAAGGTGTATAAAAACCGTGATCGACTGCATAAAAATTTAAAAACACAACCGAATAACGAGATCCTCAAAACAACTTACTACAGGTACCGAAATTTCTGCAATAATTTATTGAAGAAATTAAAACGACAGTACGACAAAATGCAAATAACAAATGCAGGTCAAGACAAAAAAAGGTTATGGCAAGTCATTAAAAACATATCAAACATGAGTCATGTAAAAACATCTGCTCGAGCTCTAATTGCAGACTTAGCGTCAGCAGTGCAAAATGTGAACTCAGCCAATCGCTTCTTCGCTAGTATTGGAAAACATCTAGCCGAACAAGCGAATATTTCAAACTCACAATCAATTAGGCCACCTCAGTCTTCAACACAATTAACAAACTTAAACTCGTTTGCCTTACTTGAAACGGACGAAAACGAAATAGAAAACATTATAATGACGTTAAGAAACGACTGCGCTAGTGGCATTGACAACATTGCTTGCTCGTTTATTAAAAAGCATAAAAAGTACTTGATCGCGCCCCTGACACATATCTTTAATTTGTGCCTTTCAACGGGCATATTTCCTAAAGTATTGAAAAAGGCCGTCATTAAACCCATTTACAAAAATGGCGATAAATATTGTGTCAACAACTACCGCCCGATTGCCTTACTTCCCTCATTATCCAAAATTTTGGAAAGAATAGTCTATAAGAGGCTTGTAGGGTATCTGGAAAGTAATAAACTTTTAGCACCAACGCAGTATGGCTTTAGATCGGGACGATTGACTAGCGATGCAGTGGATGACCTAACTGATTATCTTGTCAGACAACTCGACTCACGCAGAAAGTGCTTAGCCATATTTATTGACCTCGCCAAAGCTTTTGATACAGTGACTATCCCTATACTTCTGGATAAACTATATAGAAAACTACCTCTCTGAGAGGACACAACGCGTTTGTATTGACAATATTATTAGCGACGAACTCCCTATTGAATACGGAATTCCTCAAGGATCTATTTTAGGCCCAATTCTCTTCCTGATATACATTAATGACCTATGTACTATCCCTCTCGCTAATGGTAGAATCATTACTTACGCAGATGACACTGCCTTGCTCTTTAGTGCGGATAGCTGGAGTGAAGTTTTCAGACTGGCACAAACGGGTTTCTTCTCAGTAACACAATGGATTAATAGAAATGCGCTTACTTTAAACACAGACAAAACGCAGTACATGACATTCTCTTACAGTTCAATTACTCAACCTCCTCCTAATATGTATTCAATAATAGCCCACTCCTGTGCCCCAAACATCCTCCTAAACTTAGGTAATGTCTGTGGTTGTTCCAAACTTGGATCGACCAAGTCAATAAAATACTTAGGAATAATTATTGACCAGCATTTAAACTTTAAACAGCATATTGACGTACTGACTACAAGAATGAGAAAACTAATATACGTATTTAAACATCTTAGACACGCAGCAGGCAAAAACTGACTAAAAACCGTGTATCTTGCATTATGCCAGTCCTTACTAACCTACTGCAATACGTCATGGGGTGGCCTTCATAAAACGACTTTGATTGACTTAGAAAGAGCACAGAGAGCTATTCTAAAAGTGAGTTCCTTCCGTCCCTTCCGATACCCGACAACGCAATTACTTACCGAATGTGATGTTTTATCAGTCCGTCAATTATTCATTCTGCATACTATCATGAAAAAACACTCCCTAGTGCCTTTAAATCCCGGAACCCAGACCAGCCATAGACGAACAGACATCGTGTGCAGCAATGAACTGTTCCGCGCACAACATTCACATCGATTTTTCTGTTTCCTTGGTACGTACCTGTATAATAAAATAAATCGTACCCTATGCATTCACCCCATGAATTGCTATGGTTGTAAGGTTACTCTTACAAACTGGTTAAAAGGTAAATCGTACGAGGAAACGGAAAAATTACTCGAAGTGGTCGCTTAGTTCATAATGTTACAAAAATAAATATATATTATTGTAAATTATATCAATTAATAACTAATTCCGGTACAAAATGTAAACATTACTTTTATTGTTGTATTAATAAATACAGTCATAAGCACTAACCTACATTAAAATTGACCTACTAACATCGATACCTAAGACACAGGTAAACTACTTACTTAGTTTAGGTATCTAGTTAATATGAATTTAGCATGTACCTATATTAAACTACTTAATAACTAGGATAATAAATAAATTAAAATTGTTCTCCTAAAATAATTTAACATAAGAAGGTACTTATTAACGTATATTTAACGGTGTAAATTTTAGACTTAAGTTTTTCTTGAATAAATTATTATTATTATTATTATTACTTGATATTTTTTAGTACAAAAATACAACTTTTTTTTTTAAAAGAATCTCGATTTCTGCCTAAACTAAGAGTTTCCGCGGGTATGTTTCTTGGGAAAAGTTGTTTAGTTTTAGGGGTAGAATATGAGGTTTCAATTAATGCTAGCGGTCTTTTTACACCCTGTATACAGGGTGTTTCATAATATATGTATAAAGCCGTGAACTGGGTGGAGTGCTAAACGTATTAAAACGATAGGTACAATCATTTTTTTCTTGCGTGGAATAGTTCGCAAGAAAATGACTATCGAACTTTTTCTTTTTCAATGTCGATAATGACATTTTAAAAACGAAAGACCGCATCTCTAGAAATCAATTGTAATAGGTTACTCAAGTTCATAATCAGGTCAATCAACCGAAGTCTACAAATTTACCAATTACAGATAGGATATAGGTGTTGTATTTTTTGGTTCGAGGGTTCTGTACCAAAAAATATTGTAATCAATTATGATTTTAATTCAAAAGGTTCATTCATAGTTTTATCGAAAGTGCACCACCACCTAACTAATAGCAAAGTAGACTAATCCAAATTACTGTAGCATATTAATGTAGCAAACTCTAATTAATGTAACATCTTTGTCTTTACGACTTTGCTTTCTCATGTCATGTCTATCAGTAATGTTTCAGTGTCGCGTAGGCAATCGTACATATCTGCCATGAGATTTTTCGATACTTACACACACATATTTTAGTATCAAGTAAAATAAATAAAATACCCAAGCGCCGCCGGCCGTAATGAATGTAACATAAATAAAACAAAGACTGTAGGTAGTGGAGCTTAAGACAGAACCCTCTACTGATGTGGGCAAGGCGCAAACTCCCAGTAGATTGTTATCGGCTATTAATGATGATTAAAATGCGTAAGATTTCACGAACATTTCTCATCACCTAAAATGAAGTAAATGATTCTTAGTTGATGGAGCTATACCTGTAAATATCCCATGCTTCACCCAGTTGGAGAACTTAGTTTACCTAGGTGGAGCACGGATACAAACACAATTTTAGAAATTACTGTCTAGGTTACTGTCATTGTACCAAATTACCCGATAAAATAGTGGTAAGCAAATTTAATCTGTCAGCGTCATCATAAGTATTATTATTATCCCACTGTTGGATTCGCTTGAGCCTCATTTTATAAAATAAATAAAATTAACATTAGGGTGCATCTCCTAGGAGAACATAAAAGGCGAAATAAGTAAGACTCCTAAAACACGGATCCCTAAATAGGAATTCTTTTGTGCGCCGCCGTCACGCCGACAAACGCCCCGCCGCCACGGGCCGAGGCGAGCCGGCCTGTGGCGGTGCCTTTTACCTACGGCGCGGCTTCCATTGACGAAATTTACCTACTTTCGTGTCGTGTTCGTTCATTCGGTTTTTAGCTTTTCGCGTGATCGAAGTGATTACTTGTTGCGTTGTATGTGTAGGATACCTAAGTACCTACTGTGAAGATAACTGTGATAAGAGTGTTAACGATATGAATGAATGAATGATTTATTGCTTCAGGTACCAGCAATAACGTAGTCTTGTCTGAGTTCAGCGTTCAACAGTTTAAGTATTGTGATATTCATTATTCTATGCATGAGTGCAAACTAGCAGTAGGCCAAACACCATGCTGCCTACCTACTTACGTATTGCATAGCAACCAGTTAATGACCTGGTTTTGCTCTCGCGCACGAGGGCCTAGGGTCTAGACCATGATCCAGGATTTCGCATTTCAGGTACTTACAGTGGAGCGACTGCCATCTGACACTCCTGAGTTCTGCCTGACCCTGCTACCAGAGGAACTTGATTGCCTGACCAGATTGGATCATGGTTAGACATTCAGTCGCCTAAATGTGCATGTTTCATCACGATGTTTTCCGTCATTGTTAAAGCATCGGTTAGTATTTAACTAATGTAAGTACATAAGTCAGAAAAGAGTCACTGGTACATGGCGGCAGTGGGATTCGAACCCGGTACCTCTCGCGTACGAGTCACACCTATTGAAAATAATTTGTGTAGGTAAGTTCCTAGTTAATTTAGTAGATCTTATGCGCTTATTACATTTGGCTAAATTCAGTCGTTTTAATTCAGAAGCAAAAAGCGTGAGAGCATATCAAAGTAAAATGTATTGCTCATAGAATAAGGCCCATTTTAGTATCACGCCATTTGAACATAATACGAGTGATACAAAAATGAACCTTATTCTATGAGCAATACATTCCACTTCGATTTACTCTCACGCCTTTTGCTTCTGAATTTAGTCGACTGAATTTAGTCAGGTGTAATAAGCGCATTATTCATGTAGATAAGTAGGTAACATTTAGTTCGACGCCTGGTAGTAAGATGTAGGAGGTTCGTTTGTTTTGATATGGATGGCATGAGCTTATTAAACTCCTCCTTATGGTGCGTACACACTCAACGTAACTGCGTTTGGTCGATTGCTTCTATCCGTTTGATGTTACCGCCACGCTGCGCTGCGGATCGCCGGCCGGCACGCGCCAACAAACAATCGTTGACCGAAACCGGTGCGTGTGTACGTAGCATTAGGCTCCTGGTAGTAGGCTTAAGAAGATTGCTCTATTTTCATAGGGGTCGCACGAGGTTATTGAACTGCATCTTGTAGGAGCATCAACTTGAAATAGAGCTGCGCTTCAACGTAGTCGATATGGTTATTTTTCTTTAAAAACGAAGATTTTTTAATGAAAATTAAAATTCAATGTCCGGATAATATGAAGTCGCCAGTGTACTCTTTGCAAGCTATACTTTAACACCCTTTCGGCTTTATACATGTATTACGTAACACCCTGTAAACAGGCACCTATTTCCCACATATCCTTGAGGCTTACGCAACACGTGACCTAAGTATCTACTAAAAAAATGCAAAAAGTTTTCCTCTTTGGAAATTTTTCTAGTCATGTAGCATTAACTATATCTATATCGAGTTCAGTTTTTTTAGTCAGAGTTTATTATTTTTTTCGTAAATAAAAGCTATGGAAACTACATAAATCAGTCAATACTGGTCACACTAAAAACTACAACTGTCAAATTAGCCAAATTGTCTTTGGCAAGAGAAATTTATTTGTCTTTGGTCATTCCGGAATATCCGGATACCGCGACTTCGTCCGTGTAAAATTCGGTTATGTCGATATAGGGTTCTTAATGTAGGTTCGTATGCGAAATTTATTTATAGAGAGTAGGTTATAAACTAGAATATCTGAGTGCCAAAATCATGGCCACAATCTACATGTTTCCGTTCTGTTTCACAAAAATAGCTGATTGACAATGACAGTTATGAGCTTGCTTAGTTTTTGATCCGTGGTTGTTTTGTTTTGATTGTAGGATTGTGAAAGGTTTTCGTTTCTATTATTTTTATGTGGGTCTAAGTTCTAAATAGAGTGCTGTGATGTTTGGATTATCATTTTGCAATTATTTGAATGGTTGATCCTTAAGATAAAATAGAAAGAAATTATTTCAATAATGTTTCGCCGCTGTCGTGCCATAACCGCATTGCCGGTTCGAGCGGCGTGTTTTCGAGGTTGCTCTGGCAGCCAAAAGGACTCTGGTTCAAAGTCAACCGCCGCTAAAGACGCGGACGCATCTCCACTTCGTCGTTTACTGGATGAGTCGAGTGCATTCAATGAGGCTGACCATTCGGAAGGAGAGTTGCATTGGGCCACACAGCCGTACGCAGCACAGCGGCCGGGCTCCAAATCCCGAGCGCCGCCCGCGCCGGTACCCGCCGATACCACCGTCATACTATTCCCAGGACAAGGCACACATTTCGTTGGCATGGGTGCGCGTTTCGCCGACATACCGCCTGCCCGTCAACTCTACGATCTTGCTTCAAACGTTGTCGGGTTTGTACTGTTACTTACTTGCGATTCAGTAAAAAGAAGGAATGCTTTATTAACAGCTTTGCTGAGGTGAGACAAAATCTAACTGAAGCCTATAAGCTGTTTCCGAAATGATAAATTTGGATCAGAAGTTTTGAGGTTATTTACAGCCTTTGAGGACCCAGTGAAAATTTTTATTGCAAATACAATATGTTTTGTAACAAATGATTTTTGGAGTTACATCACTAGTTTCATAAAAATTCCTTGAGTAGTTTAATTCACTCATACATAAATTGTTGTTTATAATATACAACATGGAGTTCTTCAAGAAAGGGGTGAACAATTTTTTATGGGGTATTGCAAACGTTTATAGGCTGCGGTGACTGTTTACTATCAGGCAGGCCACTTGTTTGCCACCTTATGATATAAAAAAATTATGTGTGATGTGTCAACAACCTCATCCTGATCTCACCTCTTTAATTTGCTTTTTTGTTCTTCTGTGAATAGCAGAGATACATCATATAAACCACTATGGAGATATTTTTAAACCTGTAGTACGGCCAAGCAAATATAAGATTACGCAATACATGGAAACACAATTAACAAATTGAATTGAATACAAGAGCAAAACGCTCTGCCACACAATCACATCCCTTATCACATCAACAGCCCATAATATTACATTGCCTCTGCATTGTCATAATCTCCATGCCTGGTAGACCGGTTGGAGATCTCGTTTAGAAAATTCTGCTGCCCATTTTATAGTTTTTTAGAGGCTTGCCTGCCTCAGGGTCTGTTTGCCATATGTCTGGCAAAGTTGAAAATGGCACCAATATAGCAAATCCCATATAAATAAAAGAATGCTTACCCATGAATGTCATCTAATTTTAAGGAAAGAAGTACAAAGCAAGGTTCCCACATTGGGAACACCACTCCCATTATTAAGAGGGGCCTACCCTACAGACCTCCAAGGATCTTTTGGCACGTAGCTGAAATCAGAACTAACACTAAATAACTAGCTGATGTTCTAAAACCACACCCTTATCCAAGTGCCAAAAAATCCTTGTAGGTTTGTTATATACACATAATTCTCATAGAGGATAACATTAGTAATTTGCCACAACCAGGTGGGACATGTGGGAGGTGTGCACTCGCGGGCCGGCGCAGCGTCTAGAGGAGGCGGCGCAGCAGTGCGTCACCGTGACCGCGCTCGCTGCGTTGGAAGCCGCAAGGGACCAGCGACCCGCCGCTGTAGAACGCGCCGTGGCAGCTGCAGGGTTCTCGCTTGGCGAGTTTGCAGCATTGGTGTTCGCTGGTGCACTGTCTTTGGAGGGCGCGTTGCAAGTCTTGGGCGTCAGAGCGGCCGCGATGCGCGCAGCTGCGGCGGACCGCCCCGGCGGGATGCTAACGTTATTCATGGCTCCGGATGCGAGATTACCAGCGGCGCTAGCGGCAGCGCGCGATGCGGCGCGATCATCCGATCCACAATCACTGGAGCCAGTTTGCACGGTCGCAAGCGACCTGCATCCTGGTTGCAAAGTCGTGGCCGGCGATGAAGCCTCCCTTCGGTTCTTAGAGCGAAACGGGCGACAGTATGGCATAAAGCGGGCTGCTCGTGTGGCCGGTTGCGGTCCGTTTCATTCAGCTCTGATGGCGGCGACTCGGGAGCCGGTGGCGGCGGCGCTGGATGCCGCGGGTGTTGAGAGGCCACGGCTGGCGGTGTGGGGCGGTGTTGAAGCGCGCCCTTATCGAGACGCCAAGCACGTGGCGAAAGGCCTTGCGAGGTTGGCGGCCCAGCCATTGCGGTGGGAGCAGACCCTGCATGGACTATTCGCGAGGCCGCGGGACGCTGCCTTGCCGCTAACGTTGGCGCTGGGTCCAGGCCGCGCGCTCAGAGCCACCCTGAAGAAGGTCAACGCTCGCGCCTGGGATGTCTCCTTGCAGATAGACGTTTAACGAGTGTGAGAGTGGTGATTAGTGAGTTATTTATTTTTAAGATACTGAAGTGTACAGGACTACTAGTGTTCGAAATCGGTGCAATAACGACGTGAAACTAATTTAATAATAAAATAAAATACGTTATTTAGTTAATGTAAACAAACACGCAAAACAAATGAGACAATAAATGCTGGTAGTTAATAATTTGTATATTATCATACTATAAATGTTGTAATTCTATCGTACAATAATGCTTACCATCAGACAGGGCGCAATCTTGTTGCCACCTTAGTGGTATAAAAAATATTAAAATATTTTTTACACAGGTATTCACCACGTTTTTTTTTAATTCCTTTAAGAAAAAGCAATAAAAACCATGTAAGAGAAAGCTAAATTTTTTAACATAGAAGGCAGTGTCAGTGCTACTAATATGCCTACCTAACTACCTTGAGAGGTTTCCCCTGGAGAGTACAACATGGAGTTCTTCAAGAAAGGGGTGAAAAGGTTTTTACGGGGTCCCCAACGCGTGGGTGAAGCTCCTGGTATTGCAAACGTCCATAGGCTGTGGTGACTGCTTACCATCAGGCAGACCTTAAGCTTGTTTGCCACCCTAGTGGTATAAAAAAACGTAACCATACTGTATGGGTCAAAATAAAATCAAAACATTGTATCAGTAAAATAAACTATATCTCAGAAAATAAATATTTGTCTATAGATTACAGGTTAGATTCTGCTTATACATGATTGGCTCAATTGGCAATTTTTAATTTCGCAGTGACACTAGTCAAAAACCACGAATCGCATATCACGAATCGGCTCAATATAAAAACGAATCACGAAACTGTGAATAGGCTTAGGGATAACAACAGAAATCACGATCACAACGCTAACGGGTTGATGGTAAGTTGTCCGCCCTGGTCGGCCACTGTTTTGCCCAGGGTCGCTAGTCGCTTGAACCTAGACAGATCTGAGGTGTTTCGGGCTTCTGCCAAGGCTCTAGGGATTCGTAACACGGCGCCTTCGGCATAGGCCGCGGCTAGGGCGGGCTCGTGGGCTGAAGCACTAGGTCTTGAGGCGCGGGAGAGGACGGCCGCAGCTGAGTACGTGTCAATGGCGGCTGCTGCCAGACGCTCTAGGACCTGGGGGAGAACGGCAGTCAGTTAGTAGTGTTTGGATAGTATAATAAAGTAAGAACAAAATGGACCCTATATCATGTCATCCGAGCGGTCAATCCCGGCAGAAGTCGGGACCAGGGCCAGGGTCCGCTTTCCTACTTTTTCTTCTCCACTTTCCCCGATCTTCGGCATCCTCACGTCGTAAGGCGTATGTCAACACTATATCGTGTGCTGTATTCGAATTACGAATGAAAGGATAGAGCTCGCTTTTATATAAATGATGGACAAGAAGACTTCCTCATCCACCTCATCCCGGCACCTTGGGACGACGGACCATCTTGCCTTTGGTCTGCTAGGGTTTCTTGTAGTCGTTATTGGCCCCACAAAGTTAATTTCCGACTCCAGCGACCATCCGAATACCTCATGAGATGACCAGCTCACTGCCACTTTAATCTGGCAACCCTATTCCTATCCGTCCGTCTACGTATCTCGGTATTCTTGATACGAACCCTTAGGCATATCTGTAGCATAGCCTTCTCCATCGCTCTCTGCGCAATATTTAGCCTTCGCATCATGTCATCTGTGAGTGTCCACGTCACAACAAGGTCTCAGTGATACAAAAAAGTAAAATCTAGACCCCTCACCTGCTGCTCATCAGCAACTCCCCTCCCGTAGCGTCGCACCGCAGCTTCCACCGTGCGGCCAAAATCGGCCACACAATTGGAAAATTCACTCGCGAGGGTCTTCAAGGGCCCAGCCACCAGCAGAGGAAAGCCCAGATCACACACAGAGCCACTATTCACACAGCTGCTTACCTGCTGCTCATCAACAACTCCCCTCCCGTAGCGTCGCACCACAGCCTCCACCGTGCGGCCAAAATCGGCCACACAATTAGACAGCTCGCTCGCGAGTGGCTTCAAAGGCCCAGCGACCAGTGGGGAAAGCCCCAGGCCTATGGGAGCGGGGGAGAACCCCACGGCGGCGGTGGCCCGGCGCGCGCCTTCGCTGAATATGAGGCCCAGGTTGGCGGTTGGGTTCTTGAACGCCCGTTGGAGCTCTTGGAGGTGGGAGCCGGCGAATTGGATGCCTGTGGGATGGGGTGATAGGAGAGTTAGAAAGAATTGTGAGAATTGTCGATGATGCCATGCTCACAAGTAGTATAGAGCCGCTGAGCCAACGGAGGGATTTCACTTCCCTTTGTGTGTTCTACCGCTTGTAAAACGTTATTTGGATGACAAAAATCCTTGGACATAAATATTATAATTAATTAATCTACGTTTTACAAACTGACATTGAAACTTATTATTTCTAAATCAATATCTGACATTTTGTTAAATTATGCTATTCATATTATTATTTTACTTATTTTAGATGAATATAATCTGGAACTTAATCTTAGAATTGTAATTTCTAAACCAATCAGAAACTTGGCGAGATCTGAAATTTGATAAAATAGCTATACTGATAATTACTTATTTTGTTATTATTTATTTTAATGATTACTGACCAGCACTGAATTTAATGACATGTTTTATTTCAATGTTATTATTTTTATTTTTTTATATACATACATATATTTTATCTTAATCATATTATATTCTCAATGAAATCATATTCAATTACATTTTAAATGGAATCTCCAATTGATATTTTATGTAATAGTGATATGAGATGTGAATTTTATACTGTGTAACATAAGCTCAGATTGTATTATAGATGAGAATAATCGTTTGCGATTTTGCGAGCGGCATCGTTGATGTGCTCGGTGCGGTGACAGTCAGACAGTGTCACAGTGACAGGTGGCGGGCGCTGGAGTTGCGGTTTATGTTTTTTTTTTCTGTGGCCGTGCCTACCTGCTGTTTTGACTGGTCGGTCGGTCTCAGCACGGCCAAGGAAATGCGCTTCATGATGCCGCGGCGCCTAGCAGTTTAAAATGCTTACCTACCGATTTTTATTTAATGTTACCTATGTAGGTATGACGTTCATAAGTGTTTGTAAAAACCTAATTTGAATAAATGTTTTTGAATTTGAATTTGAATTTGAACGGTATTTGTTCTGAAGAACTGTCAGACATGATGCCTACAGCTACATTCTATCTTCGCACCGCTCACCACCGACAGGGAGTTCATCCTCACACCTAGGAGCCCAATTGGTCGCGAACTGTGCGGTTCCAAAGGAACTTTCTCCCACGCACACTAAGGTTGTGGAATGAACTACCTGGAGAGGTTGTCCCTGGAGAGTACAACACGGAGTTCTTCAAGAAAGGGGTTAAAAGGTTTTTACGGGGTCGGCAACGCCTGCAACCCCTGGTATTGCAAACGTCCATAGGCTGCGGTGACTGCTTACCATCAGGCAGGCCGCATTGTTAGTATAAAAAAAAAGTTTATGGCAGCTACTACTATATACTACGGCATGGCCGATCCAGGAGGCAGCTCCGAATTGAGCAAGGACATTTTGTTTGTTTAATGCAGTACCTTTTCAATTGAGGACGTTTTGCTCCAATGCCATTTTACGCTATGGATGTTTTTCCAACGAGGACATTTTGCCCTGAGAACCTGCCACACCTAATTGAGCTAGACAGTTGATATTAATCTTTATGCAATATAAAATAAAGTTGCTTTTCAAATGAGGAGGCCTGGTTGGACGTCCGACCAAAGTCGGCTCGCCCGCGCATCTGGAAAGCGACGTCATTTATACTACGTAAGGATTTATATCAACAACTGTCTAGCTGTATCTTTTGCCCATAGTATCTGACACCTGAGAGTTATTGCGCAGTAGTACAGTTATGCGCAGTGGTGGCCGAAATGGCGATGCGTTCTCAGTAGATATAGCATTTTCATTTACTTATCTTATTTTTCCATCATGTCTTGTTTGTTTGACACTACAATCTTATACACACCAATACGATATACTCTATGACCATATCGAGTGTCATCCACAAACACCTAACTCACCAGTGAGCGCAACAAACAGCCTCAGGATATCATTGGTCCCCTCGAAGATGCGGAAGGTCCTCAGGTCCCGAAGCACTCGCTCCAGCCCGGTGGCCTTCATGTAGCCCATCCCGCCGAGGATCTGGATCGCCTCGTCCACTACTATCCAAGCGGAGTCGGAGGCGAACACTTTGGAGATTGCTGCCTGGGAAAAGAGAAAATTGAATATTTAATTGAATATTTTATCATTAGGGGCCACTTCTAAGCTCGCGTTCTTTACAAATGTTATTTTTTTTTCTTAGATTTGTATGTCTTCTCGTGACCATGGTGGGGGTGGGTGTAACCCTCCTAAAACTACCATTCGCACAGCGGGGCTATGGTCTAACTCAGTTGACTACTGAATTTGACATTAGATAATTCTACACTATGTAATTTACGTTGGCCACTGGCTATACCGTCCACCAAATTAGAGTAGTGTAAGATTATTATGTCACTGTGATAGCCAATAAATGTAATAATATTATTAATGACCGTTCAAGTATTACGTAAGCAAGTGCTTGAGGGCTGGAACTATGCTTACTTTAGCTGACAATGGGGAAGGAAGAGTCGAAAATCACAAAAATCCTGTTTACGCAATACTTGAGCCCTAATCATCGCGATCGGCACTAAATTCGCACATGGCAGCAGTGTGTGATAACAAGAAACCCATACATCTTATTTTATGGTCCTTCGATTTTCAAACCAGTACCAACTTCTCAAGTGAGAATCGGTTTCGTTGTTCCCATAAAAGCCTTACCTAGATATGGTAATCCATATCGTCTATGTACGATAGCGTCTTTGTAGCGTACTTCAGGGTAGCCATGCGAGCGAGCTTGTCCTGGACTGAGCCAAATGAGGACTATCATGAGTTAGAAATTCCCCTAGATGGCGCTGCTGGCGAGTAAGGTCCGTTGTCAAAATACCTCGCGCTATTGGCCAGAATCAAACGCTCTAAGCTGATAGTTGGATTTCAGCCAATAGGACGGCGTTATTTTGATAGTGACAAGACCTTACTCGACAGTCGCTCGTACTGCTATCAAAGCTTACCTCGAGATGATAATCCGTAGATCCCATATCCATGTTCCCGCTGACGATGTACGCGAGTGTCTCTGTAGCGTACTGCAGGGTGGCCATGCGCGCTAGCTTGTCCTGGATGGAGCCGAATTCGGCGAGTTTCTTGCCGAACTGCGTTCGCGTGGCGGCGTGCTCGGCTGCGCTCGCGAGCGCTGCTCGCTGCGTGCCCGCGAGCGCGGCGGCCATGCCGAACCGTCCGTTGTTTAGGATGTTCATCGCCACCTGGGAAGCAAAGGGACATAAATTAATAAATTAATATTTAATATTTGATTTATTACTTCACACAAAGGTTACATAATTTCGCTATTAATCAATACAAAGGTACTAACATAAACAGCCTTGTGAGAACCTGGAGTCTGAAAAAGGCATTCGACCTGTACTTCAGATCTCCAGGCACAAATGAAATCAATTTAACAGAAAAAATTATGTGTGTGTGTGTTTATAGCCCTTATCTCCATCGGGAGACGCGACCCGGGCGAGCGCTTTATCCTTATGACTTTATATTTTATTTATTATATCACTTACCACCAGGTGAGATGGGGGTCAAATGCCTGGCTAGACAAACTAAAAAAACCCGCTTATCTTTAGGTCAAAACGATTAAGTTAAAAGGATCACGGAGGTCAGATGGCAATCGCTCCACTGTTATTGTCTGATCTGCCAAATCCTGGATCATGGTCAAGGCGGGCCCCGGGCCCTCATGTACGGGAGCACAACCGGGAAAATAACGAAAAGGTGATTATTTTTTATCATTAGGTTGAAACATTCCATTCTTATCTTAATAGCTATACAGGGTCAGCAATCTAAATGGGTCAGTGAGGAGAAATCTGAAACTATAAGAGATAGCGTATCTTTTCATAGAAACAACGAGGCCGACTTTAGAATAAATAATAACTGCATTCATATCTTTTGCTCTAAATCTAAATGAGTTTATAACAATATTTTTTTCATTTTTTAAACATATATTTAAATGCAGTTATCCTTTTTTCTAAACTCGGCCTCGTGGTTCCTAAGAACAAATTACGCATTCCCTATTAGTTTCAAATTTCTCCATACTGACCCATTTAGATCCATCACCTGTATAGTCGTATGTCTCTCACTCTCAATCCCGAGACAGATCAACCAGTCCCCAGTCCCAGGGTCCCCTCACTATCTCTTTTGTTAAGACAAATAATACAACACAACAACATAATAATGGGACAAGATAATGAGGTCAAAGATAATATAATACTACAATAATGAGGTTAATTGATTGAAGTTAATCGTGTTAACCCATAATAAACTAAACAAAATAGGACGTTTACACACCCATACGTACAGAGCGCGCGCGAGTTCATGTCCATCGGGCCCGATCGTCTAACTCGGACGGATTGAGCGAGTGAGATGGCGATGTACCGAGCGTAATTATGTAATTATTTAAGCGGTCGTGCCCGATGGACAAG
This sequence comes from Blastobasis adustella, assembly GCA_907269095.1. Lineage (NCBI taxonomy): Eukaryota > Metazoa > Arthropoda > Insecta > Lepidoptera > Blastobasidae > Blastobasis > Blastobasis adustella. The sequence goes on from OU026123.1 coordinate 18,713,089, forward strand.
AACTCGCGCGCGCACAGTGGTATTCATTTCTTATTCGATATGTGAAAAACACGGACGGGAAATTAACGTCCTAGCGTTTACGCACTTAGGGTATAGTAGGGTCGTGATGAAACCTGCACATTCAGACGACTCAATGCGTAACCATGATCCTATCTGGACAGCTTCCCCTGGTAGCAGGATCCTGGAGGTCAGATGGCCGTCGCTCCACCGTAATTATCTGATCTGCCAAATCCTGGAGTATGATCAGGGCGGGCCCCGGACCCTCGAGCCAGAGAGCACAACCGGATTAACACCAAGATGGTGGTAATTCAAACCAGCGAGGTATTCATTTTTATTATTTTCTGTCGTCAACTGGTACCTGTGAATTTGCTTTCTAATTTGTTTCTTACCGCGACTGAACTATAGTCAATAAACATATTATGTCTATCTTACCTTGAACCCGTTCCCGACGCCTCCCAGCACGTTCTCGACAGGTATCTTGACGTCTTCATAGTAAATCTCAGCGGTGTTGGAGCACTTGATGCCCATCTTGCTCTCGGGCGGGCCCGAGGACACGCCGCCGAAGGACCGCTCCACTATGAAGCCTGTCACCTGCGAATTGATGACTCGTAGGTGACTTTGAATCTTACTTATCCTACTTAGTGATATTATAAATGCGAAAGTGCGAAAGTTTGTACGGATATGTGTTTGGGTGTCTGTTAATACTTCACGCAAAAATTACTGAATGGATTTTGATGTTTGGCAATAATATAGCTTATAAACAAGAATAGCACATCTATACATTGTATAGATAGTCGCTTTCCGCCGTCTGTCTTAGATCTTTTAAACTACTAAGCGACTAAAAGATCTAAGCGAACTTAGATACATAGAGACTGATGGCAGGAAGCGACTTTGTTTTATACTATGTATAGGTCACATTCGTCCAGGTTTCGCAAAAGTAACAATTCCAATAATTGAAATCAGAGAATTGTTAGTAACAGCGTTACGTAATTAGCCCACTGACGTTGCAGACCTGGGAATCCGGGTTCATTTGTCGACTGTAATCCACTAACCGGCAAACTTGCAAAGTTCTGGTAGTAACCAATGCCCGGTCACCCCTTAACTTACCTTATCGACGGTCTTCCCGTCCTTCTCGACCGGTGTCTGCGCGAACACAGTCATGATCTCGGCGATCCCGCCGTTGCTGATCCAGATCTTGGAGCCGTTGAGGATGTAGTGCTTGCCGTCGGGCGAGAGGACTGCGCGGGACCTAAGAGGGAGATCATCATCATTATCATCAATGAAGAAAAAAGTTTGCGCCAGAGAAGACAGCGAAGTGGACTGTTATAGGCTGTTGGTGTGATGATGATGTGGTTTGTCATAGGGCCTAGGCCAAACAATATTTTAGACAGGCTTCAAGAATATCTGGGAACAGCTTCCAATAAACCAACTGACAGAAAAACGACGAAAGTCCCCGACCAAGTAAATATACACTCAAATATTTGCTAAATTACTAAAAAGCGATTTTAATGAAACAAAGCTAAGAGCTCGATTAAACTGGCTACCAAATGAGAAAACCGCATCGTAATCGGTCTACCCGTTCGGTAGCTACGATTTATTTATCGTATGACTTTTAAGTTCCTACTGCTACTTAAATGTTTAAATTTTCAATTTACATTTCGTCAAGTAGGCGAGAGCTTCGGCCGAAACGGACTGAAAATCTTCCGCTTGCCCGCTGAATCAGAATCATAATCAGAAAATTTTATTGTTAAGACTGTGCTAACAAATAAATGTTTACATGTTTACATCAGTTACCCTTTCGGGTGTACAATAATTATAAAAACTTACAAAAATAACAATTATTAAATTCTAAAAGCTAAAACCGAGAAACATATAATTTAGAAATGAAAACAACAACAAGATAAACTAAGTTAATATTTAACATAGATACTATTATCATTATAATATTCCTGTAAATTGTAGAAAACTTTATTTGACAACATATTTTTTAAATTATGTTTAAATTTATTAGTTTTAAGTACTTTTATTTCTTGGGGTAAGTTGTTATATATTTTTATACCTGTTGCGTATGTACTCTTTGAATATATTCTTGTATTTATTTGGGGAACTTGTAAATCGTTTTCATATTTGGATGTAGTGTTTGATCTTAATGTAGCTTTTTTATTAAAGTATGATTCGTTAGTTTTTATGAAGTTACAAATTTCAAGAATGTATAAGCTTGATAAAGTTAATATATTTTTTTCCTTAAATATTCCTCGAAGAGAATCTGTATTTTTCATCTTAAAAATATTCCTTAAGCATTTCTTTTGCATTAAAAAAAGTGAGTTGATATTGACAGAGTTACCCCAGAATATTATTCCATACGTAAGTAGAGGGTAAACGTAACCATAATATGCACTTAAGGCTACATCTTCCGAAGCTATGTTAGTTAAAATCGAAAGTGCATAACAATAACTGGATATTCTTTTATTTATTTTGCTAATATGTTCCTTCCAATTTAAGTTAGTATCAATCGTTAAACCCAAGAATTTCATGTCATCTACTATTTCAATTTTTTTATTTGAGTTTATCAAGTTAATGTTTCGGCCTGATTTTCCGTAATTTTTGTATTCTATTAGTTTTGTTTTTTCTAAATTTACTTTTAAATTAATTGTCTCTAGCCAACATATGACTTTACTGAATGTATTTTGTAATTCACTGGCGATGTCGTTATCATCACTATCAGGTATTAGAATTGTCGCGTCATCAGCAAACATTACACAAAGATGATTTGTAATCGACGGCAGCTCATTTACATAAATCAAAAATAGTAATGGCCCCAGTATACTGCCCTGAGGTACTCCTAGAATAGTGTCTTTAAATGTGGATTGTATCTGTTCTATTGACTTTGTATCTTTATTGTATATATCTATTGAAGTTGCCTGTTGTCTGTTTTTTAGATAAGATTCAAATAATTTGAGAGCGTTTCCCCTTACTCCTATTCTTTCTAATTGTATTAGTAATATGTCATGAACGACACAATCAAAGGCTTTTGTTAAGCCTAAGAATAAGCCCATACATCGCTTTCTATTGTCTACTGCCGTCCATACTTGTTTTAAAGCTTTAAATATCGCTAAGGTAGTATTTTTGTTTTTTTGAAATCCGAATTGGTCCGAACTCAAGATATTATATTTGGTTGTGAATGAAATTAGCTTATTATAAATGACTTTTTCAAAAATTTTAGAAAAGCATGACAAGAGTGCTATCGGTCTATAATTACTTATATCTGTTGTAGGACCTCTTTTGTGCAGCGGCCTTATGATTGCTTTCTTAAGGCTATCTGGGAAGCAGCCACTTTCCAATGAAGTATTAATAATGTGAGTTAAAGGTTCGGCTATGTGGTCGATGCATAATTTAATTAACTTTATGGGTATATTGTCATATCCTGTACTCTTCCTTTTTTTTAATTGTTTTATTATTAACTTAACTTCATTTGTAGTAACCGGGGTTATGTACATACTATGGCAATTTGGACTCGTTTTTGGTTCGTATTCTCTAATATTACAATTATTAGCGTTACAGAGGTTAATAAAGAAATCGTTAAATGTTTTTGTTATAAACAAAGGATCGGTGCTAGATTGATCACCTATAATGATTTTTTCGATAGTCGTTTTAAGATCATTTACCGCAGTAGTATTTTGTTTTATTAAATACCATGTGGCTTTCCCTTTATTAGTACTTCTATTTATGTATTTAATATTGGATGTCTTTTTTGACTGGCGAATTGCTTTTTTAATATTTTGCAGTATTTCTTGTATTTAATTACCTCGTCTTGATTTCTATATTTTTGTATTTTTATATGCATCGCTCGTTTGGTTTTACTAGCTATATCTATGCCTTTAGATTTCCATTTAGCTTGCTTTTTGTAGGTTACTCTTATTTTTTGAATCGGAAAACATAAATCAAATACCAAGCTGAACTTTTCAATAAACATCTCGTAAGCAATGTTGGCATCAGTTTCTTTATAAATTTCGGAGAAATTTATTTGATTTATTTCGGAGAAATTTATTGTATTTTAGGAATGTTTCTACATTACTGTCTATATTTCGTCTATAGACATACCAGTAACGTTCTTTGAAGCCTTGGGTGCATTTTACTTTTAGTTGTTGTGCTGTGTGATCTGATAAGCCTATATCTAATACGTGCGCTTTATAGTTTTTTATATTTGTTAATATATTGTCAATGCAAGTTTTAGAATGAGGACCTATTCTGGTGGGTTCATGAATGACGGTCTGAAGATTAAATAAATTAACTGTTTGTAAAAAAGATTCACTTTTATAGCTCTTTTCCATAGTGTTAATATTAAAATCCCCTGCAGCGATTATTTTCTTTTTATTACTTCTATTGCGTAAGGTTAGTTTTTGAAATAACTTTTCTAAACATTTGAGGAATATATCTAAGTTGCCGTTTGGTGTCCTGTAGATGCTGATTATTACATAGTTCAGTTCGGGTATAGCAACACCGCAGCATTCGAAATGTTTTTTAATAGATATATCTGATATCCATTGAAGCTTAGTGCAATTTATAGAATTTTTAATGAATATACTGACCCCCCCTCTAGATTTTCCTTTTCTGGAGAAGTGCGCAGCGTTTTTAAATCCATCTAACTGAAGCACATTGGCATCGGTGTCTTTAAGAAAAGTTTCGCTAAAACAAAATACATCTACGTTTTGTTCGTGTGCTAGAAGTTCTACCTGCTCTACCTTTGATTTTATTCCTTGTATATTGAGATGTAGTATATTTAGTGTGTCATAACTATCATTATTAGAGAAAAGACTGCTTTTCTGAAATGACAGTTTTAGAAGTTACCTGATTTTCATGAGAACGTTCTGACATATTATTTTTGAAATAGAACGGGATCGTTCCTGGTTTTGGGGCTGTTTCAGTTGTGGTTGTGTTTATGTTGTTATTTTGTACGATGGATTTTGACTGTGTGCGCACATCTTTATTTATTGAAGCATTTTGGTTCATTTTAGCAAAATAGTAGGGGATAGTGCCTGTTTTCTTTGTTGGGTGTGTGTCTTTTGTATGTGCCATATTTTTATGAAGGAAACATGAATTGTAGTCACTGATATTTATTGCATTATTTATCAATTTAGATATGTATTTAGTTAATTGGCCATATTTATATTGCTTATGATAATTTATGGGAATCTGTATGTATTGAACATTTTGAGAAACATTTGAAATTGATTTTAGCATTTGGTTGAGTTTACCCTCATTTAAGTAAGGATTATATAAAATTTCTAGCAACAGGATGTTCGGTTTAGTATGTTTTTTTAACAATGTAGATACATCTTCTTGGATTTTAGTGGGATTATTATCATTTGACCCTACAGATAAAATAATCCAATCATTTTCTCTGAAATTCATGGTCTCCATATTAGAAGACTGGATTATGTAGTCGCTCGGAGCATTTTGTATGTACTGCTTGTTATATCATAGTCTTTCGTGTTTCTTCCTGATCTAGCATGGATTAATGACGATGCTATTCCTGTAACTTGTTGGTTTCCTACTATGTAAATTCTAGGTACGGCTGTACTTAGTATCCGGACATTCAAATACAATGTGGTATATTGACTGGTCAGGGTAGCCGCACTGGCATGCCGCTGACTCGCACCAACCCCATTTGTGCCATAGGTACGCACAGTTTCCGACGCCTGTTCTTATTCGGTTCAACAGGCACCAAACGCGCCGTGACTCTTTAAAGCCTGCTGGATGCTGTTTTACGTTCAGTTTGAAGGGAGCATCGACAGGATAGCTATGATGCCATAGATAAACACATACACAAAGCCACAGGTAACGTCAACCTTAGGACATCCCTAATTTTTAGTCAGTGTTTAAGTAATATACTACTCACTTGATGGACCCAGCATCAGACCCTGACGAGGGCTCAGTGAGGCAGAACGCCGCGAACTCCCCGGCGGTGACGCGCGTCAAATACTTCTGCTTCTGCTCTGGCGTGCCGAAGAGAAGGATGCCCTTGAAGCCGATGGACTGGTGCGCGCCCAGCGTGGTACCTACGCCCAGGTCGTGGGCACCCACCACCTGCACAGAACAATCGCTGGTTTAGATAAGTAAATATAATCCTCCATAGGGGCCTTGAGGACAAATAAGACCTACATGGGGCCAATTGCTGGGACAAACCACTAAGCCAGTTTAATAAAGACTATGAACTATGAATATTACTTTATAAATGCTTTTATCAACTAAAGTTAAAATATTTACAACTTAAACAATAATATTGATAGTTTAATATTGGTCTTATGCCCGATGTACATTGGTCAACTGTTTAGCGAAGTTGGTAAGCACAGTGGTGTAAACCGTTCGCACAGTAGCGAATCAACTTGGCTTGCAAGCTGCTTTGCAACTAGATCCAAATAGAAACGCTTTCTATTTTTTATGGCAAGTGCACCTAACGTCAAATTCAGTACAGTATAGTACATATTTTTTTCTATGTGGCACAGTGTATATTGGACGGCCGTATGGCCGGTAGAATGAAGAGCTTTTTGCGAAAAGTTGCACGTATTTGTTGACGTTGCTCGTCCATATGGACACAGAAATGATACTGGGCTCGCAGTAGTGTAAAAAGTCACTGGGTACTGTCCTTGACCAATGGAAATCGGGCATTAGAGCAACACGTCCTACCCGGTTCACCGATGATCCTAAGATATTGGTATCCTATAAACAGGAGTTTAATACTTTACCTCCAATGACGTTACCTCGACGGTCATTATCGTCGATGAATGTACCTAGATGGTACATCTCATCGATAGGTCGTCACCTCAAAAAATATTAAAGGTACTACATTTTACTAGCTTTACTTTACACTGCAGGTGATTTCCTCATGTACGCGGTATTTTTTGCGCATACTTTTTCCTCTAGGAAACTCCTTTGTGACGCAAAATGAGTGGGCAATACAACATACTATCAGCACTTTATAGATTAGATTAGCCGTCAAATCCATGATGAAAGTCTGATTAAATCTAATATAATTAATATAGTTTGTGTAGCGATAAAGTTTACTATAAAATATGTTTACTACTTTAATTTTTTTTTATCCTATTTAGTGACAAACGAGCAGACAGCCCACCTGATGGTAAGTGGTAACTGTCGTTCATAACGTCTACAATTCATACATTTAGGTTGCAGGTAACAAAAATGCAGTACCGCATGTGCGTTACCACTGTGAGGACTAAGATGAAATGCCTCATGCTTGTAATTTCGCTGGCTAACAAAAAAATAAAAATTAACTTTAAAATGATGAAGGTCTTAACGTTTTCATATCTATTGAATAGACCAGTACACAAATTCCTTTTGTCCTGCTTGATGTGGTTTCTTAAAATGCAAAATTAACTATTATTTAACTACAACCACTTGTAGTCTACAAGTGTACATGATAATGCGTAGTAATCCGCATTCATCGATTTTGCAATTCATTCCTTGAATGGATTCTAAATCGGGCACTGATAAACTTATCTGTCTAATAAGACATTCAACTGATATCGTTCGCTAGATCCGGCCTGAGCGACGCAACAAGCCGGATTGTCACTTTCTACAAACATTTTTCAGGTTTCTTACCGCGTACTGAGTATCACCAAGGAATCCAAGGATGCCGAAGATCGAGGGAAGTGGACATAGATAAGTAGAAAGGCAGAACCAGGGCCAGGGCCTCAGACGCCACGATGAAGACGACCTTGGTTTACGAGTAGACCGATATTTCAACGCAGTTGCATGCGTCATGTATGTATGTGAACTCTTTATTGCGTATAACTTCGTAAAGAACATGAACAAAAGATAATAAATATATATTGCAAAGGCGAGCTCATCCCACAATAGGATTTCTTCCAGCTAACCTTAACTTAGATAGTCCGAAAGGAGCTGTAACGAACGATGGAGGCAATATGTGTCAATACTGTGTCATCATTACTGTGTTACTGAATACTGTGTAAATGAAATAAATTTATCATCGTCATGGGGCGACCATTGTCGACGCAAGAAATCTAGAGAATACTCTGAAAACGTCTACTAACGACCGTGACAAAATTCAAAATTTATTTATTGATTAGGACGTTAAATACCTCTTTCAATCGTCAAAAAAGAGGAGGGTTGGAAAGTATGAAGGAAGCACACAGTGTCGCTCTAGCCGTCCCATGGCCGCAGCAAACCCACCCCACGCCAACCACGACCGGACCGTGCCCGACAATGCCAGGCAGAGCCGGACCGCGCTCAATATATTATATAGGTATGTCTAGTATAATTAAGAAAAACCAACTAAAACTACAGCAAGAGTAAACCAGTCTACCAAGGCAGCACCCGTTTACGAGTATAATGCAGGGCCCAGCCATCGCCCAATTCAACCATATTTGAGGAAAAAGAGCGACCCAGCCCCCACGCCACCGCCAGATATACTTTTAAGTAAGCGTGCATTACACATGCTGCCAGTGATAGGTACCCGCTCCGACGCTACTCTATCCTGTCCCTACCCTACCACTAACTTACCCCTACCCTACCACTACCTTACCCCTACCCTACCACTATCTTACCCCTACCATACCCCTACTCTAACTACACTCTAGCCGTACCCAAACGCAGACAGAAGTCACCATGTATGGGAAAGGAAGGAAAATTAACGCCGCTTCCAAGGTGGTTCTCCGTGGGAGAAAGAAACGGCAAGAAACCCACAGAGCCTACTTAATTCTTTTCTTTTTTGAACATGTCTTATGTACTTATACATTATTTGTCCTATATGCTATCTTAAAAGTAAATACCTGTATAGAACAGCAGTTCAGTCCCATGAAGTGTTGTCATTTACATATTCAGATATACTTACTATAATAACTTTTTTGACATAATTTGTTTTTTACAGTGACTTTAAATTTATTCAATGGTAAATTTTGTATATCTGTTGGAACCTTATTATAAAAGCGTACACATTGACCCATAAATGATTTGTGGACTTTGGGCAGACTACAAGCACTCGTAACAAGTTTATCTCTATTTCTAGTATTCCTATTATGAACATCACTGTTCTTCATAAACAAGTGTATATTTTTATAAACATAGATCAAGTTCTCATATACCTATGTATTATGACGGCATTGTCATAATGTCAATACTCTTGAATTTATCTCTAAGTGAAGTTCTAGGTCTCAATTGGTAAATCGCGCGAATAGCCTTTTCTGCAGTACAAGTACATTATGCCAGTCGGCAGTGTGTCCCCACAGCAGTATGCCATAAGTCATAATACTTTGGAAATAACTAAAATAATTTAATCTTGATGTAGCCTCATCCAAAATATCGCGTATCTTTTTTACAGCATATGCTGCAGAACTTAGCCTTTTCGCCAATTTATCAATGTGAGGACCCCATTGGAGTCTACTATCTAGAGTAAAGCCTAAAAATACTGTGGAATCAACAAGATCCAAATTTTCGCCTCTTACTTGTATACCTATTAGTGGGTACTGGTCTAACATTTGGCAAGGAGAATTTTAAACTTTTTGTCTTTTTGCCATCACTACATAGTATAAAACAAAGTCGCTTTCTCTGTCCCTATGTCCCTTTGTATGCTTAAATCTTTGAAACTACGCAACGGATTTTGATGCGGTTTTTTTAATAGATAGAGTGATTCAAGAGGAAAGTTTATATGTATAATAACATTCATTAAATAGTGGAGAAGTACTGTTATTTTTGAGGTTTCTAATGTGATGTCGTAAATAATTACATTTTTTCCGCTTACATTGCAAACGCAGGCTGAACCCTACGAGTTTTATCAAAATAATGTACTAAGTATTGTACACATTGAAAAGGTCTACAGAAAAGTCCGTGATGGTATATGTCTATCTCTTATGGATAACCCACAATAACTTTTTTTTGTCATTTACTTTTTACGACAAATAATGGCTAATTTTCGAAGCGACTTTAACCAATACAGCATTAGTCCTTAACCAATTAAATACCTTGAATACATTGTTCATTTAATATAGATCTATATGGCCCTACACCGTATGATTTAAGTGAATATTTTCGAAGATATTACAGATTTAAAAATTGCAGGACGTAGCGTTTGCGGCGGTACCGGCCGGCCGCCCGGTGCGGCAAGAGCGTGCCTATAAATAGCGCGTCTGAGGCCGCGGTTTTCCCTATAGCACTTTGAATTTAGCAGCGATCGGACGCGTTATAAAAACGTGCTTTTCAGCGCGACAACGTATCAGTAATTATAAGTAAGTTACGATAAATAATTGTATGATAGTAGTTTTAAAATATAAATTATATTTATTTATTTATTTATTTATTTCACACACATACTTATTGCTAACAGAATTTCCAATCGCAATAGTGTTTATCTCCATATCCACAATACCTCATTATAAATACACATTTTATACATGATTAATAGAATTAAATAAAACATGTCAATAGAATAAAATAAAAATGTCAAAATACAATACAATACAAAAATGTCAAAACAAAATCTAATACAATATTCTAAGCGGGATGTCATAACAAATACCTTTATAAATGTTTATCGGCACCAATACAATAATATAATGTCAAATCGAAATAAAAGTCAGTTTAAAATTAATAATTAATAGAAGATTTTGGCGTCAAAGTTTCGAAATAACGAGCCGCTATTACCTTGATATTGCCTTCGGTACATGTAAATATATCTAAATTAGAGTCATAGGCAAGAATACAGTTGATGTACTGAAGGCCCCGAACCAGCGGCGCGTTCCTACCCAGGTTAGAACGAGCTGCAGACTCTACAAACAGCTTTTGTCTGTGGGCTCTCACCATATGAGACCGGGGAACCGCAAAACTAACCGATGATAGCATGGGTCCATTACATATAATTCCACGGACTAATCGGAACACGTAAATGACCAGTGACACATTCCGTCTAAGTTCGAGTGTGCGGTACTCTACCATTCCTAGGATAAAAGTTGTAGGATACATATAGGGGTAAAACCCATACATTTTCTTATATAGACATCTGAGAAAGGCTTTCTGAACTTTCTCAATCATTAGAATATGACCTGCGCTCGTAGGGTTCCACACCACCGCATTGGTTTCTAGTTTGCTCCTGACAAAAGCATTAAATAGTAAACACAATGTGTGTCTACCATTGAATACCCTTGATTGTCTTAATACAAAGCCAAGAGCCTTTCGTGCTGAGTCACATAGCTTCGTGTAATGGTCATGAAAAGTCAGCCTTGTATCAAACCAGGTACCCAGATCCTTCATTGATGTTGTTCGCGTTAGATTTGTTTCGCCAATTTTGTAATTTGACTCAACGGGGACGCGTGCCCGTGTATACGACATTACTGCACATTTTTCACTATTGAGCCTTAAACTGTTACTGATCCCCCATTCATGGATCCGATCAATATCCTCCTGTAGACGGTCACAATCAGCAGGGGTTTCTATGGTTACGGCCAACTTAACGTCGTCAGCATATATAAGGCACAAACTATGTTGGACGACTGAAGGCAAGTCATTGATAATTATCAGGAAAAGTAGAGGGCCCATACAACTTCCCTGACCAACCCCCGAATTGACTATATATTTGTCCGATACCATATTCTGAAACTGGACAAACTGCTTTCGACCATTCAGATAGTCGGCAAAGAATAGCAGCAATTGTTCGGTAAAACCAGCCATTGCTAGTTTACTCAAAATAACTTCAGCACTTATTCGATCGAAAGCTTTCTGGAAATCAAAATAGACCACATCCACCTGCTTTTTTGAGTCCAACTTTTCCGCAATCAGGCTAGTGATATGTAGGAGATTCGAAGCGGTCGAATGATTCGGCAAAAAACCATGCTGTTCCTCACAGAACCATGCTCTTAACTGGCTTTGAATGGATCTATGCAAAACCATCTCAGTAGCCTTAGCAAATACAGAAATAACTGCCACTCCTCTGTAGTTGGTTATGTTGGACTTAGGACCAGACTTATGGATTGGCAATACCTTGGACATCTTCCATAACTCTGGATAAACAGATTGTTTCAGAGACAGATTGATAATGTGCACCAGAGGGCCAGCAAATACATCCCTACAGTCTCTTGCTATAAATTGAGGTATTCCGTCAGGACCTTGAGTGGATTTCGGTTTTAGACTTTTGAGAGCTAAGTAGACGTCCTTTATGTCAACGCTATTGACAGATACGCTTATGCCATTGAAATTCGTATGATGAGCGCGAGCTGAGGCCGATTCCATAGCCAACTTTACATTTAATTCTGGGGGTTCAGCCAAAAATACGGTTTTAAAAAACTGCGCAAAATTGCCCACAACTTCTGTAGATGTACTGGCCCCAAAAGTTTCAGGATCATTGGATCGCCTGTTTTTGTTAACGAAAGACCAGAATTGATTAGGGTCGCTCTTAATTTTATTTTCAATGTTCAAAATGTAGCCTTCATACAATTTTTGTGACAAATATTTATATTGTTTCCTGTAATAATAGAAAAATGAATAATGTAGCTGGTTGTTCGTTACTTTATATAATTTATGGTAGTTATTTTTTATTTTTAGTAATTGTATTAAATCTTTGTTGAACCACTTAGGATATCTAGGATTATTATTCGATTTTGTATATGGGACAACGTCGTCAATAACCGAATTAATTATCACATAGAACTGCTCTAGAGCCTTGTTTGTATAATTTGCCTCATAAACTTGAGACCAGTCGGCGTTCAACAGTTTCGAATATAACACATTATAATCAGCTTTCCTAAAATTACGATAGAAAGGAGTCTGTGAACAGGGTTTATTAGTTCGCGAGGCGCGGAAATTTATATTTTTAATATTCCTTATAGGAAAAGATATGCCAAGCGGTACGTGATGCCGCTCTGATCCCACGAGACTTTCCTCTGACTCAATCACAGTTGGTAACAATTTGCAAGTATCAGTGATCACTAAATCCAAAATACGGCTCAAAGCGTTGACGACAGTATTGTGTTGACTAAGTCCGTTTATTGATAAAAACAATTCGTAGTCCTCACGTATCGTCTTTGTAGCGGAATATAGATTGAAGTCACCTATTAGTAAAAGTGAAGTTTTACGCGTAGATAGAAGAGAAGTGATGCAGTTGAAAATCGACTGATATCTATAATCTGGCACCTTCGGGGGTAGGTATACAATACAACAAATGAAACTAGCGCTACCTTTTTGGATTAAACCAGCCACTATTTCATCGTCCGGTCCGCTGTCGCATAAACTTAAACGCTGTACTTGATATGGCTGTCGGACCGCTAGCAACACTCCTCCCCCTCTACCACCTGACCGGTCTCGTCGTAGAACGGAGAATTGTGGTGGAAACAGTTCGGAATCTTGCACACTTGGGTCAAGTCGGGTTTCTGTGAGTCCTAATATGTTACTATGAAGTCCTAATAAAATATTTTTTAAAGATTTAGACTGAGATTTCAGTCCTCGAACATTCTGGTAGAGTATCGTTACCCTTTCGCCCTTTTCCAGTGCGTCAGGAAATAAGCGGGGAACATCCGCTTTCGCGGTTGTCCGCAGACTCTGAGCAGAACCCTTAGTAACGAAAAAATGTTTCTCGCGTATACCTATCGCTTTTCGCTATCACTGCAGCCAAATCCCGTACAATAACATTCAAACCCAGTTGATTAAGAGACCAGTCGTATCTTCTAAACATTGACACATCATAACGCAAATTTAAGTTTGAATCTATGAAATAAGCATAGGTATTTGCCAGTGAATCCCGATAAAGTAAATCGTTAAATAGTTCAATGCGTTTGTTAAATAACTCTACAAATGGCCCGTATTTGTAAGTAGGTATACAAAAAATTATGTTAGTATATTTAATCGGCATCAGAGTTTCCCTAATGAATTGTATGAGTGCATTGTAGTTTGAGGTCGTTTCAAAGTCTTTTTCACCCATCATAATCACACAATAGTCTTTCGAAGTGAAGTTCTTAAGCTTCATGTCCATGTCTACTAGAAGTTGTTGTATGCCACGGTTTGGTAATCGATAGTGACATAACTCATAGCTCCAAAGTTTAGTCCTCTCCACCGCTGATAAGACGTTGTTTGACTTGCTTGCACTTAAAAAACAAATTTTGTTTCTTTTGATGACTTGTTCTTCATTATTTTCAGTTGAAGGCGGCAGAGTGTTATGTTGTGCCGGCACCGATAATTGAAGAGATTTCGTCTTACTCTCTTGTTCTATATTTATTGATTGGTCGAACGATGTTTCAAAAGTTGGATTGGGCATAGTCTTGTTCTTCTTTTTACGATGTTTCTTGACTTTAATAGAAGATTTCGTGCATAATTTAGACAGGTAATCGATCTTCCTTAAATACATTTTGAGCTCATCTCTCAGCTTACAATTTTCAGACAGCATATTTACAATTTCCTGTTCCGCCGAAGCCAGGGAAACTTTCAGAGAAGAGACTTCATCTTTCAGATCTTCCATTTCATTACTCAATGCCACATTATTCAACTCTGGGCAGCTTCTTCTCAGGTTCGTCATACGGGATCCAGATAAGTACTCCTCTTCATTTTCAGTTTCAGAATCCATCGAACTTGCCAAGGAATCGAAAGAATTCTTAGTGGAGACGTTAACTGTAACTTTTTTTTTTTTTTCTATAAGTTATTTTGTCTGTTGTCGACTCAGTCATTTGCAAGTCGGCATGCGGAAGTGGTTGCAAATTGCAGTTGGATACAACAGTTGCGGATGAGTCAGTCCCTTCTGGTAAAATATTGTCAGACCTTGAATCTTCCGCTTGTATAATTGATAATTGGAGAGAGTGGAAACTGTTACTTTGAGCCTTTTTCTCGGTCTTTATAAGGTTTGACTTGGCCGAACCTTCAACTTCAGACTCTGACCCTGACTGTTTTGTTTTTAAGATTTTCGCATCTAATTGTGATATTATTTTCGCATCATTTAGTCGTCTTACAGTCAGAGGTGTGCTAGATTTTCTAATACATTGCGCACATTTCCAATGTACCCGTTTTGATGCTTCCATAAGGGCGTACCGTTTATAAGCGACATTAGAGCATCCATCTAAACAATATTTTGCATTGCAAATGGAGCATGACAAAAATTCATTCCTTTTGCAAGTTTTGCGACATTTAGAACATGTTTCTATTGCTGGCGCCATATCGCTTTCCTTCTTTATAATTTTGACAAAAGCCAATAATATCAACAGATCCCAATGTTCGACTACCCATCACTAGAGGGCGCTTATCATTATAAGGTCTTCTTGCAACCCGACTTGACGGAAACTATCAGGGATAATTCAACCGATTGAATGATCGGTTAGCCTGCAAAACTATGTTCGGCTATTTACCACTAGATGGCGCTTATCTTAGAAGGCGCTGTTTAAGAAATATGCACCCAGATGGTTAGATAGTGCACTGGTATTAACACCAGATGGCGCAGGTTTTCGATCTTCTAAAATTAATTATGAAGTAGATTAATTACGACACTATTGTAATCTATTGGAATATTACTCACTGCGTAATGGTAGCATCTTGCATATTATAATATATCCACTGCTCTTTATATCTTGATTCAATCTCGTAGTGATTGCTGTATTTATTTATGTTCCGATCAGCTGATTATGAAGTTGACGGTCAAAGTCTATTTATAATTTGCACATGTAAAATGACGGTTAAAGATATATTTGGTTTTAAATATCACTTATTATGCTATTTGATTTTTATTTTTGTTTCATTCATGTACTATTATATCATTTTCATTATTATTCCAGGTCATTTGTCAGTTTATGTTTATATTAGTCCACTTTATACTGGTTATTACTGTTCGTTTTTTATGTTAAGATTTATGTATTTAGTTTTATACCGAAACTGTCACAAACACTTGCACTTGTTATTTGTAGCACCGATCACAATAATAACACTTTACAATTTAAAAATTAATACATTTAGATTATTTATTAAAAATCTCGTAGGATCTTAATGTTTACCTCACAGCGCCTGTTAACCTTAGAATAGAACATGTTTACCTATATTCTATTCTAAGGTTATTATAATTACTATAAGTGCGATTTAAAAATTAACCTTAGAATAGAATATAGGTAAACATATTCTATTCTAAGGTTAATTTTTAAATCGCACTTATAGTAATTATAAGTACCTACATAAGGTGAGATAAGATTAGATTAAATAAAACCATAATTTATGGATTGCAATTTTCTATTAAGATCTTGATTAAAATTTACAGTTAGATCAATTTAATATTAGGGAAATTATTTTCAAAAATCTTGATTTAAGGTGAGATATGTAAGTTCAGAAAAAGTACTTAATAGAATAGGTATCTTTTGTTGTTGATGATTGTTGATTATCTTTTGTTTTTAGTCGCACGAATAGCAAATTATTTTTTAAGTACTTTTAATTTAATTAAAATCGTTGTTTAAGTTGAGGTATTTCAGTAAAAAAAAAAGAACTGAATAGAATAGGTATCTTTTGTTTTTTATGATTGTTGATTATCTTTTGTTTCTAAATGGTAAGAATTTAGATATTTTTTACTGCGGCACATACTAATAATATGGCAATTTGTGCATAGGTAATCATACATATAGAACTGAGTAAATTTTGTACAGAAATTATAAAGTCATGTCTGGAAGACGTCGTCGTTCGAATATAGGTCGTAGTACAGTGAATGCCAGAACAGTACGTTCAGCAAGAGATGAAGAATCGCCAACGGAACGTGAGGCTCGCCTCAGTCAGGCTCGGGATAGATATAGAGCTGAGAGAGAGAGAGAATCTTCAGTAGAGCGTGAGATTCGCCGCAGCCGGGATCGAGATAGGCATACGGTTCAGAGGGACAGAGAATCGTCAGTAGAGCGTGAGACTCGCCTGAGTCAGCTTCGGGATAGATATAGAGCTGAGAGAGAGAGAGAATCTTAAGTAGAGCGTGAGGTTCACCGCAGCCGAGATGGGGAAAGACATCGAATACAGAGAGCCAGAGAATCATCAGCACGAGTTACTAATTCATGGGTGAATAAAGAAAATTCTGCCATGAATTACGATCCTTCGATTTCTTACAAGAACGATCGTATAGTATCAATAGGTACTATGTCAGTAGTGTGTGAACATTGCTTGGCATTGAAATTCAAGGACGAATCGAAAGGCATGTGTTGCTTACAAGGAAAAGTCAAATTAGAAGAAGTTCTCCCTCCACCTGAACCACTTCAATCTCTTCTTACGGGTGATCATCAGAAATCCAAGCAATTCATGCGCAATATACGCCGTTATAATAACGCATTTCAAATGACCTCTTTTAAGAGTAAGCAAGTCGTTGAGCGTGGGTTCATGCCTACATTTAAAATTCAAGGGCAAGTGTACCACTTAGCTGGGAGCTTGCTACCACTTCGACCCGATGATCACAAATTTCTGCAAATATATTTTATTGCAGATCCAGATACACAAGCATCTATGCGGTGTACAAGTGTTGCACAGCCAATTGATAGAGATTTGATTAGATCTCTCTAAGATATGTTACATTCTCATAATTGCTACATACAGTCTTTCAAAACTGCGATTGAGAGTGTTCCAGCAGATACTCCTGACTTTAATGTCGTAATCCATGCAAATAAAGTTCCTGTTGGAGAACACAGAGGACGATACAATGCGCCTTCCACGAGTGAAGTAGCAGTGGTGATAGCTGGACAGCAATTTGACAAAAGAGATATTGTATTGCATAATCGTGATGATAATTTGCAAAAAATTTCAGAGTTACACAGATCTTATGACAGCTTACAATATCCTTTGATGCTATGTCGTGGAGAAAATGGTTATGCCATTAATATTTCTCAAGTTGACCCAATCGGTGGTACACCTCTGCGTAAAACAGTGTCATGTATGAACTACTATTGCTACCGTATAATGACAAGACGTAACAATTTCAATACTCTGCTTAGATATGGAATGTTAACAAACCAATACTTGGTAGATCAATATGCGAAAATTGAATCTGAGAGATTGGCCTTCATCCGTAATAATCAAACTAAATTGAGAGCTGAAAATTACGTTCATCTTCAGGATGCTTTACAGGCGAATGAACACCGCAACGGCATTGGGCAGTTGGTTATACTACCTTCATCATTCACAGGTGGACCTCGATATTTACACGAAAAATCGCAAGACGCCATGACTTACGTAAGAAATTACGGCAAACCTGATTTATTTATAACTGCAACATGTAACCCAAATTGGCCGGAAATCAAAGAAAATATTAACACCAATTTAACTCCACAAGACAGATACGATATAGTTAACAGAGTCTTCCATTTAAAAGTACAGAAACTCCTGCACCTCATTAACAAGTCTCATATATTCGGTCCGCCGCGCTGTCATTTGTACACAATAGAATGGCAGAAACGTGGCTTGCCACATGTACACCTGTTGGTGTGGTTAGTGAACAAAATTAGACCAAACCAAATTGACAGGGTTATTTCAGCTGAATTACCGGATAAAGATGAAGATCCTATCCTGTACGAAATCGTAAAGAAACATATGGTACACGGCCCTTGCGGGACTTTAAACCCGAATTCTCCATGTATGCGAGATTCTAAATGCAGCAAAAAATTTCCGAAGTCGTTCCAAACTCAAACAAGTACTAGCGATGACGGATATCCCAAATATCGTCGACGATCGCCAGAACAGGGTGGGCAAAATGCTACCGTCCGAAACCATGATATTGATAACCGATGGATCGTTCCCTATAATCCGCTCCTTTTGAAAATTTTCGATGCCCACATCAACGTAGAGTTGTGCAATTCAATAAAGTCAATTCAATATGTTACTAAGTACATTAATAAAGGCAGTGATCAAGCCACTTTCAGCATACAATCACCAAATGAAGTGGAAAAATATCAGTCTGGACGTTACATCTGCAGCTCTGAAGCTGTATGGAGGATTTTATCATTCGAAGTGCACGACCGGGCTCCCACAATTGTCCACTTTGCAGTTCATTTAGAAAATGGACAAAGAGTATATTTCACAGAGAACAATATACAAGAAGTTGTTAATAACCCGCGGGATACAACATTGACAGCATTCTTCAAGTTATGTGCTCAAGATGATTTCGCGAAAACACTGACATATGACAGAGTTCCAGGTTACTATACATGAAACCAGAGTTCTAAAACTTTTCAACGGCGAAAACAAGGTACTGCGGTTGATGGTTTCCCCGGAGTAAAAAAAACGGATGCTCTTGGCAGAGTCTACGTGGTTCATCCCAACAACAGCGAATGCTTTTATCTGAGAATGTAACTGCATATTGTAAAAGGCCCGACATCCTTTGCACATCTAAGAACTGTACAAGGTGTTGTTTACAATACTTATCAAGCAGCATGCAAAGCTATGGGGCTCTTGGAAGACGATTCTCACTGGGAAAACACATTATCAGAAGCAGCTGTTTGTAGTTCAGCTACATCATTAAGATATTTATTTGCCGTCATAGTAGTGTTTTGTCAAGTAACTGATTCTGTTGATCTATGGAATAAATTTCAAGAAAATAGGGCCAGTGATATTCTGATTCGGCGACGGCGAGAGTTAAACTCAGATGATGTACAATATGATCAAAACATATTTGACGAAGCATTATTGGAATTGAACAAAGTAGTGCAATTACTTTCGGGTAAATCGATCAAGGATTTTGGGCTGCCGATGCCAGCTAATACTACTAACTCAGGTTTAACTAACAGTGCCGAATACACAAGAGAAACATCATACGATCAAACGAGACTTTTACAAAATATAGCTCAAGATGAGCCACGATTAAACATCGATCAGAAAAAAGTATTCACTGCATTACTATCAATAATTGATAACAATGAAGGGAAATTGTTTTTCCTTGATGCCCCAGGAGGTACAGGAAAAACATTTTTAATCAATCTGCTTTTAAAAAAAGTGAGATCTATCGGAAAAATTGCGTTAGCTGTTGCGTCATCCGGCATTGCCGCTACGCTTTTGGAAGGAGGCCGAACCGCACACTCCACATTCAAGCTCCCGCTGAAAATCGCCACCGATGATAATAACAGCGTCTGTAGTGTTTCTAAACAGAGCAATACAGGAAAATTGATGCGTGACTGCTCATTAATAGTCTGGGACGAAGCTACCATGTCAAACAAGACGTCTGTGGAAGCACTGGATAGGACAATGCGCGATTTGCGCAACAATAATTCACCTATGGGTGGATGTACAATTCTGTTCTCAGGAGATTTCCGTCAAATCCTACCAGTTGTGACTCGAGGAACACGTGCTGACGAAATAAATGCTTGCCTAAAAAGATCCAACCTTTGGCCACATGTCAATAAATTAGAGCTTAAAACTAATATGAGGGTTTCGTCATCTTCACGTGAGAACAGGCTATTTCCAGAGATGCTGCTAAAAGTTGGCAATGGAGAGTTAACACAAAGTGAGGGAAGGATTGACCTAGAAAACCTTTGCGTTTTGATAGACAACATCCAAGAGTTAGTCTACAATGTCTATCCTGACATTGATAACATAAGTTGTAAGACAATATCTTGGTTTAAAGAAAGAGCGATTCTGTCACCAACTAACGAACAAGTAGATAAAGTAAATAACTTGATTCTTTCAAAGATTGATGCGCCGACGAAAATATACTACTCGGTCGATACTGTTCTCGATTTGGAAGAAGCTGTTCATTTTCCTACAGAATTTCTAAATTCTTTGAACCCGTCTGGACTCCCTCCTCACAAAATGGTGTTGATAGTAGGTTGTCCTGTTATTTTATTAAGAAACCTGAATCCACCTAAACTTTGCAATGGCACGCGTTTGCTGGTAAAATCATTGAAAACTTTCATAATAGAGTGCACAATACTCACAGGATGTGGTACCGGAGAAGATGTATTGATTCCCCGAATCCCTCTGATACCATCGGATTTACCCTTCCAATTTAAACGTTTACAGTTTCCGGTAAAGACATCTTTTGCAATGACCATTAATAAATCGCAGGGTCAAACCTTCAACGTTGCAGGCTTAGATTTGAGCGTTGACTGTTTTTCACATGGACAACTGTATGTCGCTCTTTCAAGAGTGACCTCCAGAGAAAACATGTTTGTATTGTCTAATGACAAGAAAGCTGTGAACGTTGTTTATAAAGACATTCTGTAATATGTTGTAAAAATAAAATAAATAGTTAAAACTGTAAAAAGTAAATAAGTAAAAATGTAGTGTATGAATTTAGATATTCCAAAGATAGCAGGAAATCTTCATGGTATAGGGAAAGGGGGATTGTTTTACTCCAAATTTAACGCGTGCGGGCCACGGGCAGTAATGAATAAATCAAAACTACTGAATCGATTTTAATCACATAGGCTATATATTTTATACCCGTGCGAAGCCGGAGCGGGCCGCTATGTTTTTATATACAACGTTCACAGTTTTTCTGTAGTGTATTTAGTATCAGCATTGCACCCGTGCGAAGCCGGGGCGGGTCGCTAGTTCAGTAATAAATTATTAACCGTAAACCACTTCTGAAACAGCTTTGTTCACGTCGTCATATGTTAATTGTTGTCTTTTCATTTTAAACACTGATGATGTTTTAAACACATTTTAAACAAAGATGTATCATCAGCGAAAAAAACAATTTCGTGAGTATCTTTTACAAAGTACGGCAATTTAAAACATTACGGACTCACTGACCTCAACCAGTCTCGCGTACTGCGTGTTGTTGAGCCCGAGCCCTCCAAGATCGACCGGCACTTGAAGCCCGAAAGCGCCGAGGTCCCACAGAGCTTGCAGCGTGCCTTCCTCGATTTGAGCGTCGTGGTCGTTGCGAGCTGGATCGTTGACCTGTAAGAGTCAACCGTCCATGTCAGCGATACCCTAGTGGCAAACGAGGACAGCCCACTTGATAAAAAAAAGCTTTTTGAGGGGGGAAGTCGGAATAATCTTTTCAACTCCTACCAGTTACTTCTTAATTCAATTTGTTGCGGGTTCCATGACAGTATTAACTTGTCCTCGGGCGCGCCTGAGTGTCAAAACTCAGGACCTGTGTGTGGTCGCCGCTGTAGATCCTGGCTACACATGAGTTGCAGTGGTGGGAATGAGTGACTGAACATAGACCTCCCCCAATGAGCGCCAATGCTCGCTGTCCTCGGCTTGTCACATCCAGCATTCACCGGCAGCGTTTCGCGAATCGTCACTCCATGCCGATGCTTCTGAATACCGTTTTCCAAGTCGATCGACAAATTTGTCGATTCAGTATCCGATTTCGATTTCCGAGCCATTGTGAATACGGTTACTGGCCGGAGGGCGCACGGCGCTTACTGAATCGCGGTCACCACACAAGAAGTTGTTTACCCCGTGGTTGTACGGATGGAAAGAGGTTACTGCCACCCATACCATCGATGAAAACCGCAGGTGCTTTATCTGTGTGAGGACTAAGGCTTTTGGACCACCCTATATATTCTAGACCTCGTAAATCAAACTTGAATGGGAAGGAAAAAATTAAAAATATTTTTCAATCTCCTATCAAACCTACCTCCTGGAAGAACTTCTCCAGCGGCGGCACCAGTTCCGCCAACACCTGGCGCTGGTCCTCCGACAGGGGTTCCGGGAACGGGAACACCTGTGAGGGCTCCATGGCCCCTCGGAACAGGTTCATGGTGAACGAAGCGCTCTGTCGTGCCCCCCGTGGCTCCTTCACTTCTTTCGCCTTTGGCTTCGCCTCGGTTGCTAGGCAACGCACGCCTGGGCCCCTGCGCACACGCCATCCATGCACCAAACTTATCAACACATCGTAACTTATTATTTCTTAGCATCAATCCTGGGTCCCTGGCAGGGGACGGCCCGGGGTCTGCCTTCCTACTTGAATGAATGAATGAATAATTTATTGCTGTAAAATGTGGTACATGGTAGATGTTACAAATTTTTATAGTCGTTTCTCACACTTCACCAGAATCTGGCATGCAATATTTGAGCATAATTAATCTAATTATTATTAAAATGTCCGCAACAAAAATTTTTAAGTATAAAAAAAGTAATAGGATATAAAGCTATAAAACAATCATGTCACTTTCAATAATTAACAATAATAAAAGTCATAACACTTGCGCTAACACGTTAGAAATGTCAAAATAAGAATCAACGTAACCAAATGGTACACCGATGGGTCCAAATCAGGTGCTCATGTAGGGTGTGGAATATACGGAGAGCGGCCCAAGGTCAAGAAATTCCTAAACTTGGGCAAATACACCTTCATATTTCAGGCCGAGGTGTACGCTATTTTAGAATGTGCGGACATAAACCTCAAAAAGAGATACATGAACCATTGTATTTATATACACTCAGACAGTCAAGCAGCTCTATTGGCCCTCTCATCAGACTCTGTGAGTTCAAGATTGGTGCTAAACTGCGTGAAGGTCCTCAATTCCTTGGGTGAGAAAAACCAAGTGATCTTGCGCTGGGTCCCAGGGCATGAAGGGATCGAAGGCAATGAAATTGCGGACGAACTCGCGAAGGCTGGTAGCACAATTGCGACATATGGTCCAGAACCATTCTGTGGCATACCAAATAGCCTTGCAAAATTGACCCTTTATATAAATTTCAAAGAACAATCATTAGAGCACTGGAAAAATCAGCCAGGCCTAACACATTCTAAGGCATTAGTCAAACCCTATAATAGGCGGCATGCCAAAGAACTGTTACTACTTAGTAGGAATAACTTGCGTATCCTAACAAGGGCACTGACTGGCCACTGTGGGCTGAACAAACACATGTATAATTTGAAGATCAGCAGAACAAAGGACTGTAGATTCTGCAAGGAGGAGGACGAAACGCCTCTCCACCTGATCTGCAAATGTGAGGCCCTGGTGCGCAAACGCAGCATCCATCTGGGTAAACACCAACTACTACCCGATGAGGTGCACGAAATCAGTACTAAGAAACTATTACAGTTCATAGAAGCTATAGGAATTAGTACTGAATTGTAGAAAGAGGCGATCACAATAGATCAGTAATGGTCGCAGTGATACTGGGTCTGGAAAGCCTTGAAGAGCCTATCTTTCAAAAAAAAAAAAAAAACCAAACGCAAACTTTTACTTTACACTGGCAACATTTCCATACGTCACAACCACTTCATGTCATATTTTTTATTGTATTTAGTTTGACAGCCAACGGCCATTCTGACTCTTCGCAAAACGACCAGCGAAACAAATATAGTTTGGCGAGCTATTAAATCTAAATCCGAGTTTTCTGTGATGATCACAACGCAAGTGAGTCTACATAATATTTTTAATTTTATTGCTGTGATCAAATGTCGCTTTATTTTGTGTACGAGAACGTAATGAAAATTTTTTCCTAAGCTATACGTTTTATTAATTGCAGGTAGTATACAATTTAGCGACGGCGCTGATTTGACTCAAAGAATTCACTAATACTGTAAAAACAGCTTTGTATCAACCATTTTTTTAACTTGCGTTTAAACATATTTAATGGCAATAATTTCATAGTACTGTCAAGGCCATTATATATTTTAATTGCCATTGCATTACTGTTTGTGCCATATAGTGTCGTTGAATGGGAAGGTACTACCAATCTATCTGGAAACCTTGTGTTGAAAGCAGTAGTTTCCGAGACTTTAGTGAATAAGTGCATATTACTCTTAACAAATACACATATCTCGTAAATGTACATGCTTGGGACAGTCAACATATTATGAGATGTAAATAGAGGTCTACAAGATGTCAATGAATCAACATCACAAATTGCTCTAATGCACTGTTTTTGGCAAATCAGTACTTGATTTACGTGGGATGAGTTACCCCATATTATGATGGCATATCTCATAATGGAACATACGTAATCGTAATATGCCTGCAAAGCAATTTTCTTACTGCAAACATTTGAGAGCCGCCAAAGTGCATACGCAAAAGAGTTTATTTTATTGCACAAGTTGGAGATGTGCGTGGCCCATGAACACCTGTCCTCCATCCAGATGCCCAGAAACTCAGTTTGACTAGACTCCGCAATAATTTGATTATTTGCTATTATGGTTAAAGCTTTTTTATGACCATTTCTATTTACAAATTGTACATATGATGTCTTTTTTAAATTTACTTTAAGATTATTGTTATCCAGCCATTTTATAATGTCATGTACTGTTTTATTCACTTCGTCATTGTAATTGTTAACATCTTTACAATCTATTACCACCGATATATCGTCAGCAAATAGGGTGCAGTCATAGTTAGTTATACTTGGCAGATCATTTATATATATTAAAAATAATAATGGCCCCAAAATACTGCCCTGTGGAACCCCCACCTTATTTGGTTCTATTGAGGATCTGTACGCTCTACGCTCTGCATTACATAATTTTGCCGTTTCAACATACTGTCTTCGGTCGCTTAAATAGCTCTCAAGCCATTTATAAGCTAGCCCCCTTATTCCGTAGCGTTCACATTTGTCGAGCAGTCTCTTGTGGGATACAAAGTCGAAAGCTTTACTCATGTCAAAGTATACTGCTGTAACAGCTGATCTTTTGTCAAGACATTTTAAGATATTATTTACGAGAGAGAATGTAGCCAAAGATGTCGATTTACCCTTTTGAAACCCATACTGACAATCTCTAAGTATTTTAAATGTCTTTAAAAAATTGGTAATGCGTTCGTGCATCGCCTTTTCAAATACTTTGGAGAATATGGATATAAGTGCTATAGGTCTATAGTTATCCATATTGTCCTCACTTCCCTTTTTGTGCACAGGCTTTACAGTTGTCAGCTTTAACTGATCTGGGAATGAGCCATTTGTAAAAGACAAATTTATTAAATAACTAAGGACAGGCGCAATTTCAACTTTACAAGCTTTTAGCACTTTTGTATGAATATTGTCATAGCCTGTCGCATTAGTGGTGTTCAAATTATTAATTATTTTGATTATTTCTTGAGCGTCAGTGGGTTTCAAGAATATACTAGCATGATTTGTATTTATATGTTTAATGTCAGAAGCAGAGTCACGAGAAATGGGGTTGGTCAGATTTATATAATATTTATTAAATGAATTGGCAATGTCAATCGGGTCACTAATTATCATATCATTAAGTTGAATTTTATTTATGTATTTATTACAAGCTAGGTACATTATTAGTTTTATTTTTTATTAAATTCCACGAAGCTTTACATATATTTTTAGATTGCATTATATACTTACTATTGGACAGTTTTGCATAATTTTTATATTTATGTTTTGTTGTGGTATTTGAGTTCGTGTAATAACGGAACCGCAAATGCCTTTTAGTGATGACAGATTTTTTAAGTCCCCTTGTGATCCAGGCTGTAGGATGTTTTTGAAGATGGCATATCTCTTTTTATGAATTGGAAAGCATAATTCATAGAACATCACGAAAACGCCGTAAAAGTTCGTGAATGCCGTTTTAATGTCATCCTCCTGGTATACGTCTGACCAAGTTAATGACCTCATGCACTCCTGAAACTTCGTAATATTTTCTTGGCACAAGTCACGCATCGAAAAGTATTTACACGTCTGCGGTTCAGTTTGATGAGATATGGGAAAGTGGATAGATTGGGCCTTTTCATGATCTGATAGTCCTAGATGATGTATTTCACATTCTACCTCTGACATATTACTTAATATTTGGTCTAAGCATGAGCTTTTCCTCGTGGGTTCTGAGATATGTAACTTAAAATTATTACTTATAACTATTCTATTCAGTTCACGTGTACCGAGTGAGTCTTTTAATATATTTATATTTAAATCTCCGGATATTACTATCTTATATCTTCTTTTCTTTTTTAATAAATTTAATAACCGCTCTAATTTGATGAGAAACAAAGATAAATCTGATGTTGGGGTTCTGTATAAGCAAATAATAATACACTTAATTGAAGTTATTTCTACACCACAGCATTCAAATAAGTGATCCTCATTAAATTCCTTTAAGAATTCAACTTCCCTAGATTCAATGTCCCGCTGACACATTATACAGACACCCCCCCGTTTCTGATGCTGCCTGGAGTATGATGCCCGAACTTCATACCCGTCTATTTTTACATTGTTTTCGCTGCCCAACTTCACAAACGTTTCACTCAAACATAGTATGTCAAACCGTTTGCCTTTACCTAAAAGCTCATGCAAGGTCAGCTCCATCAGTTCAGTTTTGCTCAAAATACCTGCGATGTTCTGGTGCAAAATGTTGAATGTATTATTCACGAAAAAACTTGTCCTGAGGGTCCATAATATGATTACGTTTGGTGTGATTCGAGAAGTAATCCGTGATACGTTGCTGCACCATAGGTTTTGTTTTAGTTTGTTTTCGGTCACGCTGTCCTACATTAATAGATTTAGACATCTTATTTTTCATGTTATTAAAATTGTAACGTAGATATTTGTTCGTATAATAAATCATGTCAATCTTATTGCTAATTTCATAAGCTAAATTTGTCAAAAACATTTTATCACAATCAATGTCACTTAAATCTAAGAATGTACTATTTCTAAACTGATTACTTATTATCCTCAACATTTCATTCAATTTATTTTCATTTAGATGTACAGCCTGTTTTACGCCGATTATTAAAACTTTTGGTATCGTATATGTCTTCAGGAAAAAACATACCTCTGTATAAACATTCATCGGATTTGTGTCATACTCACCGATATTTATGATGATCATGTCATTAGCCGTGGGTTTCAGTATCTCTGACGTCTTCAGAATTTCTTCACTATTGGCGTGTGGTTTTAGAAACGATGTGACTTTATACTTTGCGTACTTTGTTCTTTCTCTAGTTTTTATTAATGTTAGTGCTAATCCAGAATATTGCTTTCCGCCAAGAATATAAATGTTTCCGTTATCATTGTTCGGGATTGATGGTTCCGCATTTTTTAAGTCTCTGCGATGGTCTTTCCTATTTCCTGAGTCTGAAGTTTCCTTGTCCACTTCTGCTTGTGTGTTTGTAAAACTAATAGCTGTCTCCTTGGAATTGTTAAGGACATCTAATTTGGTCTGTTGCAATTTGAAAATATCTGTTGAATTTTCCTTTTTTTTAATTTAGGAGTGGTTTTTGCAATGAGTCTCAACAAATTAATTTCTTTTTCGTAGTCTGCTATTTGTTGCTTCCTTTTTGCTATTTTCAGCCACTAAATTTGCTATTTCGCTGTCTGCAGAGTCCATATTTTGTTCCAATTTAGCCATTTTTATTTTAATATCTTTTAATTCGTCCTTGAAGTCATTATTAAATTCAGGACAACTTCTATTTTGTATTGTGTCATCGCGTAATGCGGAGTCATCAAGCTCATTGTCATTGTCCGACAGCGAGTCAAACGAATTATGTATTGAAATATTGTATTGACTGCGTGTAATGACTCTTCTTATGGTCTCATTCTGCTTTATATCCATAATTTCACATGTAGTGGTCGTTGCTTCATTTTTATCTTCAAACGACACTTTTTGGCTTTGATGAACATTGGGGGGGATGTTATTGTTGGAGTTGGAGTTTTTGGCGTACTAGTTCTCTGATGTTGTTCAGTTTTGCAGGTAACGCATTTCCAGATAGACCTTTTAGCATCATCCATTATGTAGTACAGTTTTTCTCTATTTGCACAAACAAGGTCAAATGATTTATTACAGATGCTACATGTCAGAAAATGTTTACTAGCAATTATTTTTTACACTTAGCGCACTTAATTTTCTTAGGTGCTGTTATAAATAAACATATTTATAGTAATTGCAAAAATATGCTCTTTATTACAAGACGTTTTCAAACCAAAAGTGACATAGCACATAAAACTCTCTGGAATCCAAAGAGCATGAAATGTAGTTTGCAACATTCGTCCGCCCCAAAAGTTTAAAGCTACATTTCTTCAATCAAGCGTCGGGGTGGCCTTATGGCACGCTTGCTTCGACGCGGTGCTGTAGGCGTCGGCGGCAAGCCGGCCACGTTCTGTTATGAACAAGCCAGGGGAGCGTCAGGGGCTGCCTCCTTTCCGGTCTCTGACACTTGACCTCCAACAGCCTCTAGCGCCGGAGTCGAGGCGGCCACTGGAACCATGTGACTATGAGAAATTGAGCAGTCAGTTGCATCTTCGAGGCGGGGTCGCATGTGATCTGCGTGATACCTCCTTTCCACGCCGACTGGGGTGTTAATAACGTACGAATATCGGTGGGTGCGACGCGATACCGTGGCTGGTTCCCATCGGGATTGTTCTCTGGCCCGCACGTACACAGCATCACCTGGCCTATAATTCGGTGTCCGGCTGTTAGAGTCAACATTTGCTTGGATTTACTTGTAATGTAGCGACCGTCTAGCACTAGGTCTGGCATTATCTAGTACACAGGCTAACCGCCGCCCAAACATTAATAGCCCTGGAGCCTTGCCAGTAGTACTATGGGGAGTTATACGATAAGCAAAAAGGAAATGTTCCAGCCGTTTCTTGATGCATTCTGTGCTAGAACGCATTCTGTTCTTAAACGTCCTCACGACGCGTTCTGCCAATCCATTTGTGCGCGGGTGATAGGGTGACGATTTGATGTGTTTAATTCCCTTATCTTTGCAGTAAATCGTAAACTCTTGGGATGCAAATTGTGGACCGTTGTCAGAAACCAAAAACTGGGGAAGGCCGAAGGTGGAAAATATCGTATCGAGTTCATCGCAAAGTTTGGCAGTCGTAATTTTTGTCATCGGCTTGACTTCGATCCACTTGGAGAATGCGTCTGACAGCACTAACCAATACGAACCTTCAAATGGTCCTGCGAAATCTACGTGAATTCTCTCCCAGGCTTGATCTGGCATGGACCAAGAAAAAATTGGCAAGTCTGAGGTATTAGGCCGGTTCTGTTGGCATTTATGACACCTTTTCACGTATGCGTCGATATCTTCTTCAATGGAAGGCCACCATACATAAAATCGAGCCAGTGCTCTCATTGCTGATATACCTGGATGTCCACGATGCAAGTAGTTAAGGGTCGATCTCCTTAGAGAATTTGGAACAACAATACGCCCTTGCCACATAACGATCTTATTTTCAAGTGACAGTTCACATCGTTTGCGAGCATATGGTTTTACATCGCTTGAGTATTGCTGTTCGCGCCAACCTGTTTTAATAAACTGTGATATATGCTTCAGCGTGACATCTTTAAGAGTCTCATCACGCATAGAATTTTCAGATAGATCTAGATCATTAATTCTATCTGTCTGAAGTCGAGCTACAACTCTGTGGACAGCAAGTTCAGACTTGGAAGGTAGCTCTTCCGGGTTAGGCATTCTTGATAGGTAGTCTGTGATTATATTGTTGCAGCCTTTTCTATACTGGATTTCATAATCATAGCTACCAATTATTAAAGCCCACCGTACTAAACGATTGTTAGCTATTTTCGGAAAATTTCGTTGAGCTCCCAAAATATGAATTAGAGGCTTATGATCTGTAACCAGAGTGAATTTCAGGCCGCGAAGGTATTGATCAAATTTTCTGACTCCAAAGAATATTCCAAGAGCTTCGCGGTCTATAACAGAATATTTTGATTCTGCTGATCGTAATTTCCGCGATGCAAAAGCAATTGGCTGTTCCATGTTGTTTTTCTTGTGGTAAAGAACTGCTCCCACGCTGTTTTCTGATGCATCACAGGCTAAGTAAAGCGGTCGTTTATCATTGAAGGCTACTAGTGGTTTAGAACGTACAATCAGGGCCTTTGTTTGTTTGAAAACCCGAGCTTCATTGTCAGTCCATCTCCACTTCAGTCGACCTCCCGTCAGCGCGTGAAGATCGGCGCATACACCGTGTAAGTGTGGTATAAAACGCTCGTAAAAATTTACCAACCCGAGGAAGGATCTTAGCTCCTTGGCGTTGGCAGGAGGGGAAGCCTTGGCAATAGCTTCTATCTTGGACTTCGTTGGACGTACACCATTTTTGTCTATCGTGTGTCCGAGATACTCGACTTCCGGTTGTAAGAAAGTACATTTTTTCAAGTTTACTTTTAACCCTGCTTGATACAGTCTTTCAAACACGGTGCGTAGACTTTCTAGATGGTCTTTGTCGTTTTTTCCCGTAACCGCAATATCATCGAAGTAAACTGCTACATTCGGTATGCCTTCTAGTAGCTTGTCCAGATAATGCTGAAAAACTGATGGCGCCGTTGAGATGCCAAAAGGCATACGGTTGTACATGTAATACCCTTTGTGCGTAGATATTGTCAATAAATGCTTGGACTCAGGTGCAATCTCAAATTGGAGGTACACATCCATCAAGTCAATTTTTGAAAATTTTTCTCCATCCGCAAGGCTCTGGCGCAATTGGTCAAACAAAGGGACTGGGTGTGAGTGTGTTAACAGGACAGGGTTAATCGTGCTGCGGAAATCACCACAGATTCTGACCTGACCGTTGCTTTTGATTACGTTGACTGTCGGTGTGGCCCACTGTATTGGCGTAATGTTTGGATCTACTTTGGTTATGATACCCTCTTCAACTAAACGGTCTAGTTCAACTTCTATGTTTTTCTTCATTGAAAATTTGATAGACCTTGCAGGAATGTGTTTTGGTTGAGCATGAGGTTTGATATGTATGTTGACTAGATAATTTTTGACTTTGCCAAGTTTACCATCGAAAAGAGTAGTATGGTTGTCTAGAACTTGTTTAAGAGAGATGGCAGTACGTGTACGTTCCGTGTTCTTAATGGAATAGACTGCTTTTGGGAACTCCATGCCAAACATCTCGCTCCACTGTAGGCCGAACAACATGGGGTCAGCGCCCTGCATGACGACAACAGGTAGTAGCTTTTCCTGGTCTTGAATACGAACTGTTACGTCTGTCAGACCTTTTGGTTTAAGCCTTATGTCTCCGTAGGCACGCAAACCTGGAGCCTTCGTAAGAGGGGGTGCCCCAATGCACTTCCAGAACTTCGTACTGATAATAGAAAATACTGAACCAGGGTCCCAGTCCAACGTACATTGTATGTCATTGATTACGACATCTATTTTCTTGCTGTCTTTACTTTTTCTTTTATTAATTTGACAAACGGTGTCTGATTCATCATCGCTAACGTCTGAGTAAGATGCTTGTGAAGAATGGTTGCCGACTCCGTCATATTTAAGTTTGTGTAATTTGTTTCTCTTTGTAAATGTTCTTGGTTTATGGTCGTTCCGGTTGGGCAGGCAAGCTTTGCCCGATTTGATACAGCAGTCCTCGAAATGTCCCTCAGTGTTGCACTCTTTACAAGTGTGGGCTTTTGCTGCACATTGAATTAACGGATGTCTTTCGGGTCCACCGCACCTGAGGCATTGATGTGTCCGTAATCTTCGCGGAGACGCGTTCAAGTTAGATCTGGTATGGCATTGATGTGTCCGTAATCTTCGCGGAGACGCGTTCAAGTTAGATCCGGTATTCCTTTTAATCTTGTTGACTTTAACGTGTGTGTCTGTGTCGCTTTCCGCACGTTCTCGCGATTGTGCAACACTGAATATCTGAGAAAATGATACTTCATTCATTTTTCCGTCTTGAAACTCTTGTAAATCTGGCCATTTTTGTTTCAGGTCAATTTGTAACTGTTCGTGGTTGAGCCCGGTTGCGAAGCGGTCACGTAATTGTCGTTCTAGCTGGTCATTGTTGTAGCCGCAATCTTTGCTGATTTCTTTTAGCCTGTTAGCGTAGTGTTCCATCGACTCATTGTCCGTTCGAATGCAGTTCCAAATATCGGTTAATGCTCTGTATCTTGTGCGTTTGATTCTGAACAGATCGAGGAGCTTAGTTCGAATATCTGCATACGTACTGCTTTCGAAATGTGGTGACAGGGCAACTTTTATGTCGTGAAAAGTTTCAGGCGAGAGGCAGGTAAACAAAAGCTCTTTCTGTATAATTCGTGTTTCCTCTCCCCAAAGCTCGCATTTAGTCTCAAAGTAGTCGACAAAGTTCTCAACCGCAGTATCATCAGGGTTGAACTTATCGCTCTTAAAGCCGTTGTAAATATTGTTTCTGTTACCGTTAGTGTGCGAAGGGCTGGTTGACTCCGTGCCGTTTGACGTTGTTGGTGTGGGAGTCGCAGCAACTGTGGTTTGCTGTTGCGTTATTAACAATTGTAAAATGTCAGATATTTGTTTTTGTTGTGTAGCTTGCAATGCAAGGAATTTGTCAAATTGTTCACTATTCATTTTCTATCGGTTTTAATCCTCGTTGCCACTGTTATAAATAAACATATTTATAGTAATTGCAAAAATATGCTCTTTATTTTAAGACGTTTTCAAACCAAAAGTGACATAGTACATAAAACTCTCTGGAATCCAAAGAGCATGAAATGTAGTTTGCAACAGGTGCCATGGCTAGAATTATTATATTATTATTTAAATAATTTTAAATTATCAAATAAAATATGTACTCAGTTCTGCGTCAATTGAAACAATAACGGTTATAACGTAGTTATTTTAGTATAACGCCTCGTGAACGCATCCGTAAGCGCGATGTGTCAAACTGGCTAGCTGTCACTCGGCTGTCATTTAGCCAATCAGCCAGTGTGACCAAATTTAGCAGAATTCTGCGATTTTAGCAGAATATGACCCCTCATTTAGGACAGCATATTATGTCGCAGATTAGAAAAAGTTGGCAGTTTTTAGCAGAATCTTTTTACCGAATATAGAGTGCTCAAATCGGGAGGAAGTTCTGATCACAAACTATGAACTAAGGCTCTGATTCCAAGCCTATGAACACGAAAAGATTTTGGGGCCACATTGCAAAAATGGCAAAGGCAGATGGAATTAAAAAGTATTCACACTTGGTCGATTTTGCAAAGGCCATGATGATTGTACCTATGTCCAATAATGCTTGTGAGCGAATATTTTCTCAGGTAAATTATATAAAAACGGATCAACGGAACAGATTTAAAAATGAACATGTTTCTGACATCCTACACGTAAAACAAGCAGTAAAAGAGAAGATTAGGTGCGTAAATTTTACGCCATCAAAAAATAGGGTTAAGATAGCCCAACAACTCAATATAAAAATTTTTACATGACAGAGTGATGTCACAGATTTTTAGTTTATAACTCTATTAAATAAAAAATAAATACAACCAGTCAAAGCGTTTTATTTTATAAATCTTCATACAAACAAAATATACGTTAATTTGACAGCAGAATTTTAGCATTTTATTTAATAAAGGTTAGCATATTTTAGCAGATTTTAGTCAAGCCGCTAGCATAATGACTAATTTAAATCTGGTCACACTGCAATCAGCTGTTTATATTAGATAACGTATTGTGATTTGTTGATTTCTTTCATAAAATATTCAAATTTGACTAATAAACGGATAAATGTTCCCTGTATCTTGTTGTAAAGTGGATGTAATTCGATGTGTTTATGCTCACCAATGGCCACTTTCAGACACAGCGAGGTTGAGGATAAGTTTTTCACCACAATTGTAAGTACTGGTTGTGTTACACTTTTAGGGATTTATTTTCGAGCGAGAGGTTGTTTATATTTCACGGTACGTTCCGTTGCCCCTGACAACTATGCTTGGTCTTAAGCACTATAATTTCGTACTTATAAAGACTAAATTCTGCATGAGATTGTCTCTAGATTTTGTTATACTGCAGTGACTAACGCAGATAGCCCACCTGATGGTAAGCGGTACCTGTCCTATGATTTGTTAGGTTTCATACAACCAAAATACAGAACTGCAGCTGTGATGTCACTGTAAGGACTAAGATGAAGGAAACCTGGAACATACCCTTAAAATGCTCAGGCTCAGGATCAGGTTTTACCACATGATAAAATTCTTGATTTGTGTTCATTACAATAAGCCAATGATTTTAAAATGAAAAGAATATTTTACAGCACAAGTGTTAGTTTATAGTGTGTAAAGCTAATAAGATTTAATAGTTGACTTTTTCCCAAAAAAGTTACCAATCCCAAAGTATCAGAATGTATTAAGTGCCAAATATACATTCCTATAGCAAAAAGTAACATACAATTTTCTTTATACGTTCATATGCATTACAAAGCATCCAAGACAAAATACACAACAGGTACATGCAATATTATCCTTGACTAGCATAATTAGTTTAAAGAAGACAGTTATTTATGGGTTGTGTTTCTGTCTTCGGGACTTGAACTCTAATTTGATAATTTGTGTGTCAGGTTTTCAGCTGCATGCACATTTGAATAAAATTCAAATATACACATATTTGCAAAGTCTCTTAATTTACAAATATGAACAAGAATTATTTAAATGTTTTTATACCAACATTTTGCAGTGCAAACTACCAAGTAATAATAGTAGGATTGTTGAATTTTTTATCATAGTAATATGGACAATAAATTAACGTGCTTGAGATTACAATATCTACCGTCGAAAGGGACCACCAATTAATAAATATAAATTTGCTTTCATATTAAAAAATACTAGTAAGGAAGGAATATATTTCCATGCCAATGTTTAGACTACCCTGAATAATGGTATCTAATAAATCTACAAACTGTATAAAACACAGCTATTTAATTCTTTTATAGAAATCTTGTTTGATTTAAAAATAATTTGATTAAATTGCCTTGGTAACTTTGACCAGAAGATGTATTTATGTGATTGGACGTATGCCAGACTTTCAAGTACCAATGTCCAACACTGAACTTGTAAGGTACACAAAACAACATTGCCAATAACATCAGCTGATTCATTTGGACTTTGGATCCAGGAAAACAACTGATTTAAAATGCAATTTACAAAATAGTGAAAGGACAAATAAAGCAATCAGCAAATAAAACAGCTGTTACTCTAAGCTGATCAGTCAAACATTTATTTGTCATCCATTATAACAAAATTAATTTATGTATGTACAATTTATAAGCTTGTCTGTAGACTTCGACTAGGTCATACGTGTTCCCCTGTGCGTCTGCATCAATTTCGCATTCGTCCTTCCCCTGTCTGTGATTGTGGTACGGATATTGGAACCGATGATCACATCCTTTTCAACTGCCCATTACAACCAGTTTCCCTTTATGACCTGCTTCCTTCTAATGTACCAAGACCAACTAATATTAAATCGTTACTTATTCATACAAATGCTCCATTAATTCGATTAATCTGTAAATATATTTGTTCTTATAATATTAAACTCTAATAAAGTCGCAAAACATAAATGTTAACATTTATGTTTTGTGACGTCCTGTGATGTCTCTACACCGCAGTATATTTTGTATGTTATCCAAATTATGTGTTTCTTAGCTTCAGGCAATGCCACAGATGGGTAATGTAATGTTCACTTTTTTTTTTTTTTTTTTTTTTTTTTTTTTTCTCTTAAACCGCTCAAACTTTTTCAGTGTGTTTTCCTTACACTTTGACACTGGCAATAATGGTTGTCAAGCTGTTGAACGACCCGTTGCCATTTCATAAAAAAAATGAATGAATGAATTTATAAGCACACTGGTTAGTTCTAATTAGGGACAAATTGAAAACAGTTAGTAAACAGCGACGTCAATAAAAAAGGGCAAAGTCCATCGAAGTGGGTCGCACTCACCGCGCCGAGCCCGCGAGAGGCCGCGCTGCAGCGCGCGCGCACTTTACCAGCTTGCTGCTCATGCTGACGAGGTTTACTACTTTTCACTGAGTCTGCCTGTGCTAGACAAGTGCTGTTATCCACAGATTACTATATATTACCTACGGCAGATAAGAAACGTCCATAGAGACACGAACTATTATAGTTCATAGTTTGTGACACGAACGTCGTAGTGAAAAGTGCCAGCATCGGTTTTGACGTATAGTTTTGACATAACAATTTTGACAAGTGCTAGTGCTGAGCTCATAACGCCATTACCAATCTATCGATTACGATTTGGCTAGGGATGTGACATCGATTGCGTATTCTCGATTTTCATATTGTACTTTATTAGATTTCAAATTCTTATATTAAAAAAAACACAAATGACACATAATTTAACATACATATAATTTGACTAGAAATTTATTACAAAGTAATAGCAAAGCGCCTTTCAATTTAAAATAATCACCACATACATGTGGTCCACAGAATGTTCTTGAGTTGTGTTCGACAGTCTACCTGAAAGTAAAATAATAGAGCTTTAATGTTATTGTGGCACCAATGCACCAGTTGCAAACCATATACTTGTAGATGACCATTATCAGGGGGATATGTGCTATCAAATGCAAAAATCTTTTTTAAAATCCCAAACAAAAAAGCTCTTCAGCGTCACTTCAAATAATAGTTAGGCCATATAGAAGTCTTTGAATTTGGCCTTTGCTAGTAATACTAGTTAAACTCGTTAGCCCAATATGAACAACCAACGGCAAATACATAAAGCGAAATGCAATTTCATACTTCACACATTTAACAAACCCAATGGAGTTCATTATGTAGTACCTAAATTTTTCAATTGAAAACAATTACCTTTGTAGGGCCTTCTTGGGTATTCTAGGGTATTCTTGGTCACAACATTGATTGATCATCCATCAAAATACCTGAAAAATGGGAACACGAACATTACATATGTTAATATAATGGTCACAGTCAAAGGGAGCGGTGAGGAAAGGTTTTGTCTAATAATTACATTCTATGAAAGTTCAGAATGAAAGCATTAGGTATAATTTATGTGAAACGGCAATTTACTGATATTCTTGCTTATGAACCACCGACGAAAAAATAGGGGTGATATAAGTTTGACGTGTGGATCTGCCTGTCTGTGGCATCATGGCTCCCAAAAGGATGGACCGATTTCAATGCGGCTTTCTTTATTTAAAGGATAGATTAATTGAGATAGTTCTTAGCTTCATTCAAATGAGTTTACTTGTTTTGTTGCATGTTCGTTTACGTCATATAATGCTGATGATGATGAAAACATGTCACTACTACTATATTGGACTAGTTACTGTTATAGTACTAAAAGGTACCACATATTAACATATGAATTACGTGTAATTGTCATTTTGTTAATAAACTATTACATGTGCCATTATGGAGCACAGGTTGATTTTGATGTCATGCAGCTTAACAATGTACTTGAAGGTGCTCAACCTATATACTGTAAGAATACCACCATTGGTTCTAGCATAGGGCTCTTCCCATACTAAATATGCTAGGTAGGTATATATCTGTAATTTTTTAGCTTACTCACAGAAAAATATTGGAGCATTGGGTTTGCGACTGGATATTTCCTCAGGAGTAAAAAGTGTTGGTATGGCAAGATGATTTCTTTTATTAGTCTGTTTAATATATTTATCTTCAAAATGAAGTTTACACATCTATAATGGGGCAATAACAAAAATATAAATATATAGTTAATTAATCCCAATAATAGCATTTTCATACACAATAACATAGTGTAGGTGCTATCAAACCAACTGAATCAAGACGTAACGGATTTTAATGCTGTTTTCAACAATAGATAGGGTGATTCAACAGAAGGTTTATAAGCAAGAAAAAAGTGTAAGTAGGGGTAAAGTAGGTGTACGAACGAAGTCTCGATAGGTTCACTAGTTAATTATGTACAACATGTAGCTACTATTGTGCATATAGGTATTAAATTTCTTCACATCAATTAACAGCCCTTAATGGTCTTCTGCTGGATCGGATCTCCTCCACAAATGTCCTACTGCTAATCCATGTAAAGTTACGGTGATAGGAGGGACAACACGCACGAATATCAACTTTATAACCTTGTTAAAAACTTAAATTACAATATTGTACTTACTTTTTAAAATAATACAGTTTTTTTGGCAGTGAACAGTGTTGGATTCTGTGGTATAAGTAATTTTAACCATATTTCTCCAAGTTCTGGAGTTCTTGGCCAATTATACAATTTTTCCTTCGATGGGCATCCTCTCACGACACAGCAATGTCAAGACATTTTTTATTAATTCAAATGGGATTCGGTAGGAATCTATTATATTAACAGATTTAAAAATTCACGAAAATCCAAAAATGAAGTTTTTTGGTTTCTGTGAAAAAACCGTTGATATTTTATTAAAAAGTTTTTTTTTTAGGAGGGTTTGGATAAAAGGTATCACAAGTTGTACAGGCGTAGTTAATAATTGGAAAAATAACTATCAAGTATTAAAAATATAGATTAAATTTATCCTAAAAATGTGTAAACATAATTAAAAGATATTTAATAATATTTATTATTATCACTCCCCAACTCCATATATTGGTGATATATTTGGTATTTGTATCCAACCAGGATGTCTTGTATGTAAAATTATATTTAAAAAGTCATTTGACAGACACTCGATGCTGGCACATCGGTTTCACTAAATTTATGGCTCTGGATACTGCGATTCCACCCCGTGCGTTAGTTTTTGATCCGTGGTTGTTTTGTTTTGATTGTAGGATTGTGAAAGGTTTTCGTTTCTATCATTTTTATGTGGGTCTAAGTTCTAAATAGAGTGCTGTGATGTTTAGATTATCATTTTGCAATTATTTGAATGGTTGATCCTTAAGATAAAATAGAAAGAAATTATTTCAATAATGTTTCGCCGCTGTCGTGCCATAACCGCATTGCCGGTTCGAGCGGCGTGTTTTCGAGGTTGCTCTGGCAGCCAAAAGGACTCTGGTTCAAAGTCAACCGCCGCTAAAGACGCGGACGCATCTCCACTTCGTCGTTTACTGGATGAGTCGAGTGCATTCAATGAGGCTGACCATTCGGAAGGAGAGTTGCATTGGGCCACACAGCCGTACGCAGCACAGCGGCCGGGCTCCAAATCCCGAGCGCCGCCCGCGCCGGTACCCGCCGATACCACCGTCATACTCTTCCCGTCTTCTCTTACTCATGGGTGCGCGTTTCGCCGACATACCGCCTGCCCGTCAACTCTACGATCTTGCTTCAAACGTTGTCGGGTTTGTACTGTTACTTACTTGCGATTCAGTAAAAAGAAGGAATGTAACCATACTGTATGGGTCAAAATAAAACCAAAACATTGTATCAGTAAAATAAACTATATCTCAGAAAATAAATATTTGTCTATAGATTACAGGTTAGATTCTGCTCACACATGATTGGCTCAATTGGCAATTTTTAATTTCGCAGTGACACTAGTCAAAAACCACGAATCGCATATTACGAATCGGCTCAATATAAAACGAATCACGAATATGAATAGGCTTAGTGATAACAACAGAAATCACGATCACAACGCTAACGGGTTGATGGTAAGTTGTCCGCCCTGGTTGGCCACTGTTTTGCCCAGGGTCGCTAGTCGCTTGAACCTAGACAGATCTGAGGTGTTTCGGGCTTCTGCCAAGGCTCTAGGGATTCGTAACACGGCGCCTTCGGCATAGGCCGCGGCTAGGGCGGGCTCGTGGGCTGAAGCACTAGGTCTTGAAGCGCGGGAGAGGACGGCCGCAGCTGAGTACGTGTCAATGGCGGCTGCTGCCAGACGCTCTAGGACCTGGGGGAGAACGGCAGTCAGTTAGTAGTGTTTGGATAGTATAATAAAGTAAGAACAAAATGGACACTATATCATGTCATCCGAGCGGTCAATCCCGGCAGAAGCTGGGACCAGGGCCAGGGTCCGCTTTCCTACTTTTTCTCCTCCACTTTCCCCGATCTTCGGCATCCTCACGTCGTAATTCGTATGTCAACACTATATCGTGTGCTGTATTCGAATTACGAATGAAAGGATAGAGCTCGCTTTTATATAAGTGATGGACAAGAAATCTCCCTCATCCACATCCCGGCACCTTGGGACGACGGACCATCTTGCCTTTGGTCTGCTAGGGTTTCTTGTAGTCGTTATTGGCCGCCACAAAGTTAATTTCCGACTCCAGCGTCCATCCGAGTACCTCATGAGATGACCAGCTCACTGCCACTTTAATCTGGCAACCCTATTCCTATCCGTCCGTCTACGTATCTCGGTATTCTTGATACGAACCCTTAGGGATATCTAGCATAGCCCTCTCCATCGCTCTCTGCGCAATATTTAGCCTTCGCATCATGTCATCTGTGAGTGTCCACGTCACAACAAGGTCACAGTGATACAAAAAAGTAAAATCTAGACCCCTCACCTGCTGCTCATCAGCAACTCCCCTCCCGTAGCGTCGCACCACAGCTTCCACCGTGCGGCCAAAATCGACCACACAATTGGACAATTCACTCGCGAGGGTCTTCAAGGGCCCAGCCACCAGCAGAGGAAAGCCCAGATCACACGCAGAGCCACTATTCACACAGCTGCTTACCTGCTGCTCATCAACAAGTCCCCTCCCGTAGCGTCGCACCACAGCCTCCACCGTACGGCCGAAGTCAGCCAAGCAGTTGGACAATTCACTCGCAAGTGGCTTCAAAGCCCCAGCCACCAGCGCACAAAGCCCCAGACCACACATCGAGACAGGTGCTTACCTGCTGCTCATCAACCACTCCCCTCCCGTAGCGTCGCACCACAGCCTCCACCGTGCGGCCAAAATCGGCCACACAATTAGACAGCTCGCTCGCGAGTGGCTTCAAAGGCCCAGCCACCAGTGGGGGAAGCCCCGGGCCTATGGGAGCGGGGGAGAACCCCACGGCGGCGGTGGCCCGGCGCGCGCCTTCGCTGAATATGAGGCCCAGGTTGGCGGTTGGGTTCTTGAACGCCCGTTGGAGCTCTTGGAGGTGGGAGCCGGCGAATTGGATGCCTGTGGGATGGGGTGATAGGAGAGTTA
This sequence comes from Blastobasis adustella, assembly GCA_907269095.1. Lineage (NCBI taxonomy): Eukaryota > Metazoa > Arthropoda > Insecta > Lepidoptera > Blastobasidae > Blastobasis > Blastobasis adustella. The sequence goes on from OU026123.1 coordinate 18,754,731, forward strand.
GAAAGCGCTATGAGAATTTTCGATGATGCCATGCTCACAAGTGGTATTGAGCCGCTGAGCCAACGGAGGGCTTTCACTTCCCATTGTGTGTTCTACCACTTGTAAAACGGTATTTGATCAGAAGAACTGTCAGACATGATGCCTACAGCTACATTCTATCTTCTCACCGCTCACCACCGTCCACACCTTGGAGCCAAATTGGTCGCGCACTGTGCGGTTCCAAAGGAACTTTCTCCCACGCACACTAAGGTTGTGGAATGAACTACCTGGAGAGGTTTTCCCTGGAGAGTACATCACGGAGTTCTTGAAGAAAGGGGTTAAAATGTTTTTACGGGGTCGGCAACGCCTGCAATCCCTGGTATTGCAAACGTCCATAGGCTGCGGTGACTGCTTACCATTAGGCAGGCCGTAAGCTTGTTTGCCACATTGTTGGTATAAAAAAAAAAGTTAATGGCAGCTAGTACTATATACTACGGCATGGCCCATCCAGGAGGCAGCTCCGAATTGAGCAAGGACATTTTGTTTGTTTAATGCAGTACCTTTTCAATTGAGGACGTTAAGCTCCAATGCCATTTTACGCTATGGATGTTTTTCCAACGAGGACATTTTGCCCTGAGAACCTGCCACTCCTAATTGAGCTAGACAGTTGATATTAATCCTTATGCAATATAAAATAAAGTTGCTTTTCGGATGCGGAGGCCTGGTCGGACGCCCGACCAAAGTCGGCTCGCCCGCACATCTGGAAAGCGACGTCATTTATACTACGTAAGGATTTGTATCAACAACTGTCTAGCTGTATCTTTTGCCCATAGTATCTGATACCTGAGAGTTATTGCGCAGTAGTACAGTTATGCGCAGTGGTGGCCAAATGGCGATGCGTTCTCAGTAGTTATAGCATTTTCATTTACTTATCTTATTTTTCCATCATGTTTTGTTTGTTTGCCACTACAGTCTTATACACACCAATACGATATACTCTATGACCATATCGAGCGTCATCCACAAACACTTAACTCACCAGTGAGCGCAACAAACAGCCTCAGGATATCATTGGTCCCCTCGAAGATGCGGAAGATCCTCAGGTCCCGAAGCACTCGCTCCAGCCCGGTGGCCTTCATGTAGCCCATCCCGCCGAGGATCTGGATCGCCTCGTCCACTACTATCCAAGCGGAGTCGGAGGCGAACACTTTGGAGATTGCTGCCTGGGAAATGAGAAGATTGAATGAATACAGTATCATTATTACGTTCACGTTTAATGTATTACGGCGGATAAACAGATAAGCGAGCCACCTGATGGTGCGTGGTCACCGCCGCCTATGGACATCAGCAACACCAGGGGCGCTACCAATGCGTTATGTAAGCAACAATGATCTTTGCATTACTTATTTTTGATGACGTGGGGGTGGGAGGGGGATGCTTATTAAGCATAGGAGGGGTGGAGATTTGCTTACTTTTATTGACAAATGGGAGCTGAAGGCGAGAATGACTAAAATCCTGATTGTGCGCAAATACATGTGGCTAAATTCATTTGTCTGAATTCAGAAGCAAAAAGCGTGAGAGCAAATCAAAGTGGAATGTTTTACTTATAAAATAAGGTCCATTTTTGCATCACGCCTTTGAAAAGCAGAGCGACGCGTAACATAAGTGATACAAAAATGGACCCTCTCGTTGTCCCCGTAAAAGCCTTACCTCGAGATGGTAATCCGTAGATCCCATATCCATGTTCCCGCTGACGATGTAAGCGAGCGTCTCTGTAGCGTACTGCAGGGTGGCCATGCGCGCTAGCTTGTCCTGGATGGAGCCGAATTCGGCGAGTTTCTTGCCGAACTGCGTTCTCGTGGCGGCGTGTTCGGCTGCGCTCGCGAGCGCCGCTCGCTGCGTGCCAGCGAGCGCGGCGGCCATGCCGAACCGTCCGTTGTTTAGGATGTTCATCGCCACCTGGGAAGCGAAGGGACATAAATAAATATATAATTAATATTTGATTTATTACTTCACACAAAGGTTACATAATTTCGCTATTAATCAATACAAAGGTACTAACATAAACAGCCTTGTGAGAACCTGGAGTCTGAAAAGGCATTCGATCTGTACTTCAGATCTCCAGGCACAAATGAGATCAATTTAACAGAAAAAATTATAAAGTGTGAGTGCTTACATATGTGTGTGTGTGTGTGTGTGTGTGTGTGTGTGTGTGTGTGTGTGTGTGTGTGTGTGTGTGTGTGTGTGTGTGTGTGTGTGTGTGTGTGTGTGTGTGTGTGTGTGTGTGTGTGTATGCGTGTTTATAGCCCCTTATCTCCATCGGGAGACGCGACCCGGGCGAGCGCTTTATCCTTATGTTATGGATCTTCTAGCTTTCCGCACAAGCCGCTTTAGTTCAACCTTTATAATGCGTACGACTAAGGAATGGAACGCGTTGCCTGCGAGTGTGTTCTCTGATTATAATCCGGACGCCATCAAGACTAGAGCTAATAGGCTGTTCCTAGACAGGCATGCTCCATCGGCCGCAACGTCACTTACTACCAGGTGAGATGGGGGTCAAATGCCTGGCTAGACTAAATAAAAAAACCCGCTTATCAGTTATCCCGCTCATTAGGTCAAAACGATTAAGTTAACAGGGTCACGGAGGTCAGATGGAAATCGCTCCACTGTTATTGTCTGATTTGCCAAATCCTGGATCATGGTCAAGGCGGGCCCCGGGCCCTCATGTACGGGAGCACAACCGGAAAATTAACGGAAAGGTGATTATTTTTTATCATTAGGTTGAAACATTCCATTCTTATCTTAATAGCTATACAGAATGAGCAATCTAAATGGGTCAGTGAGGAGAAATCTGAAACTATAAGAGATAGCGTATTTTGTTAATAGAAACAACGAGGCCGACTTTAGAATAAATAATAACTGCATTCATATCTATTGTTCAAAATCTAAATGAGTTTATAACAACATTTTTGCATTTTTTAAACATAAATTTAAATGCAGTTATTCTTTTTTCTAAACTCGGCCTCGTGGTTCCTAACAACAAATTACGCTATCCCTAATAGTTTCGAATTTCTCCATACTGACCCATTTAGATCCATCACCTGTATAGTCGTATGTCTCTCACTCTCAATCCCGAGACAGATCAACCAGTCCCCAGTCCCAGGGTCCCCTCACTATCTCTTTTGTTAAGACAAATAATACAACACAACAACATAATAATGAGACAAGATAATGAGGTCAAAGATAATATAATACTATAATAATGAGGTTAATTGATTGAAGTTAATCGTGTTAACCCATAATAAACTAAACAAAATAGGACGTTTACACACCCACACGTACAGAGCGCGCGCGAGTTCATGTCCATCGGGCCCGATCGTCTAACTCGGACGGATTGTACATCGCCATCTCACTCGCTCAAACCGCAGCCGAGTGAGATGGCGATGTATCGAGCGTAATTATGTAATTATTTAAGCAGTCGTACCCGATGGACAAGAACTCGCGCGCGCACAGTGGTATTAGTTTCGTATTCGATATGTGAAAAACACGGACGGGAAATTAACGTCCTAGCGTTTACGCACTTAGGGTATAGCAGGGTCGTGATGAAACCTGCACATTCAGGCGACTCAATGCGTAACCATGATCCGATCTGGTCAGCTTCCCCTGATAGCAGGATCCTGGAGGTCAGATGGCCGTCGCTCCACCGTAATTATCTGATCTGCCAAATCCTGGATTATGATCAGGGCGGACCCCGGACCCTCGAGCCAGAGAGCACAACCGGATTAACACCAAGATGGTGGTAATTCAAACCAGCGAGGTATTCATTTTTATTATTTTCTGTCGTCAACTGGTACCTGTGAATTTGCTTTCTAATTTGTTTCTTATCGCGAATGAACTATATAGTCAATAAACATATTATGTCTATCTTACCTTGAACCCATTCCCGACGCCTCCCAGCACGTTCTCGACAGGTATCTTGACGTCTTCGTAGTAAACCTCGGCGGTGTTGGAGCACTTGATGCCCATCTTGTTCTCGGGCGGGCCTGAGGACACGCCGCCAAAGGATCGCTCCACTACGAAGGCTGTCACCTGCGAATTGGTAACGCGTAGGAGTCTTTGAATCTTTTAATCGTACTTAGTGATATTATACATGCCAGAGTTTGCAAGGATGTGTGTTTGGGTGTCTGTTAATTCTTGATGCAAAAACTAATGAACGGTTTTTATGTTTGGCAGGAATATAGCTTATAACACAATAGCACATCTAAACATAGTATAAAACAAGGCTTTGCGCCGTATGTATGTATCTATGTACGCTTAGATCTTTTAAAGTACTAAACGACTAAAAGATCTAAGCGTACATAATAAAAACTTTATTTATTTTTATAGATACATAGGGACAGACGGCAGGAAGCGACTTTGTTTTATACAATGTATAGATGACATTCCTTCATGTTTAACTTCCTATTTCGTTTGCTAAGACAAAAAATTTACAATAGTTTATAATGCATAAATAATTGCGGCTGGTGTTACTGATGTCCATAATGACCGGTGATCACTTTCCATCAGATAGCCCGCATGACTGCTTGTCTGCCATATAAAAAAAAAAAAAACTGTAATTCACTAACCTGCAAACTTAGTGCAAGGTTCAGCTAGTAACCAGTGCCCGGTCACCCCTCAACTTACCTTATCAACAGTCTTGCCATCCTTCTCGACCGGGGTCTGCGCGAACACGGTCATGATCTCGGCGATCCCGCCGTTGCTGATCCAGATCTTGGAGCCGTTCAGGATGTAGTGCTTGCCGTCGGGCGAGAGGACTGCGCGGGACCTAAGTGGGAGATCATTATCATCAATGAAGAAAAAAGATTGCGGCAGAGACGAAGACAGCAGTGGATTGTTATGGGCTGTTGGTTTGATGATGTATTTTTAAGGTTGCCTGGAAGAAAGCGCTTTAAGCGATAAGGCCGCCTGTTGCCAGTCCTGCTGTTAATTTTAAGTACCCGTTGTTTTATTTTAAATGTGCAATAAAGCGTTATTCATTCATTCATTCATTCTTTTGAGACAGAGGGCTTCCAATAACCCAATTGACAGAAAAACGACGAAAGCCCCTGACCAAATACATATACACTCAAATATTTGCTAAATTACTAAAAAGCGATGAAACAAAGCTAAGAGTTCGATGAAACTGGCTTCCAAATGAGAAAACCGCATCGTAATCGGTCTACCCGTTCGGTAGCTACGATTTATTTATCGTAGGACTTTTAAGTTCCTACTGCTACTTAAATGTTTAAATTTTCAATTTACATTTCGTCAAGTAGACGAGAGCTTCGGCCGAAAGGGACTGGAAATCTTCCGCTTGTCCGCTGTACTTAGTATCCGGACATTCAAATACAATGTGGTATATTGACTGGTCAGGGTAGCCGCACTGGCATGCCGCTGACTCGCACCAACCCCACTTGTGCCATAGGTACGCACAGTTTCCGACGCCTGTTCTTATTCGGTTCAACAGACACCAAACGCGCCGTGACTCTTTAAAGCCTGCTGGATGCTGTTTTACGTTCAGTTTGAAGGGAGCATCGACAGGATAGCTACGATGCCACAGACAGACACGTCAATCTTAGGACATCCCTCATTTTTAGTCAGTGTTTAAGATGTAATATAGTACCCACTTGATGGACCCAGCATCAGACCCCGACGAGGGTTCAGTGAGGCAGAACGCTGCGAACTCCCCGGCGGTGACGCGCGTCAAATACTTCTGCTTCTGCTCTGGCGTGCCGAAGAGTAGGATGCCCTTGAAGCCGATGGACTGGTGCGCGCCCAGTGTGATGCCCACGCCCAGGTCGTGGGCACCCACCACCTGCAGAGTAATCGCTGGTTTAGATAAGTAAATACAACCTTCAACATGATGCCCATTGCTGTGACAATCCACTCAGCCAGTTTAATATTGGTCTAATGCCCGATGTACAGACAGTGGTCCACTGTTTAGCGAAGTTGGTAAGTACAGTGGAGTAAACCATTACGAATAGTAGTGAATTAATGTTGCTTGCAGACTTCCTGGCAACTAGATCCAAATAGAAACGCTTGCTATTTTTTGTGGCAAATGCACCCAAAGCCAAATTCGATGCAGCGTAGTATATTTTTACTCTGTGGTACAGTGTTCGTCAAGAAAGGGGTGAAAAGGCTTTTACGGGGCAACGGCAACGCATGGGTGATGTCTCTGGCATTGCAAACGTTCATAGGCTGCGGTAACTGCTTACCATCAGGCAGGCCGTAAGCTTGTTTGCCACCTTAGTGGTATAAAAAAAAATTATATTGTCTGGCCGTACGACCGGTAGAAAGAAAACAATTTTGCGCAAAGTTGCACGTATTTGTTGACGTTGCTAGTCCATATCGACAGGGAAATGGTACTCGACTCGCTGTAGAGTAAACAGTCACTCGCCACTATCCTTGACCAATGGTAATCGGGCATTAGACCAACACGTCCTACTCGGTTCACCGATGACCCTAAGATATTGGTATCCTATAAACAGGAGTTTAATACTTTACCTCCAATGACGTTACCTCGACGGTCATTATCGTCGATGAATGTACCTCGATGGTACATTTCATCGATAGGTCGCGTCACCTCAATAAATATTAAAGGTACTACATTTTACTAGCTTTACTTTACACTGCAGGTGATTTCCTTATGTACGCGGTATTTTTTTCGCATACTTTTCCCTCTAGGAAACTCCTTTGTGACGCAAAATGAGTGGGCAATACAACATACTATCAGCTATCATATAGATTAGATTAGCTGTCAAATCCGTGATTTAAGTCTGATTAAGTCTAATATAATTAATATAGTTTGTGTAGCGCTAAAGTTTACTATAAAATATGTTTACTATTGTAATTTTTTTATGCAATTCAGTGACAAACGAGCAGACAGCCCACCTGATGGTAAGTGGTAACTGTCGACCATAACGTCTACAATTCATACATTTAGGTTGCAGGCAACAAAAATGCAGTACCGCATGTGCGTTACCACTGTGAGGACTAAGATAGAATGCCTCATGCCTGTAATTTCGCTGGCTAACAAAAAAATAAAAATAAACGTTAAAATTATAAAGGTATTAACGTTTACATATCTCTTAAATAGACCAGTACTCAAAGTCCCTTTGTCCTGCTTGATGTGGTTTCTAAAAATGCAAAATTACTATTATTTAACTACCACTTGTAGTCTACAAGTGTACATGATAATGCGTAGTAATCCGCATTCATCGATTTTGCAATTCATTCCTTGAATGGATTCTAAATCGGGTACTGATAAACTTATCTGTCTAATAAGACATTCAACTGATATCGTTCGCTAGATCCGGCCTGAGCGACGCAACAAGCCGGATTGTCACTTTCTATAAACATTATTCAGGTTTCTTACCGCGTACTGAGTACCACCAAGGAATCCAAGGATGCCGAAGATCGAGGGAAGTGGACATAGAGAAGTAGAAAGGCAGAACCAGGGCCGGGGCATCAGACGCCAAGATGAACACGACCTTGGTTTACGAGTAGACCGATATTTCAACGCAGTTGCATGCGTCATGTATGTATGTGAACTCTTTATTGCGTATAACTTCGTAAAGAACATGAACAAAAGATAATAAATATATATTGCAAAGGCAAGGTCATCCCACAATGGGATTTCTTCCAGCTAACCTTAACATAGATAGTCCGGAGCTGTAAAGAGCGATGGAGGCAATATAGAGTACTGTGTCATCATTACTGTGTTACTGAATACGTCTACGGTATGTCTAGTATAATTAAGAAAAACCAACCAAAACTACAGCAAGAGTAACCAGTCCACCAAAGCAGCACCCGTTCACGAGTATAACGCAGGGCCCAGCCATCGCCCAATTCAACCATATTTGAGGGAAAAGAGCGACCTTAACCCTACCCTACCACTACCTTACCCCTAACCCTACCACTATCTTACCACTACCTTACCCCTACCCTACCCCTACCTTACCCCTACTCTAACTACTACCCTACCCCTACCCAACCGCAGACAGAAGTCACCATGTATGGGAAAGGAAGGAAAATTAACGCCGCTTCCAAGGTGGTTCTCCGTGGAGGAAAGAAACGGCAAGAAACCCACAGAGCCTACTTAATTATTTTCTTTTTTGAACATATCTTATGTACTTATACATTATTTGTCCTATATACTATCTTAAAAGTAAATACCTGTATAGAACAGCAGTTCAGTCCCATGAAGTTTTGTCATTTGCATATTCAGATATACTAACTATAATAACTTTTTTGATATAATTTGTTTTTTATAGTGACTTTAAATTTATTCAATGGTAAATTTTGTATATCTGTTGGAATTATTAGAAAAGCGTACACATTTACCCATAAATGATTTATGGACTTTGGCCAGACTACAAGCACTCGTTACAAGTTTATCTCTATTTCCAGTATTCCTATTATGAACATCACTGTTCTTCATAAACAAGTGTATATTTTTATAAACATAGATCAAGTTCTCGGTATGTATTGTATTATGACGGCATTGTCATAATGTCAATACTCTTGAATTTATCTCTAAGTGAAGTTCTAGGTCTCAATTGGTAAATCGCGCGAATAGCCTTTTCTGCAGTACAAGTACATTATGCCAGTCGGCAGTGTGTCCCTACAGCAGTATGCCATAAGTCATAATACTGTGGAAATAACTAAAATAAACTAATCTTGCTGTAGCCTCATCCAAAATACCGCGTATCTTTTTTACAGCATATGCTGCAGAACTTAGCCTTTTCGCCAATTTATCAATGTGAGGACCCCAATGGAGTCAACTATCTAGAAGATCCAATCCATCTAGGAATCAACAAGATCCAATGTTTCGTCTCTTACTTGTATACCTATTAGTGGGTACTGGTCTAACATTTGGCAAGGAGAATTTTAAACATTTTGTCTTTTTGCCATTCAGTAATAAATTATTAACCGTAAACCACTTCTGAAACAGCTTTGTTCACGTCGTCATATGTTAATTGTTGTCTTTTCATTTTAAACACTAAAGATGTATCATCAGCGACAAAAACAACGTCGTGTGTTTCTTTTACAAAGTACGGCAATTTAAAACATTACGGACTCACTGACCTCAACCAGTCTCGCGTACTGCGTGTTGTTGAGCCCGAGCCCGCCAAGATCGACCGGCACTTGAAGCCCGAAAGCGCCGAGGTCCCACAGAGCTTGCAGCGTGCCTTCCTCGATTTGAGCGTCGTGGTCGTTACGAGCTGGATCGTTGACCTGTAAGAGTCAACCGTCCATGTCAGCGATACCCTAGTGGCAAACGAGGACAGCCCACTTGTTAAAAAAAAGCTTTTTGAGGAGCGAAGTCGGAATAATCTTTTCAACTCCTACCAGTTACTTCTTAATTCAATTTGTTGCGGGTTCCATGACAGTATTAACTTGGGCGCGCCTGAGTGTCAAAACTCAGGACCTGTGTGTGGTCGCCGCTGTAGATCCTGGCTGCACATGAGTTGCAGTGGTGGGAATGAGTGACTGAACATAGACCTCCCCCAATGAGCGCCAATGCTCGCTGTCCTCGGCTTGTCGCATCCAGCATCCACCGGCAGCGTTTCGCAAATCGTCACTCCATGCCGATGCTTCTGAATACCGTTTTCCGAGTCGATCGACAAATTTGTCGATTCAGTATCCGATTTCGATTTCCGAGCCATTGTGAATACGGTTACTGGCCGGAGGGCGCACGGCGCTTACTGAATCGCGGTCACCACGCAAGAAGTTGTTTACCCCGTGGTTGTACGGATGGAAAGAGGTTACTGTCACCCATACCATCGATGAAAACCGCAGGTGCTTTATCTGTGTGAGGACTAAGGCTTTTGGACCACCCTATATATTCTAGACCTCGTAAATCAAACTTGAATGGGAAGGAAAAAATGAAAAATATTTTTTAATCTCCAAATCAAACCTACCTCCTGGAAGAACTTCTCCACCGGCGGCACCAGTTCCGCCAACACCTGGCGCTGGTCCTCCGACAGGGGTTCCGGGAACGGGAACACTTGTGAGGGCTCCATGGCCCCTCGGAACAGGTTCATGGTGAACGAAGCGCTCTGTCGTGCCCCCCGTGGCTCCTTCACTTCTTTCGCCTTTGGCTTCGCCTCGGTTGCTAGGCAACGCACGCCTGGGCCCCTGCGCACACGCCATCCATGCACCACACTTATCAACACATATTATTTCTTAGCATCAATCCTGGGCCTCTGGCAGGGGACGGCCCGGGGTCTGCCTTCCTACTTGCCCCTTACTGTCAACTATGCTTGGTCTTAAGCACTATAATTTCGTACTTATAAAGACTAAATTCTGCATGAGATTGTCTCTAGATTTTGTTATACTTCAGTGACTGACGCAGATAGCCCACCTGATGGTAAGCGGTAACTGTTCTATGATTTGTTAGGTTTCATACAACCAAAATACAGAACTGCAGCTGTGATGTCACTGTAAGGACTAAGATGAAGGGTAGAAAACCCGGAAAATACCCTTAAAATGTAAGATGAAATGCCTGTAAATGTACTGGTACAACAATTCAAACATTGTTGCTTAACGGCAGAAATAGATAAGGCAATGGTCTATCAGTGGGACTGCTCAGGTTCAGGATCAGGTTTTACCACATGATAAAATTCCTGATTTGTGTTCATTACAATAAGCCAAGGATTTTAATATGGAAAGAATATTTTACAGCACAAGTGTTAGTTTAAAGCTAATAAGATTTAATAGTTGACTTTTTCCCAAAAAAGTTACCTATTCTCCCACAGTATCAGAATGTATTAAGTGCCAAATATACATTCCTATAGCAAAAAGTAACATACAATTTTCTTTATATGTTCATATGCATTACAAAGCATCCAAGACAAAATACACAACAGGTGCATGCAATATTATCCTTGACTAGCATAATTAGTCTTCAGAAAAAGGTTATTTATGGGTTGTGTTTCTGTCTTCGGGACTTGAACTCTAATTTGATAATTTGTGTGTCAGATTTTCAGCTGCATACACATTTTAATAAAATTCAAATATACACATATTTGCAGTCTCTTAATTTACAAATATGAACAAGAATTATTTAAATGTTTTTATACCAAAATTTTTCAGTGCAAACTACCAAGTAACAATAGTAGGATTGTTGAATTTTTTTTCATAGTAATATGGACAATAAATTAATCTGCTTGGGATTACAATATCTACTGTCGAAAGGGACCACCAATTAATAAATATAATTTTGCTTTCATATTACAAAATACTAGTAAGGCAGGAATATATTTCCATGCCAATGTTTAGACTACCCTGAATAATGGTATCTAATAAATCTACAAACTGTATAAAACACAGCTATTTAATATTTTATAGAAATCTTGTTTGATTTAAAAATAATTTGATTAAATTGCCTTGGTAACTTTGACCAGAAGATGTATTTATGTAATTGGCCATATGCCAGACTTTCAAGTACCAATGTCCAACACTGAACTTGTAAGGTACACAAAACAACATTGCCAATAACATCAGCTGATTCATTTGGACTTTGGATCCAGGAAAACAACTGATTTAAAATGCAATTTACAAAATAGTGAAAGGACAAATAAAGCAATCAGCAAATAAAACAGCTGTTACTCTAAGCTGATCTGTCAAACATTTATTTGTCATCCATTATAACAAAATTAATTTATGTATGTACAATTTATAAGCACACTGGTTAGTTCTAATTAGGGACAAATTGAAAACAGTTAGTAAACAGCGACGTCAATAAAAAAGGGCAAAGTCCATCGAAGTGGGTCGCACTCACCGCGCTGAGCCCGCGAGAGGCCGCGCTGCAGCGCGCGCGCATTTTACCAGCTTGCTGCTCATGCTGACGAGGTTTACTACTTTTCACTGAGTCTGCCTGTGCTAGGCAAGTGCTGTTATCAACTGACTGCACGATAACACCGAACCAGCAATAGTACTGCAGAAGTTCAGTTCAAAATGTGAACTGTTCTTTAGTCATTGGATAGGTATTTTTGTCTGAACGCAGCAGTATAAATTAAACTAAAAAAAACTTCCGTGTCCAACCGAAACGTAATCACAACTACACCAATTTCGGACAAATTATGAATTTTGAAACTAATATGAAACGTCGTATACAGTTTTTCTTGTCCACATACAAATGTCAATAATGACATAATGACACTAATGACAGTCCTCCGGATACCCGCTAAAAATCAAAATCCCCTTGCTTGGGGTAAATTTATTGATTGATTGATAAAAAAAAAAGATTATTATGGGACACAACGCAACCAAGCCCCAATCTAAGCTAATCTTGTATACCGATAAACTACTTAGATACTATAATTCTTACCCTGGTTTCCTGTACTTACCTGACGTTTACTGTACTTTGACGACCTGAGTGGTTCAGCGATCAAAATACCGGTCTGCCACGCAAGAGGTCCCGGGTTCGATTCCCGGCCGGGCAGAAATTGAAATGATGAATTTTTATTTCTGTTACTGGTCTGGGTGTTCTTTGTATAATAAGTATGTATTTAAAAGTATTTAAGTAGTTTATCAGTTATCTAGCACCCATAGCACAAGCTTTACTTAGTTTCGGGCTAGATGGCGCTGGGTGAATTTGTCCACGAATATTTATTATGTATTATTATTATTACCTCCTACAGAACAGAGCCTACCGAAAAAGTATACTCAATTTATGTCTTTAATGGAAATATATATTTTTTACTGTGGCTTTTCACTAAGGAACAATAGGTATTTCAAAATCACGTCGTAACATAAACGACACACGATAATAAGGATCGTGAGGGAGCGTCAGTGTTTTTTCATCATTGGCTTCCCTATCTGCGGCATGTTAGAACAGTAATGAATGTGGTGTAAAACAATACTAACAAGCCGTAACGTACTTATGGAGTGAAGTTAGTCAACAGCCCGTCCAATTCTGATTTTAATCGCACAGTATTTTAGTCTGTAACACCTTCTTTCGGAAGGTTTATATATAAAATACCTGCATTTTTTTTTTTTTTTTTCTTTATTTAGAAACAAACAGTCGTTTACACAAATAGTACATTTCACTAGATAATTAATTAGACCTAAAGTTTCCTATATCATTTACAAACTTTGATACTTAGTAAGCTAACTGTTGCGACTGATTACAATGTTAAGTACATACATTAACCATTACAAATTTATTAATAAATGCTACAATGCTTACATTAACAATTTGTGCCTTAATTTGTTTTTATAGTGTAACAAATCGTTTGCAAAGATGTCGATATCGTTCAGCAAAACATTATAACACCGTGTTGTTCTTCTAATAAACGAATTTTTTGCATAGTTTGTGGTACAGTGCTCAATATAAAATGTATCTTTAGAACGTGAGGAGATGCGTGGTATCTTAAAGTTAATTTGTTCAAGAAGAGGAGAAGAATCTATGTCACTGTTAACAATTTTGAATAAAAATATCGATTCTAGGTATGACCTGCGACTTTGCAAAGTAGGTAAGTTATGTCTCTTTGCCGAATCACTGTACGACTGAAAACTGTGACCTCCACGATAATCTAACGATTTCAGAAACTTGTTCTGAACTTTTTGCAGACGGGCGATATGAACAGCATACTGAGGGTTCCATACCACACTGGCAAATTCCAAGTGGCTTCGTACGAATGAATAGTAGAGAATTTTTAGCGTGTCAGTCCGCCTGAACGGTTTAGAAAGGCGGAGGATAAGGCCTAGTTGTTTAAAAGCCTTCTCTAAAATTGTATCAATATGGAAATTATAATGGAGCTTATGATCCAAGATAACACCTAAATCCCTAACTTTATCCACCCTATTCAATACATCGTCCGAAATTTTATAGTTGTATGTGATTGGGTTATGTTTACGAGAGAAGCTTATTACATGACACACTAACCTGACACATTATAATAGACAAACCCCGAAAAAATCAGTGTGGTCCCCTATTTAAAAAATATATAGGTACATTACATTATAAATTGGAGCGTCTTTGGTGGAGTGGTTACGGGGTCTTACTCGTAAGTAAGAGGTATTATTGCATACCATTTAAAATTAGTTAGTTTATACTGTCTAACTTAGGTGTCGACGTCTACTACGTCAAATGTTGACACATTTGACAAGATTCAAAATTCCATGAAGGAGGGCGCTAGGTCTTTTTCCGAAACGTCATTATTCTAATTTCACAACTGGGACTTGTTAGTTTCTTTTTCCGTCACGTTCCTTCTTATCCATGTTCCATTGTTGGCGACATTTGAACTCTGTCACAGAATGCTACGTCCTTCCGGTGTTGCTACATAAAACGCATAACTAGCGCCACGATTGACAGGTCACCTCTGTCGCTGGTCAAGCGACAATTTAATTAATAATTTAAAAATAAGTCTATGCAGCAAAAAATTTGCATAAAAATAATAAAATGCGAATCACGATTTGCTGCTCCATTATAAGTACTGCTGCAGATATACATAATATACTTTGATATGAATTTTAAAGCTGCCCAATATCGCAATACCTAATACGCGATTTAGTTATTTTTGGTGACTGCTAAAAGCAGCTCAATTCACTTTATTTGCTGACTAAACACGTTTTACAATTGGCCACAAACAAACTTCTATAATTAGCTGACTGATTAAATGATAAAAAAATTTCACAATGTTATTCATCACGAAAGTGCATATTCCGTGTTCATTTGTTTTTACCTTAATTATAGTAATTACATTGTCGCTGGCACCACTGTCCACGACGATTGACAGCTTGATTTGACAGTGACAGTTTGTTCGCTGCTTTGCTTTACTCGCTGAAAAGGAGTTCAAGAATAGTTTTCATCATTTTGCATAATGGAATTTGAATCTTATTGCTACGGCACATAGTTCTATTTCGTTTCATGCAGTCGATTCAGTGGTTCGTTCATTCATTATGATTTCATTTCTTTCCATTCATTGCAGTATGTGTGTGACTGTTGACTGATGAGGCCTTCGTAGAATTAAGTTTCAAAGTGTTTCTTTCTTTTCCATTTTTTATTTATTAGACCATGGTAGGATTAATAACATACGTGTTAGAAGCCAGGAAAGAGCTACTGGTTGGAGCGTCTTTATCAATAATATACATAACCTATTATCTACTGGAAGTAGTTAAGGTAAACTATTGAAATTATCCTATTCAGTACTGCTATTATTCCATCTTTATTTGACGACCCGTGTCCGTGTGGCGTAATTGTTTCTATACTGTGCCGGAATGGGGGACCCGGCTAAATCAAATGGCTGTTCTAGCAGAGTGCAAATATTTACCATTTTAGGTCAATATATTGGCGAATTATCAAAACTATATTATTATTAAAGCATACCCCTCATTACAACACTACACCATACTACCAATTAGCGCTTAAGTACTGACTTTAGCGCAGTAACTTACTGATGGCACAGAGGACATTATCAGCTGATGGTCAATTGCCTACAATTGACCACATGCAAAAGTGTTGCTATCGGAAATTGCAACCCCACATGGCCATAGCCCTTTACCACAGGGCCCTAATAAGTTCAGCACTAGACCTATACCAAAGTATAGTAGAGGGGCAGTTTTCTTTGTACTTTAAAGTCTAGATATCTAAACCTATGCAGCTCTGAGCTTTTTAACAGCAACAATTTTAGTATACTTTATTGGAGCTGGAATTAATGTGGCTGCTGGCACCACTAAAAATGTTAATGTGCTGTAATCTTTTATTTCCAAGAAATAAAAGCTTTTTATTTATTGGTTTTTTATTTATTATTCCTTGAAGACAAGGATACTTGTATTATGGAGTGTCTGTCTGTATGAATAAAAATGTGATTCAGGTATTTATTTATTTATTTATATACAGGTATGATAACTAATGGGATACATTTTCTTTACGTTGTACGTTTTGTTAACGAAAATGGTAAATTAAATAAGGTATTTCCTTCCTAATAAACTTTAAACTTTATTTATTTCATATATGCTTAATTGGATACAACAGTGGTCGGGATCTTCCTTTTAAGTATTAAATACCTGTAGCAGGAAGCCCCGCTCTTTCAAGTTGATTCATGTTTAATAACTACGTAGTATTTAATTTATTTAAAGGAGGATTGCCAAACAGTATGGAGTCTGGTCCTGGTACCATCAAAGCATGTATAGTTAAAACACTTTAGCATGTGTGAGTGAAATGTCTTTCCCTATATTCAAAAGTTCAAATATCTTTCAAATACAGACATTCCATGTTTATACAAACACATTACTCACATACGGAAGATGGGTTTTACTTAAGTTTTTTACCTATAGTCATGTCATTGGGAAGCTATTTCAATATACTACAATATTTAATATTGTGACATTGGTGGGTCATTTAAAAAACATATTTGTTTGAATGTTTATTTTTCATTTTAGTACTTTTCATTGCTCAGGCAAACGTTGCAAAAAAAGGGAAGTACCTACTAATTTTTTAATCCCATAATAACATGGTATGGACACATTTCCATATATTAACATAATATTTATTATGTTCTAAATGGTGTAACCCACATATCTTGCCAACTTTGTATAATCTCTTTCTGTGTGTTTTGGGAAATCCTAATGAAATAAAGAAAATCCTAATGCTGTAAAAGCCATTCTTTTCCTTTTTAAAAGTTTAACGACCAACATTCACATAAAGTAACAGATTGTATTGATTTTAAAATTGTATACAATTATTGGAAATGACTTGACATAGTTACTATCTATTGTAGTAAAGTGAAGTAGATTTCAATTGATACCTACATGTATTATGTTTATGTGGTATTCTTATTGATCTCCACTCCAATCCAGTGGTACGATTATCTAACTAAAGGCCAAACCATGGATCGATATTTTGTCGTATTATTATCGGGTTGTTCGCCTGATAAGTACATTTTATTAGCTGATACCTATCGTAAATCGTCGCTGTCAAATGTAAAACCGAACCATATCATAACGTAACAAAAATGTTCGCGTTGCTAGATAAAATTTGATAATCGCTCCCCTTACCAGCGATTTCAGTAGGTACCTATACTCCTAATTAAACTAAAGATGATGATGATAGTAAAACTAAGTGGATAACTATTAGTTTCATACACGTGTATTCGTCATTGTACGCTTACATACAAAAGTTAATTTCACGAAACGCTGCCTACGCACCGTCGGAGATACCAACCATCACTGATGCACCCAATACCTATAATCGTCGTCTTCGAATGCCAAAACAACGTGTACATCGTTCGATGGTATAGTCATAGATTGAAAACGTACGCTTGTCTTGCAATACGCCTCGTGCACAAGTAAATTGTAGTTTAGTTATTTGAGATCGGTACGGGTGTCGCTGACAGGTCCCGCGCGTGGTGTGCGGCGACGCGGCGCTGCGCGCGCTGGTGGCGCGGCTGCCGGCGGCGCGGCTCGCGTACTGGCCCACGCCGTGGTGCTTCGAGGCGCGGCTGCAGACCGTGCTGGGCTCCATCCTGCGCTCGCGCTTCCTCGTGGGGCCCGCGTTCCGGCGCGAGGTGCTGCCGCTGGCCGACGGCGGGCGCGTGGCGCTCGACTGGGCGTTCGAGGACGCGCCCGCCGCCGCGCCCGTGCTGCTCGTGCTGCCCGGCCTCACGGGCAGCGCGCACGCCGACTACGTGCGCTGCCTGGCCGCCGCCGCCAGCGACCTCGGCGCCGTGCTCGTCGTGTTCTCGAACCGCGGGCTGGGCGGCGTCCCGCTGGCCACGCCGCGGCTCTACTGCGCCGTGTCGCACGACGACTGCGCCGAGGTGGTGCGCGCGGTGGAGGCGCGGCGGCCCGAGGCGCGCGCGCTGCTCGCGGCCGGCGTGTCCCTCGGCGGGCTCATACTGGGGCACTACCTGGCGGCGCACGGCGCGGCGGCGCGCGTCTCCGGCGCGCTCGTGGTCTCCTCGCCGCTGGACGTGATCGCCAGCTCGGAGAGCATCTCGCGGCCGCTGAACGCGCCGTTCTCGTGGCACTGCGCGCGCGAGCTGGTGCGCACGGTGGCGACGGCGGGCGCGGCGCTCGGCGGCGGCTGGCCCGGCTCCGCGCCCGGCTGCGACTGGCCGGGCGCGGTGCGCTCGCGCTCGGTGCGCGCGTTCGACGCCGCCTTCACGGCGCGCCACTTCGGCTTCGAGTCGGTGGACGCGTACTACCGCGCGGCCACGCTGCGGGGCAAGCTGGGCGCGGTGGCGGCGCCGCTGCTGTGCCTGTGCGCGGCCGACGACCCGTTCCAGCCCGAGGCGGCGCTGCCGGCGGCCGAGGCGGCGGCGGCGTCGCGCGTGGCGCTGCTGGTGACGGCGCGCGGCGGCCACATCGGCTTCCTGGAGGGCTGGTGGCCGGCGCGGCCGCCGCACACGCAGTACATCGCGCGCGTCGCCTCGCAGTACTTCGCCGCGCTGCTCGAGGCGCCGGAGCTTCTGCACCGGCCGACCGCCGGCCCGCCGCCCGCGCCCGCGCCCGCCGTGCCCGTCGCCATCCCGGCGCAGTAGCCTCGCCGCAGCCGCCGTAGCCGCAGCCGCAGCAGCCGCAGCCGCCAGTGCCTTCGCCGCAACGACATGTGATACGGCCTCCGCCCGCCTGCACCGTTTCGCCTCTCTTAGCTTACATTCGTAACCGTCTCAACCGCTCGCTCTCATGTGTTCACGGACTGATAATAATTAATGTATAAGACGAAAGCACCCGGTACGCAGCCTACCGAGTGGGACACCGTAGCAGTAGGGACCGCAGTATTACTACGCTGAGCACGCCGGCGCCGGCGCAGGCCGCCGGCCGCCGGCCGCCGAGCACATATCAGCCGCGCCCGCCGCGGCCGACTTTGTTGATAGATTCTAATGTTTGTTAACTTACACGTTAATCGCACCAGTCGATTTATTTACAAATGTTTTACAAATTATGTATATTAGAGATTTATTATAGAGCTAATAGTTATTTATAATTTTTGCATTCTTGTAACAATAAAGTACAAGATTTATATATAGATATTTTTATTACTTTACCATCGTCATCATCAGCGGACCACCGCTGGTCGTTATGCCCTGCCCTTGCCTCGCTACATCCAGCTACCGTCCACAGCTACCCGCAATCTGTAGGTACTCCGTTCTTGCTGAGTCGCCGTTTCCACACATAGGTACACTACGTTAAAATACATACTTGTTAATCTAAGTAGATACATAGCAAGTTTTTCATACGTGTGTTTTTTACATCTAGCGCCTATGAAACTTCAAGGCAAACAAAAAAATATGTTTTCCGCCCTATTTGACAATAGCGTCTCTTGACAAAATCGAACTTTGTACTATTATTAATCATGGGGCAATTCTGGCGCATCATCTTTCGAGATGGTTTTTCCTTTGTTTATACCTTTTGTGGTAAACACTGAACACCGATTAACAGTGACGCTGTCTAAAACTATAATAGATGTCTAAGGCCAATGATGATGATGATGATGATGATACCTATTGTGCTAAACACTATAAAAATCTGAAGTTTCTGAGTCTATTATACTAGACAATTATTTGTCTTATTACGTTAATTGTTAATGTAGTTTTCCGTGATCCGTGAGTGTCAGTGATAAAATTACAGAACTTCAACTAACGATAACGCCAATCTATAGGTTGAAATAGACAATTTGGGGGTGTAGCATGTTATAGCTTATTACACCTGGCTAAATTCAGTAGACTTATATTATGTAACCAGTCACTCCGCTTTTGAAAAGGCGGGATACAAAAATAGACCTTATTCTTTGAGCAGTACATTCCACTTTGATATGCTCACACTTCTTGCTTCTGAATTTAGTCGACTGAATTTAGCCAAATGTAATAAGCCCTTTAGGTAGGTACACTCGATCATGAAAAATTCAGGCCTTAGCTTTATCCACAACGAAGTTACACGGTCCTGGTACCTACTCTGAATGAATTCGAGAAAAGGATGGTAGGTAGTAGGTACCTACCTACCTACGGCCGTTTCCTCGACCTATTACTTTATCTTTAAAAAATATAACGACGACTATTTCAATAAATTACGGATTCCTCACTTACCACGTGAAAGGTAACAGTTACCAGTAGGTAGGTATCATTATTGACCTATTTATAATATCATAATTGTTGTAGCTTTGACCTTTGCATTAGATTATTATTGTAACAGGTATCTAATTAATTATAATTGACGTATTTTCTTGTTAGCAATGTATTTGTAACTATTTAATAGGTAGCCTACCTATATGATACCACATAATATGATTAGCCTCAGTCATTCCGATCAATGATGATTATCTAGATAAAGTTACCTACTATCGGGTATCAGGCATCAACGTCAATGGCGAGTATCTTACTCATCTTCGATTTTCGGACGATTTTGTCAAGACAAGACCACAATAGTCTCCTAACAGGTGAGTTGGAAACTGTGGTTGGGAATGAACTTAGATAAGACAAAGCAAATAGGCAATTAAGCATAATAGGAAAGCAGAAAAACCAAGATTCGAATAAAAGTACAAAACGGTTATTAGACTAATCTTGATGTACTGGCGTGAGGCTTGGACACTCATACTAAAGGAGGGGAACAAGTTATTGGTAGTTGCACGGAAGATCTAGAAGATTCTGGGGGCCAACAAAGGGAAAATATGGCACAGCTTATTTCCGAACCCAATATTCCGGGAGAGATCAAGGCCGCAAGGCTGCGTTGGCTTGGCCATGTGGAGAACGTGAGGGAGGATCGCGCCATAAGTAGAGCATATGATCCACCACCGATCACCGCCCCCACACCACAAGGGTGGCGTACCTGCGAGGATGGTATGAGAGTTCAATTTTCTTTTGTTTTCGGTTTTTCCCTTTAGCGTGGCAGACTGGCCAGCATAGTTAAGATTGCGATCTCATCAAGCTTTCCTCAATAAGTACTGCGTATTCCAAACGTGGTGGTTCTCGAGTGGCGACCACGTACCGGAAGACGCAGCGTGGGTAGGTCTCCCACAAGATGGACCTACGACCTGGTAAGTATCGCAAGTACCAGTTGGATGCGGAAAGCACAGAAAGCACTCCACAAACCTTTGTGGAGATCTCTGGAGGAGGCCTATGCCCAACAGTGGGCGTCTTCTCGCTGATATGATGATTCCAAACGCTCGTCAAAACTACATTAGCTTTTGTTTTGTCATAATAATATATGAAGGCCGGGTCGTTAACGCCAAGATCACCACATGCAGCGTGATGTTATGAGAAAAAATATTATGATCCGATCTTCACCAGAGGGCAGATAGACCCTATTTATCAATTATGGTTACAGACAGAGCCATAAATCGTATTCTATTATATTTAGTAAAGCTATTGATTTAATGTAAACTACCATTATTAATTACCTATGATAAGGCTACAATTTAATACCTACGAGTAGGATACCACAGAGGTAATAGACAGAATAAGAACGTTTATAAAAACCAAGTAAAATATATATCTTGGTACCTACTCAATCGAAAATGAGTACCCTGACACCTATTTAGCTACGTAATATTTAAACCTTAATTGTTTTATGGCTCTGTAGATAGATACTATCTTTAGTTAGATACAATCCATAGTCGATAAACAAGTACTTAAGTATGCAATACTTATTAAACTCATTTAGAGTCCATGTTAGAAGTTATTCAGACAAGTGATAAAAACATAATTGAATGTCCAACCCAATAGTCACTTACCTTCTAATTGTTCACTTCAACGACTTCAATGTAACTAAGTGTGTGTGGATCTATTCCAAGAAACAAATGTGTGAATGATGCAATGAATGAATGGGTTGGAGGAGAATGGAGCCTGTTCTACGTGCATGACTTCCTTTATACGGTTACATCATCACCTCAGGCGAAGGATCCACGCCTTTCGTACCGATCGGTTGTGTGCCTCTTGCACCTACGGCAGGACCTATATAGGAAGCTGCTAGACAATTGATACCAATCCTTAAGTAGTATAAAATAAAGTCGCTTTTCGGATGCGAAGGTGTGGTTAGACGTCCGACAAAGGTCGCATCCGCACAGCCGAAAAGCGACTTTATTTAAGCTGTGCGTAAGGATTGGTATCAACTGTCTAGTAGTCTTCTAGATCGGCCGTGCCGCAGTGTTGTATGTAGCCGCCTTTCAGTACCTATACGTTCACAGTGCACTTGTTCCACGAAACGTAGATACGTCCACTAGTTCTTCCAGTGTACCTAAATTCTCCGTCACTTGGTCACTTGTCCGTCCAGTGAGTCGTCCTTGTTTCGGCGTTTAGCTGACGTTGTCGTGAGGCCGCCGCAGATAGACCATGACTCCAAGGCTGGCCAGCAGCCCCGTGATGACGTACAGGGGGCTTATTGGCTATCTCAGTTGACAACTGAATTTGACATATAATTATCATACACTACTCTTTTGGTAAACGACATAGCCAGTGGCTAACGTAGATGACGTAGTGTATAATTATTTAATGTCAAATTCAGTTGCCAACTGAGTTAGACAAAAGCCCCGTAGGTCCCTGTTACAGTTGTTGAGAAGTAGGGTCCTGCCTCCCGTCAGGAATATGTTTAGGCTCTCGAATATCGACTGGGAGATTGGTCGCCACTCGAGGACATATTCTGGGTCGGTATTCGTCAGGATCCGTAGGTGCGCTGGATATCTTCGAAAGATTAAAGCTGATCGTGGTGTCGTTTCGGCATACTGTATCTACCGCCGAAGAACCGCTACTCGTAACCCACAATTCTTTATCAGTAACCTTGTAAAGCGAAGTGGGGTTTGGGCCTCAACATCATCTCAGGAGCCCAACTTCAACTGCTCGCAACAGGTAGATATCTATATTATCAGTACAAGTTATAATAAGACAAAGTGTCGAGTCACTAAAATCAGGTCTGACCTTGGTCTGACTCACACAATGGCTAGAGTTAGGTATAGGTAAGTACCTACCTTAGATACATTATAAGTTACCAAAGATATTACGTAATAAAAGCCGCGGTCGCTTGGATGTTGGACTGTGATTACATACCTGAGGGGCCTATCTACGTCCATAATCGTTGCTTATGACTCATGTCGTCTTACTTGAATTTTATGTAGGTACCTAACCGTCATTTTTGGGTTCAGCGGAATCGTTGAATTTCATAGCAGGTAACCGACTTTTTCGTTTCAGCGGGTTTGAATTGGTAAGATGACACCGATTGGCAAAAACTTTGCTTTTTTAATTTCTATTTTAGACTAATATGTCATGGGTGCGACGAACTGAGTAGTGGAGCTCCACAGCTCGCCACTGATAATGCTCAAAAAGTTTTGAGTTTTATGGATTTTACTAATAAGTAATCAGTGTAATACCTATTGGTAAAATAAAACATGACGACCTGAGTGGTTCAGTTGGTTAACATGCCGGCCGCCACGCAGAGGTCCCGGGTTCGAGTCCTGGCCGAGCAGAGATTGAAATGATGAATTTCAGTTTCTGTTACAGGTCTAGGTCTAGGCACCCATAACACGAGCATTTTGCTTACTTTAGGGTTAGATGGCGCTGTGTGTATTGTCCAAGCATATTTATTTATATTTAATTTAATTTATGAAAATTAGTAAACCGTTCAGGGGGGCGATTCTCGCGCTGTGTCATCTCAAATTAGACATTTTCTCTAGCCAAAAAACTGTATTAAAATGTCACTGAAATTTATCTTCGACAATATACGACTATTGAAGATAGTTGAGGAAATAGTTTTTGGTTGCAATAGATATTTCAATGTCATTATTAATGGAGGTATGTGGCTAGAAAAAATGTCGAATTCGAGATGTCACAGCGCGAGAATTAGGCCCCAGAACAAAGGCAACTATCCCTTTGTTCGGTTCAGGTTCAGGAGCATCGCAAATCCAGTGCGTGTATAAAATAAAGCGATAGATACTTTAGGCAGTTATTAAATGAAAAAAAATATACTATTTATAAATAGTTTAATGATTAGTATAGTACCTAACTCTGCTTGACAATCCAAGTGGTTCTCTCATTCCAATCTGCTCTCCAATTTCACACTCCTAATGAGGCAACAAGGCCAAACACTTAACATCACATCAGCATTTATTACTTATCGACGGTTCCAATATACACGATTCATACATTACAAGATACGTACTCTCTATGTACACATTTAGTACCAATAATCATTGACTCAACTACAGTTCCCACGTAAAGTAAGTTTCATTTCAATAGCAAGAGATACAACAGCTGAACGCGACTACTGAATATATGGCGTAAAAAGGAACTAACATGCAGACAATAGGAAAACTACACTGAAGAATAGACAACTGACGCCTCCCTCACGGCCATTGTTACGGTTTCCAATGACGAAAGAAACCTCCTTAAGTAAGGAGGACAGGCCCTATGGTTCAATTTCTTTACGATGACAGGCCATTAACGTGCCGATTCGTCGTAATATCGGAAAATCTAGTTCTTATGAGTTCTTTTTGGCCATTTTCTGTTACATTTTTACACAGGCATTTTTGGCATCATCATCATCACCTTGGCGTTAATGTCGCGGTTGCGGGCTAGGGCCCGTGGTCCGCCTTGACCATGATCCTGGATTTGGCAGATCAGGTAATTACAGTGGAGCGACTGCCGTCTGACCTCCGTGGCATGTACGCCTAGACAGGCATGTTTAGGCATACACGCAATATAAGACAGCATGCCCTGTCCTCCTAAAAGGATTAATTTCGTCATTGTCGTTGTTGTGCTCTACATTTTCTTTCCAATGAAATAAATACACTACACTATTCAGAAGTATTCAGGCTTTCGGCGCGTGCGGCTTGTCCGAATCCGTAGCATCACGGTCGCGTAACGCATCAAGGTCATCCATGTCATTAAGCTCGTCGTGAAACGCGGCAAAGTTATCCAGGTCATCAAGGTCGTCAAGGTCAAGAGCGCGACACAGCGCCACCACAACTTGCTCGGCGCGTGCTAGCCGCTCTTCGCGGGGCGCTTCGTGGACGCCACGCGCGCTTCGGAGAGCTTCAAAGGCTGCTATGAAGGCTTCTTCACCTGCTGGGGGCGTTGATCGGTTAGCTAGACTCATCATCACCATTTTAGAGCGCGAGAGGGCTCCTAGATAAGTAGCCCGCGTCCGCGTGAAAATCGTTTTTTTAACCTCCGACGAAAAAATAAGTGTGTTTAAGTTTGACATGTGCGTGTGTGGGACATTGAAGGTTCCGAAGGGCTGGACCGATTTCGATGCGGATAAGATTTCTATATTTGGAAGCCAGTCTAATCGAGGTGGTTCGTTTTATTAAAATCCGTTAAGTAACTTAGGAAATATTCTGAATGTCTTGAATTAAAGAAGGATCATGTGATCCTTCTTTAATTCAAGACATATATACCCAGTGGGCGTAGCGTGATTGATACGGCAAGTTGTGATTTTGGGCATTGTTTATTCACCAAATAAGACAAGTCAGTCTGGACAGATCATAGCAGGTATAGGTTCGACTTCCATGTATAAGGTGTTGTACGATTGTATGCAAAGACGTGCTTTAGTTGTTATCCCTGTATATCTCAAATGTGACAGCTAGGTTATAAATAGAGAATCTCCGCAAACCATGGACCACCTCGTTTTATGCTCGGCGTGTTCTAAAACTTGTACAATGGCGGACTTGTTCGTAAAGTTTAGTCCATCGACTCGATAAAAAGAAGAAGAATAGAGAATCGCACTGCTGAGTAACTTACCAGCTTCTTCCGCCTCCTCGCGCGCGCGGTCTTGCACGTGCAGCCTCAGGTTTGGCCACGGGTGCGCGTGCAGCGCGGACCTGGCTCGCTCTATGCCGGTCTCGTCCTCGCTGTCGGACTCGTCTGACGCGGCGGATGCGACGGCCGCGGGGGGCGCGGCGGCGACGGCTGTAGGCCGGATTATATTTGGATTTGTAAGTAGTTTGCAAGTGACAAGTTGCCGCCAATCGGAACGGCTCGAAGGACCACGGGGTAATCCCAATTATCCAAGCCCTATAGTTAAAATTCTATGGCAATGACAGACCATGAGCGTACCGATTCGCCATATTATGTATGCTAGGTAATATATAATATACCGCGCGCGGTCATAAGCGTGCAGCTTGAGATTGGGCCATCCCGCCAAACGGAAAGGCTCGAAGGACCGAATATACGAGGACAATCCGCACTATAAATGCAGTGGCGAATCTGGTGTGTAGTCTTAGATGGGCGCGAGGATAAGGTTAAATTTGTCAAAAAAGAAATTTACTTTATAGCAAATTACAAGTTTTTCTCCAAACGATCTCGTCGAGCGAGCAAGGTTTCTGCAAGATTATATTAAAGATTTCGTTGTACTACTTACTCTTTCTTTATTAATATACTATACTATCTCAAAGTCGAAAACGTAAGCTAAATAATCCAATGTATTCAACCAAATAATCCAGCGTATTCAACACAATTACTGTTTCAACGACAACCATGCGAGAACACATGCCTAATTTGCTCCTTTCAAAGCGCCAACTAGCCGCGTAAAACGAGGGTGGTGTCGGGGCGCGGACGCTTAAAATGTAATTTGGTGGCGCCAGGAACGAAAGTTGCGAAAAGATACGCACATGGCGCTGGTTGTAGTAAATTTAATTTGAATGTATTCATTTTTGGTTTGGTGGGGCCAGTCTCGCCAATTTACAAGAAATCGCCACTGAATAAATGATAAACATTGATAAATTGTTTTAAACTATCGCGGTCACTATCACACATTAAGTTAAAATCCGGAAACCCAGAAAATACTTTTAAAATTATCGATAAGCTCCTCTGTTAATACTAAGTAACTAACATTCTATAACCAGTAATCGGAATAATGGAAGATAACGTTATCAAAACTAGATATGTTGTTGAACTTACGGTACCGGTACCGGTTTCGGTTTTTAATCATTTTTTGTGTTTGTATTCCTCTTTACTTTGGAAAAAGGAAACTTATAAGAAAATTCAAAGTCTTATTAATCGCATTTATTTTAACCATGACTATTAATACAGTATAAAGGCGTATGAAGTCATGTAAAATGACTAAACATTGCTTTCCTGCTTATGTATAGGGCAAGTTGCGTTTGTGGCAAGCAGATGTACACACTTTTTTGTTCTAAATAACATTTCATAATTTATAAGACGAGTGACTCTATTTCTCTTCACTTTAATGTTTCTTATTCAAATACGATGCATAGGTACCAGATATACTTTTGTAATTTATGTATACAGTTAAAATAATAGCGATTTATAAAATTTCAATCTTTGAAGTTTCCTATTTCTAAATTAAAGAGGAATACAAACACAAAAAATATATATTAGAAACCGGAAACGGTACCGGAAGTTCAAGGGCATATCCATAGTTTTACATAGAACTATTAATACTCATGAACCGATAACAGTAGGGTATTGACTATTGACATACCTAATTACATAGTCATATCAAACTAGCGTCCCGCCCGCGCGCCTCGGCTTTGCACGGGTTTTCTCTGCCTTACTTTATTATAATACAATGTATTATACACATAAACGTTCCGGAAGAAATTCTCTAATTGAAAGTGAAAACCGCCTCCAAATCGGTTGCGTAGTTTAGGAGTTAGCGGAAATACATACAGATAGACAGACACGGAAATCGACTTTAATTTATATTATATTACCGATATACATAATACAATGTATTATACATATAAACGTTCCGGAGGAAATTCTCTAATTGAAAGTGAAAATCGCAACAAAATCGGTTGCTTCATTTAGGAGGAATTTGCGGAAATATATACAGACATACGCGGAAACCGGCGGTAATATATACTACGTACAGATAATAGCAGAGCTGTTTATCAATGACTAGCTTATTTGATTGCGAAATACACATTAATTCGACGATAGTCGGCAAACCACCGAAATCGGAGTCAGCGTGGTAAATGCAACGTAAGACTGCGTGTTATCTGGTACTAATAGTGATGTTTCGAATGGCAGGCCAACAGGGCGCAATAGCACTCATTGGAGGTGGCCTCTGCCCAGCGGTGGACTGGTATAGGCTGATAAGATGATGACAAGTAGTAGCCCTGTGGTGTCGAATGCCTCTTCTATTTACGGATGTCATATAAGGGCTCAAGGTGCTCCAGGTGGAGTTCAAAGCGTAAGGAGGCCCTAAAACTAAGGGGGTTCGGTGAAATCGGACATTTGCGAGGTATACAGCGAGTAAGCGAGTTGGCGATTCTTCCACCTACAGAGCTGACCTTCAGGCTCCCAGTCGAAAATTCTAATATTTAATTTTGTTGTCAGTCATCATCATCATCATCTCGGCGTCATTTCCCGGTTGCGCTCCCGCGCGGCACGTGAGGGCCCGGGGTCCGCCTTCCTATTATCCTACCTTCCTAAATTTTGTTGTCAGTGAGACAACTTAAAATACTAAAGTGTTACAATCAACCTATACTTTTTTACGAAAAACTACACATTTTTTTTTATTTATGGTATACTTTTACGTGGAATCATCCTCTGTACTTACCAGGTGAGTCGGTTAGTAACACGAGTTCGTAGCGCAAGCGGCGAGCGACAGCGACCAGTGTTGGCTCAGCATTGCGGCTCAGAGCAAGACACACAGCTGGAGCTTCGTCTGCCTTCAGTGCCGACGCACGGGCTTCCAATTCCTTTGTACCCTGTAAGAAGATCTTCCTTATTTTTAAGGGGAAAATTTACGTTGATGGCTACAGACTCTGGTATAAAGAAACAAATATGTAAATACGTTGGTAAGTTCTAGGGGCATCACTTGCGGTCTATATTGAGGATATTAATAAAATAATAATTAAGTACTTTAAGGTAAAATCTCACAAGAGCATAACAATAGCCATTTTCTATTTTCCTGGTAGGGTCACAGGTGACTGCTACGAGTATACTGTTTCAGTTTACTTAGTCAAGCAACAAGTAATTATTATCCAAAAATAATAAGATATTAATAATATACTAGCCATGCTGACGACCTGAGTGGTTCAGTGGTCAACATGCTGGTCTGCCACGCAAGAGGTCCTGGGTTCGATTCCCGGCCGGGCAGAAATTGAAATGATGAATTTGAATTTCTGTTACGGGTCTGGGTGTTCTATGTATAATAAGTATGTATTTAAAAGTATTTAAGTAGTTTATCAGTTATCTAGCATCCATAGCACAAGCTTTGCTTAGTTTGGGGCTAGATGGCGCTGTGTGAATTTGTCCACGAATATTTATTTTATTTATATTTATTTCATGCTCAGCAGTAAAGTGGGCTTCTAATGGCCGAGATAATGATAGTTACAATGGCAAGGTATCCCTGCCATATGGGTCACAAGGAGGACCTCGTAGCAGTCACCTGTGACCCTACAATGCCCTCTGCAGTATCATAAAACATTCTTATCGAGGCAGTTAGGGTGGAGTTCCATACAACATATTATGCAAATAACTCTTAACAACTAACCTCATTTTCCAGCAAGTAGATAATATGCGCATTAGCATGAGGAGGCGCTGCCGCGGAGGCGTCAGGCCACGGCAGCAGTCGCAGCCGTGCACTGTAGTACTTGTTGCTAGTTGCCCATATGCGGCCCGCTGCGTTGTCGCCTGCATTACCTCCTGCTGCTCCTGCTGTTGCTTCCGCTTCCTCACCTATTAATTCTGTTAACAGATAATTAGGTCATATTTCTATGCGAACTCCAGAGCGGAAATCGAGCGGCATGGGGCTGAGATTGGATTTTGTTCCAGCAAAGAGCGCAAAGATCACTCAAAAGGGAAAGTTTAAGAGACCACTTGTGCTTTGCCTAGGAGGGTAATCAATCAGGAGCGTCTCGGCAGTCAAGGTATTGGGGGTGACGCTGGACGAACCGCACTCGTTCGTGGCCCACGCTCAGGATATTGGGGAGAGGGCGGCAAGATGCTTAGGGAAAATTACTAGGGTATATACCTCGGTCTAACAGTGCCACATAATCTGAAATGGGACACCCACATTCTTGGAATAGTTAAAAGTGCTAACTCACTTCTATACATGATTAGGAAAGCCTTCAGAAATATCGATATGAACCTATTCATCCGACTATACAAAACCTATGTGCTGGAGTATGGTTTTCAGATATGGAATCCTTATTTCAAAAAGGACATACAGAATCTGGAAAAAGTGCAGAGAAGAGCTACGAATATGGTGACATCTCTGTGTGGCAAATCATACGAAGAACGCTTGAAGGCGCTGGGATTGACGACGCTGGAGGAGCATAGACAGCGAGGAGACCTTATAGAAACCTACAAGATCTTGCATGGCCATTATGATGTACAGCTTGAGCACATGTATAGTATGAAGCCTAATACAAACCGATCAATAAGAGGACACTCTTTGCAACTGCTGCGATTACCAAGTGCCTCCAACCCCAGACACAACTTTCTGCCGAAACGTGTGGTATGCGCGTGGAACAAGTTACCAGAACATGTGATAAGTGCACCCTCTGTCAATGCCTTCAAGAACAGACTGGACCGCCTAAACAAGTGACTAACACAAGTGCTAGTGAAATGCACGCATCAGCTTCAAGCTGCTAGTGCATCAACAAATAAATACTTCATCTTGGGGGATTAAATATAGAGCGCTCTGAATACTGTACTTTGGTATGTTCGTTGCTACGGTGACGTACATGGCCTCTGTATAGTGCTTGCTATAATCCTTCTAATGAAGGCGTACCGTACCACAAGTACTGCCACTCTGGCGGTGCTTGCTGGTCTCCTGCCTGCGGACCTGTAGATGGGGCGGATGGGAAAGGTGGAAGCGGGCCGTACCGGGTTGGAGAGAAGGGCAGTCATCGAGTTCAAGAAAACTGCTCGTGATGAGATGGCGTGCTGGGATGGCGAGAAGGGTCTCAAGCGCTACTTCCCGTGCGCCAGCGGTAGACTGGGGGCCACATGGGCGGAACCCAATTACGTTCTTACCCAGATGCTTTTCGGTCCGGTCTACTTCACGGACTTTGTGTCCTCAGAGGCGAACTTCGCAAGATTGAGAGAGTTTGCACCGCGCGCATGACACCGCATGAGGAGAATGGAAGATTAATAGGAGCAGAAGAAGAGATAGAGGAGGGAGAGAAGGAGTAAGGCAGCTGGCCGACGGAGCAGGAGTGTGTATTGTGACGTAAGCCCGTTAAGGGAGAGTGCATATGGAACAACTGGATTTGTGGGTGTTAAGATGTGCGCACGCCCAAAGAGTCACCGGCAAGTAAGCGTGCGTGATTAGGTCTGACGCGGTCCGCATGACCGAGAGGTCGATAGGACCCTGGGTGGAGGTGGGTTAGGTCATATTTCTATTGAATTGATAAGTGCTCGAGTTGGCTAAGTACTTACCTGTTATTATTGCAAGAGCAGATATTTGGTCCAATGCACTGACTAAAATAACAGGTAAATCCTCCATCGTTTCCCTTAGGCCGCTGACTTCACGCGTATCAACTTTATAAAACAATTTTACATGTATGTTTATGTACAATTTCACACATCAATTATACAAATATTATTCTTATTTTATTGAATAAAATCTAAGTTTAGCTTTGATTTTCAATGGTCATTCATACCACTTGAGAATATTTCTAGTAGTACTACTACGTACTGTATTGCTGTATTGCAAAATTGAGTTTTTCTGTTTTACTTCTTGTTTTGTTAAATTTTCTAAATACTAACATTAAACAATATAGTAAACACAAGTCATATTAATCGATATTAGAAAATTTTTGACAACAGTTTGACATTGACGTTCGTGGTGAGGTGAACATTGGTTGTGGTTAGGCAAAGAGAAGTGAACTTACGAAGTACACTATTCACATACAGAAACATTTGCAGACTGCGTGGCTGTACGAGTATTAGAACTCTTTAATACTCTTTTAATTAAAACCAATAAAATTTGCTTTTATTTTTATTGACTTGTTACGATTTCCATAGATTTCGATATTTTCGGTGTTTCGGATTTCAGAGCGAAGTAAATAAATATTGTTTGTTCCTCCAAAACAATTATTTTGGGTCATGATGACTAATGATTGTGTGTAAGGATAGCAGTACAAGTACGAAAGGTTGAACAGCACAAGTGGGCATTTGCTTGGCTACGATGGAGAATATCAGGACCTGGACAGCTGAAGATGAGGCTATTATCGCCACTAATACGGAAGCGACGGAGTGTAAACGTTCCGCCGTCGAGTTAGGCTACTGGAAGGACGATTACATCAACTGTTTTGTAAAACGGGCAGAGCGCAAGGCCCCGGAGATCAACCGCGGCTACTATGCTCGCGTCAAGGGCATGGAGTTGTTCATTAATCATTTCTTAGAGGTTAGCGGTCTACTCTAATCTTTTATATGCTTGTAGTAATACTTATAAGTAGACAGAAATATATGAAATGTATGAAAACCAACAACATTGCTTACAAATACATACACAATACAGCTTTTGCCAACACTATCTCAAAATTGAGTAGGTGTTTTAAAAATATTTTTTTTTAATTTTCTAATGTCTTCACTTTACTACATCTATAAAATGCAGAGTATTGTTTGCAACAATATTAGTAACAACATGTTATTCTTCCTTAGAAAGGTTCATAGTAAGTAACTCTTTATTTATTTTTGTAATTGAATATAAATTGCAACTGTTGCAGCGATGCGGAACCAAGTGTCAAATTATCAACCTGGGTTGTGGATACGATACCCTCTATTGGAGGTTGAAGGACTCGACGCAGGCTGTAGCAAATTTTATAGAACTGGATTTTCCTAGTGTTACGGCGAAGAAATGTCACATTATTAAAAGGAATAAACAACTTATAGAGAAAATTGCAAGTGAAGGTAAGTCAGTTCATGACAATTTCTGTATTCTATTGCATATTATGAGCAGTTAAGTCTCAAATGAAGTGTAATACAAGAAAATACTCTGGTTAGTATAAATACTATGAATAAATATAAATTCCTATGAAAAAAGAAATGAATTGTGTACAATATGAGCCAAGTAAAATTAACTAGTTTGGTTACCAAAATAGTTAATACCTACATAAGTTAGTTTAATTAGTTAATACCTATGTAATCTGATTACTAACTTACACAGCACAAGATAACATATTTTTATAATGATAACAAATGTGCCAGGTTATGCACCAATGTGTCTCCTAATCTTCTATTATCGCTACAAAGAAGAATTTTTCTTGTAGTCTATGATGTAGGATAACTACCTCACCGTCTTTATAGGGATGTGCTATAATGTTGACACTGCTGGGCAGGCGGGTCGGAGATCTGTGTTAGATTTCGATACAGAAATCGCTGCTGTCTATTTTCTGATAAATACAGACCATACCTTATTAAGCCTATCAGACAATAGTGACCTTGTACAACACCCGTAAGTCGAAAGGGTTGGTGTAAGCCAGACAGATATTCCACAGCAAGATAAATAACTTTTATTCATTACAAAACCATTGTTTACAGACAGTGAGGTAGTGGTGCAGTCGGGGGACCTCCACGCCGGCGACTACCACCTGATGGGCTGCGATCTCCGCTGCCTGGGTGAGGTTCGCCGCAAGCTAACCGCAGCTGGGGCCGGCACGCTGCCCACACTAGCTCTAGCCGAATGCGTGTTGGTCTACCTCCGTACCGACGCGGCGGATGCGTTAATACGCATGCTGGCAGCTGAGTTCCCACAATTAGTGCTGGTGGTCTACGAGCAGTGTAATCTAGCGGATAAGTTTGGGGAAGTGATGGTGCGGAATTTGTCGGCGCGCGGGTGTTGGGCTGAGGGCGTGGGGGCGGGGGGTGCGGCCCAGGCGCCAGCGGCGCAGGCGGCCCGCCTTGCTGCGTTGGGCTTTTCTTCTGCCCGAGCGTGGGACATGCAAGAGGTCTGGCGCGCTTTGCCAGCCGCCGACCGCTTGCGAGCCGAAGCCCTCGAACCACTCGACGAGCAAGAGCTCTTACAACAGCTGAACCAACACTATGCCCTGACGGTGGCGACCAGGGGCGCGCTCTTCAGTGACATCGATCTCAACGCCTAGGCTGCGAGTGAAAATGCAATCGCTGTGACTCGAGGCTGAATATAAAGTGTATGCACCACATCAAGTTACGCGGACTTAGACCGTCCTTATACTAAGCTGTAAGTCAAAATCCGTTCTGTGATCGTAAATTTGATGTGTTGCAGTGTCGCTTTATGCCGGGCCGCAGCGCATCGTAAAATGTAGTCATCACACTTACGATTCCTTGTTCAAAACACGTTGATGCAGTGAGGCTTTTCGCGATTTCTACACCCGCCAGAGTGCACTACTGAGGAGTAAGGTCTTGTCAAAATATTGCCGTGCTATTGGACAAAAACAAATGACAGATCGATTTCAGCACGATTCTAGCTCATGGCAGTTTATTTTGACATCACGCCTCAACGTCCCATGATGGACTTTGGAATTGTGAAAACCCTTATTTCGCCATAGTTGTATAGAAATGAATCTATGACGAATATTTACAATGCAACCCTATAAAGTGCGCCCGTACCATTACGAGTACTTATTACGTTCGATATTATTAGGCTAACGCCAAGCGAACGTAACTCTTCAGTCAGAACGTAATTCTAGACTCATTTTGCGTTATGAATAGTACGTTTGTGTGGCGTCAGCCTTAGGCGCTGTCCTAATTGGCAACGGTCGTGCGACGGATGATTTTGAGGTGTCCTTATCGGTCGGGCGACGTCCGTCGTAAACACGGTCGCACAACCGTTGCCAAATAGGACAGCGCCTTACGGATGTTGGCGGTAAATAATTCACATCGGCTAGTTCGATTTCGTAGAGCGTTGCCTTTGTCACACGCGTGAGTAAATATTATTAAATAATAAAATAAAATAATCTTGGCGTCAATATCCCGGTTGTGCTGACCCGCACGAGGGCCCGGGGTCCGCCTTGACCATGATCCAGGACGCGTGTGAGTACATTCGAAGCCGAAACTAGCCGATGTGCATTATTTAGTGTATTAACTATAGCTTGTCAATAATATTGACATCAATGTACACAACTTGTATTTAAGTCGATGATACATGGCAATGTAATTGTAATATCATTGTTGTTACATTTTAGACAGTCTAAAGTAGATTGACTAAATTTCAAAATGCAATGACGTAATTTTAGAATCTAGAAGGTTAATTAAAAAGCTACGGGAAAGTCCCACCCTGTCTGCAGCTGATATGGTGATTATGTATGATTGCTTTGTATTACTAATTATTAAGGTTGTTAGAAACACCAATGTGTCGTGTCACATTTATAGAAATATTTATTGCTGGAAAATGGTAAGGCCCTTTGCATGGAACAAAGAAAGAACCTTTTTGTGATTGGTGCTGGATCTTTCGGCAACTGATTTTTATTTTACTTTAAGCCATATTACTGGGCAGTAATCACTAAAAGAAAACCATATTGCCACTAGTTTTGGTAATCGAGATGGTGGCATCCAGGAATAGATGACATTTCTTACTGATTCGAATTGTATAACGACTTAACCAAAGTAGATGTGGGACGAGTTGTGATCAGGTGTGATGGTGGATGATGGTCAGAGTGAACGAAGACGCGAGCGAATACTAGTCAATGATAAATAAAATTACGTAAAGAAATTGAGCATTAAAACATTTGAATGAATTTGAATTATATAGCTTACAAACTGTATTATTAAGTCCTAAGGCACTTTTAATGTTTCTGTACCTAATTACCA
This sequence comes from Blastobasis adustella, assembly GCA_907269095.1. Lineage (NCBI taxonomy): Eukaryota > Metazoa > Arthropoda > Insecta > Lepidoptera > Blastobasidae > Blastobasis > Blastobasis adustella. Next base: position 18,790,394 of record OU026123.1, read on the forward strand.
GATTATATTAGATACATTATTTTTATGAGCATTTTGAAATTACACTAATCAACTTTAGTCTTTCAGACATGTAACTGTTATACCTATAATTATTGTTTTTTTTTGTAAATAATATAAAAGTATCCTTCTACAGGTCTATGCCCAAATTGATGTTTTGAAGGTTTGTTTGAGTTTTGCTGTAATAAATAATAATTGCTGTTATAAAAAAAACGAATCTTATTATTTCCTAGTTTATTGGATCCATTACTCGCTGATCAATACAATTTTGCTTATGTTTACGTCTATAAACAATCCTGTATCATAAAACTTCTCGACGTTTGTACGCGATTTGTACAATTCGCTATTACAACATTTGGTACAATTCGCCCAAGTTATTTTTTATTTATTTATTGAGGAAAACAAACAGTCTTACACAAGTATTACACATAAACAAAACATATCAACAGACTTACAGTTCCATAATTCTGATATAATTTTTTACTTTTATTGAGCTTATAGAAGTTATACAGCGCAAGAAATATTGATTTGTCAAAATTATTATCAATAAACATATTAATCTGCGCAATAGTACCCAACAAGATCATGTTTAGGCGCCGGTTGCCTATTGCTGATTGCTATTCAAGATGTATATGTCTATAAAAACAATTCGTGTACTCTCTTTCTATAAAGAGATACTCGCCGCGAAAAACGCGTTCACAAGTTCACGGAAACATGACATAAATCTATACATTTTGGACGAATCGCGAATTGGACCAACCGAGTAAAGCTAGTTTTGAACTATTGGTTGGACTAATCGCGCACAATCACTTTTCGAATCTGAAAATAATGGTCACTAATGGCCTTGAAAAAACTTGAATGTAGGAGTGACATTAAGTTAACAGTTCTTAGATCTGACGAGGTCTAGTTTACATGCTGGCTGTCAAGACCCAACATGCCAGTTACACCAGCCACGCAAACCCTTGTCTCCGCCCTAAACATGTCTCAAACAGGAAGCGATGGCGCGCCTCAGCGCCTGCCGGACCGGTGGCGCCGCGCGGCAGAACACGTGCGTGGCCAGCGGCTCGCTGTGTACTAGAGTGTCATGGCGCGGCAGGTGCAATATGGCCGCGCCGGGAGCGCCTCCTCCAGTCGTCGGCGCCGCTCGTTCCAGCCTCGCCTCCAAACCCTCGCGGGCCAGAGCCGCCGCCAGCGCCTCTGGTTCCAACGCGTCCACTTCCAGCTTCAACGCAGCGCCGGCAGCTCGCCCCGGCAGTGCGCCCGCCGCCGACAGCGACAGCCGACTGTCCCGCACCGACAGCTCCGCCCGTAGCGGTGCCAGCCGACACGTCGCGTCCGCCGACGCGCCCCCCGCGCTCTCAGCCGACCGCAGCGCCGCAGCCAGCTCCGCGCCCAGCGTGGCCCGTGCCGCCCGCCGCCGCACGCCGCAGCGCCGCGCCGCACCGCGCCGCACCACCAGCGTGGGGCCGTCCCACGCCACGTGCGCGCGCCCCGCCGCAGCCCCCGCCGCCGCAGTCGGCGCCGCGTACTGTTCCGGTAGAGCTAGCTCCCGCGGCCGCAATTCCCGCACGAGCTTGTTTGCCTGCGAGTAGTTGAGGCTCGTGTCGATCGGGCAGTGGAACGCCTTGATCGCGAGCGGCTGGAACGGCGCCAGTGCCTCTAGATACGGGAAGTCCGGCTCGGTGAATATCACCGCGTGGTGCGGGCTGGAGCCCCACAATTCTAGTAGGTGCACAGCGGCGCCGAAGCGCAGCGAAGGATGCCCGGCGAACACTACGCAGGGTTGCCGGAAGTCGGCGAGCGCGTCGTCGTGTAACGCCCGGGCGTGTCGTAACCTCCCGGCGCGTGCTAATGCCGCGTGCGGGAACGGCTCGTCGGGCACGTACACGCGCGCCTGCTTGCCGGCCGACACCCACTCGGCGAGAATATTGCTGTAGGCGAGCGACGCGTCGGCCACCGGCGACACCACGTAGAGAGGCACGTGCGCGAGACCGGCGCCGTCGAGGTGCTGGCTGAGGCACTCGAGTAAGTCGTAGAGCACTCCGGAGGGGTAGACGGGGCAGAGGACGGCGCCGCCGGCGCGTAAAGTGACCGCAGCGTGGACACAGAGATCACCCAGCATGTGGTCGGGATTGTGGGCGGGCGTCTGCGTGAGCGCAGCAAGAATTAGCAGGTCAGCCCCGCGGAGAGCCGCCTGGTTGATGGGCCGCGGGTGCGTGGTGAGGGTGGACGAGCCGCTCACGTAGGCCACCTTCTCGTGGGCGGAACGCAGAACCCAGTTCGCAGAGCCCAGGCAGAAGCCGGAGCTGACGGCCGTGGCGTCCAAGGCGCCGTAGATGTCGACCTGAAAATTATAAAATATCGTCGGTAAGATCTCGGCCACTATAAATGTACAAAAAATTTAACCATTGTCGTACCAACGAGGTCGCACCTTGCATCGCTGGATATGCAGCCATTGTCATGATTTATTATTTTAAAGCAGCTAAATAAAAACTCATTCTTGCATATCACTGAGGGTGCATTGATCCTTCTTTTAACCAAAACTTTCCATGAAAGCATTAATGATCTTAGCCGCAGGATGTCCACTGTTAGGCCTCCCCCCACGTTTTCCACACCGCCCAATAAAGCGAGCGATTCCATGCATGCATGATTGATCTAAGAGATCTGGGAGAGTTCGCTTACAGCGATAAGGCCGCCTTTGCGCGCATGTACATTATACTGATTCTTGTATATTGTCTTTTAATATGTGTGCAATAAAGAGTTTTTACTTACTTACTTACTTACTAAGAAATCATCAACCAACGAGTAATTTTCCAAAAAAAAAACCCGATTTACCTTCTCATCATACCCAACACGTCGCACCTTCGCCAGCGCTCTAGCTATCGTATCAGGCGAGAGCAGCCGCTTCCAGCATCTCGGCCTGGCCGCCAGCGACAGCGGTGGTGGCAGCAAATGCAACAGGTCCTTCCACCGACGCGCGCCGCCGCCCGAGCCGCCGGCCCCGCGAGCCCACTCAGCCAGCTCTTCGAGGTAGAACCGGCCGATTTGGAGAGTTGGTTCTGTGGCTAGTACCTGGATGGAGATTGTTCTTTTTTATAAAGGAAGGGAGGCAAATGAGATAGGGGGCCACCTGATGGAAGGTCATAGGTAGGCGATCTGCCCCAGCTTACTAGGAACACTAGAGCTTGGAGAGTAATGCTTAGAGCCACAGTTTTATGTAAGATGAGTTAATCATTGACAATGGAAAAACACATGGACTACATTGTGCTTAGCATAATTTTGTTCTTGTGTGAGGTGGGTCTCACATTCATCATCGTCATATAAGCCGAAAGTCGCCCATTGCCGGACAGGGGTCTTCCCCAGAGATATCTACAAAAACCAGTCCTGTGTCTTCTGGATCCAGCTTATACCTCCACTCTCTACCATGTCGTCAGTCCACCATGTGGGAGGCCTACAGTGTCTTCCAGTATATGGTCGCCACTTGAGAACTTTACTCCCGATCATTTTCATTCTCATAATACCATCTGGTAATATTATATTCGTCCTACCTAGTTTATGAGAATATCTAAGTAACTTATAAAAGTAATTTAGAATAGTATAATAGAATTTTTGTGCTGTCAGCTTCAATTATTCTTCAATATATTGTATATACATCGACCAACTTGGTTTATATGTAGTTGATTGAGGTTTTAAATGACCTTCAATCACACATACCTGCCCCTTGAACCCAGTTTCCTCTGTGATGAACGGCAATGCCAGCATGCAAGTATAGTTTGAGATGAGGATCACGTCCAACTGCGAGAAGTCCACCACTTTATCCAGCGGAGGACAAAACTCTGGCACGCTGTCCACAAACACACGGCCGCAGCATTCCTTTAGCTCCTGCAAATTAATTTAAAATCATTGGATATTATTTACTTAATACCAGCAAGACATTTGACCACTATCTCAAATGGTGGTGAGACTGCAGCTGAATATGGGGCCAGATTTACATACAGTTATGTAAACTGACTATCCAAAACGATTATGTCCAATAGTTCACTTTCCAAGGTAAAACTCTCAAAAGGACCTTCGTTTAATAGCACATTCATTTGGATACTTTACTGTAAATAAAAACAATGAAATAACAGTAAAAATTAAGGTATCACTACCTGACAAATTACTATTAAATACTAATATTGGCGACAGAAGAAACACTCCTTCGTTGCCTGTTTTACACACTCGTCCACGATTCTCAAAGAGTGTGCCATACCAAGGTATTTGTAGACAGACATTGATAGACATTGTCTCAGAAAGTTGAAAATTGGAATTATGGAAAATTTCTGTTATTTTCACTAACTCCATCAGATCCATCTCTATCTTATTATTTATTATGCTGTAAGCTAATGCGTGTATATTTTAATATTTAATTAGTATAATGCCTATCCAGTCTATTTTTGGTGTTTTGGGGAATTACCTCCATCATAATGACTTCAGACTACATAAAGGTCTTAACAAAACAATCAATACACTTGAACCAGAGCTAATTTTCACCCACATAAATGTATGAGAAGATGTATGAATGTGGCAAAACAGGTAAGTATGTCAGCATCGTAGCTTGTGGCACTCGGGGTGGGTTACGAGCATAAGTGTATACGAGGTGTAAAATCAAATATACGGAAATTCAAAATACTTTTTGAACAGACTACGTATGTATTTATTAAGTATTGACTGACCCCTTCAAGTAGCGGGTCGTTGATATGCGGCGGAGTGTAGTTGGGTAGTGCGGCGAGCCGAGGCGACGGCACGGGCGGCAGCGGCAGGAAGTTCAGCACAGAATGTGCTGACAGCCCGCAGTCCAGCATTATCATCAACTCCTTGAATGACAACACGAAACATGGTTTCGAAGCGTCGCTGCTAAGACAATACTGGAATCAAAGAGTATGGAGAGTTGTAGGTACAGAAGGGTATTTTTTTTTTCAATTATCCTTGATTGGCGCATAACGCCGACAACGTTTACTCATGACTGTATTGTATCTAGATCGTTTATTAGTAACTCAAATACGTAATACACTCACCAGTTTCATGATTTGATGCTTAAAAGACTATAATTAACTGTAGTAAGCACTTAACCTAACAAATTAATGCTTTCAAGTTAGAATGTTCATATTATTGCTTTAAATATAAACGTTCCTATGATGAGATTGTAGTTCATAAAATGAATTCCTGTTTGTCTATCACAATATTGTACAAATCATACAAATAATTGGTCCAAAACAAAACAACACCGCCACACAAAATACAAACAATGAATGAAAGAGAGAGAATTTTCGTGACGTTGACATTAACATCGAAAGGTTAGGCAAAGGCACATATTTTATAAAGTCTAAACGAGATTTCGTTCGAAATTTTTATACACAAATCAACACTTATTCTAAAGATATTCTATTAATAACTTCTTCGTATTTCCACAATAATAATCATAGGATCGAGCCTGCGCCCCTTGCAACTATCGGCTCCCTACGATTTTCACGATGTCGTCTGTCCATCTCATGGCGGGCTGTCCCACGCAGCGATTGCCGGTATGGTGACGTCGCAACTTCCAGAACCTTTTCATCTCATCGGCCATCGGTTCTGCGAGCTACGTGGCCTGCCCATTGCCACTTTAGTTTTGCGTTTCTGGAGCCTTATCGATCTGTGTAGAAGACGTGGGGGGAGCCTACGGGAGACTGCCTCCAGACAGCAGTTGACATCTTGCGGCGGATGATGACGATAAATCATAGGACGAAGTTGAGGATTGTTAAGAGGATGACAGCACGGGTGACGCCTATTAAACAGGCCGTGCAAATATCCATAGCGCAGAAATGGTTGAGTTGAATTTAGACTTGTGTCTGAAATCGAGAACTCCTGCAGCAGCTCTCCGAATGGTTCAGACGAAACCTCGTCCAGTTCAACCTATCGATGACACAAGTTTGCTCGTTCACGGCAACAAAAACCCGTTTGATGTAGTGCCATGGCTTCACAACGTGCCCTTTATCATCACGAAGAGTATCGGGAATTCGAGATCCATGGCGTCGACCTAAAGCTTCCTAAAGCTCAATTTAGGGATCATTTGAAGGGCAAAACTGACTTTAAAAAAGCTTGGGGTGCTTAATAAAGCAGTAGTGTTTCATATGTGTTACTTTTGCTCTACAAAGCACAGGTTCCTCCCCATACGCGCACAAATGGAGTACAGCTGCCACGTTTGGGCTGCGTTGCACCACAATACTAACTCCATCAACGCCGATTCTATTCACCGCCGGGTTACTCATATTATCGACGATCCCTTATGCACATACACGGAGACTCAAACCAGAGACATTGACTCTCCGTGAATTCTCTACCATCTATATGTGGGAGAACGTGTATAGGAATTAAACAAAGAAATATGAATAATAAATCTATGTACATTATTACCAATAACATAATAAATGGACAGCAACAGATGAAGAGGACATATTTTATTAGTTTAAGCTATGTACTTAGATTTAGCAAAATACAGACAAGTTGACCATCATTAATTGTTATTTCTATAGAAATAACAAAATAGAACATAGAAATAATACGCGTTATACGGTTAAGCAAGATTACCTGAGGAAGACAGTTCAGAGCACTGGTGGTGCCGTGTCCGCAGTCGGACAACGTCTGACCTGTCAAGGTTTTTTTTTTTTTTTTTTTTTTTTTTTTTGCGCCCAACGCAAAGGAAATAGGCACCCTCCGGTATAGCGGTTGGGAGGGAGGAGGTGAACTCTCATGAGTACCAGCCGGCCGGCCAGCTGGTTATGCACGACTCGCCAAAAAGGGACCTAGGCGCATACGTGCTAAACACCCCCTGGGAGCACCTGTAGCCGGAAGGGCCTTTCAGGTTTCATCGGATGCGACACCCCGTAGGGACGGGGTGCGCTCAGCGTCACTCTTTACGGAGCGTACACTGGAGAACCTATAGCGCGACCCCTGAAGGGGGTCCCGCTGTTGTGGATTGGATTTGGGGGCCTACGGGGGCCGCTGAAACGGCAGGGAGGGGCTTTGTCGGGTCGACCTGAGCCTCCAGGAGGAGGTTCAGAGCGCTCGACAGGTCGTTGGGGGGGTGACCTGTCGAGAGCGATGGCCGCCTTTTTATAGACTGCGGTGTACCCGCATGTGTTGTTTTTAATTTAAGAACACTACCTTCATTTTATAAAAATGAAGATAAATACAATAATAATATTATTTCCCACACGGCCATACTGACGAGCAGCCTAATTGGCTTGCGATACACTATCTCAAAATTACAATTAAAAGAAAATGTATATGTAACACCAAATATCAATGCTTAAAGAATACTTAGGGTCGAATTATATCATGACAATACAATGCACGTATCTTTACTCGAGTTACATTACGACAATTTACTAAAAACATCATCAATTTACATCAACTAGCATCAATGTAAAATCCAATCAAATTATCCTTGTAGGAAACACTGAAAAGGCCTCATGATCATAACAATTCAATTTGTCATACGTGACCGAAATCATACTTATTATCCTATTTACTTAAGGAAAACCAACAGCAATGATTACAATATAAAATAATACCAGTATTATTTTATATTAGCACAGAGCCAATTACAGGCTTCCACCGATTAAAACTGTATAATTTAATACATACTTAACTAAAAGTCAAGCATACCGAACAGTTTACAAGACTTTTCGATTTCAAATTTAAACTAAAATATACCTACAATACTCGAAAGTAATGCAACAATAGTCAACTCCATAATAACATGGTTTGAAAAATGCCACAACGCGTCGAAGTAATAGTTGAGTATGCGGTCTCTCGCTGACTCACAACTTGTGTTAAATAAATCAAGATTAATTCTCCTAGATAAAACTTTAAAATTATTCATTGCTCACGATAGAAAAGTGTTCCTTCTGTAGTTGGTAAAATACGCCGAATTGCATGGCAATGGTAGTAATTAATGGTCAAATCACAGGTACCTGAATGCCAATCCTCACGGCAGTGGCCAAAACACATGGCAATGGTCAAATCACATGACCCCAAATGCCAATTCTCAAATCAGTGGCCAAATCAACTACAATTAAATGCCAAATCACAGGGCAACGGTCAAATCAAATGACCCGCACATCGCACCAAACACCCAGCACAACACCGCTGGCCACCGATATATTGTACAGGACAATTCATCGGAGCACCGATGAACGAAGAACGAAAGTCCCTTGATGATCCATTATGCAACACTCCCATTTATGGAGAACGGCCATGTGATGTGAGGCAATAAATCAAGACTTCTTCTCTCATTAATGGATGCGCAGCTAGTTTCACGTCCTGACCACGGCCGCGAGCCGAATATGATGTCTTTACAGTATTTCCAGCAATCCGCAAGGCGGTGCTTCGATGACGTTGCGTATTTTATTCAACATGATGTCTAGGCTCAAGACCGTCTCCACACGCCCTCGTGTATCTGAAACTAAAATAAAACAGAACAGTACCATGTTCGCTCAATCATTCCTGACCCTATGGTTGTAAAAGACTATACTAGCTCTCCTCTTATCATTCTAAACTCAAAACAATATTCCTTAACTCGTGGAAATACAAATCGAAATTAATAAACATTGCGAACGCTTCCACTCAGTGACGTTGATTCGTCTTACTTTTGTAATCCGTAGGTACTTATAGACTCTAGTAGTACCTTTGTAATACATAGAAGCTAGTACAGTACTGGCCGTACTCTTGTATGTAGATACGCTACTGTTAGACTATACAGTATCTCAATATGAAATTGCTAAAATCGTAAAATAGTAAATTTAACTTTTCAGTAAAATAGTAAATTTAACAAATTCCCAGCGCTGCAACTTCTATTTAGCCAATATCTAAAGCAGTGTCATAAAAGAGCAACTGAGTTTTGCCACGGTCACGGTCCGTGGATAACAGAATCGGAAATACATTTTCCATTAAGTCACTTGCTTCAGGTCTCATTAGTAATCAAATTCAAAATATTACCTACTTCCATTTGTCTACCAGCGCGGTAAAACGCTTTCATTCAACTGTGTTAACGTCTCTAAAAATGTATCTTTCTTTACATTAGATACATAATTTCCAAATTTGGAAATGAAAAGCTTCTTTCTGCCTTCAACAGTTTTAGGTAACAGTATAATAATAAAAATAAAACAAGCATTTATAACAAATAAATGATACGTAAGTAGGTCAGTACTATATAATTTTTGTAGCTATATTTATTTGTGAGCAACTGGTGCCTGAAATAGGTTCCATAGAACCTGTGATACAGGTCACCAGGCTCCCACCCCATGGATTTACAAAACAGACTATGTAACATTTTTAATACTTCTGACCTAAAAGAATAAGATATTACATTCATTAAGTTTATGTGTCTATCGTATACCACACCAAAACAACTAAACAAGTAAAGTAATCGTCATCACTTTTTTTCACTGTTCGATCGAGTCTACTCTATCTGTGACTACGTTACGTGTAAGTTCCCATTTTAAACAATTTAACAATGTTTGTAATAACGAAGAGGTCTCATATCCAGCCGTCTTCCAAAAAAATCAGAACATAAAAACTTGCAACAACCGAGACTTTCGGGGCTCTTAGCCCAAAGAGTCACGGGCCACCCCAAATCAGCAAAATAAATTGGAGTGTTTAACCTCAACAACAGTGTAGGTACTACCAAACTTGTACTAGCCGAAGGATATGAATCTCACCATTGCTTACAGTGCCTCATCTTACAGGCACATCAACAGAACTCGAAATACTTCATTTAACTGCCTAGTTCTGTCAGTCACCCCATTGATTTTTATATTACAGATTTATTAGATTATAGGCGCCTAGAACTACCTAGATTAAGTAGTAACTACGTATCCATGGTTATTAATTAAACTCTAGATCTACTAGAATTAAACCCATTCTATAATTAGCAGAGGTACTTCCTAGGACCATAATTACTTACGTATAATTACGATTGGATTATATTACACCTAAGTACCTCACTACCTACCTAATTATATGTTGTATTTATTAATTGTGTACATAATTAATTTACATTACAATTCAACTTGTTGCAGGCAGAATGCAGGATAAGCCATTTATCGCAACTGCAGGTTTCAATTCGACGCCCGTGAAAAAGTGTCAATGTTCGGTTGCATTTTAATTTTAAATTTCAGTAACCCAGCCCGTGGAGTTGGCACAAGGGAGACGTAATTAAGTAGGTATATACTTTCCAAATTGTAACGACCAACGACTATACCTATCAGATATTTTTCTGTAGCCTTAGATAACCAACCTTATCGGTTGCCTGAAGTATAAAATTAAGAATCCTTGGAGCGTCGGTGGCCGAGCGGTTAAGGTATCAAACTCGCAAGCAAAAAGTACCGCTTCAAAAGAGTTCACAAAAGTTAGGCAATATTGTAAGTATGTAATATGTAGCCCTTTCCAGCACAAACTGGCGGGGTCCCGCAAGGTTCAGTTCTAGGACCATTCGTGTTTAAACTGAACATATGATTACCGTACTGCCGTACCAGTTGCACCTAATGTACGTAGGTATAAACTGCATTTTTGTTGTTATCACAATATTTCTAAGTCATATTGTGTTATGTACCTACTGCAATTCCATAGAACCGGTTACACATCGCGCTGCCACATAATCGTACAAAATAAATAAAATGTAGTACATAATCATGTCATTATGGCAGAATTTGCATTTTAAACCAGCCGTGTGCGTCAAAGCGGTCAAAGATTTACAATTCATAGTGCGAAAGGTGCTACTCGGTAGCGTTGTGGCCGGTCAGTTGATCGTGGATTACCGGCCAACCTACAACCGTCTTGTGAAGTTGTGAATTGCTTTTTTGTTCATTGATGGAGGAGTGGACTCGTGCGGATGTGGCGGCGCGGGGGAGGGGGGAGGAGACGCTGATCATAATCGACAATAACGTGTATGAAGTATCGCGGTTCTTGGAGGACCACCCTGGAGGCAGGGAGGCGCTGCTGCAGTGCGCAGGCGGCGACGCGTCGCGGTGCTTCCATCAGGTGCGGTGACGTTGTCAGCTCTACTTGTTCAAAGTACATGGAGTTAGGTATACCTAACTCCATGTACTTTGAACAAGTATTCCATTCCATTCTGAACGCTATAGTTTGCTTCAAATGGATTGACAATAGCGTGCCTTGATCTCTCGGTCAGAACCCTCTATGTATTTGTCAAAATCTTTGGTCAGAATTAATTTGTAAATGATCATAGCGATAGCTGTAATAATTTGAATGGTCATATTCCTTACAATTTAATGAAATATAACACTTTGTAAACAGTTGTCATATAGTATTATTCATGAGTTAATACCGGTTCTGGACCTACAGGTCAACGTCCACTATCGTCAATCCATTGGCACGAATATTAACGTTAATTTCCCTGACAGCTGTCATTTCGATTCACTTCGACAAAGTTCTATCTGATCCCATTTCATTTGTGCGCGGAATATAGATACCTACCTACTGGGCACTTAGAATAATCTATCTTATTTACGCTAACATAGCAATTGACCTTAATACTAAGAATATAATAAGAATCAGGTTCACCTACTATAGGTACCTATAACCTAATAACAACTTCATAGCAATTAAATGTAGAAAATATTTAATAAAGCAACTTGATTGAGCTATCACGGACGCCGGCTACGTTCTCGGAACCAATCAGAAAATAAATATTCATATTCAAACAAGGAGTGTATCGGTACCTGTAGCTACTACTGTGTGTCTTGCCACAAAATACCTGTATAAAACAAAGCAGCACATTGGCAATACATTAACCACAACCAGCGTTGCCAGATCGTACCTTTTGGTACGATTTACGTGCTATTTGGCCGACTGTCGAACCTTTAACGTACTTTGCTCCACATCGTACTATCTAGTACGTTTTTACAAAATGCTAAATTTAGCTGAGGGGGGTGGTCACTTTGCCTTTCATGTCCGCAAAATATCGTAAAATAATGGAAGGAAGGGTTGATTTTGCCGTGTTTTTGCTCACTGGTACCAGCGGCTAGTAAATAAGGCCTTGTCTTGTCAAAATAACGCCGTTTTATTGGCTATAAAATTTAAATCGTACCTTTTTAGCTATTTTCGTACTATTTTAGGAGCCCGGACGTACTTTTTTGGAAACTAATGCTGGTAACACTGCCCACAACTAGTTATGGTTTTTGTCGGAAGTATTTAATGTAGTGTTTCTTGTGTGAGCAATAAAAAAATTATCTATCTAACTATAATATTATAGAGGAATTATGAGCTTCGTTCACACTTACTTAACTCCTGTCGTAGTAACCTACTTCCAACTATGGGAAAGTTTGTAAGGATATTTGTATGTTCGAATGTTTGTTACTCCTTCACGCTAAAACTACTGAACGGGTTTTCATGAAAGCTAGTACTTACATTATCTATAACCTATTTCCTTGCCTACCACCTAGATATATATTTAAGTTAAGTACTATTTGTGCATGAAGATTAAATAAATAAATAAATATATATAGAGGAGTGAAATAGAGCATCGACTTTGCTTGTACTTATAGGTTAAAGACCAGGGCATAATCGGGGTAACATAGAGGAGACTAAATGCAGGAAATGAGGACTCCATCATCATATTCATCACAATCTTAACTGCAGACGCCTACTGCAGAGCATAGGCATCCCTCCATGCCTTCCACACAGATCGACCACTCACAATCCATCGGCTCCCTAAGATGTTTACGTTCGTCTACAAACGACCTTCGTTTGTAGAGTACTTATTAGTGGAAAATTAGTAGGTACGTGAAACGAGTTTCAATTCTAGCCACATCATCTTCGTTAAGCATTATTTTCTGTAAAGACCGCAAATGGGTCTATGCATTAATTGAATCCTTGTGTTTAATCGACTGGGTCTTTTGTAAATAATAAAATAGTTGTCCAGTGGTACCTAACTGATACCCGTATTTAGAAACGATATGAATGGTCACAGTACGTGTGAACACACGGATTCCTACTGACAATACTTGAGCGTCCGTCAAAATGAACAACATTGGCCAATCATAGAACCCAGTGCGGTCACTTAGCACGGAGCCGCTGTCGGAAGTGTCTTTCTAAGTAACGCTACTAAGATAAGTAATGTTAGTGAATATAGGTATCTATTACAATGAAGGTATTACCAGCTAACGTATTGAAAAGCGTTCCTTATCGCATGCCGCCTGCCTGGCCACCTTATCGTTCAAACCGGAATACAACTCAGCCAGAGTACTCAGGCTTAACAGGCTCCTACTATCGGTCCTTACCTGTATACAAGTATTTTAAAGTGCTGTGAGGCCTGTCAAGTTATCTACTCTTCGTGCTGACAAAGCACATCCAGAATTCGAAGTCTACGCATTGTAGAAATGTTAAGGGAGAACCTTAACATTTCTACAATGCGTAGACTTCGAATTCACAGGAAAGAGAATTCAACCAGTCTTAGGGTTCCCAGCGGAAGACCTTGGCCCATCTCGCTTCACAAACGGTATTTGGTTCGAGGCACACGTAACGAGTGGCGAGCTCGTTGCGGTGCTGTAATTAAAATAGTCTCCTAGTACGAAACGGTCACCCATCCAGATCAGAGACTCTTACTTACTTGCTTAACTTTGGTTATCGAATGCTTACATAGAATGTATAAAAAAACCAGGTGGGCCACAGCGACGAGGCGAAAGCGCTGCGTCGGCGCTTCGCTCGCGGGACCCTCGTGTCGGCGGACCGCTGGGCCTTGCGGGAGGACGGCCAAGCGGTGGAGCCCGTCCCACCACCTACACTTGGGGAGCTGATACGAGCCACCGGGCCACCGCTGCTGCTCGCCGTGATCGCAATTGCCTTCTATATGTACTTTTGAGTCGGAGCCGTAACATACGCTCAGCCAAGCAGGCTCCCACAGGGTGGCCTTTTAGGACCGGTATCAGAACTAGACTTTGGCGCTGTCCCAATTGACAACAGTCGTAAGACCATGATCGCACGACCATTGTCAATTAGAACAGCGCCTTAGCCCGGCTTGCACCAAATTGTTAAACACATTTAGGAATAACATTTAATGTAATTTTGTATGAAATTTTGTGTTTATTACATCCTTAATCGAAGATCTTTGATAAAAGTAGTTTCGAGTTGATTTTGATCGTATCTAGGGAGTTAATTCTGTTAGTTCGAAACTAGCGACGAATCCGTCAGATATCGAAATAATGGGCAAATTCAAACAAGTTGAAATTAATACATTTGAAAATTAGTATTAAAATACTTACCTATAATTGTTTTCTAAAATTAAATATCAACTTGAAATATACAAATATCTTCCTACACATGATAATAGTTTTGTGATGTCGATTTATGCGTCATAAAATCGGGGTCATAAAGTTAAGAGTGACTTAGCGAATTTAGGTTTCAACAAAGGTTGATGCTGAACTGCTGATGCAATGCTTTTTGTTGTTAGCAATATTTTTAATCAGTCTCCAAAACCTCGAGTAAAGTTTAATGTTATCGGGTATTAAGGTGGCTTGCACAAAACTCTTAAACGCATTTAAGCTGATACTTAAACGAAAAACTTCATAAAAAAAACAATAATTCTTAAACGTGTTTAAGAATTTGGTGCAAGTCGGGCTTAGTTGTTAAATTCACATAATTCGTAGCTCTGTATCTATCTACGGTGCTATTCTTATTTCCTATTTGTGAACAGTACTCTTTATGTGTTGCCAATGTGATTAAAAAATAAACATATTTTGATGTATGATGCTGATTTTTGAACCGTACTCTTTCGGTGTTCCAATGTGATTTAAAAAGTATTGATTTTTTCCTGGCGAAAATCAAAATTGAAAACCTTTCGAATCGAGGCGAGCAATAAAAATATATAGCCTCTGGTTCTAATACTTACAACGCCACATCAGGTTGATGATTCTGAGTTATTGCTAAATCTAAATTATATATACTACCATGGTATACGAAACTCTTTGGATACTACTCATCTTGGCGGTAATGTCCCGGTTGTGCTCTCCAACTCGAGTGCGCGGTGTCCGCCTTGACTACGATCCAGGATTTGGCAGATCAAGTAATTATAGTTAAGCGACTGCCATCTGACCTCCGTAACCCTCTTAACAGAGGAACCTGACCAGATTGGATCATGGTTACACATTCAGTCGCCTTAATGTGTAGGTTTCATCAGAATGTTTTCCCTCACCGTAAGAGCATCGGTTAGTGTTCAACTAATGTACGTAACTCAGAAAAGAGACCTTGGCACATGGCGGCAGTGGGATTCTAACCCGCGACCTGTCGCTTACGAGTCGGATCCCTTAACCACTAGGCTCCAACATCGTAATTGTAGATGGTTACAGTTATCATGATTGGCAGCCGTTTAGCATCGTAATGATTACCAGCATGACATGAATCTGCTTGATAGTTATCTACCTTTAAGTACGTAGGTACTTAAAAGTAGATAATCATATATAGTATAGTACTATTAATTATATTCCTAAGTAAATAAGTAAATTTTAATAAAAAACCCGCCTTTATTAAAACGGTTGACAGTTAACGCATCTACAATACTTGGCCATAACAAACTAGTAGGTATGTATGTAATTACTTTTAAGATAGGTCAAGAGTCCAATGTAATAACTATGTATTTTTTAAAGTAAGTTTTATGTCACACACAATTAACACGTTCAGATCGGGACCTCATGAACTGTATGTGGTATCCAACGGGGTAAATCTTCATATGGCCACCGATGGTACATCACCGCCCCATAAACCGAAAGACCTGCCGGGCGAGGTGCGCCACCGGTGGACACGGCCAACGATTACGCACAAATTATTATGCATTCTCTCTCTTTCTAACGATCTAATAATCCTATAATAGGTCGATTGTTTTGTCTCATCACTCAGTTCCGATCAGATGGCTTCGTACTATACAAGCCTTAGAAAAACCCGAAAGTGGTACCGCAAACTTATCATCGAGATTGTTTGTGGCACAATGTTAGTAAATGCTTGGGTTATTTACCAGAAATTTGGAGAAGGAAAGAAACTAAGTATTTTAGAATTCCGGGAACAAATGATAAAAGAGATGATTAGCAAGTCTAGCACTGATAATCAACCCGATGACGCTGCATAGGAAGGTGAGCCGATTGTTCAACGGAAGCCAAAACATAAGTTAGAAAAAAACGGAAGGAATGCTTAGAAATACCCGAAAGAGATGCAGGCCTTGTTACGACCGTATTACAACAACCGAATCCGCGGCTATGGCTAGAAAAAAATCAAAACGCGTGAATACTTTTTGCTCTGCATGTGACAACAAACCAATGTGTTTGGATTGTTTCAATACGATTCATCAAAAATAATTTTCGTTTTGTACCATCAATGTCTTTATAATTTTTTTCATGTTTGATTTAGTTTTCCTATAAATAAACATTTTCTCAATGTGATCCAGCAGAAATAATTTGCATTTCGTACCATTTATCGTGATTATGTCATATTTTGTTAAATACAATTTTTCAATTCTGTTTTTTCTTTACCTCCCGAAATAATATCCATCTCCTGAGCTACACTATGAAACTTTGTCGATTTTACATGGCGGGAACGTTAATTACAATACTCTCCTTCAAGGCGGCACGAATTTCTTAGTACATTAAAAGTCAGGTGTAACGTGGCCACCGGTGGTACACCCCGCCCTGTCAGCGAGTACTCCGTGCTCCACCGGTGGTACACCCCGGTCTGAACGTATTAACACCATTCTCAATGGTACACTGGTGGCGATACAAGTTTGCGTAATTTATTACTTACGCGTATAACTAAAAATGCTTTATTGAAGCAAAAAGTTGGTGATATAACGGCCACTTTACGAGCTAGTGTCTCTTAAACAAAATATTGGTATTAAAGAAATTGTTAACCATAAATATTGTCGCTGTTTGTTCGTTCGCCACTGACAATGACTACTATTAAAAATTAGTAGTTCTAAGTAAATAAATTAATTTATAATATTATAATCGTGGTTTTTTGTTTGCTTTGTCTGGATTATCGTCTCCTCTCAGATAGGATCAGATAGGTAGTTCTAAGTGCAGCATGGGGTTCAAGCCGCCCAAGACTAAGGCTTTATTTAATTATTTATTTAAAAACTTTATTACATAATAACACAATTGGCGGACTTAAAGCCATTAAGGCTTTATCTACCAGTCAACCAGTCCCAGAAGTAAGTACTTTACTTTTCACACCTTCTGTGAGACAATAAAAAGCTAGAGCTAAATTTCTATAGCGTGTTCAATTTAAAAAATTCCAGAAAGAAATCACTACCGATTGACGACATTTTTATGTCAACATAAAATTTAATTTGGGACTTATATTTAATTTATGAGGAAAATAACATAAACACCTTTTTTGTGTCACACTCTTTGCAACCGCAACCTTTTTCCGCGATGCACAGACCTTGAAAATTCACTTTAATACTTTAGTTTCTTAAAACTTTGTCTTCCTGGATAGGAATAGCTTTACAGTGATATTTTGTGATGTGATATTGTCGAGCATGAGGTGTGAAAAAGTATTGTCCAAGGATCCTTAGGCACCCCCCAAGGGAATAAAGTAGCTTCGACATATTGTGTGGCATATTAAAACCTGAGCCCTGAGTGCAGGGATGACTCTAGCTAGATTCATTAGTATTCATATTCTGTGCTAGAGTTAATTCCCGAGCCTAGCAAGGAACTTTAATAACTCGATACGTTAGAGTCCTGAGTCAACGGCCTCCTCATTATATGTCAAGTTTGTTTTCGAACCCTTTATTTCTTCTAAATCTGAAATATGGTACATTATGATGAATTCTAAGTTTTAGAATTAAGTTGTTTATGTTTAAGTAAAACGAGTGTGCTAATTAAGTACCTACCTGATTTAAGTAAATCTAATCGAAATCCTGTTTCCGTAGTAGGCATAAAACCAATTTTGTTTTGTACCAAAACAAACCTGTTTATCAGAAACCTGCAAATAATGATGAGCTAGTCAAAATGTCTTGATAAGACGGTTTTATCTGAGTGCTCGGGCGTCGGCGACCGCAGGCGTATCGGGGCGGGGCGGGGCGAGGCGCGGGGCGCGGGCGTGTATAGAGCTGGTTTGGCGGCGCGTCACGCAGTCATCAGCCGGTCGGCAACGGTGCGCGTCGAGCGAGAGAACCCTCACAGCACCAATGGCTGAGCAGGAAAGGCGTTTCACACGGGACGAGGTTGCCAAGAGGAAGAAGGGTCGCGACACAGTGTTCGTGATCGACAACATCGTCTATGACGTCACGCAGTTCCTCGACGAGCATCCTGGCGGGCACGAGGTCCTCCAGAACGTGGCCGGCAAGGACGCGTCAGAGGACTTCGATGACGTCGGCCACAGTATGGACGCGAAGGACCTGATGAAGAAATACCGTGTGGGCGAGGTCGTGGATGAGGAGAAGACCGCGGTGAAGAAGCGCACGACGCGATGGGAATCCGCTCAGTCTGACTCTGAACCGAGCTTCACGTCGTCGTGGAAGTTCCCTGTTCTACTGGCTATTGCAGCCACGCTGTTGTACTACTACTTATTTTAGTTCAAACAACGCACGCGCAGCGAAGCCCCGCGCCGCTCTACCAATTGAGAGGATCACGGGTTCACACTCAGACCTCGTTGTTTACGATTGTACGATTTATCTAACTGTAAGTGTCGCCGAGGGATATTCGAGTGTTGTTGTACGTATACGTTTCTATTTGTTGGTATATTTATATCGTGATAAGTGTGAGTGATAATGGTTATGATGAAATAAAAGGACTTAAAATGTGGGTTTAATAAAGTGTTGCTTTATTTTCCTG
Organism: Blastobasis adustella; assembly: GCA_907269095.1. Classification (NCBI taxonomy): domain Eukaryota; kingdom Metazoa; phylum Arthropoda; class Insecta; order Lepidoptera; family Blastobasidae; genus Blastobasis; species Blastobasis adustella. Next base: position 18,809,254 of record OU026123.1, read on the forward strand.
GTCGATGTGCGGCGTGCGTGTCACAAGGCTACACTATCATAGAATAGGCACACACTCGCACACGTATCATGTAGGTGGGTTCGTGTTTATCAGATAATTACTCGCAAATACTCAAAGCCACCTGTTTAATCTGTCTCCAAATTGAATTAACGAATGTCTACATTAAGTAAAACACACCTAAAAACATATGGTACATATTTGTTTACTTACTTTTAGAAGTATTCTTTGGAGCTACAAAGTTGATAATACACATGGAATGAACTACATCATATTAACTTAATCTGTTTTATTAAAGTCGACCCTAGAGCTAAAGGTCGAAGTCGAACTACTTAACCCGACTCGCCCTTCACATAATCTATGGTTTTTCCGTGTCTGCATTGTTTGATCGTGTGATTTGTCTTGGCAATGACATTGAATCGTGGTAGTGGGCGCAATTGCATCATCATCACAAAATACTTAGTAGAATAATAACTAGTTACTACTAATTAGTGACTTGTCTATTATTTGTATAGTAATTAGTAAGTATAGCGTGACTTCCATTACAACAGTATACTTTTTTTATTTACTTATTATGACAGAGATAAGTGGGTAGGTTTACTACACTAAGTAGATTTAGTCTAAGTAGAACATACCTCATTATTACTATTGCGCTTGCGCTTTCACCAGCAGACAGGACGTAGTACGGTCGAATGGACATGAGTGCAACATTCAAGGCTATAAACTAATTTGCATCCAAGGTATGTACGGAGCTAATATACGGAAATGTAACTTCCATGCTGTTTTTAACGCAATATTTTTGTATTCCGCAATATATTTTCTTGGAGCGTCGGTGGGCGAGCAGTTAGGGTATCGGACTCGTAAGCGAGGGGTACCGGGTTCGAATCCCGCTGCGGCCATGTACCAATGACTCTTTTCTGAGTTATGTCCATTAGTCGAATACTAACCGATAGTCTCACGTGAGGGAAAACATCGTGATAAAACCTGCACATTCAGGCGACTGAATGTGTAACCATGATGATGTTAACAGGGTCACGGAGATCATATGGCAGTTGCTCGACTGTAATTACATGATCTGTCAAATCTTGGATCATGGTCAAGGCGGACCCATGGCGCTTGCGTGCAATAGCACAACCGGGTCATTTACGCCTAGATGACGATTTTTTTCTAATTTTTGGATAAAGAGCAGGTTAATTAACGTATGTGATTAAAAAAAAGCACCTTGGTCTTACGACAGACAAATAAACAATTAAGATAACTCTATATGTACTTTATTCCCGGAAGTAGGTATTCTGTTTCCATTCTTTCTTTCGCGAAAAGTAGCGAGAGAATGATTGAAAACAGTTACTAAGGAAATCTCAACAAATTAGTAGAGACCATGGTAGATATCATATGGAAGTATAATGTATGGGTACAGCAACTGCGCCGTAGCAACGGGCGGCCATGGACTTTGACAGAGTTCGGTAATACGCACCAACAACCGTGCTTGTCATTGGCATTATTACTCGTATGTTTACATACACCTATATTATTATGTCGCGTAAATAAAATAACCCATATGTCCTACTCTATATTAGGATAGGACGTATAAGTAGTTCCTTTATATAGGTAACATGACGTCATGATATGAATAAAATGAATAAAAATTAATGAATAAACGCGTCCTTTTGAACTAAGGCCGTCAAAGTCCTTGGCTACGTTCAGTATAACATTGATTTTTGAACTTCAAATAGGAAGGTATGTAGGTACCTACTAAAGTTAATAGTAAAAAAACTACCCTTTACATAAATAATAACTAAATACATGGCGAATGTAACCGTACGGCGAGGGAAAACATCGTGATGAAACCTGCAAATTCAGGCAACTGAATATGTTACCATGATCCAATCTGGACAGGTTCCCCTGGTAACTGGGTCACGAAGGTAAGATGGTAGTCGCTCCACTGTAATTACCTGATCGCCAAATTCTGGACCATGGTCAAGGCGGACCCTGGGGCCTCGTGCTCGAGAGCACAGCCAGGATATTAAAGCCAAGATGATAACATGGCGAATGTAACCACTATCATCAATTATATTTATCTAGGTTAAATTATAAATAGAATTACTAGGTATACGTGCCTATACCGATGAGGATAACCAACCTATTAAATCACTTAGCAAGCACTTGACAACACTTTGTAGACAATTGTAAATAACTATATTTGTGTTGTAGATATGTGTGGGTAATGAACCCCCTGCCCTCAAACCAACAGGCAGGGTCATGACCAGCTTGGTTATCCAGCCAGTGATAAATGTTTTCTATTATACGGCAGACAAACAGGCAAGCGGGCCACCTGATGGAAAGTGGTCAGCGCCGCCTATGGACATCAGCAACACCAGGGGCGCTACTGCGTTGCGAGCCTCTGAAGATACCTCTTGAACCATCCCGAGGTCATAGTCCAAAGGAAACACTGTGGCTGGGATCTCATTCCACATCCAAATCGTGAAAGCGAGCAATGTTCTTTCCAACCTTTGCGTGGACACCAACAGAGGGCCTTGCGTAGAGGGAGGGGCTTGCCTAGGCATTGTGGTTTGAAGGATAAGCTAGTACCTACATATCAGCTTAGTTCATTACACCGAGAATACCTATCCCTTAAATCATTATCTTAGCGTCTATCCTGGCTAGTACCAGGGTCAGCTTTCCTACTTTTCTTCCTCTATTACGCCGGGTGATCAGCATCCTCACGTTGTAGGTCATTGGGTCTCGCATCTGACCCGGCGACAATTCAAATTATAAATACGTTTCTTCAATTAAGGTTTTCACAGACACTTATGAACGTCATACTTACATAGGTACCTATTATAAAATAAAAATCTACTAACAATAATTTTTAAATGCCAGGCACCGCGGAATCATCGAACGCATTTCATTTTCCGAACTGAGACTGACCGAACAGTCAAAAAAGGCTGTAGGCTGTCCACCGCAATCCATGGCTTCCTGGGCCTCCTTTCTGATACTGACACCGTTTCCCTGTATCCTGGGGCTTACGTAGTACGTGACTGAGCCAGTATAGGCGAGCCTCCTCAATATCAAACGCAACAAAGGTAACGTTGAGCTCGCATTGAGAAATCCGTGCCAGCCTTGGCATGATAGACATTAAATGACATTTTATGTCTCTCACGCCAAGGCTGGCACGGAATACTCTTTACGGGATTAACGTTAGAAAGAAAGAAATAAACATTTATTACACATGGACAGCACGACAATCATCATCATCATCACAGCCACAACAGTCCACTGCAGGACTTAGGGCCTCTCCCACGAAAGGGGAGGTTATTGCCATAATCTCCACGCTTGGCAGGCGAGTTGTAAATAAGACAAACAAGAGAAAACGCTGCTGGCCATTTTCCAGCCTACGGAGACTCTAGATCTTTTGACTCGAAAACATTAGTTGCCTTGTGCGACGCCCACGAATGTAAGGGGTTGGTGCTATTCTACTTTGCCGGACACCATACGGCCGCCAAATATAACATATCACTTCATGTTATAAAACAAAGTCCCACGCTGCGTCTGTCTGTCCGGACACCACACGGCCAATACTAACCAGCACGACAATAGTACGTACTAATTTTACATAAAAAATATCAAGTATAGAACACTGAGATAATTATTAGGTTCCCATAGCATTGTTCGCGGGCATCAATCGTAAGGGGCAGCATAATGTTGTGGCCGCTTGTGGCGAACCACAACGCTGGTTTTTAGTGGGCCCTGTAATCTCCAACGATACGGACTTGTATACTGATATGAAAATAAAATAATATTGTCGTTTGAGTATACGTTTATCTAGTATTTCAACATTTCAAAGACGGTAAAAATATTTTTTCATAACAACTTTTTATCGCGCGGTACTCATTAAAACCATTCCAAATAGCCTAAACACGATGGGGTTATCTTGTTGCGTTCAGTAGTACCCCTTCCGACTATGACCACCTTCCGACTCCATCATCAGACCAGCTCCATGGTACCATATTAATGCATTGTTATCCAAGTTACACAGGTGTAACTGGGAGTTTATATAAATAAAAATGTTAACAATTATTATAATTACAAAGAACCTTACTCTAACCCTAACTAAAGATAAAAAATTTGGCCCAGGTCCCCCGAATTTGGAAAAGTCCCCAGAAGGCTGGCCGCGTTGCCCCGCTGGATAGCGAGGCTTAAGCGTTGACCAAAAAAGAGGCCAGCCTTCTGGTGATTCGTAACTTCGACCAGGCGCTTAGATAACTCCCGGTATAAGGAGTGTGCGCCTGGTCCCCACGGCCCAAGAGTTTCAACGCCAAATGGCGCAAATATGTAATCGCCACTGAGATTAGCATATTTGCGCCGCTTGGCGTCCTCAGCTGAGGCAGCACCCATCGCAACCTGACACGCGGTCACTGGAAGACGGGACGGCGCAAGGGTATCGATGCAAGTAGCATCCCATACCAGAGGCCGTCCCAGTTTCCAGGGAGTGAGTGTCATTCCGTTGGGCCTCTTACCATCCTCGCGGGCTAACCCGCTCGGTTCCAGCACCGCGGGTGCTCCAGCGGTGGTAAAGGCCCGGCGGATGACATCGTTGAGTTCCGCATGACGAGGAAGGCGACCAGCGCTCCTGCCGCAAGACAAGCCGTGGTGGCCGAGCTGGTCTACAGGACGACCACAGCGGCATTGATGAGGAGCGCTACAGGGTGCGCCAAGACGAAGGGCCGTGGCAAGCCTAAACGTGGCACTGTCGAGTAAAGTGCAGATGTTTTTAGAGGGTAATGCCTGTAGCCAGAGACCCGACTCCCACTCGCCAGCAGCCAGGAGGCGAGCACGCTCTGCAGAATTGGTTGATGCGCTTAAAAGGTTGTTTCGCACCAACCTGCAGAGCGGCTCGTCCCAAAGCCTCTGCGAGCAAGGATTAGCCGGGGGCTCCGACTCCGGGCAAGCCAACTGCCAAGCATTTTTGGCCTCGGTGGAGAATGCTAACTCAAAAGTCCCTAGTTTTAACAGTATCTTATTTACTAAGGACTGCGAGCTATTCACCGAGGATAAAAAGGCTGGCAGGGAAACACTCGACACTTTCCGAATGCCCAGACCACCAAATCGAATAGGCAATGATGCCTGGTCCCAGGAAGAATTTGCCAGATTAATATTCAAAACCGAACAGAGGGTATGTTTCACGGTGTTGTCTAGGAGCTCTAAAAGAGCAGGATGTTTCCACAACTGACAACACCGCAAAACGTACATAAATTTTGGAACAAATAAACAGTATCTAATTATGACATAAGCCATGTGACTGTTAATTTGGAGTAGGCGGTCCGAAACATCATTAAAATTTTGAATTTTTGGTCAACAAAATCTTGAAGGGAACCATCGAAAATTGGAGAGCCTAAAAGGTGAAGCGAGGACTTGCCGACGACTGTAATATTAGGGGCTAAAGCACTAAAAGCAGCAGAAATAGCGCCAGGCGTCGGACAAGACTCAGAGATAAACAGCTCACATTTCGAGAAATTCAGCTCCAGGCCTATGGCACTGAACTCTCGAATGAGGAGCTGCAGATCCCGTAGTACTGTGCTCGCTTTGCCTCCCAGAGTCCCATCGTCAAGATACCACACGTTAAATTTGGAATTTAATTTTTCGATAATGGGGTGGATCGCGAGACTAAAAATGGCCGGCCCGAGAGGGTCGCCTTGCTGGCAGCCGACCGCCGAGTGCAGGAGATGGCCCTTGTGTAGAAGGTTGGTGGGCTCCTTGTAGCACTGCCACAAAAATTTATACGCGGCAGGCAACTTCTTACGAATTTGATCCAACAAGGCGCCCCTATCTACCGAATTGAACGCGTTCTTAACATCTACCTTCAGAAGAACTTCCCCGCCCTCATTCTGAAGGAAAGTCCTAAGGGCATGAACGGAGGATTCGCAACCACCGTTCGTGCCAAAACCGAGCTGGAGGGGCTGAAAATATTCTTTAAGATTTGGGGCGGAGAATCTACAGCAAAGTTTTGCTGTCAGGCGCCGGTAGGTGGTGCCAACAGCAATGGGCCGAATGCCTTTTTATTTAAGGCAATTAGGTTGGCACCATACAGAGTTTCTACGACCGAACTAACGACTGAGCCTGACAGCATAAGATTCACGAGCCCCGTAATAGCATTTAATAGAATATCTCCTGCCTCACCAGCGCAGCTTAAGAGGTCCTTCAGGTGCTGCGGGGTCAGGGCATCTATGCCACCCGCCGAGCCGTTAGGGAATGAAAAAACGGCTTGACGGACAGCATCGACAGAAACTTGCAGCGCAGGATCCGCAGCACTAGGGGCGTCTGGTAAGCGAAGGTCTGCCGAAGGTAAAGGGTGTTTAGAACGTAGGCCGGCAAACGTCTCGGGCGTGTCGGGAGCGAAAGTGTCGCTGGAAAAAAGGATCCTGGCAGCCCCTTTAATATCACCGTCGCTTATTTTATTTTCTACATATTGAGAGATACTTGGATAATTAAAAAAGCGGTGATCATTGATGGTGATGAGGGAGGCAGGATTAGCACAATTATTTTTAATGCATGAAGTCAGTGAATTTGTTTTGTTTGGGCATGCAGTATCTTCAATATGTAGAATTCTAAACGGAAATGTAAGTAGGTGCTCCCAGCTCTGTTCGTCGTTTTTGGCGGTGGCACTAAGAATGTCTTTTGCGAGGGTCTGAGCTACAGCGACCCTCGCTCCGCGTGGGATTCGTTTTACAACGCGTTTTGTTGATTTTAAGTCGGACACCCGTTCCCAGAAAAGTTTTATGGAGTCTGAGGCTGAGGCGGTGGGAACGGGGGCCGACGAAGGGGCAGAGGCAGTAAGTACGGAGCGGTCTTTGTGCGACTTACCTATATGGATGTTCAAGCCCCTCTGTCCCTTACATAATAAACTGGTAATATATATATAGAAAAACACTTTAAAAAAAATACTTAAATATATCAAAACACTGACAACTGCTGCCTAGATGACTTTTGAAGACTTTCCGTCTGAAGTACGTCATGCGCCAACTCCAAAGGCGCAGAGGAAAATGCTTGATTTAGGCCTTTTGACATGCGCAGCTCGGCGACCTCCTATGGCAACAGTCAAATAACAGACGCTGCTAAGGCAACGGCGTGCCGATCTGTCACAACAATACTTATGGTGTATGAAGCAAAATCACACAAACAAAACGGCCTCAACACCACTAAATATCCGTTCACGCTCAACAGTACCAACAACAAATAATATGTACTGCCACGGGGCGCGACTAAGCACAGCGCCAGGAGTTAGGAAAAAACCCAGTGGCTATTTTTAAAAATTAAATTAAAATATGCGATAGTAAACCGTGTCAACATTTTTGACGTTTTTTTGGCGTTTACACAGGTATACTAAATTTCAGCTTAATTGAACGCCGGGAAGTGCTTAGAATTAGGCTTGCAAGATTTGCCCCAAACATACATCGTTGCATACAAACATTGCAAATTAAAAAGAACCTTGTGAAATATGTATTTATTTTGGGAAAGGAACCAGATGTTATTTTTTGTCCAAACATTGCAAACATGCTTACGACCTGCAAGATGTTGAGCGGTTCTGCAGCCTGTAGCCTATGGATGCTTGTTATACCAATATTGCTCCAGTGCTGCCGACCTAGTAAAATATTATGACCCCTTTCTTGAAGATCTTCATGTTGTACCTACCCTTCTGGAAAAACCTCTCCAGGGAGTGGCTCATTCCACAACCTTAGCGTGCAAGGGAGAATGTTCCCTTGGAACAGCACAGTTCCAGGCCAGGCTTAAATTTAGTCTAAAAACCAGTGACAGAATCAAAACAATATCTATAATAAAGAAAAAAAGATTATTTAGCACGTGCCGTCGTACTTATTGTAGGTATTTTGCAGAAACATGAATAGCGTTTTTGGTCGAGGACACGTCACGTATTTATTCTAGAAACAACATGTATTTTTGGGAGTCATCTATACTTAGATAACAGTTGAGGCTACCCATTATAATTGGTATGAAGGTTTGGTAATCACGCCCGTGATAAGCGCGATTAAAGTAGGTGAAGTACGTACCTAAACATTTATACAAATTATTCTGATTTGAAGTGTCTCTGAATTGAATGCCGCAATTTGTATAATTTTCGCAATTTCAGTATACTTTGTATTATAATAGAGGTTTAGGTACATTGTTACCTAAACAAGCTTGCGTGTTTGTAAGGAGTAATTTCTATAACTACTGAATAGTCTTGGGAAAAATAATTTCCCTAACTTGAAACTAGTTGGGCGATTTTAAAGGTATGTTCCGGGTTTCCTACCGCGTAACTTTCGCGGCAAAATATCGGGCTATTCGTAAACAAAGGTACGCGGTAGGAAACCTGGAACATACCTTTAAAATGTGTGATAATAACCGCGATAGGTCAAGAGAGCTGTCACTTCGGTGCTTTAGTAGAGCTGCACTCCTAGGCTAAATTAACCCCATAAAATGGTTTCCGTGGTAAAATTTCAAACATCCAAAACGTTCAAACGTTACCATATCATATTTCTTAGTTATAAGTCTCTGTACACAAAAAATGCTATATGTTGACTGGTGACAATCCAAAAAAAATCCAAAAACTTAATACATCTTATATACAATATGAATACGAAATCTATGAATTTGATGCTCTATATTTGTAGAGTTGTACTTTTGTTGTTGTTGTCTACATTTGCAGTTGTTTATTTGCTGTAAGTATGATGGACACTCTACAATAAACAAATTCTATTGGTAAAAACAGAAGAGAACATACATTTTCCACCATATAGTCATACACCGCTATTGCAACAGGTACGGCTGAAGATAAAACATGCCTGCCCAACTCATCATCATCATCATTGGCCTTAGACATCTATTATAGATAATTTAAACAGCGTTACTGGTAATAGTACGGCCCTTTCTTTGATTGCTTTGGTCACACAGCGAACAGGCAAGAGAACTCGCCCTGGATGGTAAGGGATCCCCTGCCCAACTAGAAACAGTCCATTTACTATGGCCTTGACAAACGTCTTCGTTTTGTTATTATTATTGACGACGGATCTCTAAAAGTCTTGTTAACTAGTCATTGTTTGATAACCGAATCTATAAACCGATCTACATAATCGCCTTACTGATTTAATTGTTGAACACTATCGTTCTGAGAGGATCGCGTTTGGTTGCTTCAAATTTGATTACGCCATGTTTCCACGGAAACCACATTGAATTACGGGATAACTTCGTTCACATATATCTACTTTACCCCTTTCTTGTTTATAAACCTACCTCTTGAATCACTCTATCTGTCTATTGTTGAAAACCGCATTAAAATCCGTTGCGTAGCTTAAAAGATCTAAGCGTACATAGATACATACTTAAATTCATAGGAACAGGAAGCGACTTAATTTTATATTATGTATAGATAATACAAAACAGATGTTGATGATATTCTACAGTGTTGTAAGTTATAACCCAGAATACTGGGTAACAAACATGTTGTCAACATCCTTGCTAACTTTTGCATTTAAAATACTTAGGATAGTCGTATCTTGGTAGGATCTATCTATGTATGTACAGTAAATAAAAAAATAATCATCTTGGCGTTAATGTCCCGGTTGTGCTCTCGAGAACGAGGGCCCGGGGTCCGCCTTGACTATGATCCAGAGTTTGGCAGGTCAGGTAATCACAGTGGAGTGACTGCCATCTGACCCCTATGACCCTGCTACCAAGGGAACCTGACCAGATTGGACCATGGTTACACATCCAGACGCCTGAATGTGCAGGTTTCATCACGATGTTTTCCCTCGCCGTAAGAGCATCGGTTAGTATTCAACTAATGTACATAACTCAGAAAACAGTCATTGGTACATGGCCGGAGCGAGATTCGAACCCGGGACCTCTGGCTTACGAGTCGGATACTGTAACCGCTGTAATCATATTCCTGTGCACATGTTAAAAGCTTTTCTAGGATGTAGCATATTATTAGAAAGGGAATAAAGTATAGAACATTTTCTGAGGTTCAAAAAAGAGTTGTTGGTGTCTAAGAGGCAGCTAATAGCCCCTTTTTCAGAAATTTACCAAATATTCTGTATGCTGCAGTAGCTGCAAGATAATTTTTCTTAAAGTTGTAATGCCCTTATACTTTTGAACTATATGTATACCTACTAGTAGGTATACATATTTTTTGTTAAATTCTAGTTACTTATCAATCCCTACTTATCCATACATAGGTCCTTATCCTCATGAATTATTATTCCTATATTCTCATAAATGAGAAAGTAATTGTGTCTCTCTTTCTGTTACGCTTTCACTGCTAAACCACTGACCGATTTTGATGAAATTCGATATGGAGATAGTTTAGCACCGATATAACGTGATATTTAAACGTTAAGTGATATAACGTTTAAATATTCTGTGACATAAGTTAAGAGCTAGTTAAGTATAAGGAAAATAATGTCAGAAATGGTAATCGAGACATAGCGTTTTCTGTCTCTCAGATTCTTCGTCGAGATCACCATGACTTGGTTCAGCGAAATGATTATGACCAAACAGCGTTTCATATAAGAAGTTTAGATCTAAAGATGGAAGTGTGTTATAATTTTCCTAAGTACTACAAAGAAACCTTGACCACACCAGGAAAAATTAGGGACTTAGGTGGACTACTTGATGAGAAAAAAAGAACAAATATAGCACCAATCAAGTGCTCCCACTTACTGTAGAAGGCAACTAATTCCTATTTTCACTAAACAAAGGAATCGCCTAAATTCGATACCCAAATAGATAAATTAAGACTGATAGTATCACCAACCACTAGGAAATAACTATCGCCGTTAAGTAACGCTTGAAGTTAGTAAGTGGATCGGGCGTAGTAAGTCCCTAGGCATCGCCTAAAATGACAATTGCGTTCTGTTTCCCACAGCAAACTTATCTGACCCGGTGGCCAAAACTGGAACTAAGTGTCACCATTTTGGAATGTCACTTTATTCTCAACAACAGCGACACAGTTTAGATAAGTTTGTGGCACTCTACAGTTCACTGACATTACAACGTGAATCCATAGATAAATCTTGCGTAGAGGTTGGTGATTATACCAATTGGCTAAAGCCATCCCTATAGAGTTTCCTAGTTAGGTAATGCTTAATACGAGTTTAGTGAAAACGAGCGTCATACTGGTAACCCACATGTCAAAAACTGGCTATAGGTAGCTTTATGACTTTCCTATAAAGATATTCAACCCGCCTGTAGGCTTATAACCTAACTCTGTCCAAGAATGATCTGATTTCTATGATTAAAATGGTTACTTTTGCAATTACGTATGATGGATTTAATGGTTTCAGTTTATTGTAAAGGAACTTTGTTAGCAACTGAACCCATGAAATCGATGATACGGAATTGCAAAAGTAACAATTTCACTCATTGAAATCAGATAATTGTTGGCAACAGCGTTACGTAAGTAGCCTACTGATAAACGTAACTACTAATTTATCCAAAGAAGCGGGCTGTTCATAATTAGTTGTACTACCTAGAAGGAATCCTTAAGGTCAACCTGTTATGGTGCCAGTTGAATAACTGCGGTACGGTCTTTTTTGCATAGTATTGCTGCGAAATCAATCAAGCCATGCAAAATCACACAAAAAAGAATCGGCAATGAAACGTATAAAGTTTTAGTAAGTCGTAGTATTCTAGTAAGAATACAGACGTAGATAATAAAAAAAATAAAATACTAAAAACCATCTCGAACACAGACAGACAGAGCCACAGAGCCATAGATACACACGCCAAACTTATAACACCCCTCTTTTTTCGTCGGGGGTTTAAAATTATATCCAGTTCCATGCTCAAGAGTACCCTTAGCCGACGAGCATGTATGAAAAGGTTGATGAATGTGGAAGAAGCGAGAAAGATTTGTCAGCCGTAGCAAGTGGAATGATGTAGTCTGCCTAGTGCCTATCTCTATGGAAAAATCGTGTTACGTAATGTATATATGTAGGTACATATACTTGTATGTAGTTATAGACTATTTGGAACTATTGTGGATTATGTTTTATGGAGTTAACATTGTTTGTGTATATGTAGATAGATTATTATTATCAATTAATGATCCGCAAGCGAACTAAGGCCATCGACAGTGGGCAAGGCACATAGCTTGCAGAACAGATAGCCGATGGGGCAGTAAAGTTCTCGTGTGGTCACCACGTACCGGAAGAAGCAGTGTGGGTAGGCCCACAAGATGGACCGACGACCTGGTAAACATCGCAGGTACCAGCTAGATGCGGTGGAGATCTCTGGGGGAGGCCTATGCCCACCAGTGGGGGTGTCTTGCGGCTGATATGATGATGAATATTAATAGTGGAATGAATAAAATTATGAAATAGAAACATACAATGGACGTGGTCTAATTTATTGTCAAAATACTGCGCTGGCTCAGCAACTCAAAGTGGATCTTGGCCTCCGACAACAGAGATCGCCACCTCTTCCTATCCTGCATCATCTCCTGCCAATCGAGGATTCCCAATGCGTGCAGGTCTTTCAGAACTGATGAAGGTCGCCCGACCGGTCGACGTCCGCTCGGGCGACTTACATATGCTCTCCTTACGGCGCGATCCTCCCCCATCCTCAAGGCCTTGGGTTCGGAAATAAGCTGCCAAAATAACTACGCAATTAAAAACAATTATTATGAGATTTTATTTTGCATACTCATCTACTTACGTAACGTAGATTATTAGAAATGATAAAGGTTTTACTAGCCACACCTGAAGTATTTTTTTACAAATATACCTATATATCCGTCTTATCTGCATTTTAGGTAGATAGTTGCCTACCTCATGTAATATCAAGAGACAAATATTATTACATAAAACATCATCATCATCATCACAGCCCGTAATAGTCCACTGTAGGGCTTAGGGCGCATGAAAGGGGAGGTTACTGCCATAATCTCCACGCTTGGCAGCCGGGTTGGAGATCGCAGTGTTGTAAATATAACAATGGAAAACGCTGCTGCCCATTTTCCAGTTTACGGACACTCTAGATCTTTTACTACGAAAACATTAGTCGCCTTGTACGACACCTACGAGTGTAAGGGGTTGGTGCTTTTCTACTCTGCCGGACACCACACGGCCGCCACATAAAACATATCACTACATATTATGAAACAAAGTCCCACGCTGCATCTGTCTGTCTGTTCACGATAAACCTAAAAAACTACTGATGGGATTTTCATGAGGTTTTCAACAATAAACAGAGTGGTTCATGAGGAAGGTTTCGGTGTATAATTTGTAAAATTCTACCCGTGCGAACCTAAGGGCTACTATTAAATAGCAAAAACTACTAATATCGGCTGGCGTTCAGAATGGGATGTAACCAATGACTGTAAACCATGTACCAATCTCTTTTCTGAGTCATGTACATTATTTTAATGCCAACCGATGCACTTATGTATTTAAATAGATGACTCAATTAGCGTTACACACATTACAACCTATTAACCACAAGTTTATCCATATTCACCTATGTCCTAGTGTCAGGACCGTCTCGTGTCAGCGTTGCCCCTGCGCCGACCGCACAATTTCCCAGAATACCCCAGGGTTATTACTGGGATTATACAAGGGGAAGTTAAAATCTTTCCATAATTAAATAATACTAACAATTAGTGTTTTAAGAATTACTAACAATATATGGGAATTGTACTTAGTAAATCTGTATATTTTTAGCCTGAAATAAACTGATTATTAATATATTATTGTTATTAATATATGATAGGCCTATCACGTGTCCGTGAACTGTTCAACTACAACATTAATTGCTTCTAAAACTTGAGATGGCCGATGCTCTAATGGAATTATCTGATCTGCCAAATCCTGGATCATGGTCAACCCTGACCCCGGGCTCTCGTGCGCGAGAGCACAACCGGGACATCGCCAGGATGATTATTATTCAGAATGGGATGTAAGCTTGTCTTAGTAAATATAAATTACAGCTGTCGTGCTAATTAGCACAAGCATAGAAGTTAGCGTTAGACCACTTAGAGCGTTAGGTCACTTACGCGGACAACAAAGGAAGTAAATTTGACACACAAGAATGACTCACAACATAATCAATGACAGGATCGCCATAACCTGTCAGCAGGCTTAAATTGGCCCGATTCTAGATAATGCGCCCGAGAACTGTAATTGCGATTTAATCGACAAGGTTCCATCTCGCACTTTCGCACAATATTTCGCACTTGTGCGCCAAATCGGTCAACGATTGCGGGAGACAGGGTGTGACGCTCGTTCAGGGCCGTTCCTGCTGCAGAGGTGGTCCATTGCCATTCAACGCCAACGCGGCGAGTTTGATAGATACCTTTGCGCCGGGAACGACTCAGATTAGATTTATTTTATTTTATTGTTCTGACATCTCCAAATTTGCATATTTTGTATTTGCAGGCCTTCGAATGTGGTTTATTTTATTTATTGCCTATGGAAGCAAACGGTCAGACGGTCCACCTGACCTTGAGTCCGCTAATTTACTTGGTTCGATCGATTTGTTATCGAACTGTAATTGGATCGCTGTAGCCGGTCTTTGAGGTACCTGTGGACATGTTGATGGGTGATATATTTGTCTGAGCACCATTCCGAGGGACAAAGGTGTGAATGATTTTTTTAATACAATACTAAATATTAGTGTTAAATTTTTATTTCTATTTGTAAATATTTTGTCTGTAACTAAATTTATATAAAGGTGGTCTAATAAATAAATATTGCTCTGTGTGTACCTTTTCGTCTTTTCGCTATTGATGGATTAACCTACGGTTTCGTTTACTTCTGTAAGAGGTTGTTTAGAGGGAGGGGATCAGCTGGTGGTTAGAGCGTTTTCATGTCGCTCTCATGAAAAATGTTCCCGTCACCGACACTGGATCACCCGCCGCGAAGGGTTAATACGGGTACTTATTCGTTTTTTTAGTACCTAGGGAGGCACACGGACAGACGGCCCACCTGATGGAAAGCAGGACAAGGTGTTATTGTTGTGAAAAAAAAACTGCGTACAAGTCTTACTGTAATCGAAGGACTTAAACTTTTGTTCCCATTGAGTTTTCAGGCAACTGAATGTGTAACCATGATCCAATCTCCTAAAACACAGAGTACCCTAGTACAAG
The DNA here is from genome assembly GCA_907269095.1 of Blastobasis adustella. Lineage (NCBI taxonomy): Eukaryota > Metazoa > Arthropoda > Insecta > Lepidoptera > Blastobasidae > Blastobasis > Blastobasis adustella. The sequence goes on from OU026123.1 coordinate 18,824,387, forward strand.
CAAATCCTATACCTATACCTTTTAAATAGGTATATTTTCGAATATAAACCTACCTAGGTTAACCTTATGATTTAATAAATAAGAATTTATTTAATTATTAATATTATAATCTGGTCAAGTTAACTGAGGTCACGATAGCAGTCGCTTCACTGTAATTAGCTGAACTGTCAAATCCGGGATCACGGTCAAAGGCGGACCCCGGGCCTTTGAACATGCGAGAGTACAATCGAGATTTTAACGCCAAGATAAATTATTATTTTATTTTTACAAAATTTTACTCCTACGAAGAAAGAGGTATGTTATAGCTTCGATACGTCTATTCGGGCATTGCCTACATCCCGAACGGATGGATTAATTTCGATGCGGTTTTCTTTATTTGAAAGTTAGTTAACGCAGAGAGTTCATCATTTTGTATAATAAAATAAATAAATAATTTATTATCACCTGGACGCCACAACACAACATTTAAAAAAAGAATTCCATACATATTTCAACACACACAATCATACAACATAAAATCAAACAATAAAAAATTAAATTAAATCGTTTCAGTAGTATAGGAAATAGTTTTGTTCAATTAAAATTGGTTTAGTAAATTATATAAATATTTGAGGACAATAGGTTACAATGTCATTCTGTGTCTTACGTAAAGCGCACCCACTTACAGTAAGTCCAATTTTTAAACTAAACAGATTTACCTGAAATACGGTAGGTAACACATAACCATGCGTGTATTGATGACTGAATTAAATATTAATATAATTGCGAATTTAAATTTTCACACTTCCCTTTAAGGGAGAATACTCATCGGTAGAGTAGGTACGTATGAACCTCTGTTTAGGGTTCTTTGCGTTATCCAGCAAGACCGCTCGCTGGAGTCGCGCTATCCCTTAAAATATTCTAATCTATGCTATAACTGTACCATCACGTAGTCCTACCTCTTCAGATGGCTGCGAGGAGAAGTTGAGACAAGGTCGTTGGTTGACCCAGTTATTTACACTTGTCATATATCGGTAACCTCGTGTGCCAGTTTCAGATACGTACTTAATATGTGTATGATGACTTATATTTAGACTTTATATGATAACGCAGTGTGGGTAGGCCTCCCACAAGGTGGACCGACGACCTGGTAAAGATCGCAGATACCAGCTGGATGCGGAAGGAACAGGACCGACCTTTGTGGAGATCTCTGGGGGAGGCCTATGCCCAGCAGTGGGCGTCTTTCGGCTGATATGATGATGATGATGATGATGACTTAATATGTTTGTCTGATTTGGCTTAGACGAGGTTTCCGTCGAATACTAGGAACACACACGACGTCACGCGGTCCCTACATCAGTACGATATCGAGCTTGTTTTTACTAAAAAGCTTACTTGAGATAGAGTAGGTATTTTGGCTCGCTGCATGTTTTTTTTATGTACATACGTTTACATATTAAGGTAATATTAGAACACTTCAATACTAAACTAAAACAAAGTAGGTATGTATGAAGTGTACAACACACACAAATACAATAAATCATGGACCAATGCGATGCCAAAAAAGACCCCAGCTCAGCATAAACTACAGCAAGTGCAGCGCTGATTTTTCAATGGAATCTTGACGGTAAGGAGAGCTGCATGAAGCATACAGCATAAATAAAATAAAAAATAAATTATAAATAATGGCCTCATAATATAATGACCTTATTTATCTAGAAATACTAACAATACTTAGCTACCTATTATTTATATTACCTAATGACTAGATAATGATAATGTGGGCTGAATAAATATTTTTATCATCATCATTATCGCTTATCTCGGCGATTATTTCACATTCTACTTGGAATATGTGTTATACAAGTGATATGATTTGGATTATTTTAGTGACGCACCTACAGTTACAATGCAACAAACTTAAGTGACCCAATTATTATTATTATTATTTTATTTCTTTATTCAGACAACAGAGATCCATTTTTGTTAGTAGTACATGTATCTTACAATATATGTTAGTAGAACAATTCTTAATATTTTAATTTTAAATGTGATTCATCTATATGACAACCCTGACAAATGCCTGCCATATAGGTGAATCATACCTATCAGCTATAACCTGCAGGATACTGTTCGGGCTGCCGCGCACGCGCCTTAATAACGAAGCAGTTCTTTTGCGCCTTATGGCGTGGAAGCCGTCCACTCTCGCCTGCGCGAACATGCCTGACGCGCTGCAGTAGCAATGATAGCGGCGCTGTTGTTGGAGTTGACATGATATTTAAAATGGCCACACTTAGTTCCAGTTTTGGCCATCGGGTTAGATAAGTTAGTGGCACTGTAACTACGCAAACATGCGCCAGTGGCGCTATCTGTCTCGTGTCCGTACTATTTCGACGCAATGGCTGCTAGGTAGCTTTACCTCTTACTATTTTTAGGTTCCGTATCGTACCACTAGATGCCAGTACTATACACAAATAACCATGACAGCCTATGAAAGCTCTCGAAGGAAGCCGGTTTTTCACTATTAGATATTATTTTGCAATAAAGTAAATCTACTAGCTCGTAAATTTTGAAACAAGTACTAAGCCGTTCGTTGTGCAGTTACCGCTTACCATCAGGTGGGCTGTCTACTCGTTTATCACTGAGTAGCATAAAAAAAGACGTTTTGCATATGTACCTTGTCCAAGATTTTGCCATGATAGAAACAAATAACTTTTATATACCTCGTCAATCCGCCAATACAAAATGTGAACTCACGCCACGAGTCACAATTTTTTTTCCTAAAATTTTTACTCATTAGTCACATAAACGAGCTTCTGGTCTTCTGGCTGATATGATGATGATGAATCACATAAAACGCATCACTTATTAGTTTTATTTTGAATTGAAATGCATTGTTCGCGCCAATGAGGGTGTTCCATGAAACCTGCGGAAGTGGTTTTTTCCCTCCGTTAGGTCTCGATCCCACTACTGCAAAACCCCCTTTTCTCTTTTTTTTACTTCGATTCGTCTATGTATGTATCAATTTTGGTCAAGCAAATTTCTATTGTAACTAGTTTAACAAATTAAAGGCAAGATTCAAGAATAATAACTGTCAAGAAGTATTTTTTCAAATATTCTATGCTCACACATGCAGTGTTTCTTTACATCCATGACAAATTGATCTAGGGCAAGGTTCTGCAATCCAGTCATTTTGTTAAGTCAGACTTTTTACAATCAAGGCTGTATGGCCGAATGGATCCGATTCGAATGGATCGAAAATAGTGAATCTAGTGCGTAACCTGACAACAATAGTTCTGCCTACCTCGGCCAATATTTACTCGAATTCAGTAAGCACTCATAAATCCGTATTCACAAAGAACACTTGTCTCTAGTGGCCGTATGGTGCCCTTCTGAGTAGAATAGTACCAATCCCTTACACTCGTGCGTGTAGTTTTCGAGGCAAATGATCTGGAGCGTAGGCTGTATAATGGGCAGCAGCGTTTTCCATTGTTATATTTATAACACTATTGGTGTCTTTTGGATCAGTCCAAGAGTTTTCGCTAGATATTTGTGCAGATAACATTGCCGCGGATGACAAAGGAGCTAAAGACATACATCCAACAAGAACAACTAAAAATATATAAATAAATGCAAGACGCCATTACCTCAAAGCAATCTTATCTGGATCCATCTATACCTATCAGTTTAGTAGTTTCGAAAATCCCACTAACGTCTTTACTTACCTTACATTCTTGGACGCCATTTAAACATTAAAAGCAGAGATTAGCGTTTAAAAGACTCAGTGGATAACTGGATAATCTAGATACATATAATCAGCAAAAACATTTATTTATTTATTTAACAGTTTATTGTGCACAAAAACAAGTATACAATATTGACATAAAGAAAACGACACAACAGGTACAGCTTATTGTGAGGCCGTACGTGCGTGCGCGCGTGCTAATGGACCTAATCTGGCTGCGCGAACCTCTCGCGGTTTTGCACGTGACTCTGCCTGGAAATACTCCAATTCGTCGACACTAGGATTTAAAAGATAAATGACACGAGAACTGGATATGTTTTTTTATTTTTTTGTTTTCCAACGTGACAGTAATACATATTACATTTTTTATGTAAAGTACGCTTCAATAGGGAAAGACAAGAGTAAAGCATGACAATAGTAACTCAGAGCGAGACAAATTGAACAGTGACATTGTAAAAAGTATAATTGTAAATTGTAACAGATACCTTTCATTATTGCAATATAATATGCCTTTTTTTTCTTTTACGTATTACTCCCTAATAGTATAACATGTATTACCCAGATTCAACTTTACTGTATTATTTGATACTTTCCTGGAGTCGTTTGTTTACCAAATTAATGTGTTATCCTGTTAATGGATTCTAAATTGTAAACATGAATGTAGTTATGGCTTAGAATAAAATTGCTGTTGGAAATCCTTTAAAAAAAAAAAAAAAAAAATATTGGTGCCGCCGGAGCCACCGACACGTTTCTGCCACCGCACCCTCCGATGACGGGATAGTTGTCATCCACATCATATATATGCCTGACATTCTATTGACGTATGGGCATCCCGAGCCCTTTACTGCGCACCTGCGCACACACATACACATGTCCCTGACGAAGTCTTTGCTTTGCCAACATGGGGTTCTTCAAAAGGCATGTCTACAGGTACTTAAAAGGCCAGCACCGCATCCGCTCCCCTTAGGCTGCAGATGTCCTTACCGACGGTGGCTAGTTTCCATCAGGTGGACCATTACACCGTGTATTTTTTTATTGCCTCTCTTTGCAATAAAAAAAAGGATGATCTCAAATTGACTTATTTATTGAAATCAGTAAATTTTCTGTGAGTATTACTTTAAATAAGTATATTATGAGTTATCTTGCTCTACATATATCTCTTTCTATGGAAACGTGGAGTTCGTGTGGTGGCGGTACTGTTGAAGTACTGAAAATTATGCCTCTACACGTTGGTCTTTGGTGTGTAATGTTAATAGGTAACTTAGCCGCCTAAAGAGCTGGTTAAGCGTCAGCGTGCTCACTGATAACCAAACTTAAGCAACGCTTGCAGAGTCCAGGAATCGAATAGGCGTCCGTTTTGTACTTTAAGACTCTTTTCTGAGTTATGTACATTAGTTGAATACTAACTGATGGAACTGAACTCTTACAGTGAGGGAAAACATCGTGATGAAACCTGCACATTCAGGCGACTGGATGTGTAACCATGATCCAATCTGATCAGGTTCCCCTGGTAGCAGGGTCATGGAGGTCAGATGGCAGTCGCTCCACTGTAAATACCTGATCTGCCAAATCCTGGATCATGGTCAAGGCGTACCCCGGGCTCTCGTGCGCGAGAGCATAACCGGGGTATTAACGACAAGATGATTTTTATAATGAGTTGGCCACTCGTTTGGTGTGCTAAATCAATGCTTAATCAAATCTTACCTGTGGTACTACCGCTAGTACTACTTGTAGTACCACGGGACATTTATTTCAGCCGTAATACTGTTGGCGAAGAGAGAGTAATGGTCTTCCGCTGGGGACTACGAGACTCGTTGAACAGTTTCGGTGTGGTATACCGATAGTTGACTTGGTGCGCTGTTTGCTGTATGTAGAAGGCATCTAACACCCATGGACCAGACTATTGGCAGCAACGTCTTCTGATGGTGATGAATATTTTCTATTATCAATACTGTGATTTCTAATCCTTTATTAATGATGATGATGTGTGAAATACAACTGTAGATTTCATGGACCAGAATATTGGCAGCAATGTCTTCTGATGGTTCTGGGCAGTATCTTTGATAGCTACAATAATGTAGAGAGCAGAAAAGTGTGACGAGAAATAAAAATATACTATTTAAATATTAAATATTTTATTTGAAAACAAACTTATCCCATTTATGTATACATAAAGTTTCATGTCCTCCATACATAGTTTCCGTATCGTACATTTTATAATTTATCATCTACCTAAATCAATTTTATTGTAAAACTTGCACTATGTTAGTATTTACACATGTTGCTAACTATACAAGTGGCGCGCGCGTGTGCGCACGCGGCGTGAGGACGCGGCTGCGTCGCCGTTGGAGCTCGATCCCTATAGTCGTCCCTTTCACGCTTCAGTCACGCTTAGTACAAAGAAAAGGAGCAGAAAAAGACCCCCAGGGATACAAGTGAAGTACGCAGGAAACGGCCCGGATACAGCCGGATGTATCTATCTATCTAAAGATACATAGATGAAGTAGGTGTCTAAACATGTCGGTGTCAGGAAAGAGGTCCCGCGGGAGACCCAGAAGCTATGGATTGACATCGCTGAGTTGGATGCGAGAGGCAACGGCTTATGACGTGTGGATGCCGAAGGCCAGGTGAAGTGGAGAATAAAGAGTAGGAAAGCGCTCGAACGATAATGATGATGTTAGAAAAGGAACAGAACGTGATAGCAGTCAGTCAATAAGGTAGGCTTTTATTACCTGGTCTGCCAAATTCTATATCATGGTGAAGATGGACTCTGGATATTGGCGCTGGAATATAAAACTGGGATATTGATGCTAAGACGAATAATATTATTTATTGTGGTACGTTTTATCATCAGTATTTTTGTGTTCCGCCAATCCATGGAGCGCGGCTTATAATTAGAACCAAAAAAATGCGCGATGATTTGCGTTGTGAATGTTATCGTTTTTGTACGAACGTCGGAGAATCGGAATTGCGGACATCAGCGAAAATTCAAACAACGATAGAAAAAAGTACCCAGACCAGACGGTCTACTGCTTTATATTACCTTACCTTCAAGTTTCTGCGCGCAAATCGGTTGTTTGTAAGGTACCTATGTTTCTTCCGAAACGCATTTCGGGGCGTCGCATCTATTACCTCTTTGTACTGCGGCTTGACTGCACAGTGAAAGGAGCGATGGTGGAGACCGGCTTGACGTCTACGGATACCAAAACCCCGCAATTCGGCGAATCAATTAGTTGATTAACGGTTTAATGGTTTTAAGCTTGCATTTGACCCCATCTCACCTGATTGGAAGCAACGATGGGGTCGAAGATGTAGCTTTGTTGATTAACAGGTTTAAGGTTTTAGGTTTGCGTGCGATCCCATCTCAACTGATGGGAAGAGGTCGAAGATCTAGCATGCTTATCTAGATCCTTTAGGTACATATGGTCCACTGTAACAGAATGTCACTCTATCAGAATGTCCACTATATCAGAACGTCCACGACACCAAAAGGTCTACTTTATCAGAAGTCTACTGTACCAGAATATCTAGTATCAAAGTCGGGGCGGTCTCCGAGAATACTGAACGGATTTAAGATATTCATGATTGAATTAAATACGTTGGTGTTAGCTTTTTAGAATCCAAAATTAATGCTTGTCTGGTTGACAGCATGCGTGCTGAGAAAGCAATTGAGTGCTAAGAATACAACAAATTGATTTGACATAAGCGCATGGGGTCATAGAATCCGCTGACTTCTTTACATACAAATTTACTTAGAGCATCCTGTGCCCTAAGCAAGTAGGTGAGTTGAGTATTTACTGTGACGTCCAAGGACGCCGGAACAGCCGAATTACTAGCGTATCAATATTAAGACTACCTATTAATACATTGTTCAATTATCTCTGTGGAGACGGTAGGAGCTAGCCAGTGGAATCTTTACTAGACTTGGCGACGCGATGTCGAGCATTTTAACTCGACATTCACTAAAGACTTATGAGTTAAAGTTTGGATTACTTCACTTTGCTAAGGTAACAAAAATCGAGGTAGGTAGAAGTTGATTATTCTATTTTCTCTAGTATTTATATTACTGCAGATATATATACTTTACTACGAGATCAATTTTAAGGCTGCCCAGTATTGCAATACTTGCTGCTCAATTTAGTTATATTTGCCGACCTCCAGTAGTAGTTCAATTCACTTTGTTTGCTGACAAAATACTTTTTGCAGCTGACCAAAACCGCTTTAATTAGCCTACCGGTAAAATGACAGCCATTTCCAAATATGGAAAATACTTCACAACATCAAATTAATTTAACTATAGATAGTTTTTGAATCCTTTAAACACTTTTAATAGTGCCCTAAGTACATAGGTACAAGATCGCTTTTGGACATCTCTTACCGCATTGTATCATAACATAATGTCATGTTTGTGTACAATAAAGAATAAAGAACATAGGTATAGTCAGCCGCAGTGAACGGACCCTTTAGCATACATTAATTTATCTATTTTGTGATTTAACGTCACTCTGCAGCTGGCTGTTGTTACAAATTGTTATGGCACAATTTTTCTATAAATGCCTGTAAATGTCGTTATTCGACGTTTATCGCATTGTTAAGCGATAAAATGACATGAGTGCTTACGACTGGTAAAAGTGTTTTAAGTAGATCTACTATTATTTTTGACAAAACATAAGATATAGTAAAGTAACTTAACTCGAGTAACATAACTTTATCAGGCAATATAGCCCCACCGTCTCCATTGTCACATCTGCCACATAGTCGAGCATACCAACATTATACAAACTCAACAATACTCGTTCTGAACGAAAACAACGCGTTTGTGTGATCAGTCGCGCGCTACGAACTCCATTCTGCAAAATAAAAAAAAGAGGCAGGAGATGGTGACGGCCCTTACAAAATATTTGCCGTGCCACAAACTTCTTTGACCCGGTGGCCGAAATTTGAACTAAGTGTCGCCATTTTGAACTGCCATTTTGTTGTCAACAACAGCGACGCCGTCACCGGGTCAGTTATGTTTGCGGAATTACACTAAGGTTTGAGCGCGTCGTATAGGTGGAACATTAAGTGCTATGCTTGTCGCACAGCTGGAATGTCGCTGAAGAAACTATGAGTTAATATTTTAACAGGGACATGACCCTAAGCGCCGCCGAGTGACCACACATACCTGCCAAGACAGCTAAGTTAACAGACACAATAGTTTTCATCTCCGCACATAAATATATCTCTATAAATCTCAATTATTTTAAACAAGTTTTATATTGCCTATTTATTTACAGTTTCCGAAAATAGTAGGTAAAGACATGGAATTTTGGAATCCGACGCGAGTGGAGGGAGGGGTGCGGGGGGCGGGGGGTTGCGGCGTGTATATACAGGCGAGGGCGGGGGAGGGGGGGTAAAACGGGCATTCGCAATTCGCATCACAGTGACGTCGTACACTACACTTTAATTTCTCATAAAAATCTTAAACAGTATGTCTAACCTCTTTACTTATGCTTATTACTTAGTCGAGTCGAGAGCTAGGTTCTCGGTGAGTAGTGCGTGATCGCTTGCGCGGTGTGCGTGGCGGGCGCGGTTCGCGCGGTGTGCGCGGCGTGCGCGGCGCGTGGGGCGGGGCGTTGGCGATCAGCTGTCGAGCAGCGCGCGCAGTATTCGTGCGTGTAGCGCGCGCGCCGCCAGCAGCGCGAGGATGCAGCGCGAGCTGTCCGACACGCCCGCGGAGCCGGTCTGCATCGCAGCCGGACGCTCTCCTGTTGATGAGGGATTGGATTAACCTCATTTTGCAAAGTGTTACTCACTAACGCCGCTGCAACTAATGTTTAGCCTGGATTTTAAAGAGCTACCGAGTTTTGATGTTCAGGCACGCCCGAGAATAATGAAATACATGGCTATCATCTTGGTGCCAGTTCCAGCTGTGTCTGCTGTCCAACATCTCTTTCTCCACTTCGCTTAGTCTTCGGTGTCCTTGGTGGTGAATTTGTTGTTACGCATGTTATTCTTAATGACGTCAAGCTATCGCTTCTCAGGCAAAACCTTATGGAAAGTGGTTACCGCCGCCTATGAACATAGCAACATCAGGAGCGCTACCAATGCGGTGCTCGCCTCGCCAAGGAGATATCTAATATACCTCTTGTACGATCTCATGTCATAGTCCAAAGGAAAGAAATTATTAGTATGCAGTGCATTAATGCGATAGTCTATTCGTCTATTCTTACCATTGAGCACATGCACGCGCACAGAAGCCACCTCCGCATTGGAGGGTGAGCAGGAGTACCGGCCGGAGTCTGCCGGAGCCGCGTCCTGCACCAGCAGGTAGGAGGTGGTGGCCGCCCCCTTCTCGGTCACCACGGAGACGCCGCCGCGCGACGAGTCGTACGATATCACCTGCTAACACGCCATGGGACACTCGCAGAGGACTGTACGGGTATCATACCCTACGTTTAGTAGAAACTGAGGCCTTGTTCCAGTAAAATTTTCAGCTAAAGTAAATGCAACTGCAGCTGATGGTTATATGCCGTCTTATTTTTTTACGAAAATGCTATCGGCTGCAGTTATGTTTACGTTTAGCTGAAAATGTTCGTAGAATAGGGGTTTTTTCAAGGCCGGAGTGAATAGGCTGTTTCCAGACAGGCATGCTCCATCTTCAGCCGCATCGTGGCTTCACATTAGTTGGTCGGCATTTGTTGTCCGTATTAGTTTTCCAAATTTGAATCTCAAATTTGTCCAATCAGAATCCGCGACACATTTCTTGCAGGAATTTGATTGGCCTTCGCGACAATGTTAATGATTGAAATGGTATCTGATGTAAACATTTATTTGTTAGCACAGTCTTAACAATACAATTTTCTGATTCTGATTCTGTGCAAGTGTAATTTGTGCAGTCCAAGCCCCAGAAAGGGGAGAGTGGATACAAAAAGGACTTAGGGAAAACTTGTAGGGAGAGTCAAGCAGTGCGCGTGTGGAAAAGAGCCCCCGGCAAGTACTGCGCGCACCTCCCGTGATTCGGTCTGACGCGGTCCGTGTGACCGAGAGGTCTGTAGGACCATGAGTGGTGGTGGTGATTCTGATTGGTCGGGTTTAAAATTCGGTTATGACGGACGCATAGTAGCGATCGCCATTCAAGTATTGTCCGAACTCCTAGTAATTTTTAAATAAGATCACTTGGATGGAGGTTGTGTTACGGTTTGAAGGCACGAGGTATGCCAGCGAAGTCCTCGAAATACAACTCGTTATGGTTTATGTTTATAGAACACGAATGTTATGTGCGACAGCCAGCTGGTCCCTTTGCTCGTTTATCACACAAAAAAGTCATATGAAAACATTCATCATTATTAACATAACAATAATGGAAGATAACGTCGTGATAAATCATCTCTGTTTAATATGTTAAAATCAAATTTGCATTACGCTATCCACCGTTTTTGCGTTGAGTGAGGTTCCAAGCCAAAAACCATGCAGCTTTAAAATAAATCTTCCATTGTTATTGAGGTATAAAATTAGCATGCTAAAGAGTCTCATTTGAATATTTATGTAATTAGGCTATTATTATTTTAGTGGAAATGTAATTATATACCGAAATGAATGTTTTCAATGACATCGTAATATTAACCATCGTAATATTACCAATTACGCAACTCTGTTGCCAACAATTCTCTGATTTCAATTATTGAAATTGTTACTTTTACATATGAAAATATTTGTTTAATAGTTTGAAACTATACCCGTAGGCGCTGTCCTAATTGGCAACATTCGTGGGACCATGGTCGTACGACGGACGTCGCCCGACCCAATAGGAGACCTCAAAACCGCCCGTTGCACAACCGTTGCCAAATAGGACAGCGACTTACAGTCGAACAAACATAAGGCTTACCCTGAGTCCTTAACAAACCGCGTCATTTTGCACGCAGGCCTTGTGTAGGTTCCACTGTACTATAACTGCAGAGTACCTATTCATTGTCTAAAGATTGCCCTGTCTCTATGCGATAAACAAAATTGTACACACCATCTTTCAGAAATGAACCACAATGAGAAATCGGATAAAGTTCGGGTGTAATCACAGTAACAAAGTCACATACTACAGCACCAAATTGATTAATATTTAACTGTGAGGTTCATTTCCGTAGGTTTTCATTTTTACAGTGCCTCTGAGTTTTTATAAAACGTAAAGGTATCAATCTAACAAATTCTTGAGTACATAGATTTATGTAGATTTGTTCGTAACTTCCAGCTTTCCAGCCACAGCAATTTGTACCCTAAAAGTAGGTACACTATAGCCGAGTTTTAAGCGGTCGTGGCCGTAGGTATAGAACTTATCGACAACTCATACCCACTCAAAAATACTTTCGGGTTATTTCGGACTATCGACGAAGACACGCGACCTATTGTCATTGTATTGTCGACTAATCGATACGATGAGACTCGTACCTAATTGGTAAATTACGGGCTTTAATTACAGTTGGAAACAAACTTTATTTAAATGGTAACTGCAATTACCCAGCCAACATAATTGTGTTATTTGTTTTAAGTGGAAAGAGCGGATTGAACTTGTCAATCGATTTCAACATGGGCACTTTCCAGCAGGTGAATAGATATCTGACTCTATGATGATTGGAACGTCGTTTCGTACGGTATCTTTTTTCTTTACTATAAAATCACATAAACAGCCTACAACAATCCACTGCTGGACTTGAGCCTCCTTCACACAGTGGAGGGGTTTGTCATAATCACCGCGCCTGGAGCTTAGAGATCCATCTCCCTCAGATTTGGAGATTTGGATATCGGAATCGCTACCGTTTCGAAGGCTTAATTTGATTCGTAACATTTTTGACAATAAAAAAATGTGGCAAGAAAGAATCTATAAGAAAATTCATGGGCGGGGTCGATAGTGAGGTATAAAATGGCCATTATAATGACAGTAGTATATACAACTACGTCTGTGTCGAAAGACAAACTCAGTGGCACCGCATAATACTAAGCTAATTAAGCAAAAATATTGGTTCGGTAATTACTTTTCGTCCGCTCACCTCGTCCTCGTGGTACCAGAAGATGTAGGCTGGCGGCTCGGGGCTGAACTGGATCAGGCAGGTCAGGTTGATCGTGGAGCCGATGTCCACGTGCAGGTCAGGCCCGCCGAGGATGCGCGCGCTTGGAACTGGAAATTAACAGTTTGGTATTTAGCATAAGGTAAAGAGGACAAAGGTTTTGGCCACCACTGCAACAGTGATGGGATCATGGGAGACACAGATAAATGTAAGACAGACAAGTATTTACATTAAGTACAGTCTATAAAATTTTGAATTTGATTGATAACTTTGGAATCGTTGCCAACCTTGTACAGTGGCAGCTCATCAAGCTACCCTCCGCCAGTATAATATGAGTAAGCATCGGAGTGGTCCAACGTCTAAGAGGGTAAGGTTCTACCTTATTATACTCTTTATTGCACAAAACACATTAGAAACATAGTTACAATACAAAGTACAAAGGCGAGCTTATCCCTAAAAGAGATCTCTTCCTACCTTCTGTACGGGTTAGAAAGATTAAATAGGAACGCAACGATTTCATTTCAATGTTTCTTATAACTAAGTTTTATGTGAAAGAACCTACAACTACAACCCAATTTCAAGAAATACCCAGTTTACGTAAATCCTGTTTGAGATATACCCATTCTGCGCAATCCCCAATTCACACAATCCTCTTTTTGAGAACTCTCCATTATGCGCCAAATGTTTTGACTTCCATTACGGATGGACCGTTCAATTCTTACGTTGGGAGGAAACTGTTCGGCCTCGAGACAGTCAGGAGAGGGTCAGAAACGAAGGAGAGACCGTGGACCTTTAGCCAAGATGTGGGGTAAGTTGTAAATCGGCTACAAATATAAGAAGTCGGTACCTGCAGTCCGTAGATAGATGGTAGAAGATAATCGGTAAATTAATAAGTCCAACACTGCAGGTACACGGATTTTATTTTGCATAAAACACAAAGTAAGAAGGAGGAAGAACACAGTAACAGTTCACAAGCACAAGAAGAATAGATTACAGCAAAAGATAATGTTCAGCAATAAGCGTAAAATGTGCGAAAGCGCGTAATGCGAATAGGTAAGCGGTGGGACAAGGCGACGTGAACCCGGCCGGCGTCGAGATAAGATTCTGACTGGGGATGCGCGCGCGCCGTGGGCAGCGCGCTCGCTTAGTTATAGGTAGACTGTCGTGTTTCGCCCGGCTAGGGATTCCAGCAGTCGATAATCCATATCGATAGATATCGACAAACTGGTACTCATCGATATTGCGTGTAAATAGATATTGGAATAAAATGTCAATATAAATATTGTGAATAATATTATATAAGTGTAGGTACACTATGTAAGCTTGTTATAAATAAATAAACATTATATAATATTGAACAGATACTAAAATATTTATATAATGTGAATAGAATGTGTGGATAGCCCACATCACTCCCCCCCAGAGACCTGGTTAGGGTCGATAATAATCAGGAAAGCGGACGTGCCTCCCAGATCGAGTGATTGTATGAGGCTGTAGTGACGCAGGTGCAGGTGTGTCAGTTTGTGTGTCTGTGCTGTTATGAGGTGTGGAAGGGTGTGTATCAGTGTTAATGTGAGGTGTGTTATGTGGTAGGTCCTCCTCATCTGTAACAAAGAATGCAGGTTTTAACTGGTCAATACTGACTGTGACAGATTGTCCCTTGACAACGATCTTAAATACTTTGTCAGTCCTCTCCAACACCTTGTAAGGGCCAGAATAAGCCGGCTGGAAGGTCGCACGCGAAGCGTCGTCACGAAGGAAGACGTGTTCGCTAGTGGCTAGCTCCTTAAACACAAACACCTTGTGCTTGTTATGGCGAGAAGCTGGAATCGGTTTTAACTTCTCGGCGAAGGAGCGTAAGCGCGCTGTAAAATCTGACCTGTCAGTAGTACATGGTGCGCTGGGATTAAAGAATTCGCCGGGAAGTCTTAACGGCTCGCCATATAGCAACTCTGCTAACGATGACTGTAAGTCATCCTTAAATGCGCTGCGGATGCCGAGCAGCACAAAAGGCAGAACTTCGATCCAGTTCTGTTGGGCGTGACAGGTGATGGAGGCTTTGAGCTGTCTATGAAAGGGCTCCACGAGACCGTTGCACGCTGGATGGTACGCAGTAGTGCGTTTATGGTGGAAGCCGATTGTTTTGGCCAGATATTGAAACAGCGCGGACTCGAACTGAGCACCGCGATCTGTTACGATATCTGTAGGACAACCAAAACGGGATATCCATCCGGATATCAGCGCTTTGGCAACAGTTTCGGCGGTTATGTCAGGCACTGGCATTACCTCTGGCCACCGTGTAAATCGGTCTATAGCTGTGAGGCAGTACTTGTACCCTTGACAAATAGGTAGGGGACCGATAAGGTCAATGTGTATATGCTTAAAACGTGCGCGAGGTAGGTCGAAAGTACCTAACGGGGCAGATACATGACGACTGACCTTTGCGCGCTGGCACGATACACAAGACTGTGCCCACTGACGACAGACCCTCCTGACACCGGGCCACACAAACCTTTCGGCAACGAGCCGTGCGGTAGCTGCGGCGCCGGGGTGGCTTAAGGAGTGCAGGCTGTGGAAAACCTGCCTGCGGAAGTCCTTGGTGACGAATGGCCTGGGAGTCGGTGTACTGATATTACAGTACAGTGGAGTTCGACTTCCAGGGTAGTCCAGTCTTTGCAGACGAAGTGACGAGGCATCAGCGAGGTACTGAGCCAGTTCTTCGTCAGCTTCCTGTGCTTGGGCGAGGCTGGTGAAGCACACTGGCGCACTCAGTTCATCGACGCGAGATAAGGTATCGGCAACAACGTTGTTCTTGCCGGATATGTGCCTTATGTCGGTCGTGAACTGAGATATATAGTCCAGGTGTCGGAATTGCCTTGGCGAGCAGTTATGCTTCCGCTCATGGAAGGCAAAACTGATCGGCTTGTGGTCCGTGTACACCGTGAAGTGCCTCGCCTCCAGCATGTGTCGAAAGTACTTAATCGACTCGTAGATCGCAAGGAGTTCGCGATCATACGGCGAGTACTTTTGTTGCGACGGGCTGAGCTTGCGGGAGAAAAACGCTAAGGGTTCCCACATGTTGTCCTTTAGCTGCTGTAGGACAGCCCCAATAGCCAGGTCTGATGCGTCTGTGACCAATGCTAGCTTGGCTCGGCAATCAGGGTGTGCCAAGAGAGCTGCATTGGAGAGGCTTTCTTTGGAGCCTGAGAAAGCCTTCAGAGCATCGCCGGTGAGGGAAATTGGTGTGGACCCTTTTACTGACCCCATGAGAAGGGAATTCAAAGGTGCTTGGGTTTGGGCGGCATTAGGCAAGAATCGTCTGTAAAAATTGGCCATGCCCAAAAACCGTCTAAGCGACCTGACGTCCTTTAGGTCTTTGCTGAATATCAGAAAGTCGTCCAAGTAACAGTACACGAAGTCCAGCCCTCGCGTCACTTCGTCGACAAAACGCTGGAAAGTTTGGCCGGCATTCCGCAGACCAAACGTCATGTATGGAAATTCAAACATACCGAAGGGAGTGGTGATGGCGGTCTTCGGTATGTCCTCCGCGCAGACAGGAATCTGGTTGTACGCCTTCTCCAGGTCGATGGTGCTGAAGACCTTACAGCCGGAGATGTTGTGGGAGAAGTCATGGATATGACGTATAGGGTACCTGTCTGGTACGGTGCGTGCGTTGAGCTGCCTGTAGTCGCCGCAGGGACGCCAGCCGTTGTTCTGCTTCGGCGCCAGGTGCAGCGCAGACGACCACGGGCTGTCGGAAGGCCTAGCTGTGCCATTAGCTAGCATGGCATCGAACTCAGCCTTTGCGATCTGGAGTTTGTCAGGAGCTAGACGTCTTGGTGCAGAAGAGACTGGAGGACCTGGAGTAGTGCGAATGTGGTGTTGTGTGTTGTGTGGTGTAATGCGTTGAGTACCAGCTGGTCGAGTAATTTCTACAAACTCACGCGACAGCAAGTGATGATAACGCGAATCACCAGTCAGAACCTTGACAGAAAGAACATTATTACAATTAAAAGCCCGTGAAGCTGCAGATACAGTGGTTGTATTATCTACAAGTTTTCTAGCACTGCAATCTACTATTAAATTATAGAAACATAAAAAATCTACCCCAATAATGGGCTTAGTAACGTCCGCTACTACAAAACGCCAGGGAAAGGTACGGCGTAACCCTAGGTCCAAGTTGAAGTGCGCGTAGCCGTAGGTGGAGATGGACGTCCCGTTGGCTGCGGCGAGTTGGTAGCTCGTCGGTGCGCGTCGCTCTCGAAT
Organism: Blastobasis adustella; assembly: GCA_907269095.1. Lineage (NCBI taxonomy): Eukaryota > Metazoa > Arthropoda > Insecta > Lepidoptera > Blastobasidae > Blastobasis > Blastobasis adustella. The sequence continues at coordinate 18,841,415 of OU026123.1, forward strand.
CTGGCTGCGAGGGAAGACACACAGGTCGCTACCTGTGTCGACCAGGAACTGTGTCTTCGTGGTGCGGTCGGTTACGAAGAGGCGACCCGGAGAAGTGAGGCAATCGTTGGTCGCCATCACCGACTGCCTGCGGCGTTTCCCGCCTTGTAGTCGCAAGGCTTCTGGCACCTCTTCGCGTTGGAACCGAAGTTCTTGTGGTACCAGCATACCGGGAACCGCCGGTAACTCGAAGCTGACCGAGATGCGGAGCGCGAAGGTGTGCGATGTCGTTGACGCGGTCTTGAGCGATCGGGGCCGCATGAAGATCGGGTATGGTCGTCGAGTGTCACGGCGAGGCGCTCCACCATTTGCCGAAGCTCGCTGATCTCGCTCTTGATACTGGGTCCTGCTGTTGAACCAGCATAGGAAGCAGCTGCTACTTGCCCAGGTGCGGTTATTTCCTGGATGCGGTCCGCCAGGTCTGCCAGCTGCTGCGTCGAATGGGTTGGTTGAGACGCTAGCACCGTCTGGATGTTCTGGGGAAGACGGCTCGACCAGATGGAGATGATGAACTCCTTTGGAACACTGGGTCCAGCCAGGTCCTGCAGATGTCGGAGAAACTGCGATGGCTTGCGGTCACCGAGCTCTTCGTGGGTCAAGAGTTGTCGGACCTTTTTCTCATGCGAGGCGGTAAGACGCTTGATTAGCTCTCTCTTGATCGTCTCGTAGTGATTTTTCGGCGGAGGGCTCAAAATAATGTCTTTTACCGTCTTAGCGTGAACTGTCTCGATATTAGTGACGACATTATTATACTTCTTCGCATCGTCTACTATGCCGTAGACCTCGAATTGGCTTTCCAAAAGTGCGAACCACATTTCTGGATCATCAGGTGAAAATGTCGGTACCTTCAGGGTACACGGCTTAAAATCGGAAGACTCAAGACGTGCGTCCATTGATATGCGCGTTTTCTTCGGTCTTCGCGTAGTTATGTTTTCTTTGTCTGGCGAAGCCACGGTTTTTGCGGAGTCACTGCTGTCACTCATTTCGGTGTTCAGATGAGGGGTCACCAATTTAGCCAAGATGTGGGGTAAGTTGTAAATCGGCTACAAATATAAGAAGTCGGTACCTGCAGTTCGTAGGTAGATGGTAGAAGATAATCGGTAAATTAATAAGTCCAACACTGCAGGTACACGGATTTTATTTTGCATAAAACACAAAGTAAGAAGGAGGAAGAACACAGTAACAGTTCACAAGCACAAGAAGAATAGATTACAGCAAAAGATAATGTTCAGCAATAAGCGTAATATGTGCGAAAGCGCGTAATGCGAATAGGTAAGCGGTGGGACAAGGCGACGTGAACCCGGCCGGCGTCGAGATAAGATTCTGACTGGGGATGCGCGCGCGCCGTGGGCAGCGCGCTCGCTTAGTTATAGGTAGACTGTCGTGTTTCGCCCGGCTAGGGATTCCAGCAGTCGATAATCCATATCGATAGATATCGACAAACTGGTACTTATCGATATTGCGTGTAAATAGATATTGGAATAAAATGTCAATATAAATATTGTGAATAATATTATATAAGTGTAGGTATACTATGTAAGATTGTTATAAATAAATAAACATTATATAATATTGAACAGATACTAAAATATTTATATAATGTGAATAGAATGTGTGGATAGCCCACAGACCGTTCACTACGAACAAAGATTTCAAACCTTTAGTAGAATCATTGGTATAATATGTCATATAATGTAGTGGGCTATGTAGGTTTTAATACTTTGGTGGTTATTTACCACACTTTCATCGCACATTTGGGTTTATACCACGGTTAGTATTATCTATACCTCGATATTTCGGCGCAGTTGCATGCGTCATGGCCACGAGTAGATACGTGCTATGATAAAAAGGTCAATCTGTATCATTGGTCGCAAAAGCAACGCCGAAATCGACGAAACCAATTATTCTTATTTCCGCGAATCGGTTTTGTGTCCGTGTCATTCGATATTCCCGGACAATTGCCACAGATGACTATTTACGCGCAGTCATTCGAGTTTCGCGGTTACTGCGCCCTGTAACTACTGGTAATTATTTGTTTACTATAATGACAGTAGGTTACCTATTGTGAATTTGATTCTTCCGGTAACTATTACAGTACGAGTGTTGCTGTTTCGATGGCTGTGGTGACTATCTCTGTGTCAAGGGGAGTGTTTTTGTATAGTTTCGGCTTTGTTTACGTTGGATGGGAATTTTTTGACCCCCGACGCAAAAAGAAGGGTGGGTCAAACTTCGAAGTTTGACGTGTAAGGGTGTGTCGATGTGTATATTCTGTAACAGTGTAGTACACAAACGGCGGACTGATTTCGATGCGTTTGTTTTTAATATGCATGGGCTCCGTTAATAATTCGTTTAATCGAGCCGGTTCTTAGCTTTGTACAGTCGAACAAAAAAGCCACCCAGAGGCTAACACACAGCGACGTTTACCACCCCTGTGCAGCCTTCGACCGCCCACACAGACACACAAATACCTAGCCAAACACATTTCAAACTTAAATAGCCTTCTTTTTGCGCCAAGATTAAAAAGTTGCACGCGCGGCCACTAGCCGGCGAGCGAACCGAGGTGCGGCCTTTAACAAATGCATCGCTTTAAATCTGCGCTAAGAACAACGCGTATTAATGGCTGTTTGCCCCGCGCGGCTGATTTACGGCCGGCGACCATTAAATGGTAATTAAACCGAATAAAGGCGCTGCTAAGGCGCTACTGAGCGGGGGTAATTGCTTGCGAACTCCGCGGCCTCTGTCCTGTTTCTCGCGGGGCAGAATTAGCGGAGTAAATCTATCCACATGAAGTTTTTTATCCAAATCCGTACAGCGGTTTAGGCGTGAAATCGAAACAAGACACTCGGATAGACAGAGTTAGTTTCGCATATAATTTATAATCATCATCATCATATCAGCCGGAATATGTCCACTGCTGAGCATAAGCCTCCCCAAGAGAAATCCACAAAGGCCGGTCTTGTGCCTTTCGCATCCAGCGGGTACCTGCGATCTTTACCAGATCGTCGGTCTACCTAGTGGGAGGCCTACCCACGCTGCGTCTTCCGGTACGTGGTCGCCACTCGAGAATTTATAATATAAATAGAGAAAGGCCATATATGGAGGTGAATACGAGTAAAAGGACACATACATACACACTCACGCCCGTATCCCACAGGGGTAGGGAGAGACCATCGAGTGCCACAAGCTACGATACTGACACACCCCTCTCGCCTCTTCCACATTCATACATTCTTTCTGCCCTTTTTGGAGTAGTTCATTTCTCTGATCAGCAACATAGCTCGCGCCGCGAGAGAGCGCTTGTTTCCTGCTCTCAATACTAAGATGAAAGAGATAGCATTATCTGTGTCGCGCCTTTTCTCGCTTATCGCGCGAGAGCAACATATGCTAACCGTATTTGTCCTTCTCGGGCGCCCTCAACCGACCGTCTCATTATCATTCGCGCAATAGATATATTTCGTAAGCCATTTTTTATCCATTCTCTCCACGTGTCCAAACCATTTGAGCATACCTCTTTCAATCCAAGTCACCAATCACCAGTAAAAGGATATTATCGAAAATATCTAGTAGGAGTGAATAGAATTGTTGGAAGGGAATGACCTAGACGTCCGTGATATTCTAAAGAAAGGTCAGGTCAAAAGTAAATATGAAAAGGTTGATTAATGTGGAAGAAGCGAGTGTGACTTCGGGGAATTAGCTATTGGGCACTTGACATTCGATATCAAGTAGTAAACTCACCGTATAGCAAGAGGAACAATGCGGCCTCTACCAACCCCTAGGCGTGACTTTATGTACCTATTTACGTCATGTACGTTATGTTCTCGTAATTTAGAGTACATTGAACATATGTAGGAGGTGGCTAAGTGGTTAAGGTATCCGACTCGTAAGCAAGAGGTACCGGTGTCGAATCCCACTGCGGCCTATTGGCGGTATTGGTTCGAATACCAATGACTTTTTTCTTTGAGTACATTAGTTGAATACTAACCGATGCTCTTATGGTGAGGGAAAACATCGTGGTTCGTGATCGTGAACATCGCACATCAGGCGACTGAATGTGTCCCCATGATCCAATCTGGTCAGGTTCGTTGGTAGCAGAGTCACGGAGGTCAAATGGCAGTCGCTCCATTATAATTACCTGATGTGCCAAGTCCTGGATCATGTTTAAGGCGAACCCCGGGCCCAAGCACAACCTAGGCATTAACGCTTAGATTTTTTATTTATTTGGTGTACATTAAACAGTACCTCCCCTGTGCGTTACCTACTCAATTGGGTTGTCACAAAAGCGCGAACAGAGCCGGCGGCGCGACTCGCCTGCTGGCAGTTATTGAATTTCCAATCTCTGTGCGGATTCATTTTATTTGCAGTCGGAATGGCGGTGGCGCCGCGCCGCCGCGAGCTTTCAGCCACCGGACTCCATTTGCGTTATTTCGTCATTTGATTCCGACGATTTGTCGACGAAAGTATATATTAAAAGAGGTACGGCATAGCATATCTCGAACGAATTGGAGCCGCCCGACTGGGGAAGTGCCTCTACCTTACAGAATTATAATTATCTTAGCGTTAATGTCCCGGTTGTGCTCGGGGGTTGGGCCTGGGGTGATCCAGGATTTGGCAGATAGGGTAATTACAGTGGAGCGACTGCCATCTGATCTCCGTGACCCTGCTCCCAGGGGAACATGACCAGATTCGATCATGGTTACACATTCAGTCGTCTGAATGTGCAGGTTTCATTACGATGTTTTCCCTCACAGTAAGAGCATCGGTTAGCATTCAACTAATGGAAATAACTCAGAAAAGAATCATTGGTACATGGCAGCAGTGGGATTAGAACCCGGTACCTCTCGCTTACGAGTCGGCAGAGCTCAGTATAACGCACTTATGCATACCTAACATATGACAGAAGCCAGTAAATAGGTAACAGTCGCCTGAATGTGCAGGTTTCATCACGATGCTTTCCCCATCGGTTAGTATTCGTACATAACTCTAAAAAGAGTCATTGGTACATGGCCGCAGTGGGATTCGAAGCCGGTACCTCTGAGAGAGATTTGATCTGATACTACATATATTCTTTAGATTATTTGAAATAGAAATGACTCTCACATTTCTCTTACATTCCTAATGTATCTAGAAGGGAAATAGAACAATCTCCGCTAACGGTAACGGCTGATGCCTGTAACGGAGGTTTCTCAAAAGGTCTCATAATTTCATGACGAGAACGGATAAACAATCACATTAAAAACTTTTACTGACATTCATTTGTGCGGATTTATTTCACTTGTAGTCGGAATTACATCGGCGCCGTCGCGCCGCGAACCGCTTTCAGTGATCGGATTGCATTTCGTACTTCGGTAATCGAGGACATTGTCCTATCCTGTCATTCGATTACCTGGTTTTATCTCGTAAGTTTTGGGCGTAAAGCATCAATTTCTTTACTCTTGTTGACTATTGCTGTTTAAAATTGAGGGCCATAGCGATGGTAGTGGAGGTTGCCTATTATGAAACAGTGTTTTAATGTCCCAAACACCGATTATAAAAAAGTTATTACGTACGATAGGTAAAGCTACAAAGCCTCGATATCAATCACTGAATGATGGCTTTCTTATCTGTATTTTACATAACATTTTTTGAGCTCATGCTCCCCTTTCCCTTTCATCTCCGTGATACCAAACGTTGGTTGATGGGATTCCAGTACAGATTACGATACTATTCCTATTGCAAACGTACGTAGGGTGCGGTAACTGCTTCATCAGACGGGACGTGCGATTGTTAACCACCTAAGTTGTATAAAAAGCATATCCTCTCTTTTAAACCCCTGATGAAAAAAGAGGGGACAAGTGTGACGTGTGTATCTGTGTCTCCGTGGTGGATCCGTGTGTCTTTCTGTGGCATCGAACGGATAGACCGATTTAGATGCTGTTTGCTTTATTCGAAAGGCAGTTTAATCGAGATAGTTCCTAGCTTTGTTACATTTAAATAGGTTCAGTAGTTTAGAAATTATTTGAGTACATATAAACTGAGATTTTCGGAAGTTTCTGTCGGGAGAAACAGAAGCTTATACAGCGAAAGCCCCGCCGCGATGGGGATGGCCCGTAAATTGTGCATCTCCGCTGAGAAATTCAAGGAGATTGCGCGGCGTTGCGTAAAGGCTTTTGACTTTATATCCACTTAGGTGCACTTAAATTTAAATATAAAATGTATGAATTTTAGCGGTTTAGTTGAAAGAGTGACTAGGGCCAAACAAGTGCATCGTATGCCACAATATCGGAGACAGTCAGACGTCCCAAGACTAGTGGACACGGAAACTAGAACTACAGATTTAATAGGAATTTTAGAAATTTATTTTATATATAGAAACATACAGCTTAAGATATTACATATTTTGAGAATTTGTGATCTGTGCTATACACAACACAGACTTTGTTTTATTTTCATAAATACTGCAATCAAATATTTTTTTTTGTTCGTATCTTAATTTAGAAAATCCTTGGACCGATTCGATCCAACTCATGTGTTAGTGATATAAGTAGGGACACCAAAATTTTCAAGAGTAATATAGAAGATTTCCATATAATAAATATAGTATCCTCTATAAATTACATTTCAGCAGTTTTTTTACAATTTGTATGCCACCGTTGTCGAAGGGGTTGGTGGCATTCTACCCGACACCACATGATAATATGGTAAAAAAAAAAATTGTGGTCATGTACTTTTTATTGAAGGAAAAAGTGTATTTTAAACTTATTATGCCGTTGTATTGTTAAAATATAGTAGATTTCGCTACTATATATTTTTCCAACAGTACATAGATCTTGACCCAAAATATAGTAGGATACTATTTTATATAGTAGACTTAGCAACCCTATCTACAAGACCGTGTACCCGTAAAGCAATGCAACATTCGAGTCACCGTGAAATTACAATAGTACACACTTCGTTCCTCCTATGTTTGCCTGGTACATTAACTAGAGTCGCATCGCGGGCGAATATTAAAAAAGTGCCCCTTGCACTCGCGGGCGGCGCCTCGCAGCGAAATCCAATAAAGTGCCACTGCGGCCGCGTATGCACTCACCGAGTGTCAGCCTCAGCCACTGTGAGGGTGTACAGAACATCAACCTACCCACAAGACAGCCTACCCACCAGTATTAAATGAACTAGCATCACTATGAAAGCGTTTATAAACCGGAGACAGTCTTAACAGGTTGACGTGTTGGCGTTTGTACCCTACATATTTTAAACTCGGATGCAATCTCGACCTGCTAACGTGGCCAAAGCATTTATATGAGACAGAGTTAGGTTACATTTTGTTTTATTCTACGGTGTGACAAACGAACAGACGGCCCATCTGATGGTAAGAAGTAACTGTCGCCCGTAACATCTATGATTCATACATTTTAGTGCATAACCGCAGGTGCGTTGTCACTGTGAGGACTAATATGAAATGTCTCATGCTTGTAATTGCGCTGGATACCTTCAAACCGGAACACAACAATGCAAGCATTGTTGCTTGGCGGCAGAAATATATAAGGCGGCGGTACTCACCCAGGCGGACTCTTAGGCTTGACAGAGTCCTACCACTTGATAAAAATACTCCATTCCTTCAAATAACGCGTGTCCTACAAGGTGCAGCCAGAACAGCTGCCTTTTTGTAATTTCGTGATTTTCATCGCTGAAATTTCCACGGCAGAAACGTTCACTAATTTGCATATGCGAACTATATTCTCTTGCAATGAAATTATCCTTACATGAAATTCTGTCGAGCGGCTTTAAAAATTAATCTGCAATGTGTCATCTCGTCGACATCGCATTGCTGATGCGTAAATGGATCACAATAGGGAATCATTGGCGAGTGTATTGTGTAGTACTCATGAATTATAATTAACTTGGCTTTAATGTCCCGGTTGTGCTCGAGCGCACGAGGGCCCGGGGTCAATTACAGTGGAGCGACTGCCATTTAATCTCCGTGACCCTGTACCAGGGGAACCCGACTAGATTGGATCATGGTTACACATTCAGTCGCCTGAATGTGCAGGTTTCATCGCGATGTTTTCCCTCGCCGTAAGAGCATCGGTTAGTATTCAATTATAATTCAAAGGAGTCCTTGGTACATGGCCGCAGCGGAATTCGAACCAGGTACTTCTCGCTTACGAGTCAGATACCCTAACCAACCGCTCGGTTACCGGCGCTGCGGGTACTCATGAATTAACCATGAATTAATACCTATATATGCGGAGCCCCAAGAAATGTATAAAACAAGATAATGTAAATACGCGAGTTGCGTATTTATATCGTTCTGGAAATCCGGGTCATTCCGCCTGGATGCTCTGAGGCGTGTAGTCTTTGCAATAGCTGTCTTCACTGTTCTGTTAATTTCGAAGCGGTCCTCTTTGCCCTACCTATATTGATGAGCGGTCAGTGGTCATTATGACGGTCTGTTAAGGTCCCTACTGCAGGTGCTGCAGAGGTGATGGTTTCAATTCTTTACTGAGATCGGAGGAATGAGGCATAGCCAGTGGCCAACGTAGATGACGAAGTGTAGGTACACCAAATGTCAAAATCAGTTGTACACTGAGATTGTCAATAGCCCTCAGTAACTCGATATAATGCCGGCCACTCACCTTAATGCCGCTTGTTAAGAGAAACGTCAAGTGGCATGACAAAAATAGGCAGACACTTGACAAGCCGCATGAGTGGCAGGCATAAAGCGTACCCAGCCATAATATTTTTTTTTGTTTTTTATTATACAAGACAGGCATTTGACTACCATCTCACCTGTTGGATATAGTCTGAATAATATTAGTACAAAGGTAGGCATACCTTTATAGTATAAAGGTAGTACCTATCAATTAACTGAATTGAAGTAATTAAGACGATGTGTATCTACATTGCTGACTATGTTATACCTTATTAAAAAGCCTCGCTTTTCCGAAGAGAATATTTCAATCAAGACTAGTTTTTAAGCGCTACACTGGGCTTACGCTTACCTGATGCCATGCCACGTTTCATATCAAGTGTAGTGTCGTTGTGTGCAGTTAGTTAGATCCCATGTGTACACGAAACACATGCGTTCTGAAACACACGCAGTGAGATTTGATCCTACCAGTGACGTTGCGTAAGACAAGTCTGTTTGTAAATTACGATTTTTCATACATTTATTATGAAGGCTGATTTTTTTATACATATATTAGACTAAACAGGTATTTGACCGCCATCTCACCTGTTGGTAAGTGACGATGCGGCCGAAAATGGAGCATGCCCGTGTTGGTCTATTCACTCCACTCTTGAAGGCGTCCAGATTATATTTATCAGAGAACACACTCGCATCCCATGATGTGCGTACGTGGCATAACGTACGCCCAATCTGGTGCGACCTTTACACTAAAGAACCTAGCGGTGTTCTACTCAGACGTTCAACAACCCTTAGTTCAAATTATTTTCGAAATGTACGAAATAATTACACAGAGATTGGTGTTTGCTGATAGCGGAGTGAATGCAGAATATTAAATTCGAAATATCAGTTTATGGTAAGCATGAGGTTTATATTAAATTTTTGGTCTATTTGCGTTATTTCAATTTAAGAAATTTGAGCGAAGATTCTAGTGAAAATTAACGTAGCAGTCTGTAGTCTAAGTAGCCGGGGTTCTTAAGGCCAGGACCTTTCAAAGCATGAGTTTTTTTTTGCACCGCCACACCAAACTGGAACGCGTTGCTCATAGAATAAGGGTCATTGTCGTTTTCCGCGTTTTGGAACCCGGAGCGATGCAAAAAGCGCGAGAATGTGCTAATTTAGATAGATTTTTGCTTATTATAAAAAAAACTATACCATAAATAAAAAATGTACTCGGAGATACTTTTGGTTTAGTTCTTCAGCTACCCTCTTTATTTTTTCAGTCTGACTTTATGTCTAGATTTGTACATCATCGTCCTTGAAATTTAAATAAATTAATAAACATTAGGTTACAATGGTAGCACTTTAGCAAATATTAAAAATTAATTTAATTTGTTCTGAGGCAATGAATGATGACAGTTAAACACATGATTTGCCATACAACTACTACATTAGCCCCATATAGTAAAAAAATTATAATAATGTTCAAGTCCTTAGAGCGCGACATCTATGTGAATTTTCGAGAAGCTATTCTTGAAAACTGCTCATTATCGTCTCCTCACAGTCATAGTTATAATTGTTGCTCTCTTTCTCAGTCGATACAAAGTTTATTGGAAAAAATACGGCAGCTTGAACCTTCTGTCGACTGGCGTTATTGAAGGTAACATCGAATTGAGTCCACCTCCACATGAGAATTGACTCCGGATGTCGCTGACTATCCCCGCTAAGGCAATCCTGAACGCTACGAAACGGAGTTGAAAGCAGGAAATTTCTTTTCAGTATATCTGTTTTGTATCGTACATAGTTATAGAATTGCAGAATACGGGCTCGCTCTTTGATACGTAATCGAATCCAATTGGGTGCCCGGTGAACACAACAACGCACTGTGAGCAAAGATTGTGCTTTTCACGTTGAACTATACCTACTTTGCTCTTCATGTAAATTATCATCACTTATCTTTCACACATTGAGGCGTAATTTTCAACAACATCATGACTTCCAGCCAGCCTGGTAGCCAGCGCAATTGCAGCACATAAGGCATTTCATGTTAGACCTCACTATGACAACGTCCCTGCGATTCTGCATTTTTTACTACGTTTTGCAACCTAATACCTGCATCAAAGATGTTACCGCTTACCATCAGGTAGGCTGTCTGCTGGATTGTCACTGTGTAGAATAAAAAAAAACTTCGTGCGACAAGTTCAGAAGATGTATTAACTAGCATTATGTATTATGAAGCTACTTTTGACCGCTACAACCTACCCTTAATCTATTGTATACTTTAACTTAACATTTCTCAGAATATAATCACAAAATAAGGCGGGCCGTTCTTTTACGTTGTGATAGAATGCCGAAGCCGACTTACTGTGAAAACATTGGCAACCTTTCGCTTAATAACCTCCGTCTATTTCTTAGATAAAAAACTCTTCGTAACTAAAATGTAACCATGTAAATATCGAAGACCAAGATGTTTTAACAAGTTTATTTAAATTTCGGTTTTTAGCGCAATATTCATAATCATATTCATTTATTTATAGTAAATATTTTACATCGTCTTACAAATATACATTAAGTAATAATTATCTGATGAATCCTTTGATGACAGTAAAATTATAAACAATGTCAATTTAAATTTATGAAATACTTGTTCCATTTAAGGACTACCAAGTCTTACTAACTAGAAATGGTTACAAGCTGCGTATGGCTAGCTGCGACTTTCAATAAATGGTAGTTCAAAGGACGAGTTTAATCGGTAATACTTTCCGAGTGTCAATAACACCGTCGAAATGCGCTGCATTTTCATTATTTGCGAGAGAGCGATTTGAGCGATATTGCAGTGACTCTCAGTGACTGTCACTGTCCTTTGATGCTCCGACATGAGTGCTCGTGTCGCAAGTCTAGTGAGAGACGGCTAGAAAACGGATCATGCTCTCGCACGTATGGTGAATGGAAGGCAACTTTATCGACACCTTAAAAATTTTACAAATAACATAATCGACAGAAAAAGTCGGATAGCCCCCGACCAAGTTAACATATACTCAAATATTTTCTAAACTACTACACCGATTTTAATAAAATAAAGCTGAGAACCATCTCCATTAAACTGGCTTTTAAACACAAAACACCGCATTGAAATCGGTCGGACAATCCGACAGATACACAAGTCAAACTTAGAACACCCCTCTTCTTTCGGGGAGGTTTAAAAATAAATACTTGTACGTGTTATAGAACTATTGCAAGATATAATACAATAAGGTGGCATGGTCATTTGCGCTTCTGGTACATTGCATCGAAAGGTTTCAGAAAGTAAAACAGAAGTTAATATGTTCCATAAAATCAATATGGAGCCTCAAATACAACTACCAAAACATCTCCGTAATTCAGTATGAGTTATTTCGACTTTCTTTCCATAGTAGTAGTTGGAATTCTACTTCAACTATTTCCACTTATACTAATAATACTACTTGACGGGACAAGCAATGTTTGTCGCACTACTCTTTCAAGCACGGTGACTCAATTACCCCTATAACAAATTTCTATAATAAAAAAACAATACTCGTAGACTCCGTTCTATCTTTTTTATCTCTAGGAACGAAGTTGCGAGCCAAAGCGTTTTGTTTCGGTGTTAGCACTGTCTACGCCCAATCTTCCTGATTGGAAGCGTAAAAACTTCTCCGGACTTATCCCGAGTCACAATGGACATCCTCAAGTGTCTCAGGTTGTGACAATCGCGACGGCGTACAAAGGTGCGTCTGTGTGTCCCACGCAGGCATTATGTCGACTAGTAAGTGCCACTTAAATTAGATCGGATTGGGGATTGAGGTAAGTAGATTACTGAACTAGTGGAACCTTAGACGCTCGAGACTCGGTAAAGCCTCTAACTAACCACAAATAGCGTTCTTAACGAAATACCATATAATCTTGTAAAATACTTGATTAGGCTTAGGAACTAAGAATATTAGTTGCTGGATGCGTGGTTGGTGATACTCCTGGTTAGAACTATCACTTTCCATCAGGTGGCCCGTTTGCCTGTTTGTCCGCTATTTGAAATTTGAAAAATTTTGCCGAAACATCTTAGAGCTTTTATTAGCGACCCCATCCCAGAGACATAACAGGGACTATCTAAGCATTGTAGTGTACATATTTCTATATTCTTTGTGCATATAGTGTACCATACATGAGTGTACTATATTAAAATCTGTCGCGCAATATGTTCGAAATAGGTACTTTGTTTACTACACATGTAGGTACACCGCTTTGTTACTATTTAGAGATAATCATCATCATCATCATCATCGCTGCCCTTGTTACACTAGGTGGGGTCTCGACGTCATGGATAAAATCACGATGCAATCATAAGTTTTGTCTTTATGTGTTATGGCTTGCCTGCTTGATATCAATTTTTCTTGGAAAAGCAGATAAGATCGCAGTGTTTAAAGTACACAACAGACAACGCTGTCCATTTTTTATCTATTTACTATTTAGGGATGCAGTCTAGCAATTTCAGAGCCGCTATTTTCGCACGCCGTGTCGACAGTACTGGATTCTTCAAAGTTTCACAGCTCAGCCATGTCATATTAAATTTGTAGTGCCTGCTAAAAATGCTAGCAAAATGCCACCCGTTGTTTCGTATACGGGAAAATAGTTTGCCGACGATATTGGAATATCTACCCTTAGATTGGTCGGGATGGGATCTCATACATTTTTATAATAGAGCGTCGCGTGTTTGTTGAAATAATCCGTTTTGTTGTGGCGACAGGAGCACGGGAGTGCTGTAAGGAGCGCGAAATAATCGCCGGTCTCTCTCTTTCGCCATTTACCTTTCGCCGGAGAGGAAGACAACATCTTTCTGCATTAACCGTGATTTATGCGCGATATATTTTGATCAGTCCATCGGATCGGAAGGCCGGCTCCGCTCTGGTGATAAAGCGAAGGACTTGTAAAAAATCGCCCCCACCCGCCAAGGGATGGGGGGAGAGGGGATGGAATAGCGTTACATCGATAACAATAACGACGCATCATTCGAGAGGTCAGAAAGGTCCTCCATCGCTGCTTATTTATTATTTTTTATCATTTTACGATCCGGCGCGTGATCGCACAGAGCCGAGGGTCGTAACGGACTGCCAGCCAGCGGGAATTGATAGCGTTTGTTATGGCGTCCAGTGCGTCGTGGTGGAATGCGTGCTCTGTTGCGAAATATTGTTGGATAACTAACCAACAATATGTCGCAGCAGAGCGAAATACAACTCCACAACTGTGGAACGTTGCTGCTGCTCCGCGTGCAGTCGTGCTGGGTGAGGGGCGTCAGCTTCGGAAGTAATAGTTGATAAGCCTGGCTTTTCCCCTACTACAGCGACATAAGCAGGAGCTGCGCTTTACCCAAATGAAGATGCTGCGATGGATGTGTGGAGTTTCACGGAAAGATCGCGTTCTTAATGCCCACATTCGAGGTAGTCTTGGCATCCGTGACATCGCAGATAAGCTGCAAGAGTGCAGCTTTCGATGGTACGGCCACGTTTTGCGCAGACCGGCAAACTACGTGGGGAATATATGCCTGCCCATTCCACCCCCGCCAGGAATAAGAAGGAGAGATTGGCCCAAGAAGCGATGGCTTGACGTCGTCAAGAGTGATATGCGTGCCAACAAGGATGCTGAAGACCGAGCGAAGTGGGCAAGGAAGAGTAGGAAGGCGGGCCCTGAAGCACAACCGGGATATCGACAATGGGTTTTTCTAACACCTGCGTCCGACCACAGGCTCCATATTTCAAAGGGCATAAGCTGTCCCGATTGCTGTCGAACTGCAGTCGTCATAAGCCATCGGAGTTCAATTGGGTGACTTCAAACATCGACATGATTTCAATGGAGAATAAATAAAGAAGCAGGGTTAGGTATAGCAGAGTGAACGACTCTGACTATAGTCTTTGGTTTTAATTACTATAACTGGAGACAATTTTGATCCTGATATTGTTAAAGCACATAGCTCGAAGAACAGATGGCCGATGGGGCAGTAAAGTTCTCGAGTGGCGACCACGTACCGGAAAACGCAGCGTGGGTAGGCCTCCCACGAGGTGGACCGACGACCTGGTAAGTATCGTAGGTACCAGCTGGATGCGGAAAGCACAGGACCGGCCTTTGTGGAGATCTCTGGGGGAGGCCTATGCCCAGCAGTGGGCGTCTTCTGGCCGTTTGGACGCATAAGCTGCAGTTCGTAAAATGCCCATGTGTTCATATAATGTTCCGTTCGTAAAATGTTCCATTCGCAAAAGGTCCCTGTGCTCATGTAACACATATGTATTTTTAATTAGACTAGCCAGACATTTGACCGCCATATCACCTGGCGCCAAGCGACGATCCGGCCAAAGATGTAGCATGCCTGTCTAGGAACAGCCTATTCACTCTAGCCTTGAAGCTTAGAATACACGAGCAGGCAACGGGTTCCATTCCTTAGTATAATAAAGGTTGAACTAAAGCTCTAAGCATTATAAAGGTTGTACTGTTCTCAAAAGATTCCGTTCCATTATATTTTTCATTCTATTTTTAGTTTTTTCCCCGTATATTTTCGAGATTGGTAATCTAGACTAGACCTAACTTACCACGTGTCGATGACATCACATTAAAACTTCTTCACTGAAGTGACTAGCACATTAATAGATTTATTTAATTACAGACCTTTTTATCCTTAAAATACCTAGGTAATTAGCGACTCAGCTATTAATGCCATACGAATAAATAAACAAATCCGACTGCATTACAAAAAAGGAGTGTGTTTGTTTTGAGAGTATGTACGTTTGTATGTATGAATGTGTGTATGTATGTATGTGTCTATAATAATTATTTGTGACCTCCTAGAGCCTAAACGACTAGACTTGACGCACGACATTTGTGGTGTCGCTTGATACTTGTCACTTGGACGTTTTGAGAAAGGCACATTTAGAGAAAAGTGAAAAGGGACGTATTTCGAACGGGACCTTATGCGTTTAAAGCGATCTCGCGAGCTAGTTCCACGTCCAACGCCAGTCTACGTCGACATTCAAGCTCGTCTTTCCTTGTTTGCACGGCGTTGGTTGCTGTGCTAGCCATCCCAATTGTCATGTAAATTACGCCTCGCCGAAACCGCTCTCGGAATAAAGAGATTTCTCGAAACGCGGAACTCGTGTCGGAGATTGTTAGAAGGGATTGTCGGAAGAAGCTTTTGCGTGGTACAGTCTGGTGCCTAATGTAGGTCACCAAGCATATTGGTGGTTTTGTATGCACATTTTGGAATTCACCGTTCAACATATCAGATTTTTATACAAGTGTCAAACGAGCAGCCGACCTGATGGTAAGCAGCTTTTTGGCTGGATTACTGTATTGTCGAGTCATTGTCTATGAAATGACCTAGAAAGAAAAAGTTAGGTTACTAAACTGAAATTTTGACTGCAATGTATAAATTTCTTTGCATTGTACTTATCTTGTATCATAATGGAGTATGTACTTACCATAGGGTACGTCATTGTTTGTTTTTGACTGACTAAATTTAGTATCCATTTACATATTTAGTAAATAGTAAGAATTTAAATTGTATTGGTATTCACGCTACAGGTGAGCGGCATTGTTGATGCGCATGACATTACGTATCTGTCAATGTCACAGTGACATATGGTCGGCGTGCGGCGCTTGCGTCGCGGACAAAGAACAAAAATTTTTGGCCGTAGAGTCTATTTAAATTTTACTTTTTTTTATGGCCCTACATACTAGCTATGAAACCGTTGTCCGCTCGATGATGCTGTGGTGCCTAGTGTTGTATATTGAATGACGTTCATAAGTGTTTGTGAAAACCTAAATTGAATAAACGTATTTGATTTGATTTGATTACTGTGTATGATTCATGCATTTAGGTTGTAGGCAACAAAAATGCAGAACCGCAGATGATTGTCTTGCTAAAAATAAAAAGTATTTAAAAACAATTCTGCAAGTTAACCTACTCATCAGTAAATAGAGTCAGTCGAAGCGCCATTACGCCGCAGAAGCTGCCTTCGGAACAGTTATTACTATTTTTATGTGGTTTCTTGGCGCAGTCTATGATGTGCATGCAAAAAAACCAAAATGCCTGGAGACATAAATGGGAACAAACTGTACAGGCTCGAGAACGCGCCTCTCGTGATATCTACCCCGCTGTTACAAATACAGTTTTCCCAGATGCATGAGGTATTTTAACCCGCAACGAATAAAGGGGAGTGTTATAAGTTTTACTTATATATCTGTGTATCTGTGGCGGTGTGTTAAAGATCAAATCATTTATTCAGTAGAATATTTGCAAATATTTAATGGATCAGAATATTACATTTGATTATATATACACTTAAAACTAATTAGATATAGTAAAAATTTTTTTTTTTTTTTTTAGAATTTTTATTTAGTTAGTCATCATAGGTAACATAAAGGTGGTCTTATATAATAGTGGCTCCATGATGTGCCTCTTGTCTGTCTGTAGCATCGTATCCCCGAATGGATGGACAGACTTCAATGCGGTTTTCTTTATTTAAAAGGCAGAGATGATCGAGTTCTTAGCTTTGTTTCATTAAAACAGTTCAGTACTTTAGAAGCGTCGGTGGCCGAGCGGTTACAGTATCCAACTCGTAAGCCAGAGGTCCCGGGTTCGAATCCCGCTCCGGCCATGTACCAATGACTGTTTTCTGAGTTATGTACATTAGTTGAATACTAACCGATGCTCTTACGGTGAGGGAAAACATCGTGATGAAACCTGTACATTCAGGCGACTGGATGTGTAACCATGATCCAATCTGGTCAGGTTCCCCTGGTAGCAGGGTCATGGAGGTCAGATGGCAGTCGCTCCACTGTAATTACCTGACCTGCTAAATGACCCCGGGCCCTCGTTCTCGAGAGCACAACCGGAACATTAACGCCAAGATGATTATTTTTATAGTTCAGTACTTTAGAAAATATTGCATGACCATATCTAAACTTGTCGGGGGTTTTCCGACGATTTTCTGTCTATTAGGTTACCCAGCAATGCTCCCGGCGAGGCGCCACGGGGACTCCCCCAGACGTGCGCCGTCAACTTCGTTTTCCTCCTCAATCAAATAGGCTGGTAAACAAACGGGTTGAGTTGAGTGGATTCAACTGTAGCCGAGTAGTGATACTGAGTCGATGTTGGTTGAAGGAAGCAACTGTGATGGCGTCCATAATGTAAGTCATCATTATTATAAGAGCTTTGTTCTTATTCGTGGAGTAATCGCTGTAATCAGGTGGTAGAACTGAGGAGTCCGACTGGGAGTGTAATACTGAATTATCTATTTCTGCCGCCAAGCAACAATTTTTGCATTGTTGTGTTCCGGTTTGAAGGATAAGGTAGTCAGCGCAATTACAGGTATGAGACATTTCATCTTAGTCGTTATAGTGACGACGCTTCTGCGGTTTCGCATTTTTGTTGCGTGCAACCTAAAGGCAAGAATCGCAGTTGTTATGGACGACTGTTACCGCTTACTGCTGGGCTGTCTGCTCATTTGTCACTGCGTACAATAAAAAATAAATACGTGTGGCACTCGGGGACTGCCGCGGTAAAGCTATTGCATAGCATTTTTTATCAACTTATTCAATTATAATTATTTATTTATTTTATATATGCAGTATTTTTTTTCTTTGATATTAACCATATATATACACGTTAAGGTTCAACTAGTCGCGGGCTCGAACTCACTCGTGGACGCGGCCAAAAAGCACGCTGTCTCACCAAGCATTGTGTCTAAAAAAGATAGAATCAGTTATGAGCAGTTAGCAGCTAGTCCACACGCATACGTCTAGTCGCATGCACACAAACACCGTGCCGAAGTCTGCCGAGCTGAAACGACGTTAGACGATGCACGGCTTTCAACGCCGCACCGCTGTGCCGGTCGGGGGGTGTTAGGTTTATTTTCGTTACGGAATTTCTTGATTCGGTCGCCGCGCTCAAAGCCCGCGATAAAAGCTATGCAATAGCTTAAAAACGCCTTTCGTACTAACGTTCACTTTTGAGTTTTTCCTGATACAACACGGTTCTCACGTTCTCCTTCACTTGCGTCGCATAACTTCTAATTGGTATTCTTCTACCTCACCATCTCTCAACTTTGCTTTCCAGTATCATTTTAAAGAAGTCATCGTGTCGTATCAAGTCTCTTATGATTTTTCCCTACTATTCTCGATGGCATTTAACATCACCTAACGTTCTGACAATATTGAGTAATGACACAAATGAATTCGAATTGGATCCCGTAAAAACTATACGTATAATCAATTGTGATCTTAAAGAGTCTGAAACTCCGCACCCCCCACCCCCTCTTTTCACCCCTCCCGCGCCCCCCCCACCCTTAATATCTGAATGGATGGGATTCAATTAACACGAATCGCGTTACAGCCCCGCCGCTTTGCAATCTGATACACAGGCACAGCCGACGAAACGATTTCAATACAAATGGAATAACATATAAATATTGGTCCATTCGACCTGAATTTCGGTGTCTGTTCCTGTGTGATTGCTTTCGAAAACAACGAACGTTTATCGCTTGTGTATGATAGGTAGGTTTTTATGCTACGCAGTGTCAAATGAGCTGCTCATCTGATGGTGAGCGGTATCTGTCGCCCATAACATTCACGGTTGCAGGCAACAAAAATGAAGAACCGCAGGTGTAGTTGTACAAAATGGCCCATGTCTGTACTTGCGCTGGATACCTTAACCTTTAAACCGGACCACAACAATGCAAGTATTGTTGCCTGGCGGCAGAAATAGATAAGGCGGTGGTATTCACCAAGGCGGTCTCTTCAGGCTTGACAGAGTCAAACCACCTGCCAAATGCCTGCATTTAAAAAGTAAGTAAGTAGTTAGTTTGCAATTTCACGCTCAAAATTAATAAATGGAGAGGGAAAATACATTCGTGTTTGAGTTATTAAAAGCTTGGGAACAAGTAATTACGACAGAAAGCTCGCATTTAGTTTTAAATTGTTAATTTGGCACACGGGCACACAATAAATTCGTTAGGCGGAGTTGCGGCGCCGACGCGCCAGCTCCGATTCGAAAAGTTCGCCACACGCAGAATTGGGAAGGGATATTTTTATCTCTGACTCACTGGCAGGTGGAAACCAGCTCGTTTATTATGATAATTAAATCAGAAACTGAGCGGTGGTTGGACTCTGTCTAGCAGGAGTCCGCCTGGATTTAGGAAACTGTCAAGTTTGAAAAAGAGACGTAACTAGGAAAACACCTATGCAGGAATTAAATATGAGACGGGTTAGGAAAATGTCAAGTTTGAAAAAGGACAAGTTTAAGAAAATGACGAAGCCGTCCGGAGGGGCTTCTGCAAAGAGCAAAATGAAAATTGCCAGTGAAGGTAGCTCTTTTTAATCTTTCTTGGCTTCTGTAAAGCAAAATTGGCATCCGGCATGATCTGGTTTGAAGCATATCGTAAGCTTCAGTCAGCGCTAATAAAGTATCGTACAAGTCACTCACAGTGATAACGCACTTCACTTGATTGAAAATCCCCACCTGTCACCCCGATGGACAGTGCAAGAGGGGACAACTGGGATAAATTGGATTGTTTTCGTTATTATATGAACTGTTAGTAACAAAGTTAGCGAGAGCGCATTCACACCCACACACACACACACACAATCACACAAACACACACCATCGCCGTCGGAAAACATCCGCTGGTACATCTCGTCGCAATCTGCGGACAGACACAATATGGTACTTCACTACACTTTAGTTACACATACCTTTCCATGTATTACATTAAACATAGAGGTGATACAAAAATATAACTACTTATAGTAGGTAGGTAGTCATTGTACCTCCATATCGTACAAATGTTGGATGTTTAGATTTTTTTATTTTCATTTTTATGTAATATGGCAGACAAACAGGCAAGCGGGCCTTCTGATGAAAAGTGGTTACTGCCGCCTGTGCGTTGACCGCCTCTAGGGACCTTTAATATACCTCTTGAACGTCCAAAGAAACACTGTAGCTGGAAACTCATTCCACATCCGAGTCGTACGAGCGAGAAACGTTCTTCCGAACCTTCGCGTGGACAGCTGCACCAGAGGATCTACGTAATGGGGATGAATATCCAGCCCGCCGCGAGTGGTGCGATGGCGGAATTGTTCTGTGGGCACCAGATCAAACAGTTCGTTCGATTTTGACGAAATTTGGCAGCAATATAGCTTATAGCCCAGAATAGGCTACAATTTATCCCGAAATTGAATATGGTTCCCGCGGGAACGGATCTAGAACGATATAATCTAATTTTACGCGGACGAAGTCGCGGGCAAAAGCTTGTGAAACGATATATTAATGTAATGAAGATTATTATTGAGTCTAAGGGTAAACGGATCCGACTCGTAAACGGGAGATACCGAGCTCGATCCTCATTGCCGCGATGTACCTTGTATGACTTTTTTGACATTCGTTGAATACTAACCGATGTTTTTATGGTAAGGGAAAACATCGTGGCGACTGACTGTACATGGCAGTCTCCTGATCTCTGAATTACCTGATCTGCCAAATTCTGATCAAGGTGAAGCCCGTGCGAGAGCACAACCGGGATTATGACGTCAAGATTATTATTAATAATGAAGAATGAAGATGATTATTTGATTGCCGGGGCTATAAATATATTATCTACTTTGGCAGATAAATCCTTGGCAAAACGGACACTTCAGATTTTTTCTTTATCATAAAATTACTACAAGAAAGAGATTTTACTACGTTGACGGTGTAATTTAGCTTGTTTTTTAAGTAAGCTGGCATGAAAGATAACATTCCAAATTTAAAATTTTAATTTAACAAAAGAAAATCAATGAATATTAATAATTAATAATTAATTAATAATAATAATAATGTTCTTTATTCAATAAAGTTTGCTCTATACAATGTGGCCCTAACCCTTAAACTAAGCAAAACACTTGTGACTTAAGGGCTAGAAAAGAGCTTAAAGAGAATATTGTAAAAGAGCTTTATTCATGGCGCGCTTTGAAAGTTTTTGGATTATCTAAGAAAATAAAATAATGTATTATTCTTTTTACATTCAATTTCTGATTTCTGATAAAGCAACAAGGGCCGATAAAATTATAGCACTACTCCAAGAAGGTTGTTCTCAAACGTGTCTCAGCAACTTAATTTGAGTCTTTCAACCATTCAGAGAACTTGGCAACTGTAACAAGAGACCGATGCAGTAAAAAGAAGACCAGGTTCGGGAAGAAAGCGATAGAAAAGAACCAAGAGATTACCACTTTTTAGTGAGTCAGGCGTTACGGAATCCTAAGGCGTCAAGGCGTCAATGGACCTAAAGAAGAGCCTTGAAGAAGTAAGAGGAGTAGAGGTTAGCTTCTGGACAGTCCTTCTGACCGCTTTTGGCTACCGATATCAGAAGTTACTGCCCGGCCCGGGGTCCTAAATTACTCCGTGAGCACCGACTTGCCTGACTTCAGTTTGCTCGAAATTGTGTGTCATGGATTCTGGAGGACTAGAACAAAGTATTGTTTCCGATGAAGCTAGAATCTCTACAGTTACATGGTGAGGATTGACGCAAGCCAATGCTGCGAAGACCAGGGGAACGCTATGCGGAGGTGTGTTTCGAAGAAATCACTCCTTATGACGGAGGCTTTGTTGTGTTTTGGGAAGCAATTTAATTCGATTGAGCGTACGGAGTTAAATTTTATAGAAAATGGAGAATTAAATGTACACTGATGTATATCAGAGGTCTTACTAAGAGGCACAATGTGCATTAACTGCTCTAGGAGAAAATTAAATTTTTAAAGTTCTGGAGTCGTAGAACCTTCAGGAGACGCGTCAAATACCACACAAAGGTAAAGTGGAATGTAAGCAAGGTATAACATACTCAGAAATTGATATGATTCTATGATTGACAAGCTAAATTGTAAACAGAGACCTTACTCGAAAATGTTTACCTACTTGAAAATTAATATTCATTGACGTAATGGACGGTTCCGCTGAGTCTTCCGAGAATTGTAGGTATAACATTTCAATAAAGTGACAGGTGCTAGTATAATTTAGAAGATAATTTAGTATAAATACCTAGAAATTTCAAACATAACGAGTCGTGCATAACCAGCTGGCCGGCTGGCTGGTACTCATGAGAGTTCACCTCCTCCCTCCCAACCGCTATACCGGAGGGTGCCCATTTCCTTTGCGTTAGGCGCAAAAAAAAAAAAAAAAAAAAAATTTTAAACTCTTATACCTACATCAACAACATGCCCATAATGGTCCACTGCTGGGCTTGAGCTTTCCTTCTCTCACACTATTAAAAACACTACATTGTTTGTGTTGAAATAGATTTTTCGTCCAAAGGTACTTTCTACACATTAAGGTTGTGAAATTTTTCAATTTCAACTCTCACATTTATTTTTAATATAAATGTGTCAGTTTTTTTAAATTAATTTCATTTGGATTCGTAATTTCGACATGATTTGCATGAAATTGAGTTCGCTTGAAGCTGGCCGAGTGTGTTTGAATGTGTCCAGCTTGCTGCCCCAGCCCTCACAGCCGAGGCCAACTGGCCCGCGGTTATCTCCGGATTACAACAAATCGGCTGCACGCCCCGATTAATTCCAAGCACGCGCCCTCGCCCCAATAAATATGTTAAAACGGTCCGTGACAATGGCGCGGCTCCGCTGAACGGTTTCCAGCCGCGCCGTCCCGTCCGCTGGAAATGCTGGTAACACTGGAATTGTCAGCGCGATATTCCAGATGGAATGGAACGCAAACATTGTTCCGGCTCACGCTAATGCGTCAAAACGCTTTGGGGCTTGCGACGGAAATGTGATTAAATGGCTTCATTGTGACACTGTGTGCGAGTTTGCGAGACCGATAATCAGGGTTGAGCAACGTTTACAGAGGCCGGGAACTGGATGGGTGACCGTTTCGTAGTTTAAGGATAGTCGAACTTCAGCACCGCTATAAGCTCGCTGCTCGTAAGTCTCCTGTACCTTTGCCGATGCGAGGTTGACCAAAGTCTTCCTACTAGGCTGGGGACCCTGAGACTTGTTGAACAATCTCTGGTGCGGATTGGCACCCCGTGAAGGTATAAATAATTTTCTATTGCGACACTGGTAGCACGTGCAGAGGGACGAAGGAGCGCATAATTGGGCGGTGGCAGGATCTTGTCTTGTCTGCACAGTTTATGCTGCTGCGTAAAATTGCCCATATATTTTTGCTGTCAAGCCCTATTGATTTGGTTGCAAGAACAACCTGAGGAACCTGACTGACCCCGGGGGTCAAGATTTGACAGTTCGGATAATTACAGTAGAGTGACCCTGTAAACAGGTGAACCTGACCAGATTAGATCATGCTTACATATTCAGTCGCCCGTATGTACAGGTCTCCTCACGATGTTTCCCTCATTGTAGAGCATCACTTAGTGTTCCAACTTGTGTACTTGACTCAGACAAAGTTACTGGTACATTAGGGCATTGGGGTTCGAATTCGGTACTTCTCACTTACGAGCTCTATCCGCTAGCCATTAGGCCTCCGACGATGTCTCAGCCTTCGCTAATACGCTGAAACGCTTGAGAGCTGGGAAATAAATGGGCGCTTTTGTTACACGGTTGTAACATTCCATAAGATGAAGGAGGAGGTTTAATCCGTGATAGGACTCTGTCAACTAGGGGCCCGACTACCTAACACAAATGCTTATATCGCTTGCTTGCGAAAGACGCCACGAGTGCTACGAAAGCTATCGTAAACGTTATATATGGTTTGGATACAACCGCCTTCTGGGGAGTTCCTCGTGCTTAGGCCGTGATCATTTATCATCAACTCCTATTTCGATATCTCTAAAAGTTCTAATTTGAAATTTCATGCAAAATGACGTTAAACGTAGTTCTTTAAGATCTTGATTTAAGATTTTGGTGCAAGAGCAACTCGGTTATTGTGATGGCGAAGAGCAGTGATACACTCCCTGCCTGTCGTGTCAAATGTCAAGTGTTGTTTTCCTAGTCCTAGAGCACATACTTATCATAAGGGGCGGATATGCCATCATCGCCATGCTTGGCAGGCGGTTGGCGATCGCAGTAGGTACATAAATACACAGAAGGATGCTGCTGCCCATCCTCTGGTTTACCCTTAGTCGTCCCTTACGATACCCATAGGAAGAGATAAGTGACGGAACCATCTGGGTAAAGATCGCAGGTACGAATTGGATGCAGAAGGCTAGGGATCCACTTCTGTAGGGATTTCTGGGTCGATGGTCAGATCAGTGGGCGTTTTTCAGCTGATACGATGATGTTTTTTATACTACAATGGTGGCAAACAAGCTTACGGCCTGCCTGATGGTAAACAGTCACCGCAGCCTATGGACGTTTGCAATACCAGGGGCATCACCCACGCGTTTCCGACCCCGTAAAACCTTTTCTTCCCTTTCTTGAAGAACTCCATGTTGATTACAGTAGATCACTGTGATAGTAGGTACAAGTACTACTAGTTCCACTCACCGACAACGTGCAGGGTGACGAAGAACGACCTCACTGGCTGCGTCGATACTTGGCACTCATAGACTCCTGCGTCACGCTGCTGGGCCCACTTGATGTGGAGGGTCCAGTCGTCGGCGTGGGGAGCGTGGGTGGCCTGGAACCGCTGGTCGGAGGTGTAGGTGTACCCTCCCACGGTGAGGATGTGCAGGTCGCGGTGCCGGATCCAGGACACCTGGAACGATGAGAGAGGAAGTGTTGATTATTTGGTCATTGCTTTAGAGGGTAGTTGGTATTAGTATACGGTGTCGGCGGCAAATAATGCACCTTATCAGCTATATTTGAATTGCAATTATTATCGAAAGTTACCGAAATTGCTTAATTGTACAATTACTGTGTATTTTTTGGGGTCTAATGAAAGTTAACTCCCCGGAAGCACAACCTTTCAAAGTAACTGTCACCTTGAGGTCATTTATATTTATATTTATTTAATGGAAAGTTTATTTATATCTTAACAATGAGTCACAAAAGCTAAACTTAACTTAACCGAAAATAAAACTGATATAAAATAGTTGTAAAAAATTTGGGCCTAGCGGTAAAATGCCCATCATGGCAGCGGCATTCCCGAGCTAGATGGCGATGATTATCAGCTATGCGAGAAAGCCGCCGGCACATGGGTCACCCGTCGCCTCCCTGATTCGGTTACTCAGCAAAACAAATAATACAGAAATACAAATTTAAACTAAATAAAACACCCAGCCAGATCCGATCTTTATATAAGTACCTACTTTGTTATCTCTTTAATTTTTTTTTAACTAATCTAAATTATACAAAAACTACCTTACCTGTTTATTTATTTAGTCGCGTAATAGACAAAATTTAACAACAAATACCTACTTCGGAAAACTCGCCCGTTATGAGCCGCCTCTTTGCTTTTATACCGCCAATACCGCACGGTTAGCCAGCAACCCAGGCTGGCTGGGCGGCAGCGGTGTTTATTTATTAGAGGAGAGTGTTTTCGCCGAGATTAATATGGATAATGCGGGTCGCCAAGCCTGCTGGGCTGGAAAAGCCCCGCGTCCGAGCCGTTATCTTCGCAGGGTATAAACGCATCCACGTTATAGAAGGTTTTGTAGTGTCCAGCAACGTTGAACTTCAACCTTTACGGAAAATGTGGCAAAAAATTTCAGGTCGCAAATAGAAAGATAATATGAATATTAAAATCAAGTCTACAGATTAGAGTAGTATGTGAGATCTTTTCTTGAACTAACGAAGCATTACATAGACATAGACGTATCTTTATTTGGTCCAATAACAAATTTTTTATTCGTATGGCAAAAATACAATATACGAGAAACACATTCAACTACAAATTTAAATCAAGCGAAGTCAGCCAGTCTGTCAGTCAATTAACAAATTAAAAAACTACACGCGTTGTTAAAGTTAAAGCTAAAGTTTTCAGAAAAATATTCTAAACGTATTATTTCTTGCTGCTTGTAAACTGCTGCTTGCAGACTGTGTACATCGCAAAGGGGGTTCAGACGCTTTTCGCATACACATTGTGTAAAGATTGTTTAGAAAATAGGATATATTGGGATGCAGTGCGCGCCCCGCCGCCGGCACGTCCGCCGTGATCAGTATTTCGACTTACAATTCGCTTCCTTCAAGGCTCCAGAGCTTCACAAAACACAAACACGTGGAGATTGATAATACAAAACCTTACTCCATTGCTCAAGGGGGGAAAGGGGGGTTCAGCACAAATATACCTAAAGATTGATTTCTTTTCGCCGAATTCCTGATAAAGCAACAAGACTCGCGATTGAACGTATTCTAAGAACATAATATGATTTTTTAGATTAATTTTCCAAACACGTCTGCCAATTTTCTTCAAAATTTTCAATCAATTTTTTCCGCGTTACATAAGCGTATTGGGTTGACTGTAGTTACTGGAAATGTACGTTCTTCTATTTTCCGGAGCATTAAAAATATTCTGCTTCTACCTACTACGTACATTGGGAAATGGGTTCCATTTTACCACTGTTTGTTCGCCCGAGTAGACGGATTCCGTTTTATAGATTTAAGAATTATTTGATGTAAGAAAACACTTGAAGCTTTAAGCGGTGAGTCAAGAGACGACCGATGTTGTCGTTACGAAATTGGTATTTTTCGAATGGCGGTGAAAAGCTATGATCTTTATTTCTCACAATACAATACAAAAACTCTTTACCTATTTGCACACCAAAGGACACATATACAGAAAGAAAATATATGGTAAGCAGTAAAAAGGGCGGTCTCTTCACGTGATTCTCTTTTAGACAACATTGGTATAGAAAGAAATATAAAATTTCTTTCTTTCCTTCTTATTATGGGTTGAAATTCGGACAAACCTAGCTCCGTCACGACCTGAGGGCCTTAGCCGTGAGGTGTCCGGTTCAGTCAATTTAATACTGCGATCTACAACAAGTCTGCTAAAGGAAACTCAACTCAAGAGTATTATGGTCAACTAGCTTTTGCCCGCGACTTCGTCCACGTAAAATTAAATTTTTACGTTCTGGACCCGTTCCCGTTGGAACTACATTGAATTTCGAGATAAATTTCAGCCTATGTGCTATAAGCAACATTACTGTCAAATTTCATCAAAATCCACTCTGTAGTTTTCGCGTGAAGGAGTTACAAACATCTATATATCCATCCTTCCAAACTTTTACATATTTATGATATTAGTTACAACACACCCGAGCTCGCTAAAAAGACTAATATGGTCATTACGATGACCATTAACCATCAGGTGACCTGCTCGCTCGTTTGCAAAAAATTAATTTCCATACCCTAAATGTAAAGTCTAGTCAAAATATGAACCTATCGCGTGCTAGCCGCTAGGTGGCGTATCATGTGGCTGAAACGAATTGTATTTAGGCAATGCCTACATCCATGAATAGATGCTAGTAATAACGATACAAATTTGCTCGCACGCGGGGCACGCGATCCAGTGTTTAACGGGCACCGCCTCACGTGAAATTCCTCTATTCCATCGCTACCATGTACAGGCTGTAGGAATAGGAATAATAAATTAAAATATAGAATTTGAGTAATCAGTAATTAAGTCGAAATGGTTTCAATTTATTGAATTGAAACTGTCACTTTTAAGAAAATTAAAAAAACATTTTTTCAAATAATCAATGTACAAAAGAGCGTCGGTGGCCGAGCGGTTAGGGTATCCGACTCGTAAGCAAGAGGTACCGGGTTCGAATCCCGCTCCGGCCATGTACGAATGACTGTTTTCTGAGTTATGTACATTAGTCGAATACTAATCGGAAAACATCGTGATGAAACCTGCACATTCAGGACTGGATGTGTAACCATGATCCAATCTGTTCAGGTTTCCCTGGTAACAGGGTCACGGAGGTCAGATGGCAGTCACTCCACTGTAAATACCTGATCTGCCAAATCCTGGATCATGGTCAAGGCCCTCGGGCCCTCGTGCGCGAGAGCACAACCGGGACATTAACGCCAAGATATGATGAATGTACCACCGCGTCCAGTCGAAATAATTGACATCGATATTTACGTCCCCCATCACCACCGACCGACAAAGGAGGTTCACCCTCACACCTCGGAGCCAAATTGGTCGCGAACTGTGCGGTTCCAAAGGAACTTTTATTATAGTTTTGCCCCTGGTATTGCAAACGTCCATAGGCTGCGGTGACTGCTTACCATCAGGCAGGCCGTAAGCTTGTTTGCTACCTTAGTGGTATAAGAAACAAAGAAAAAAAACTGACACATTAAGTCATCTAACAATAAAAAACTGCTAACTTCGCGATGGGGCCATTCATGTATCGTGTGCAAGGAATGCCTGAAGTACTGCGAGAGGATTAATGAATGATAATGTTTTGTAATAGATACTGACATATCTTTAACTTTCAGTGAATTGGTTAATACTGTAATACTGTAAAGTTGTTTTAAATAAATAAATAAATAAATAAATCGTAGATTAAAACTTTAAAGCACTATATCTCTCAGTTTAAGTTCTTTGGAGCATTCTTATCAAGATTACTACGGATACTCATACTTTCTAGAATCATCGTTTAACTTTATTGCTCCTGTTACAGACTACACCCTGTATATTTGGGTTGAACACATTGTGAGAGCGTTATCAAGGTCTAGGCCGATGCGAGAATCCATTTACTGCTACAGCTGCTCCCTCGAAACTGGAGCTAAGCGTGTTTCTTTTTTATGAGACGGAAGCAAACGAGGTAGCATTAGACACCCCGCGATATAGCAAATGTGTTGTTGGCCCTTGAGAAAGGTTTTGACTCGTTCCTTTAAGGTTTCAAGGTCGTATTCAGTTTGAATACAAGAAGCCCTTGAGTTTGAAAATGAAAACCTAAAAATTCATGGCTGAGTAGAGCGGACCTCTTGCGTAAAATGCGTGCCAAACGTCAGTCAGCCTTTGTATGAAACGCATGTTTTGTATGAGAAAGCCGTCAAAGCCCTCTCCATAGATTAACAAATAATTTTTTTGCTCTGTGGAACACGCAATAAACCCTTCAAATGTAGTCGTATATCAAATAACTTGGAAAATTAAGCTACCTTCAAAGCTGGCAAAACTTTTTTGGGCTCTGTATCGTACATGATGGCAGTTATAAATTTGAATTTTGATTTTTACAGTTTCTATCGGAGCCCTTGTATTACTTTGTGAATATCTGTTTTTTAGGATTCTCAAAACGCTTTTTCTCAGGATTGGTTAGTAAAATGTTATTAAGTTAAAATTAATATTAAATACCGAGGCGACCTCATTGGGCCGTGCCAAAATCAGGCTTCAAATCTAATAAATAGGGGAACTTGAGCTGTGTTGTGAACGGGCACAGAGCAAAAAAAATTTGCCAGTCTAACCATGAAGGCAGTTAACTTTCCAATCTCTTTGTGTACGGGGCAGAAAGATAGAAACCCTACCGTCTTAGTCGGCCTCTTATCCAAGACCCCCAAAATCCAGGAATATCGAAGTACTTGGAGTAACCATCCAGGTGGTACAGATGGAACTTAATAATACTGTGGGATGTCTGAGCGGCTCCTCCGAGTGTAGGTAGCTGGCGGGTCGGCCAGATTTAGGAACTCGTACCCTCTCGCGGTTCATACTGTAACCGAGTGCATGACCACAGTACAACGAATCGGGAAAGTATAATGTCTCGGCAGTTGCTTTGGAAGGGGTACTGTGTGTCTGAAACGGAAATAAATCCAGCACTGCGGTAGCCCATACTGTGAATTTCACTCCGAAATTTCGTCAGTGTGTTACAGCATGTCAAAAAATCAATCGTGGCAATATTTAACAAAAATTTTGTTTCATGATTATATCAAGAATAATATTTAAATAAAACATTAAATTAATACCTTATCTTCCATTTTTTAAATTAAACAAACTTTTGAGACACCCTATAAATGAAAAAATACGCGGAATTTGGGTTGCGCAAATTAAATTTTAGCAGGAAATTCGTATAATGAAAATTATAAAGGTTCCAGAATAGTCGGTCTTCTTCGGTTAATGTGTCGTAATTACAAATGAATAACGCGAATAACGTAAAAGACTGCAGAATACCACGCACGCAACTGAAGCACACCGCGACGCGTAAACAAAACGACCAGAGACGTCTCTCTGCACAGAGACGTCACACTGTCTCTACTCGCTACTGTGACCAAACCGTCTATATTAGCATGGCATTCCTTGCCGAGATTGCCCCCCGCCCCTCGCGGGTGACGCCAGAACTACGAGTAAGGGTCGTCGTAATTAGTGACAGCACCGGCGGTGTTGTATGCGATTGATACGGCAGATTGTCTTACTAACATGCTTCATATAAGGTCGCTTCCCGCTGTCTGTTCCTATGTATCTATGTATGTAGATCTTTTAAACTACGCAACGGATTTTAATGCTGTGACGCGATTTTAATGCGCTGACTTATGCGGCCCACACCAGAGCTCAAATTGCTAAAATTGTGCTTCGTCAAAATAAAAGTGATATTAGCAATTATTTTACGTCGACGCGTGCACAATAACGGCGTTATGTATTGATTTTATTATATTTTGACGAAGCACAACTTCAGTGTTATTTCAGCTCTGGTGTGGACCGCATGTGTTAAGCAAGTTCAAATGAAAAACATTAAAAGAGTTCTCTATGATCAGTTTGATTAGTATTTGTCTAGACTAATCAAACGAGCCCAAACTTGATGGGTTTACCATGCGTATGCAATCGGAAACCGTCGGAGCGTCGGTGGCCGAGCGGTTACAGATCCGACTCGTAAGCCAGAGGTCCCGGGTTCGAATCCCGCACCGGCCATGTACCAATGACTGTTTTCTGAGTTATGTACATTAGTTGAATACTAATCGATGCTCTTACGGTGAGGGAAAACATCGTGATGAAACCTGCACATTCAGGCGACTGGATGTGTAACCATGATCCAATCTGGTCAGGTTCCCCTGGTAGCAGGGTCATGGAGGTCAGATGGCAGTCGCTCCACTGTAATTACCTGATCTGCCAAATCCTGGATCATGGTCAAGGCGGACCCCGGGCCCTCGTTTTCGAGAGCACAACCGGGACATTAATGCCATGATGATTTTTTTTTTATGCAATAGGCAACCGGGAAACGGGTCAAACTTAACTTGGAAGATAGTATTACAAACAGCCCCATGTCTGTTTTTAAGGGTATGTTCCGGGTTTCCTACAGCGTACCTTTGTTGACAAACCCACATTTTGTTGTTTGGAATATACCCTTAAAAACAGACATAGTTAGAATAACCGCGATAGTTTAAAACATTTAGACATGGGGTCATGTGAAACTAAATAAAAGCTTGTAAAATTAGTAGTGAGTCGCGTCACAGCTTTTTTATGGCGCGTCAGCGTATTTTGAGAAGCAATATGGTCAGTCTTTCGCTCCCGTTGCCCCTTTCGGGGGCGGATAGGAATAGCTGGAAACTTGAAACCATCTAAGCTAACACTTTTACATTACCTCCTCTTATAAGATCAAGAATCTACTTGTGGAATATAAATTACAAAAGTACCTCTTTCCCGATCCATCGCTCACAGTTACCGCGTTCGTTGACTCTACTAACTTCCCGGCTCATATTACCCGCTGTTATTAAAATATTTGCGGCACCCCCCGCCCCGCACCCCCCGCGGGGAACTCTGATCGGGATATTTTGTTCCCAGAATCAGAAGTTATACGAATATTATTAGAAACCAATCCGCTTAAAGGGCTTTCTCCCCAGACGGCGCTCTAAAATTGTCGTTCTAAATAAAATGTGACAAAAATACACGGCCACGGAAAGCTGGAATTAGATTTCTGTGTACACTACCCATAAATTAATTTTTAAAGGAATAAGAAAGTACTCTGTATAATGAAGTGAAATGACAGGCAGGCGCGGCTGGAGCACCTAATACTAATTGTCTTTGTCTACGATTAGATGCTTAAATTCTTTATATTTAAGTCAAATACTTAAACAATACCTTTTTGTATAATTAAGTAGGTTCCCGCAGTTTTTTTACGTTTGATAAAAGATTCAAATAATCATGTAGGCGTTAATGTCGCGGTTGTAGTCTCGCACACGGGGGCCCGGCTCCGTTGACCATGATCCTTGATTTGGCAGATCAGGTAATTATAGTGCAGCGACTGCCATCTGACCTCCGTGACCCTGCTACCAAGGAAACGTGACCATATTGGATCATGGTTACTTATATAGTCGCCTGAATGTGCAGGTATCATCACGATGTTTGAAGAGATTAATTGAATAATTTTGAGTTTTAAGTTTGTATTTGAGTATTAGGTACTTGTTTGATGTTGATAAGTGTTTTTATAAACTTAATCTAAATGATTATTTTTAATCTGAATCTGCAGAAAACTTATAAGAAGCGTGGAGGTGGGAGTACCTACCCATCACCTCAACATAATGTAATCATTGAGATCATAAACACTGTAAATGAGTTGACAGAAACAGATTTTTATGTGCACTTACAGAGTTGTTTCATTATGTCGTATGTCGTCGTATTATAATCGGAAATGTCTGATATATCAATTCGGCTATCACACTCCAGACCCGTTCTCGCAGGAACCACATTGACTTTCGGGATAAATTTTAGTCTACGTACTATTTTGGACCATAAGCTAAATTAGCGCCCAATTTCATCAAAATCTGTCCATTAGTATTTGAATGAAAGACTGTGCTAATTTGCAATGCTCGCGCCCAATGGGAGACCTCAATCCTGCCGGTCGCACGACCGTTGTCAATTAGGACAGCACCTAATATCCTTACAAATAATCGCATTTATATTGGTAGGAATATTATGTTCCGTTTTCTTTAAAAAAAAAATCTTAGTTACACTGAGAAAATGTTTATACCCACGAACATTTAGGTGTACATTTTCGCGTGTAGCGTTCCGAAGATTGATCGCTACGTCCTCGTAGCAAAGTGCTACGCGTCTGTACCGCTCGTAGCAAAGTGCTACGTCGTCGACAGAAGTCGCAGTATTTAATATATGAGTCCTTGACTTGGTTTATGATATTCGTGATAACTAGAGGCGTCACGTGGTCGCATGCGCCGTGATGGTAGTAGACATGTAGAAACTTATATATTTATGTATTTTAGATAGCTTGTTTTAATAATATGTCTAGCTTTATATACCCCTTTTTGTCTATTAGAAGCTTTTATTTTAAAAACATTTATACAATTCTGTTAATTTATAGGCAAATAAATCTTTCTATTTTTATTTCTATATATTATAATATAATATATTTATGTATTTATATATTCAATTATTGTGCACGTCGTATCTGCGTTACTCTAGTCTAACATCACTCTTCTGTAGGAATGTTCGAAGAAATTTCTTTTTAGAAATAAGCAGCGCTTGTTGTGTCTTCTATACTGTTATATTTCTCTGTATATAATTATTGTGTACAATAAACAGTTAAATAAAAAAAATAAAAAAAATTATCGGCAGTTTAGGTAACTTTCCAATCTCTTTGCATGTATCTCTTTGAATGAATGAATTATTTATTACTTCAAACTGTGGTATAAAAAAGATTTTACAATAAGATAGGTACTTGCTTCTCACACTTTACCAGAATCTGGCATGCAATATTTAAAGTAATTGGTTAATCTAGTTAATAGCTGTACCTATGATGAGCCCGATAATTTTGAAAATTCAAGTATTGTGATTTGTAAGTATTTTAAGAGAGATTGTCGACCTGAGTGGTTCAGTTGGCTAACATTAATTCTTTCTGCTACGCAGAGTTCCCAGGTACGATTCCCGGCCGGGCAGAAATTGATGAATTTT
The DNA here is from genome assembly GCA_907269095.1 of Blastobasis adustella. Lineage (NCBI taxonomy): Eukaryota > Metazoa > Arthropoda > Insecta > Lepidoptera > Blastobasidae > Blastobasis > Blastobasis adustella. The sequence goes on from OU026123.1 coordinate 18,875,833, forward strand.
AATTTCTTTTACGGGTCTGGGTGTTATATGTGTAATAAGTGTGTATTTTAAAATATATATATAAAGAAAATAATATATTATTTACTTTAAGTTGTACTGTATAGCAGCCTCGGTCGTAAAGAGTCACTATGTGAGCATATACCTTGTAGATGGCGCCACAAGTAATGGCGGCCGACAGTATTAATAACGACGCATAAAGATGGCTGTCATAACCTCACCGTGATGTAGTGGTTGTAATATAAAAAGGAATTGTGATAATTTCAATAAGAGACTTTAATTGTCGTTTCTTTGTTTACAGGTAAGTTGTATCCTTTATGTTAAACAGAGAAACTTATGATTATCGTGTGTATGTTAGAATATAAGAACTAAAATAAAAACTTTGTTTACAGAGCAACACAATTGTTTCAGTTAACAATTCCAAAACAGTAAATTGTCTTATAAAACGACAATTCTAGTTAAAAACAAAGAAAAATGGACAAATTACGATTTAAATTTGAAGTATTGGGGTCCGCGGACGGAAAAACAAATGTGATATGCGTAACTTGTATTGAAACACCTGAAGGACGCGTGTTCGAACTCCCAGATGACTTAAAACCCGCAAGTAAGCACGCTGCCATTTTGTCTTCAGAAGTATATCGCAAAATAAAAAACTCATTAAAGAAAAGACATCAAATGCGCGCGGTGTGGATTCCTTTAAACACGGATTTAAAAGCCATATATTTGGATGAAGGTGAAAACGTACAGTTTGGTGACCAGTATTTAGATGAGATTACTGAAGTGACACTGCCATCACACAATAATACAAAACATAATATGCCGGAAGCGAAAAATTTAGGAAAAATTGCTGATAGGTTTTTAATAGAAAAGTTTTCTAATAAAACATCAAACGCTGACCAATGGATTAACGAATTTGAAAGTGAATGTGAAAGATTTGAGATTATACAGAATGAAGAGAAAATTGAGATTTTGAAACATCTTTTAGAAAAACAGTGCCTAGATTGGTATAGCAGTATGTTAATAAAATTAACAGTTAATTCCAAATGGACAGTATGGAGAGATAACTTTTGTGAAACATTTGGAAACAAAGGGTGGTCCCAAGTCAAGTATGCATTTACATATAGATTTCAAGCTGGATCTTTATTGGAATATGCCACAAAAAAAGAAAGATTATTATTAGAGGTAAACAAGCACATCGACACCCAGACCATGATACATCTAATTGTTATGGGATTACCAGATTACATTATGGATAAAATAGACAAGGAAGCTGTAAAATCAACTGCGAGCCTCTACCAAACAAATATAATGCGAACAAAAATAAAAGAAATAGCAATGATTATAAAGTAAAAACTGATAAATTTAAACCATGCAAAACTTGTGAGAATTTAAATAAAGGTATCCGGTTCCACCCAGAAGAAAGGTGCTGGTTCAAAGAGACAGATAAATATAATATAAAGAGAAATTATGGGAAAACTGTCAACAATTCAGTAATTGACGTTGAACTCAATTATGAGGATAAAAAAAACGAATAATAACACCATTAATTAAAGTCGAACTATTATTAGATACAAAATTAGATATATTTGGAATATCTGATTCGGGCTCAAATGTTTCTATAATTAATTCCAAATTAATAAGACGGAGACGTCAAGAAAACGGTGATTATAAAAATGATAACTTAATCACAATTAATGGTGTTAAAAAGACAATTGGTTTGACAACTATTAAAATGAAAATTTTTGATATTGAAGAAAAAGCTGAAATATATATAATAGATGGAGAGGAATTTAAATACGACTTTCTAATTGGATTGGATATCATAAAACAATTTAGATTGGTACAAGATGAAAATTTGAAAATCACTCAAAAGAGAGAGGACGTAGAAATCAAAGATAAAAATATTCCTATAAATGAGGATAGTGATAAGATAAAAACTTCTAAGGAAGAAAAAAATGAAGAATACCCATGTTCAATTAATTTTAATGAACACATAAAAGAGGAAGATTTTAAAATAAGCATGAGCAGTTTAAATATTGAGCAAAAGTCAGAGATAAACAAATTGATAGATACTTACAAATCGATATTTGCAAAAGACAAGTATGACATTGGTACGGTCAGAGACTATGAAGCACGCATCGATCTACTTGTGGACAAATACTGCAGTAAAAGGCCTTACCGATGCTCAGTTGAAGACAAAAAGGAAATTGAAGGACAAGTAGCTAAGCTACTAGATAAAAATCTTATTGAAGAATCTTATAGTCCATTTGCGGCGCCGGTAACTTTGGCTTTCAAAAAAGAAGACAATAGAAAATCAAGATTGTGTATAGACTTTAGAGATCTAAATAAAATAGTGGTACCTCAAGCTCAACCTTTTCCACTGATCGACGACCTAGTGATAAAAACAAGAGACTCAACATATTTCACGACTTTGGACATAAATTCAGCCTTCTGGTCAATCCCGCTTAGAATAGAAGATAGAAAGAAAACTGCTTTTGTAACACAGGAAGGACATTTTCAGTGGACCTGTTTGCCATTTGGTTTGAAGACTTCACCGGCAATTTTCCAAAGGATACTAGGTAACATTTTAAGAAAATATAAACTTACCCATTTTGCAGTGAACTACATTGATGACATCTTAATATTTTCTAAAACTTTTAATGAACACATCAACCATTTAACACAATTATTAAAAGCTATAAAAAGAGAGGGTTTTAGATTAAAGTTTACAAAATGTATATTTGCCTCAAACACTGTGAAATATCTCGGTCATTTAATAAATAATAATACAGTGCGGCCCATAAGAGATAATTTAGTTTCAATAAAAGAATTTCCAATACCAAAGACTCAAAAAAATGTTCGACAATTTCTTGGTAAAATTAACTTCTATCATGAATACATCCCAAGAAGTGCGATAATTTTGGAATCCTTGCATAATTTACTTAGAAAAAATCAAAAATTTATTTGGACAGCAGATTGTCAAAGATCTTTTGAAAATGTAAAAAAATTGTTGTGTTCACAGCCAATCTTAGAAATATTTGACCAGAATTTGCCGATAATTATCCATACATACGCATCTTTAGAAGGTATAGGGGCCGTGTTAAAGCAAACACAAGCAAATGGAAAGGACAAGCCAGTGGCATATTTTTCAAAAAAGTTAAATCAAGTACAAAGGACAAAAAAAGCCGTTTTTTTAGAATGTTTAGCTATTAAAGAAGCAATAAAATACTGGCAGTACTGGCTAATAGGTAAGACTTTTACAGTATATTCTGATCACAAACCATTAGAAAATTTAAATATAAAATCTAGAACAGATGATGAATTAGGGGATTTAACATATTACTTATCACAATATGATTTTAAAATCAAATACACTCCGGGAAAAGAAAATATAGAAGCAGACTGTTTAAGTAGGAATCCGGTGTTAGCAGCAAATGAAGATACAGATGAACAATTAAAAATTGTAAACATGCTAAAACTTAATGATATCGTTACAGATCAGAAAAACAATACAGAGATTCAAAACAATAAATCAAAATTAATATCAAGACATAATGTTTATTACAAAACAATAAAAAAAAAGGAGAAAATTGTGTTATCTGAAAATTTCAGTAAAAAACTTATTAAAGATGTACATGAAAATATGTGTCATTTAGGTGTAAAACAAATGCAAAACAAAATTAGTACAGTATATATAGCAAAACATTTAACTATAAATATTCAAAAACATTGTAAAAGCTGTGAGATATGCATAAAAAATAAAACAAGAGGACAAAATAAGTATGGTCTAATGTCACATTTAGGTCCAGCTACAAAACCTTTTGAAATTGTCTCAATAGACACAATTGGAGGGTTTGGAGGTTCACGATCAACTAAAAGATATTTGCATCTGCTAGTAGACCATTTCACTCGGTTCGCTTATATTGTTACCTCAAAAACACAAAGTGCTAATGACTTTGTAAAATTAATCAATAACGTTACCGATTCGGATACAATAGGCATACTTCTCTGTGATCAATACCCTGGAATCAATTCAAAAGAATTTAAAACATATTTAAATGAAAAATCAATACCAATAGTCTTCACTGCAGTAAATGCTCCTTTTTCTAATGGATTAAATGAAAGACTTAACCAAACACTTGTAAACAAAATCAGATGTAAAATAAACGAAAAAACTAATAAAATAGCATGGACAACCATTGCCCATAACTGTGTAGATAAATATAATAATACAGAACATACAGTTACTGGCTTTGCACCAAAATACTTGTTGGATGGTACAGATGTCTCATGTTTGCCTAATGAACTAAAACAAAATAAAACAGAGGTTGAATGGATAAGAGACAGAAAAATAGCATTTGAAAATTCAATAAAATCACATAAATATAATAAACAAATCTTTGATAAAAATAGAACTCAATTCAATTTTAATACAGGGGATATGGTATATGTCGAAAATGGGAACAGACTCAATAGAAATAAATTAGATGAGCTGAAGATCGGTCCATTTAAAATAATGGAAAAAATATCAAATTCAATATATAGAATTAATACAGGTCATAAAAAGTCAGAGTCTAATCTCTTTCATATTACAAAGCTCATACCGATACCTACATGAATATAACGATTTCAACTATAGTTATGTATAACATTAAGATATAGTATTAGTACTAAGTTTAAATAAGTGAAAATTTTGTAAAAAAATTTTTTTGTTTGAGGAGGGAGATATAAAGAAAATAATATATTATTTACTTTAAGTTGTACTGTATAGCAGCCTCGGTCGGTAAAGAGTCACTATGTGAGCATATACCTTGTAGATGGCGCCACAAGTAATGGCGGCCGACAGTATTAATAACGACGCATAAAGATGGCTGTCATAACCTCACCGTGATGTAGTGGTTGTAATATAAAAAGGAATTGTGATAATTTCAATAAGAGACTTTAATTGTCGTTTCTTTGTTTACAGGTAAGTTGTATCCTTTATGTTAAACAGAGAAACTTATGATTATCGTGTGTATGTTAGAATATAAGAACTAAAATAAAAACTTTGTTTACAGAGCAACACAATTGTTTCAGTTAACAATTCCAAAACAGTAAATTGTCTTATATATATATAAGTAGTTTATCAGTTTTCTGGCACCCATAACACAAGCTTTTCTTACTTTGGGGCTAGAAGGCGCTGTGTGAATTGTCCATACATATTTATTTATCTTTAATAAACAACATAGTAAGCTCCTTAGTACACTTCTGTTACAAATGAAACCAACTTGCATTAATCGTGACTCAAAATCGATTTTAATCATTCCCCTCTCCAGAATTCAGTCAGAGTCCCGAAATCCATCGCAAAACCGGCTACTGTTAATCTTCAGAAAACAACTCCCGAACATCGAATCGGCAGACACAGCCCGCGGCCTCGCGAAACTTCCATAAAGACGCCGCCAAATTTTACAACTTCAGATATTTTAGCTGATAAAGTTGTAAGTATTGGATAAGTCTATACGTGTATAAAACAAAGTCACTTCTTATATCTTTTAAACTGCGCAACGGATTTAATGCGGTTTTCAATAATAGATAGAATGATTCAAATTGAAGGAAGAAGAAAAGGGTAGGTAGGGGTAGGAAGTCACGCAAACGAAGTCGCGCCGGTTCCACTAGTAAATGAAAACAACAATTTCCAAATTAAAATAACAACTTGCATGAATCATGACTCTAAATCGATTTATTCGCTCCCCTCTCCAGAATTCAGTCACAGTCCCGAAATCCATTGCAAAACCGGTTCCTGTTAATCTTCAGAAAACAACTCCCGAACATCGAATCGGCAGACACAGCCCGCGGCCTCGCTCAACTTCCACAAAGACGCCGCCAAATTTTACAACTTCAGATATCTTAGCTGATAAAGTTGTAAATATTTTACTTGTCGAAGAGATTTATGAGCAGCGAGAACCTTGTTACAATATTACGGCTACAGCAGGGCTAGCACAAATTTGCTCGCGCGCGTGATAAGCGAGAAAAGGTGCGACATAGATACTGGTATCTCTTTCATCTTAGTATTGAGAAAAGGAAACAAATGCTCTCTCGTGGCGCGAGCTGTGTCGCTGGTACACTTGCGCTAGCCGTGCAGTTGTGGGGCAGGTGACACACTGTATAGGGCAGAAACGACTGGCGGCATTTTATGTGAAACTTGCTTTCCGCGCGCGGCTCCTCCTGCGTGGACTATTGTACCTATATCTTACGAACTTTCAATCTTACGAGCTTGCTCAGGAGCTAAACTATCACCATACCGAATTTCATTAAAAATGGTACAGTGGTTTCGTCGTGAACCCGTAACAGATAGACAGACAGAGTTACTTTATTTTATAATATTAGTAGGGATACGATGACCTCATCCTACATGATGGGAAGCGACAATATGCCAATACTCTACAATAACTACAGCCTTTTCATTCCAGATTACACAGTTCCGATACCGCGGACCCGGTCAAAACGACCAAAATAGAAAATCCCCGTGTAGATATCTAACCCTAAACCGGTTCGAAAATTCAACCGGCTCCCGAGGCCGCGTATTACAGCTAAGCTGTGCAGTTAGAGGTGTTAGGCTCCCAGCGCCCTGCGCCCCTCACCCACTAACCAAATATCCGCTTAGCTAGGTTCTCTCAAACAACCTGAGGCCTACAGAGCCTCATGCAGCTGTACACATAAGTTACGTTAATTTAATATATTGATTGTAATCCATGCTCATCATAAACATGTGCTGGACTTGAAACGCCTCCACTTTAGTGGGTAGGGTTATAACAGCAGTGTAACCTACAGAAAAAGTCGGATAACCCTCGATCAAGTTCAAGATCAACCCCCAATCTAAGGGCCCACGAAAGGGGAGGTTATTGCCATAATCTCCATGCTTGGCCGGCGGGTTGGAGATGGCTGTGTTATAAATATAATAATGGAAAACGCTGCTGCCCGTTTTCCAGCCTACGGGGGCTAGATCTTCTGCCTCGACAACATTAGTCGCCTTGTACGACACCCACGAGTGTAAGGGGTTGGTGCAATTCTACTCTGCCGGACAGCACACGGCCAGTTTCACGGTCATGTTTACATATACTCAAATATTTTCTTTACTACCGATAATGAACAAAGCTAACAATCATTTCGATTAACTGGCTTTCAGATAATGAAAACCGCGAAATCAGTTCACCCGTTCAGGAGCTACGATGCCACAATCAGACCCACACCTTCACATATACATATAGCCCCAGATACACAGCACACACATCAAACTTATAACACCCCTATACACAATAAAAAACCCGAATTTCTCGAGATTTGGACACACCCTTAGATAATACGTTAATTTTGACGGACGCATAGTGCTGACCATTAAAGTATCGTCAGTTGGAACCCTGTGCGGACGCGCACACTATGAGACCTCTTAGTACTTGACGTTTCTCGCTATATTTCGACGATTGAAAAAGATATGTAATGTCCTAACCAATAATTTTTTTTAAATTTGAATTTTATGAGTGTCAGTCGCTAAGCCTACACTGGTCAGGTTAGTGGGTTTTCTTATTTCCTCTAGGTTAGGGTAGGGTTATCCTGCTCTGGCGGACATCATAGAATATTTACAACCGTTCGCGTACGGGTTACTCCGGCAGCAGTGGCAGTGATAGCTAGTTCGCTCTGCGTCACCGTCACGCCGCGTCACGTAGATGCCAACGCATTAACTTTGGATTGGAGTTTTGATTAGTTTACAACGCGGTTATGAGTTTAAACCCGTAGCTTGTAAGTTTAAACGCAACTGAATCCATAAAACAAGTATGGCGTTATTACGCGGAGGTGTTTGGGTAAACATATGGGTAGTGTTAAAGTTGTATTTGTATACCATACATATACATACATATGTGTTTTATATACGGGCTTTAAGCGGTGAGCGTCTAGCGGGTCCGACTCGTTAGTTAGAGGTACTGAGTTCGATTCCAGTGCCGCCATACACCAATTCCTTTTTCTAAGTTAAGTGTATTAGCAGAACACTTACCGATGCCCTTAAGGTAAGAGAAAACATTGTGAGGAGACCTGCACATTCCAGCCACTGAATGTAACCATGAACCAATCTGCTCAAGGAACTACCTGATATGCCAAAACCTGGTTAGTGATCAAGGCGGATCCCAGGTCTTTGCGTTTTTCGTGGTCGGGTCCCCGTGACTGGCAGTGGAGCGGAATCAACCATTTTGCTGCCAGAGAAACGTGCCCCTAGCTTTTACAAGTAGCCAACTCATTGCCTGGAGGTGCTAATGTTTTAGGCAGCGATGACCATTTACCATCAGGTGGCCCGCTTGCCTGATTGCCTACCGATTGCCATAAAAATAAAGTTGTAAAGAAATAATCCCACCATTACTTTTACATGATAACATCAAATCAGTCATGCTTTAAAGGTATCCGGCGGAATGAATGCCAAGGTGGCAAGGGGGCGCGCGCCCATAACTCTCCATCAGCCACATTACTCACCGCTTGTATTATGCGAAAACTTTTTCGTTCTGATGTCTAAATATATCAGGGCTTTATTAATGGGCGACTCCTGCCGCGAAGACAGGTGCTTACCATCGCGAGGCTGCGGCGAGTCACTCAAATTAATGTGGGAGAGTTACGACAGTTTGGAAAGCGATGGCGCGGTAAAGAAAAGTTGTTGCAAAACATTATTACGTACTTTGTGACGTTAATCTAGTTATGTAACGCATGGACACTGAAAGCCTCGGGACGGATCAAGCTGTAGCTATAAATAGATATGATTAGATATATCCGGGTATTTTCCATAACTCGATGATTTTACGTATGGGTGGAAATTATAGTTTGGGTAACACTAATGTTCAGTCCAATTCCAGTCAAATAGAAAATTCAAGAGACCCTTTAGTCTCCGGAAGATCTAAATACGTGGATTTATGGCCACGCCACTGCATTTGAGTAATACATGGGCTGTTTCTTCTTCCTCTAGGCATACACTGCACACGGGCCTGTCCGTCCGACCTATTGTAAAAAGGTGTTTACTATACGGGCCGTGTCCTGTTAGTGCCCGGTTACCATTCTGAGCTGTGTTTTTGTTAGTTTGTTGGATAGGGAGGAGGATATAATGGGAAGGGCCTCCCTCGCTTGTCTACAATCCTGCTGTGAAGATTATGTTGTAGCTATAATTACCACTTTACACCACCACGTACAGCCAGCTATTTTATGAGAAAAGTCTTTTAAAAGTCCTCAGGACAAGTGCATGAAACAGTGGGAATGTCATATGAACCGTCGACTGGAAATTCCATAAAGTGGTACATGCGAAAGCGAAATCCGTTTTAATTTATACAGTAATACGTAGAGTACGTTTTAAAAAATTCACAACGCCAGCAGAGAGCGGCAATCCGAATGGAATCAAAGGCGAGGCACGCTCTGCCAGCTGGCTTATTGAACTCGGGACGAGCTCGACGAGCGAATAGATTAACATCGGCAATTACATTCGATCTACATCCGTGAGTGTACTCAGTACTCACACGGCTTACTGTCATCTGTTGGCTCATTCCACTATTACAGGCGGGAGTATGGCATTTACAATTATTACGAATTAAACTTTGCCGAATATAACCTATTACACAAAAAGACAGGATCGCAAAAAAAAAATATAGACTCCTCTGAATAATAGACTATAACATGCTAACACACTTGGCTATGAGGTCTTACAGTGCACGAGAACGCACAGGAGTACCTGACAATATTTGAGTTGCGATCGGCACTTTGCGCCCTTCAACTTGAACGAAATTTACCAATGATAGAGCCGTGTTGAAAGCTGTGAGACGATAACTGTGAGAACGCATAGTAACGCTACTTTACTAAGACTAGTATTGTTTGTGAGTATGGGTAGGTATTACGATAATACTCCAGTTAAGCAGTGGATTGTTTGATGGATTGACAGCGACTGACTTCCTGGCAGTTTCTCCGCGAACACACCACCGGCGATGCCAATGCTATAACTACAACCAATGTTATACTATAAGACCTGTAATGTATGTACGATATTTAATGGAAATAACGAATTGAATTGAATTGATGTTTGTCCACCGCGGGGAAACCCCCTCGAGTGCACAGCTCTCACGATATCACCCGCGACGCGCTTCACAGCTATCATACGCGAATTATCAGCAATCAATCTGCAGCGTTCCCGTTCCCGGAACGCTCGGAAGCCGGGATTTATTCCTAACGCGATAACATCAAATAGGGGTGACGAGATGGCTTAATTTCACCCCTATTCATGGTGGTTAATCTTTTTCGTGGCGAGTTCTATCAGCGGGTTGTCGAATGCCGGCCTCGACTATCTCTTTCTTTCTCTGCTTGCGATGGTGTCTCGTATGAATGAGGAAGTAGGCAGGCATCCCAGTTTAGTCCCCATAGTCAAAAACGCATCTGCGAATATCAAACTTAAATGAATGAATGTTATTGGCAAAAACAATAGCTTTTCATCAACAGAATTGTCTGCACATTATTGAGCTAAGAGTTGTTAAGAACATGATCATGATGTGCACATTAAGCGGCCCTGGTCAAGTGGCAGTGTGTTTGCAAGACTGATGACCAAGTTTTGCAACGTTTGCAGAGTCTGGGAATTGGATGGGAGACCGTTTCGTACGTTGAGGTTGGTCCAGCTTTCGCTTTAGCACCGCAGCGAGTTCGCCACTTGTTAGTAAGTAAGTAAAAGTAAAAACTATTTATTGCACACACAAAAGTAAAAGATACATAAAAAGAAAAATATAACAATTTATATGCGCGCAAAGGCGGCCTTATCGCTTTAAGCGTTAGGTGTGTCTCCTAATACCGTTGGCGAAGTGCGGTTGATCAAGTTCTATCGCTGGGGACCCTGAGACTTGTTGAACAGATTGGCATCCCGTGACGGTACGTTATGTCTCGCAAAAGCAAAGCTGAGCATTTAGAAAGGAGAATTGAGAATAACTGAGAATTTCGAATCAAACAGGATATCTCACCAAAAACATTGCTGATATCCATTGGCATTCAAAGGGGCTTTTAAAGTATCTATACAGCGCAACTGTACAAAGCTAGGTACAGAGACTCAGCAAATTATCTGGATCGCTCCCTGGGCGAGGGTTTTATCTGTTTATCCGGCGGCGAGGGTCAGCTGATAGCGTCCCGCGCGTGTCAACAAGATGGACTCTCGCGATACGGGGGGCCCACGCCTTTTTATGATAACGGGGTAACGGGTAACTGGGTCGAATTAAAGCCGCGCCGGGTAAACTGCGGACTGTCGGTCCGACTGAATAGAGAATCCAGCGGGCTTTAAAGTGTTCATAATGAGTTTAGCGGAGCGAGGTCCGGGTGAAAGGCGTGGCGAAAATCTGTGGTGCTTTCTGGTGTGGGGTTTAACACGGTTTTCAACCAATGTGGTGAGTGTGTATAAGGTTAAAATGACGTTTTCTAAAGTACTTGTAACAGATTATTAAATACAGAGGCAGTAAAGATTACTTGCTCTCGTTTAACAAATGAATTCAACGTTTATCAGCAAGTGAGGTGGCGGTCAGACGACTGTACAGTAAAACGTAATAAAGCTTCATTATCACACGTTTTCCGGGTTTCATACCGCTTACCTTTCTTTATCATGATGCATACAACTGCGTCGAAATATCGGGCTACTCGTAAACAAAGGTACGAAACTCGGAACATACCTTTAAAATGTGTAATAAAGCTTGTGATCACCGCAGCAGCTCACCAACAGTGTGAGCCGATGAGAGCCGAAGACTTGAAAGATGGAAATTCCGTCCGCCGTAGTGAATACAAAAGCCGCCAGTTTAAATGTTCGTAATGAGTTTAGGTGCTTTAGGCCCGGGCATCCCGGGTATTCCCGGCTGGAGAGTAATGGCCGCATCCACTATCCGTGACGCCTCCATTTTTTGCGCCGGACGGTGACCGCTAGCCGCCAACCGAGATTACGAGGCGCGCCTTATTAACGTCAAGCGTCAGGCTGTGAAACGTATGGCTTCGTTTTAGGGTGAAGATCTCGGTTTTGTTTTGAGTCTGGTCAGAGGAAGATCAACGCTAGATTATTTTTGCGGAGGTGCTCTGCCAAAGTAGAATCCAAGAGTAGATCTTTGAAAAATGAAAATTTGATGACATATACGCTAGTTACGGCTATTCATCAGGGGCTCGAGTCCGATAATTTACTAATGACTCGATCGAATTTTAATTGGATCGCAATTCAAGTTCAATGGCAGTTTGACACGTTTTTGGTATTCTACTACTATTAAAAGACCATCCCGGCTCTTGATTGGTTTTCGATTGGTGTTACAATCGTAGCTCGATTGTATGCCCCGAACGCGCAACTCACGCAATGGGTGCATAGTGCGAGGGAGCGGTTCCAACGCATACAGTGCGCAGACTTATCTAATTTTATCAATTCTTGACCCGGGTCTAGCCTGGACCTAGGTCTAGCCAGATCAAACAGTCAGTTCTTGACCCGGATAAAGGCAAGGATTTCCATTATCAGATACTGACCTGATCAAAATGAGACGGCCTTAGGAGTATAATAAATTTTCAAAGTTTCAGAGTTCTGAGGTCTTCATCATCAGCTCGACTTCGCCAAATGATTCTTTTCTGAATGCAACTACTTGACTTGCCACTAAATATATTATATGCATAGCTGAAGTCGGGTTTGTGTGATGTCTGTGTCTATTGATGGTAATTTAATTTTTTTTTAATGTACTACTGCTTTTACGTACCTACCTGCAGTGTAAGTGTTTTATAATAATAATCTAATTTATAATAATAAATAATATATATTTGGAAAATTGTTTTAATACTTGTAGTGCTCAACTCTGCTGATCTCTCTTTTACATTTCTTTATAGGAAGAGATCGCTTGTAGCGATAAGGCTGATTCGCTCAACTGTCTCTTACTGATTTTAACTGTACTATATTCTATTTTTGGATGAGCTATAAACTGTTTATCTATCTAATCCTGCTGGCAATACTGTACCTGAATCACCTTTGAAACTAGCGAGTGTTACGGCGCCATTCGAGCGCTCCCCGCGTCTCAGTCGAGCCGTTACAAGGTTCGTAACCCAAAAATGTTACGCGGATGTTATACGGGCAATTACGTTGGAAGTCTCACATTACAAGCTTCTGATACGAGTGAACACACACTAATTAGAAGAGAAGGGGCCGCCAAATAATTCGCTACGTGTTCAAACAAGTTGTTATAATTAGAGGATGACAAATACGGGCAGCGGACCCGGCCGGCAGACGGTTAATTAAGTTACGGTTTAAAATTACACCACGTGTTAGGTGTTCAATTTAACATTTAGTAACGAATTTCGAGCAATTAGCTCGGCTGATAACGGTTCGGGTTTTGATGGATGGGTTTTGTGTGTGCGTTTTATTTAGTTGTCAGCAGCAGATAGTATGTCTACATTTAGTACTACAGCTTTTGCTCCTGAGTTCATTCCTCTTGGCGTAATGCCTGGGTTGTGCTTTGCGCACGAGGACCTGGAGTCCGCCTTGACCATGATCCAGGATTTGGTAGATAAGTTACAGTAGAGCGACTGCCAGACCTCCGCGACCCTGTTACCACAGGGGAACCTGACCAGATTGTACCATGCTTACACATTTAGTCGCCTGAATGTGTAGGTTTTATCGTGATGTTTTTCCTCACCGTAAGAGCATCGGTTAGCATTCAACTAATGTACATAACTCCGAACCAGAGAGAACAGACCAATCTAGAACGCGTTGCTCATAGAATATGGGCCATTGTCGTATCATGCATTTGGCATACGTAAATGTGAAAAAGTGATAATTTTGATACATTTGTGTTTGTTATTAAAAAAACAATTATTTCCGAATAAAAGTTAAACTCATGGGAATTTCTCTGTAAGTTTTTAATTTGTTTAGTGGAGTAATAAAATTAAATGAAAAATATCAGTAGTTTAGTCATCATAATATTGAAAAACATAATGAAAAGGATTAATTTTAGATGTTTTTATCGTATAAGTTCATTAAATCTTGTAACTTTTAGCGATTTTGACTAGTTTAGATCCGTAACTAATGCATATATATTAAAAAAAAAATTGTAACACTATTTTCTATCTTAGATTGTTTGAAGAAAACACCAAATTCTGGCCTTAAAATGCCCAAATTTTCAGGCTGTCGTGATATTTCGCTACTTGTCCATTGAATGTGACAGTATTTCGGCACGCAACACCGCGCTAATGTCTACTTAGAAAACGCTTAACTTCTACACTAATGCCATACCCGTTTCGAAGTTACACGTTTCATCAAACTTCGCTACTAAAATTCTTAGTTAATGACAGTTATTATGGCGCACGCAGAAAATTACGGCATCGTTGAAAATATCTGGCAATTGACGCTATGTCCTTGAAATAGTGAAGGACTGCCATTAGCATAATTCTAGATGTAATCCTAGCCCTTGTCGTCCATTGTAAAGCTAAACCTATAGTACAAAATAGAGACTAAGGGCGGGCCCTTTTTTACTTTGTGCCTATGGGTTCATGTGATAGATAGCCCAAGGATAGTTAATCACACTATTTCACCTCCTGAAGCAGAGGATCTTAGACAAGACATAGAAGTTATATTACGTAACTCTTGGGTACCTAAGAGCAATATAGGCTCAGAGGAACGTATTGCACTAAAGGAGTTACTAGCGGATGAGGACATTTTGATCCTTAAAGCAGATCAAAGAGAGAAAGAGAGAGTAAGAGAGATAAGCCTTTGCTCTGCAGTGGGATACAGAGGGTGAAAATATCATAAAAAAAGCAGACAAGGGGAACGCCACAGTGGTTATGAATGGCACTGAGTACGACGATAAACTGAAGGCTCTGCACAGTGATATCAACACGCACAAGCCGGTAAAATATAAGCACACCTCGAAAGTGACCAAACGGACTATAAAAATAATAAAGGAGTCTAGTAATAAGGTCCCAGAGGAGGAACATCAACATTTACTACGCCCCCGTATATCACAATCACCGAAAATGATAGGATTGCCTAAACTACACGAATAATACACCTCTGAGACTGATAGTTAGCCAAATTAACTCACCAACTTAAATAGGTGCTGGCGAAACATGTAAGTGATATTTTAATGCCTCTTACAGGAAAAACTTCGTCGTACGTCAAGGATTCTCGACATTTTGTCAGCCTTTTACAGAGAATGTAGTGCATGAGAGAGAAATAATGATGAGTTTTTATGTTGAGTTCCTCTTTACCAACGTTCCTGTCGCAGATTTCTTAAAAGTGCTGGATAATAAGCTCCGAGACAATGACATGAAGACTGTCTTTCTGCCGCATATTTCGTAGACCATGGACAGTACTAAATACAGGTGAATGGAATGGCAATGGGCTGTCCTGTAGCCCTAGTGGCAGCTAACTCCATTGGATGGAGTATTTCGGAGAGCTGGCCCTAGAAACTGCACCACTTAAAAATAAGATGTGGAGAAGGTACATGGACGATGTTTTCTGCATACTTGAAGGTGGAGAAGTGGAGGTCTATCACTCATACCTACAGTATTAATTAAAACGGGAGAAATCAAATACTGAAACTGTATAGAAATAATAAGTATCGCTCGGTATTTTAGAACCAGGGCATGTTCCTAGGAAATATCGGTACCGATTCTTTCCGGAATTTCCCGGTAAATTGACTACCGGAATTGGAATTCAGTTAAATGTTACGTCGACTAAATAATGTATCAGTTATACCTATGTATAGGTGGTGAAATTAATTTTGGTAATAGGTTTTTCGATGATTCGAAACATCGATTAATTAAAGCTTCATAGAAATGGGGCATTAAATTGAGTGATCGATTCAAAATTTTCGTTTAAATGAAAATTAATCAAACTGTTCCCGGAATTACGTAGGAAACCCAAAAGTGAATGATATGGTCAGTGTAGTGTATCGTGTCTTTAAAGTGAGTTCGAGCTCCAGTAGTAGCAGCCAACTTTTGCGAAAGCGGGTAGATCGGCTACAGCCGCTTAATCGCTAACCAACACAACACCGTCCGGCGCTCGCAGCTCTTTAGTCGTCCCGTGACCATGATGCATGCAACTGCGTCGAAATATCGGGCTACTCATAAACAAAGGTACGCGGTAGGAAACCCGGAACACACTTTTAAATATGTGATAGTGACCTCGATAGTTAAAAGTATTATGTAGTTTATTAATGTTTATTTAAGTGACGTAATAATTTATAATGACTAAAGACAAGATGCAAGGACAATTGATACTCTTTACCTTTATCCAAATATATAGTATAAAATAATGTTGCATTCTGCGTCTGTCTGTCTGTATATCCGGTAGCTCCTAAACCATCCAACGAATTTTGATGCTGTTTTCACTTTCATTATGAGAATGTTCATAGGGAAGAAAGGCCATAACCCATAGCCCATAACAGTCCACTGCAGGACTTGGGGCCTCTCTCACGAAAGGGGAGGTTATTGCCATATCCTCCACGCTTTTGCAGGCGGGTTGGAGATTGCGGTATTGTAAATATAAAAATGAAAAACGCTGCTACCCATTTTCCAGCTTACGGCGTCTCTAGAACTTTTGCCTCGAACATATTAGTCGCCTTCTACGACACCCACCAGTGTAAGAGGTTGGTGCTATTCTACGTTATCAATATAGCAAATATGGAATGAATAACGTGGTAATAACATCCGAATGAGCGACCCGAGCTTACAAGACAGCCGCGAAAGAAGCACCACTGTATGAAGCAAGCACCACCGCAAAGCACTGCCGGGATACATTGTAAAACCCGGACGCCCGCGTCAAAGTATTTAATCCGTGGCACTTGCGCTGGCATAATGAAAAAAGCGACAAAGAAGGGTGGGGTAGGGGGGTGTGAGGGGGGGGGGGGATCGGGCGACAATGAAACCCGCAGTCGGCAGAGATAAAAGAGAATAAGTGTTATGTAACCATGTTTATGGTGATGCTCCCTCAACATACATTGCATACTAAATGCTTCAAAGTAGCAATAAAGGCGGAGCGGGATCGGCGAGATCGGAACTTCCACGTTGTACCGGTTCATGGGGTGTGGATTTGTATTTAGAATACTGGGACTGTATAATTATCAACGGACTGTAATGAGTCTTTAATCAAGTCTGTATTCGATTATTGAGCGAAAGGGGCCTGATGACCTGAAATACAGGCTTTTTGCCTACCATAGACATCAGTCTTCAACGCTTGTTATGTTAAGAAGTTTGCAGAATGTGAATTGCAAAATAACTGGGAGTTAATAAACTTTATTACTAGATATCCACGCTAGACAGACGAGTTGGATTACGTTAATGAAACTGATGAGCATTGAAAATAAATAACGGAAAGATACGTGGACTTTAAGGTCATACATAAGGTCTACCTTTAATGTAGTCGTCATACGACAGTACGATAGGCGTTAATACTTGTATTACTCTGTAGCACACCACATAGATAGTTGAGCATACTATTAAAATACAATATTCTGCTGGATAGGTAAGCTCCATCTTCGGAAAGAGCGTCCATAACACCACGCGAGATACACAGTGACTGTACCCCTCCACATGGCAGGTGATATGAGATTATTATTAAAATAGGTGATATTATTTATCATATGGTAAGACTGTAAAGCCTGAGGTGTCACCGCCTTACCTATATCTATTTCTGCCACAAAGCAACAATGTTGGTATCATTGTGTTCCGGTTTGAAAGATTATGGGAACCTATAGTTACCGCTTTCCATCAGGTGGGCTATCTATTTGTCACTTAGTACCTATGTCTATACATAGTATAAAACAAAGTCGCTTACTGCTGTCTGTCTATGTACGCTTAGATCTTTAAAACTACGCTACGGATTTAAATGCGGTTTTCAACAATAGAGTGATTCAGGAGGAACGATTATAGGCAAGAAAATAACGATAGGAAGGAGTAAAGTAGGTGTACGCGAATTAAGTCGCGCCGGGTCAACTAGTAAAATATATATTAGTCAACAATAAATAAAAAAAAGGCGATCAATTGCAAATAAGTATTACTGAAGGACGTAGCCATCGCGCCGAGAGCTCTCGCCACTAAAACCCAATGGCTAAGCTTAAAACGTCACGTTTCTTGCCTTGTCTCCACGTGGCCCCGTTCGCGGCCACTCCAGCGGAGAGTGCCCTCGTCCCGCGCATATTTCAGTGGCCTAGCTGCTAATCAGGAGTGGACTATCCGTCATGCCGACTTGGTAACGGTCCATGGAAATTGCGGGTGGTTTTTGTCCTCACATAAATTAGGCGCATCGGTGAACGAGTGGGACTTATAAGCGACAGGAATCTCACTGCGACCATGTACCAATGACTCTTTTCTCTGAATTATGTACATTAGTTGAATGCTAACTGATGCTCTTATGGTGAGGGAAAACATAGTGATGAAACCTGCACATTCAGACGACTTAATGTGTAACCATGATCCAATCTGCTCCGATTCCTCTGTTCATGATCATGGAGGTCAGTTAGCAGTCGCTCCACTGTAATTATTCTGCCAAATCCTGGATCATAGTTAAGGCGGACCCTGGGCACACGTGCGCCAGAGCACAAAGGAAGACCGGTGCTTGAGAGACCAATAAAAAAAGTTAAGCTACTCACGCCGATGCCGTTTCGTACTTTGAAGCTAATCGAACTTCAGTGAGCTATTCTCTCGTGTGGACTAATATCGTTGGCGAAGTGAGGTTAATCAAAATCGACGCTGATGACCGATTGACATCCCTTGACCAAGTGATGAATCTAAATTGGTAAAAATTTTACGCTGGAATAATATGGCGTATTTTTGTTTCAAAAGCTCAGCATTAGTCCGGATAAAGGAAAAGGTGTAGAAAAATATTTGATGAGTTGCCGATAAAGTTGGAAAATTCGGGAAAAGCTGAAGAGTTTCTGCATAATACTATTAGAAGTACTGTATTTCGGATAAGCTGTTTTAAAAAATATGGAATCGAAAACAAAATACATACTACATAAGTACAAGTGCCGGCGGCTTTCTCGCGCAGCGGATAAGTATCGCCATCCAGCGCGGGAATGCCGCCGCCATGATGGGCACCTTACCGCGGGGCCCTGGTATTGTAAATATTTTTTAATTTAGTTATAAAGTTAAAATATTTATAACTATAAGGTTTTAGTTTAGTAAATTTTATATGTATTAGTGTATATATTTGGTATTTTAGATATAGGTATTAGTGTATTTTTTATTATCCTCCTACCCCTGTATTTATTAAGAAATAAAGAGTTAATAGTGCTTCTACATAAGTACATAACACTTCACTCCCGTATGGAAAGACATATTCACATCGCTCGTTGGTAACAAAAACACAAAATTTCACTTCCTTATTCCAATATTCCACAGAATAAGTGTATTGCGGTATTACCGGCGGGTAAACAGTTGTCGTGGTGCAAACCGGAACCAACATCTTTTCTGCGCCCTCCCTCACCTAGGGTTACTAGACGCCAGATTTGATTTGACATGTCCGGAGTTTTTTTCCTGTCAGGTTAGAAAATGTCAGGATTTTTTTATTATTCATATTACCTGTACTTAGGCTAAGAGGCTTCTAAACGGACTATATTTCTATTAATATTAATATTTATTTATTTTTATTTATATTCGGACCTTTTTCGATCACACTTTTTCACGGTTGATCAATCCATAAAGTTTTAATGAATAAATTATAAAAATAATATTTTTACTGCAATGTGTGACTGCAATACTGGCAATAATGGCCCGGCCATGATAAAACATTTTCAAGAAAATGTTTGGAAATGGTTGCCGACCATTGCTTTCAGCCCCTTGTAAAACAAATCTTAGAAATTCAGTTTTATTTATTTTTCTTTTCTTTAGTAATAATCAACCAGACACATTACTACAGCGGGAATAAAACGAAAAATATTTTAAATTTCTGCATTTTTTAAGGTCTACAACTACCCAGAACCAAAAAAAAAATATTTGTACCATTACGTACGTCGATCCATATGGGCTTTAGGACTTTTTAGTAGAAAACAGGCTTTTTGTCTGGTAACCCTGCCCTCGCTTATTCAATTTTTGAGACACCCTGCCTCCACAAACACTGCATCACTTTGTTTCCTCACCTGTCAGTTGACTCAGTTCGATGGCTTCGATATGAGTCGCCTCGTTCAAACAGTGGAAGCTATTGTTGTACAAGAGCCTGGCTGTGGGCTAGAAGGACGCAACTCATTGATACTTGAACTCGAGGAGTTTCATGCCCTTTTTATCTTATGGGACAAAAAGTCGCAAGTGTTGCAATTAATTGAAGCGATGAGATTAGTTGCAATATGTACGGCTTGCGACGTGAGGATGCTGAAGATGCTGAGGCCGGGACTGTCCGCTCGGACGTTTTTTTTTGTTAGCCTAGCCATGCATTTGACCGCCTTTTCATCTGGTGGTAAGTCACGATACGGCTGTTATTGAAGCATGTCTGTCTAGGAACAGTCTATTCACTCCAGTCAGTCTTATATGGATGAACAAATCGCAAGAATCGCAATTAATTGAAGCGATCAAACTGGTTGCTACTTGTGCGGCTTGCGACGTGAGGATGCAGAAGACATGGTGAAGTGGTGGAGCGGGAAAGGAAACCCTGGCGAGGAGCCGGGACTGACTGATATGTGGTTTCTAATTCGTACGGTCAAAGAATGGAGTGTGTTGCAAGTACATTTTGGAAACTGTCAAGGCCAACTTGAATAGGATGGCACCACAATTGGTTGCTGAAACTTTGTCCGCATAGTCAATTGCATCGATGGCGCTGCCTGTCTTAATAGGTAGGCAGGTATTGTAAATATAAATACAACATCTTGTCATCATAATGTCCTGGTTAATGAGGCCCCGGGGTCCGCCTTGGCCATGATCCAAGTTTTGGCAGATCAGATAATAACAGTGGAGCAACTGCCATCTGACCTCCGTGATCCTGCTACTAAGTCGCCTGAATGTGTAGGTTTCATTATGATGTTTTCCCTTACCGTGAGAGCTTCGGTTAGCATTCAATTTATGTACATAACTCAGAAAAGAGTCATTGGTACATGACCGCAGTGGGTTTCAAACCCGGTACCTCTCGCTTACGAGTTGACCTTGACCATTCGGCCACCGACGCTCAAAGTACGTTCCAGATATTGTAAATAAACGGGAATAAAATTCACATAAACTCGAGTTTTATCATATTAACATAGCGTAGACCGACTAATAAAAACTCGTATCCCGAGAATTTACCCGACGATGAGCTGGCTCATAATTAAACGGGCACTAGCCCGCCGCCCATTCGTCTGCGCCCCCGCGGTTTTTCGACCCCTTTGTCTTTGTACAGTCAACCGCATATTGACCGACCAATAGCCAGTATAAGATGAACTAGCGTCTCTATAGATTCGCATAGCAATCTTAGGTCCTTTTATACTGGTTTGTTTAGGTCCATATGTGGTCTTCTGTACAGTGCGCCTATGCAGGAGTGTATTTTAAATTTCTGTTGCATATTCTGTTCTTCTCCTATATGCATATCCTATTGCCTAGTAAACGTAACCTAAAGGGTTTTTATCGCCGAAACATAGGAGCAGATCACTTCACAGCGGTCACTGTTGGCCACAGCGTGCGGTTTTCAGATGTAAACTATCGTAACGGTCCATGAAAGTGGTTGGTCCTCAAATAAGGTAAAAGCCGTTCCGGCCTAGAGGCAGCGTCGGCTAGAAAATCTTTCGGTTCTTACATCTAGATTTATATAGGTTTTAAGATTTTCGTGGTTATTCACTACGCATTAATCGGGTTTATTACAAAGGCTGTTGTTTTTACCTCGATATTTCGACGCAGTTGCATGCGTCATGGTCACGAGTAGACTCCCTGTCTACCGTGGTAACTTCATGGTGGTGATTTCATGTTACAAAACAACTGAGAAGATAAGTCACAGAACTTGCCTATATGCCTCATACTTATAACTACTGGCTAGTGTCCAAACAGTATTGTTGTCAGAAGACAACAATATAAGCATTGTTGCTTGTCAGTAATAGTTAAACCGTCGACACCCACCCAAGTAGCCTCAGCCCTGACAAGTTTTACCGCCGCTGAAATATACACGGCGTTATGTACGGACGTCTTACAAATAAACCTATTTAGGGTGTATCGTTCCAAGGGGATGAGGGTAATTAATCCACGCCGTTAGAACACCCGAAAACTCCAACAGAGCTGATTGTCTTCAGTAATGAACATGAGCGGCGAGCCCGCAGCGGGTATTACGGGAGAGCTATATTGTGTCTGCTTTCTATGATGTTGTATTGATTGGAACTCTGTATGTTTGAGTAACAATGGGTCAGAAGAAGTAGATGGATAAAACATTGTTCTTTCAAATGGAGTGTATAGTCACGCGCCTATCACGCCAAAAAGTATTGTTGTGAGTGCTTTTATACTTTAAATTAAAAAAAAAACATCTTGGCGTTATTGTCCCGGTTGTGCTCTCGCGCACGTGGGCCCGGTGTCCACCTTGATCGTGATTCGGGATTTGGCAGATCAGTAGGCAAATACGTAACTCTGTTGTCAATAATTCTCTGATTTCAATTATTGAATTGTTACTTTTGCGATTACGATTATCGATTTTGTTCAGAATAGTTTCAGTTAATTGCAATGGAACTTTGTTAGCAACTGAACCCACGAAATCGATAATAAGGAATCGCAAATGTAACCATTTCAATAATAGATACGTTACGTAATTAGCCTACAGATCCCCAGATCTCTTATAAATTATCATAATTCTTCCTTTTTAAAATCATGTTTTTATTATGATATTATTTAAATATTAATGTATGGATGTACGTAAACAGGTGAACGCCAACGAGACAGTAGTGATCGAGGCTTGCAGAGAGACCATGGTACTGGAGAAACACGCCATCATGGACACCACCGTGGCCTTGGAGAGAATGGAGGGTGAGTGAAATATTATTAAACTGTGAGGGTGCCGTAGGTTTTCCTACGTCATCGAGTAGAAGAAAAAGTCCACTTTGGTTTAGAAGACAAAACGTTGGTCTGCCAGTGCACAAACTGACACAAAATAAAAATTTTGGACTAGCCATGCAATTGATCGCCATCTCGCCTGGTAGTAAGTGACGATGCGGCCGAAGATGGAGCATGCCTGTCTAGAGACAGCCTATTCACACTAGCCTTGAAGGCGTCCAGATTATAATGATCAAGGGTCACCTTAGCCGTGCGCATTATAAAGGTTCCAAGCGGCTCGTGCCTCATGACTTGACGATGTTTTTGTTTAAAGAATACCATTTTCCTTTTAAAATGTCAAAACAGCGTCAATGAGTGGTATCATCTCACGCCGTCAACATCGATGTAGCGCTAGTGCGGGCAAATGACCTTAGCGCATACCAAATTGCTCGCCTATCAAAATTTCAATGTTGCAGTGGAGGTTGTAGGGATGTTTGCTCTTAGAGAAAATCTGTTATATTTCTCTATATATCATTGTTGTGTACAATAAACGGTTAAATAAATAAAAAATAAATAAAATTCCTAAGAATAACTCCCTAGTTATGGAAAAACAAATCCACCGTTTCGACACAGCGATAGCCATTACGATAACCCCCGAATCCTCTATAAAATGAACAGGATAAAGGGCGCGCCCTATAGACGAATCAGTTCGGAGTTTCCATAAGTTATTCGTCGATTACTGTGATTTGTGCGCCCGCGCTGAAGAAGGGTCTCTCCAGTTATGCAAATTGAATCTTATACCTGACCCTTTAACACTAGACTAGACTTTACACTCGTCCTAAAATAATAGACTTGCGGGCTCTAAGGGTTTGTTGCGTCGAATAATATTCTCGCTTCGAACAAAGTTTGATGAAATATTAGGATTAAAATTTGCGCCGGTTGGATAGGTACTCAAAGTTGTATTAGATATTACGTACATATTACGTACACAATAATATCCAGGTATATGACTAGATTTTTTTTAGAACTGGTACCTCTTTCTTACGAGTCGGATACCTTAACTACTCGGCCACCGACGCTCAGTCACTTCAGACAAACAAGAAACATTTGTCCGCTCACATTTTAATGCAGTTCACATTCCTGTGTATAACTATAGTTGCTCGCGCAGGCCCACAACCTCCTCCCAGACAATACTTGGCTGCGACAAAGCCACGTTTTCACCACGCACCAAAGCCACCAAAGCTTACAGTTTAACAGCGCGCCAGATCCTCACCACAGATTGCCGAAACGCACGCAAAATTGTTTTATTTTTCCGCTGACTCGCGACCGGGGGCGAAGTTATGACAATTGCTATTTGTTCGCCGAGGTAAACAAAGGTGGGTATAAATTATGCGGTGACATATTACGGCAATTAGACGCCGGGTGGGGCGGCGATGGGTATCGTAGTGCTGCCAATCTCGGCCCTTGAGCGGTCCCGAACCGGGATCTTTGTTCCGGGATGTTATGGTAATAAATGCTTTTCGTACTAGGGAACCAGAATGTTTTTTTACTGTTTTATGACAGTTGAGGTGAGAGCCAATAGACCCGGGCCCGATTAGGTTGCTCGCGGATGACTAAGGAACTAAATTTGACAGATAGCCACAAGAATTACTCACAATATAAACAATGACAAGGAAGCCATAACCTCAAATCAATCTTTTCTGGCAATTAGACGCCAGGTGGAGCGGCGATGGGTATCGTAGTGCTGCCAATCTCGGCCCTTGAGCGGTCCCGAACCGGGATATTTGTTTCGGGATGTTATGGTATAAACTGTATTGTTATATTGTTGCTTTACTTTCGGGCATTGTAGGTGTATTTTAGTTGATTGCCTTAACTTTTAGTTTAAGTATGTATTAGTTTATCCAGTTTCTATCGGTGGCTCTTTGCTGCCAGTATTGTTTTATATTGTAATCATTGAAGTTGGTTTTCCTTAGGTAAATATAATAAAAAAATTCTACCAGGGGCTAGGTTAGATTGCTCGAGGATGACAAAGGAACTAAATTTGACAGACTGCCTACAAGAATAACTCACACACACACACACAGTTCAACAATAAAGTTATTCTATTCTATTCTATTCACAATATAAACAAGAACAAGGACGCTATAACCTTAAATCAGCATCGGATCTAAGCGGTAAGTCGCCCATAACATCACACACTTACATCCACTTAGGTTTCAAATAACAAAAACGCAGAACCGCTGGTGAAAGTTATGATTCAGATTCAGATTCATTTATTGCACAAAGTGAATACAAGTACATTCATATACCTAGCAGTAAATACAGATAAAAATGTGCATATATTTAGAGTTCGTCAATAATAATTAGCGATACAATGTAATTAATTGAAACAATAATAATATTATTAATCTGTACAAAAGTACCTATAAAATCAAAATGTCAACTTAATAAATCAATGGATAGAAAAGTAAATTTAAGAATGTCATGATAAATTGATGGAAATGTCAATATTCAAATGTCACAATATGCAGATGAACGTGTGTTTGTTACTCAATTAGTGTGGATTTGGATGATACGAAGGTATCATAGAGCCTAAGAAAACACAAAGACGTCTGACCATGGTCGTCCGACCCACAGGAGACCTCAAAACCGTCGCAAAATGGTCGCACGACCATTATCAATTAGGACAGCGCCAAAGACTTGCTGGGCTAGTAATTAACAATTTTGGATGGCATAAAATGCGGGATCTCGATACTGCGGGATCGTAATATACCGAGATTGGAAGCCCTAGCAGATATCGGGACTTTGTGCTGCGCCGGATCGGATAAATCGCAACAATTTACGGCGGAAATATTTTAATGTTTATTAGAAAATAAGTTATCTCCAGTTCGCGGGAAATTATGGCGCGGGAATCGGTCCGGGGCCCTTTATAATGGGATTCGCGGCGGTGCGGGGGCGCGGGGCTGCCGCGAATTAGACCGAGGATAAAATAACCAGTGATTAACATAAAATCACACAGGGAGCAAAATAAGACGGTCTGTAATAATAAAAGTAGGCAGTATTTTTACATTATGAACAGGTTGTGAAATCTTAAGATCGATTGGTAAGCCGTGGTAGGCCTATAGGATATAGTCGTTATATTAAACCACGCTGATTGAAGCGGTTGCATGCAATCCACTATTTATTTGTGAGAAGATTATCGCACAGTAGGGACAAGAAATTCAAAATACGAACATAACATTCGTATACTGGGATCTCTGCAGTATTCTATTTTTTACGCGTGAGTGTGTATGTATGTAGGTATGTATTTTTGATTGTAATTATCTGACGACAATTTTCAAAAATTTCGATTTCTAGACTGTATGCAACCGCTCCATAAATTGATACAAAGACGTTCCTTGTACTTTTTTAATTCTACGGATTGTAGAATTCTGAATTATTAAAAATCCTGTGATCCGTATCACGACCCGCGAATTCTACACGTGATCCAGGATGGCAACCCATGTATCAAGATATTTACTTTACACTTTACACAAACGGTGGGTAGATCTCATTTTCTCTACTGAACAGATAAATTGGTGGCCCCATACTGTAGTATTGTGGGCCTTATTCAACTGTAGTCTTGTGAAGTACAGGTGACAGACGAGGCCAGACAGCAATGAACCGCCGCGGCCCAGAATGCGCGCGGCCGCACTGCGCCGCAAATGAAATTCCTACCGGCTGGCTGTCACACACGGCTGACTGCCAGCCTGCCACTATAAATAGCTTTTCCTTATACAGAGAGACATTAGATTAAGTCTGGATACCAAGGGGTATGCAAGTTAGAGCGTGTCAAAAATTATGTATTATTCTAACAGCGGGGTTTCCTGATACAGGCTATTAAGCTTAAAAGACTGTCACGACTGTTTTTTTGGATTCTTTAAAAGAAATAAACATTTTTGATGAGTATAAATAGGTTATGAAGTTCGGTAACAATCAGTATTAATCTTCTGCCACCGGTTTCAAGTGGAAATGTAGGAAATATGGATAGAAATGGCCTCGCACACCCTAATGCTTGTTCTTGATAACAAGCAATTTTTTCTATGGCACCAAATCTGAAATCGGGTAAATATTTCAGCTGTTCATACATTTTGGCAGAATTCGTTTTCAATTTTGTACGAAACAGCTGATTTTTTTGCGATTTCAGAGTTAGTGCCAATGTTAAAGTGGTTTGTTATAAAGAGCACATGCATACTCCTTGGTATAAGAATTAATTTAAATAAGTCATCCTGTATGGTAGGTACGCTCCCTGCAGAGTACAATATGACTTCTTCAAGTAAGGGGTGAAAAGTTTTCGTCAGCGACAACACCGTAGTGATACCCCTGGTATCGTAAAGTCTTTGGAAACTGCTTACCATAAGGCAGGCAAGCTTGATAACCAACTTAAAAAAAAAACAAAAATATTTAATAAATATTTCAATAAGGCTAGAACCCGGGAGAATAAAGGAATAAAAATTAATCGGCACCTCATCCGATGGAGAAAAAAAAAATTAAATTGAAAAGGGTGTCCTATTTATTTTAATTTTAATCCAATTTGTGTTCCACTTATTTTCGATTGGGGCTGAGGGTGCTTCATTACGGCTGCGAGATAAAAATCCCCGAATCGCTCCCTCGAGTGGTTTTGGGGCTAATTAATTAATACGTAAGCAATAGTAATAATAATAAGCAACTTGATCCCGCCTTTTTTTTTTTTTTTGTTTTTGTTTTTGCTACCACCGCAACGGGTAGTAGGCACCCTTCGGGATAGCGGGGGAGAGAGGAGGACCACTCTCATGTGTACCAGCGCGGTCAGCCCGATGATTATAATAAATAGATAAACACTTTATTGCTATATTGAGCGCACCCCGTCCCTGAGCGCACCCCGTCCCTA
This sequence comes from Blastobasis adustella, assembly GCA_907269095.1. NCBI lineage: Eukaryota > Metazoa > Arthropoda > Insecta > Lepidoptera > Blastobasidae > Blastobasis > Blastobasis adustella. Next base: position 18,903,692 of record OU026123.1, read on the forward strand.
CGGGGTGTCGCATCCGATGAAACCTGAAAGGCCCTTCCGGCTACAGGTGTTCCCAGGGGGTGTTTAGCACGTATACGCCTAGGTCCCTTTTTGGCGAGTCGTGCATAACCAGCTGGCCGGCCGGCTGGTACTCATGAGAGTTCACCTCCTCCCTCCCAACCGCTATACCGGAGGGTGCCCATTTCCTTTGCGTTGGGCGCAAAAAAAAAAAAAAAAAAAAAAAATTGCTCATACAAAAACATAATACAGTACAGTTAAAATCAGTAAGAGACAGTTTTCTATGAAAGGCTCTGCTAAAGAAAATGCAATTGCAGGATTTGCAATGATATAAAACCTAAGCTAGACGAAAGGAACTACTTAGGGATAGCAGGTCCTATGGTTCAATTTCTGTGGCGATGGAGCGTGCTGATTTACCCTATTGTTAGTCCGGTTGATATGAGACGTATTTTGTAAGAATTGCGCATTTAATGATAGAAGCATACAACTTGGTACACGTATACTGCATATGTAGAGGGTTGATTTTGGATATGAGGCCATCTTTGATTTCCCCTATAGCAGTAATGGTGGACATTCAAAATGGCGGCCTCTGAATACTGTTATACACCAATGTTTTATTGTTATTTGACAATTATTATTGAATTTAACTATGTATGCATGACATAATTATACATTTATTTAATGACAGGTAGTACGCACCTTTGTTTTTCCCCGTCATGACAGTATGTATGTATTTGTTCCTTTGTGGCACTGTAGAGACTAAACGCATGTCTATCGATTTGTTTTAATCTTGCGAGTGTCACTGAAGACTTGAAATTGATAAAAATTCAATATGGCGACTACCAGCCGCCATTTTGTGAAAAATAAAAAAATGAATGTCGACAAACTAAGTCATGTGGAGTATCGTTGAATAGGTATTGAAAAATCATTACTTAGTTTTTCACACAATTTTTCATTTATAATGACCGTATAGGATCTATAACGATTTAAAGTTAGTTAGTAACCATTCTCACTTTTTTCACTTCACTTACACTTTCATGATACCGTACTTTTACTTTTTCCGTTAAACATTTTATTTAAGCAAATTATGATTTAATTTAATTATCTATGTCTATATATCGGTATATAGTATAAAACAAAGCGTCTTCCCACCGTCTGTATTTATGTATGCTTAGATTTTATAAACTACGCAACGAATTTTAATGCGGTTTTCAACAATAGATAGAGTGTTTCATGAGGAAGGTTTATAAGTAAGTAAATAAAGGGTAGGTAAGGGTAAAGTAGGTGTACGCGAACGAAGTCGCGCCGGGTTCACTAGTAATACATTATGAACAAAATGTGTCTATATTTTTTTATACTAAGATTAATTACGCACAGAACAACAATTACTTGCCACTTCTATACTATTTATCATTTAACATCATCTAAGAACATTTAAAGGCAGCATTTATCAAACTCTCTGAAGCCGCCATTTTAAATGTCCGCCATTAGTGTAAAAGGCAAAATTTTAGATGGCCTCATATCCAAATTTAAACCTTTATATATGTAGTATATGTGGTCCAAATTGTATACTTATATCATTAAATGCGCAATTCTTTCACATATCTGCCGACTATGTGTGCTGTAATGCTAGGGAGTTCTAGTTCTTACGCTAGATCTTTTTCGGCACACCGTCGACCATTTACTGTTACAGACATTTTTTATATACATGAATTATATAGTATAGCCTGTTTTCGTTAAAGGGGGTTCGATTTCCATTCTAAATTTATTTTTCTATTCTTTCATTTGTTTGAGTCTTGAGTGGTAATTTAGTTATGGTTTATACTTTTAGTCATCATCTTCATCTTGGCGTCAATGTCCCGGTTGCGCTCTCGCGCACGAGGGCCCGGGGTCCGCCTTGACCATGATCCAGGATTTGGCAGGTCAGGTAGTTACATTGGAGCGACTGTCATCTGTCCTTCATGACCCTGCTACCAGGGCAACCTGACCAGATTGGATCATGGTTACACATCCAGTCGCCTGAATGTGTAGGTTTCATCACGATGTTTTCCCTCACCGTAAGACCATCGGTTAGTACTCAACTAATGTACATAACTCAGAAAACAGTCATTGGTACATGGCCGGAGCGGGATTCGAACCCGGGACCTCTGGCTTACGAGTCGGATACTGTAACCGCTCGGCCACCGACGCTGGTTTATACTTTTAGTAAATGTATTCAAAGGTGCGGTGGCTTTCCATAGCTTAATGATATAAAATAAAGCAGGTTTTGTAATTGTATTATTTTTCCTTTTCATTGCTTTGTTTTGTATTATTATCATGTAGAAATCCAATTCACGCTCATTTGGATACATTTACTAACGACCAATTGCACAAACGTACGTTAAAAACATAAAACCCTTGCAAGAAGGGAAAAATAAGGTTACTCAACATTTGTATGAAAAACGTACCCCTTAGAAGGAGTTAATTTCGTCATAGGACGTCGTCAATAGCGTAATCTGATGCCGTCTAGGCTCAACCTCAACTTATTCTTGAGTGAGTTAGAGGGCACACAGTAACGTCACAAGCGCTAGAAATCCGTCCTGTGACGTCACGAGTTGGTTACGCGAGACGTAAGGTCACCTCTGGTTCGGGTAAACACCATAAATTATATCAGTGATTTAGTGAAAACAAGACGCTGGACCAGTCAGGTGTGCGGGGGTGGGGCGAGGGGATCGAATGTCAGCGAACGGTAAGTAACAAGTTTTATCCAAGGGAATCGTACCGAAAACATGCTCATATTCTCCGATGCTATATATCGATAACAGTTACAAAGTTTCTCGGTGTTGACATATGGATACCTATGATGGTTGTGTTCGATAGTCGTGGTTCGAAAGTGGTTGATGGTCCGCCATGCGTACAGAGCCCTATTTATGAATCGTTTGCTTTCGATTCGAATGGTTTTCAGTTTTGATTTTCTAATGATGCTGATTTTCCCTATTTGGAACCATACTCTTTCGGTGTTGTCAATGTGATTTAAAAATATTGAACTTTTCATGAAGAAAAGCTGGGGTCCGAAGTGGTAAGAATAAAAGGAGATGTAGCGAGGCTAGGGAGTTGTGTCAGGACAGAGCAAAGTGGCGGTCCATAGTCTCTGCCTACCCCACCTGTGGGACATAGGCGTGAGCTTTATGTATGTATGTATGTAAAATCAAAATTAAAAACCGTTCGAATCGAGGCGAGCGATTCAAAAATAGATCCCCAGAGGAATCAGGTCTGAATCACGTTCGAAGCCTTTACATTAATATAACAGTAATAGATATAGCATAGTACAGATAATGAAATATCTTTCCTTATCAATGTACATTTCTTTAGTATTCGTAAAACTACCCGGTTAAGCGTCCAGTGACAGTACCAATGGAACAAAAAACACGCCGGCGATGCTTAAAAAGCACAACCTGGCGGTCCTTTTTAATTAGTTGAATGCTAGAATGATTGCTTTTGGAATAACTTACAGTAAAATCTACTAGATTATAAAAGTGTCTTTGTAAGTAGAAATTTGTATTTGCGCGGAGAGGGGGACAAAATATCGTCGCCTATATATGTTAGACGTCCCACCATCTCGTACTCGGCGTTTTGCATCCACTTTTCTTATGCGCGCTACAAAGAACTCGAACTCTCTGCCTGAGTCACCGATAAGTATTACATTAGGGTTTTCAAGTCAAGAGTAAATACGTATCTTAGACCTTATCGTCGCTTTCCATCAGGTGAGGTGAGGTCTAATGCACACCTATTGTAGTGGTAGATTGTAACTGTAAATATTGTTTGTGTAAGCCTATTGATAACTAAAAAAAAATCACGACAGCGTAGCCCGGACGTTAGAGCGCAAAATAATAGGACGGGCGGGACGTAAAAGCGGCTACGGGATGTATTAAAAGTGCTCAAATTAAAAACCCGAATGCTTTTTAAAATAGAAAGGAAAAAAACTGGCAGATTGTTAGTAGACCAGTTCATTGAGTCATCCTAAAAAAATCATTTATATTTCTGCATTTCTATACTTCAATACAGATACATCTCTCTCAGGTCGGTCCTTCATGTCTGAAGATCGTGGCCATGGTGGGATTCGATCCGGAAACTGATAAATTTGATAGAAAGTTGATTTTTGTGCCTCTTTTAGTTGGTCAGACCGTCTACTCCAGATCCATACTTGCACGAAAATAGGGAGTTTATAAGCTAATGACGACAACCACGTTTTACCCCAAATATTTTATTAAGAGCATCACTCTCCACAGGTTTCTAAAGCAAAGGCACCAGCCTCGGTTATTATTCGACGCACGGTTATGAGTGCAATAAATTATTTCGTGAACAACAAAAGGTTTCGAGGAGAGAGGACAACGGCACCGAATACAGGTCAGCCGGGCCACCCAGCAAATACACTGAGGCATTTCACAAAGTGAATCCCTGATTTCGCACCTCGGATTCCCAGCCGGAATTTAAAATAAAATCCATTTCTGAACGAAATTTAAACTGCCGTTTTAGATTCGAGGGGCAAACAGAATTGGTTTTTGGACGAAAAAGTAAAATAGGAGCGTGTTTGGGGTCAGACGCGTCGTTGCATTCCTGTGGAGTGGTTTGCGATGATGGGTTATCGGTCATTCTGAACGGTTTTCACTGTGGAGCCGTAGCTAAAAAGGATGCTCTGTCTGTCGTTCTCCTTTTTTTAAACCCGACAATTGTGAGCTTCCCACATACATAGATGACCCACCCAAATGCATACTGTGCTCATGATAACAAGTGATTTCTACTATGGCATCAACTCTATCAGCTGTTTCATACGTTTTGTCAGAATCCGTTTTCAATTTCGTAATGAAGTAGCTGATTTTATTTCGTAACTATTAGGTAGTGGCAGTGTAGCAAGTCAAAGGTAGGAATATGTATCAATTTACATCCATAGCCCCTTAGAGTCCATTGCTATACTTGAAGCATGTCAAATTAATTTTTTATGCATGGAACATCTATACTCAATACTCAAATGTTTATTGCTTCATAAAAGTAATCCATACAATTATGACCTTGACAGGCACTGTATCTAAAAAAGGTATTTTATCAATAAAGTATACCTACATACATAATTAACGTATACTTTATATGATTCTGTTTTATCGTATCTACAATATACCGTAATAAGTATTAAATCTTCTTCACATCAAAATCAGATTAGGAGTTACGCGATTTTTGTACAACGCAGAAAGTGGCAGCGATATCTTGGCTAGTGCTACGCGCTCATAGTCTACTTCTTATCGAAAGAAAGAAAGAAAGAAAGGAAGAAAGAAAGATAGTCATTTATTACACATAGCACCAGTGGCGTAGCGTGCCTTGTCGGGGCCCCGTATAAAATTTTTTTTGGAGGCCCTTATATGGAGGTAAAGATTTTTCACAAAAGAAAAAAAATATTGTGAGAAGTAATATTTATTTATCACATAATTTACCCATTTTACAAATAAAAATCGAATTTTAAATATTCACTCTCCTTGCCTTTTTATCGGCAAACTGATTTATTAAATCATTTATGGCTGATGATGATTTTAGTTTTTCTAAAGTTTCTGCCTCTATGGACAATAGTGAGATGTCTGACAGCCGTTCTTGTCCCATCGAAGTTCTTAAGTAATTTTTTATTAGTTTTAATTTTGAAAAACTTCTTTCTGCCGTTGCGGTTGTAACTGGAAGGGTCAAGAATAAAAAGCATGCTGTGATTACCTCGGGAAAACTGGATGCAAGACTATTGAATTTTACTAGCAATAATTCAATGAGTTCTTTAATGGAATAAATTTTTTTAATTTCAGAATTTAAGCATGTTTTTAGAGCCTTTAATTGGTCACAAAGATTAAGTGAGATGTCTTTACTGTATTTAGCAGACAGTTTTCCGGAAGCGTTTAATATCTCTTCGCTTGAAGAAGATAGGAGTTTCTCCGGTTGTAATATTTCGAATATACTACTCAGGTTGCAAAGGCTCTGAAATCTTGCTTTAGTTTGAGAAATTAATATATCTAAACAGCAATAGTATACATTGACTTTGAAATAGGATTCCGGGTCGGAAATTCTCTCATCTTGTGATAACTCATCAAAAAAACGCTTCGTTATCTTTCGCCTACTGTTTTTAAAAACAGTTGTTACCCCCCACTTTTTTGCTAAATCTTTGGATTCATTTAGCAAACTATTAAATGAATTCTGATTTCTTAATTGGCACAGTCTATTTAAAAGATTACTTAATAAAATACTAGATTTCTGTAAGTCATTATTTTCATGCTGTAGAGCTTTAGAAACAGGATTAATAATTTCAAATAGTGAAGAAAAAAATGTAACGAGCACTAAGAAATCAAAACTCTCTAAAATATTAATTATACTTTTACATTCTTCACGTTCATCTTTTTTATTTGAAATGAAATTTAGTTGGTACAAAGTTTTCATGATTAGTAAAAAATTTTTCTTTACTGCTAATAAAGCGTCGTTCCTAGAAGACCATCTGGTAGGACATACCTTTTTAAGGGTAATCAAATATTTTTCAGATGAATCGTCATTTAGCATAGCCCAGCGTTTTATACTATTGCCAAAAAAAGTATATATTTTTTCTAAATTATCGAAAAAAGTCGATACTTCACGAACATGTCTCGCAGCATCGTTCAAAACCAAGTTTAAAGCGTGCGCAGCACAATGAACATAATCGGCATTTGGAGCATGCTCTTTTATTAGGGTTTGTAATCCTCCATACACACCCGACATAACATTTGCTCCATCGTATCCCTGTCCTCTACATTTACTCAAATCAATTCCATATTCTTTAGTCAAATTTAAAATGACAGTTTTCAGACCTGCAGCACTGCAATCGGTTACTGCTATGAATCCTAAAAAGGACTCACAGATTTTTATTTCTTTAGGCACATTATCATCATTTTCTGTAACCGAGATATATCGAAAAACTACAGATAGTTGGTCAATTTTTGACAAGTCTTGTGTTGTATCCAGAATTATTGTCAGAAATGGAGCTTTTTTAATTTCTGAGATAATACTGTTCCTAACGTTAGTACCAAGCAAACTAATAATTTCGTTTTGAATCGTAGGGCTTAAATAATTTATTTCACCTTTCGGTTTTAGAAAAAGTTCTTTTAAAGTTGCATCATAGTTAGATAGCAGACGTGAAATTGCCATAAAATTGCCAGAGTCAGAATCATGCCCCCTCAAAGGTAGATTACAAGATACTAAAGTAATTATAACATTAATTATACGATGCAGTACATCTCTCCAGAATGTAATTTTACTATCGATTTCACTTTTCAATAGAGTATCGATGGTATTTCCTTGCAACCAATTATTATAAGAGAGTGAGGCACTAATATGCTGCTGTGACTTTTCATGGTCAAGAATAGTTTGTGTGAAATTGCTTCTAACCGAAACACCGTTAACCCAAGCAGAGGAGTACGATTTGTTTTGACGATCTGCTAATAACCAACAGAAGTGACAGTACGGTTTGTTTAAAACGTTAGAATAACATAACCATGGTCTTATAATTTTTATGCCTGCCTGATTGAAATATGAATAATAATAAGCTGAAAAAGGTCGGTTATTTTCTGAAACTTTTGGAAATGGTCCTTGTGGTTTAAATGGACCCAATTTAAAAATTATTTTTCGTTCGCATTCAGTTAAATTGTCACCAAAATTTCCTCTATCTGATGAAATTATATTACAATCTGCATTATCTGCAGATATATCAGAATCGTTGACTTGGGGTTCCTCGATTTCTGGATGGACATCCGATAAAGTATGTGCTTGGCTTTCTTCTATTTCCGGATGGATATGTGACGAAGAACATGCTTCAGAAGAATCTAAAAATAAACGAGTAATTGTTAAAAAATAAATACGAATGCTTTGATACTAAACTAAAAAGAGTTACATATAAATAAATAACGTTACTAAGGGTCACAGTTAGAGAGTGTTCAGTTCAGACGCACACAGATTCTACGCGGATTGTGCTCGTACCTATTAGTAGATACAAAATCACCTGCAGCCCGTCCGTGCATTACTATACACCTGCGTGCTATTTAAACGCAGCGCGTAGTGTAGTGGCCATACAAAACGAGAACCCGAAAGCGAGTCTGCACATCTGAAGTTCTCAACACGCAATTAACGATACGATACGGACTGATAAACAAACAACAAAACAAATCGATCCTATAGATAAGTTAGAATTTTGTTTTTTTTAATCAAGGCACGGAACCCTAAAAACAGTATAATTGTGAAAATCGAGGGGGGAGACAACTTTTTGTGACGGACAGATGGACAGACCGAAATTAAAAGATTTCCTTGTTTATCACTACGGGCCCCTAATAAATGGGTTGGGTAGTAGTGTAGTACTTACCTTTCCAATCTAAATCACTCACAGTATCTTGTCTCTGAAAAAATGAAGAAATTTTGGGCACTCTTTTTATAACCTCGTCCCTTTTCTGTTTAATTTTTCTTTTCTCAGCGCCGCTGGGATAATCTCTTTTCCTTTCACTCATTTCTTTTACAAATCGTTACTAATACTGCTAAACCAGAAGAACAATATTGTTTGTACTGAATTACAATGTAATGCACATTTATATAAAGCGCGTAAATAAACAGTGCACTGCACTCCGTGGTTTAACATCCAATGCAAAGTACAACAACGTACACGTACATCGCGATATCGATGAAGGATTCCCGGGGATTCCCCGCTGAGTTGAAGATGAAGTAAGTAAAACGGGGAAGTCCCGCAGCCCGCCATAACGATGTAGTGTTGCCAACTTTTGAACGCACGCTTAAGGCGGGAAAAAAAGGAATTGCTTTATAGAATTTTGTCATTTGTAAAATAAAATAAATTAGAAAGTTTTTATTCTTTTTCCTTACACACTTTGGGGGCCCCCGTGGCCCGGGGGCCCCGTATAATTGATACGGCAAATACGGCGGTAGCTACGCCCCTGCATAGCACTTATAGCACATAGATATCAAAGTCAAAGTCAAAGTCAAATAATTTTATTCAATTTAGGTCTTACAATTTAACTCTTATGAACGTCATAGAAAATACAAATAACACAATAAATACATTTGAGAGAAATGAGGCCGCCGCCCGTGGCAACATTGAGCCGGTAAGTTTGTTTTGGAACACTGGGTGCATTCCAGATATTATTGGTCCTAGGATTGGGTTGAGTGACTGCCACTGTCACTGTGACAGTTTGATTTACCGCCCGGATCATCGGCTCACGGTGCAGTGCCGCGTTTTCTTTCCGTACACAAACAAAACAAATACTAATACAAACACGAAATAAAAACATATCAAAGGTGATATTTGTGACAATTAATGGTTCAATTACAACCATTACGTATTTTCCGGTCGGTACATACTTCATACCTGTGAATATGTGTTACAATTTATTAATATAAACATAACCTAATGAACAGAGCATTTACATTTTAGCTCGTTTATGACGGAAATACAATAACAGGGAATGAGTCCTGTAATGTATGAATATTTTTACTTATTATTTGAGAGTTCGGTAACACATGATGCATGACACAAAGGAATTTACGTAAGTTTTCACGCTCTAAATTAATTACATTCAAATCCGACCAAATCCATAACTCAATTAATCAAATGTAATAATACTACTTATGTCAATAGCCTATTCACTCAAATTATAATACAATAAATAATATTAAATGATCAAATTGAAATTACCCATAATGATTCAATGTCAAGACAATAATATATTTATGAATGTCAACATGTATAATTAGAATTAAATTAATGAACATAATCATATTACTTATTTCAGGTTGCACAAGTAACCTGAAACGGCTTGATAACTACTAAACTAAACCCAGGGATGTTTGTCTTCAATATAATCATTTATTTTATCGAATAAAGTAATCTAATGTTTGCATTGTGTTCCGGCTTAAAGGATAAGGTAGCCAGCACAATTACAGGCATAAGACATTTCATCTTAGTCCTCACACTGACCACACACATACGATTCTGCATTTTTGTCACATGAAACGTTCAGTGCATAAATAGTATGCTATAGGCGAAAGCATCAGGAGGGCTGTCTGCTTCTCTGAATAGTATAAAAAAAGCCAAATACGCGGCGTTTTTAGCTTTTTTTTGCCCACGTTGTGTCGCAGCCCCCCCTCCCCTACCCACCCGCCGGTGAGTCCACCGGACACTTGACTCGGCGAAACGAATTTCCTCACAAAACCTCCCGCGCGTGCAATTTGCCTACATTTTTAATGTAACCCGACCCTTCGAATTTAAGAGGCTCAGCGATGTCACTTTTGGGGATAATGTTCACGGAAGAAAATTCGTGAGTGGAGTGTAATATGTATGGGCGCGGAGTCGCCCTTTGTGCTTAATTCGGCTTAGGAGCGTTGCGTAAGCGGATTTTCAATTAGGCCGGGTAATATGAGTATATATCATCAGAAGACGCGGCTGCGGGGCGAGGCTAGTGACGCCTCTTCCCGCTATATTCATTTATAGTATAGTATAGTACATATTATACAGAGTTGATAAAGTGTTGGCCACGTGGTGTCCGGCTGAGTAGAATAGCAACAACCCCTTACACTCGTGGGTGTCGTAGGCGACTAATGTTTTCGAGGCTAAATACTTCTCCAGAGGCAAAAGGCATCTCCGTAGACTGGTAAATAGGCAGCAGCGTTTTCCATTGTTATATTATGACATTGCGATCTCTAGCCCGCCTGCGAAGCGTGGAGATTATGGCAATAACCTCCCCTATCGCGGGAGAGGCCCTAAGTCCTGCAGTGGACTGTTATGGGCTGTGAGGTGATAGTATATATAGTAGGTCACGGTCGGAGCATCGAAGCATACCGGGTTCGACCCTACAGTGATCTTTCTGAGCCGGAACGATGTTGGAACCTTCAACAAACGATCCCATACCATTCTCAAATAGCGCTGATTACTCACCAACAGGTCACCTGCTTGCTTGTTTGCATTCTCTACACAGCTGCAACACTGTAAAGTTTATTCAAAATCTGTTTCCAACATCACCTTCAACAAACGATCCCATACCATTCTCAAATAGCGCTGATTACTCACCAACAGGTCACCTGCATGCTTGTTTGCATCCTCTACACAGCTGCAACACTCTAAAGTTTATTCAAAATCTGTTTCCAACATCACCTTCAACAAACGATCCCATACCATTCTCAAATAGCGCTGATTACTCACCAACAGGTCACCTGCTTGCTTGTTTGCATTCTCTATACAGCTGCAACACTGTAAAGTTTATTCAAAATCTGTTTCCAACATCACCTTCAACAAACGATCCCATACCATTCTCAAATAGCGCTGATTACTCACCAACAGGTCACCTGCTTGCTTGTTTGCATTCTCTACACAGCTGCAACACTGTAAAGTTTATTCAAAATCTGTTTCCAACATCACCTTCAACAAACGATCCCATACCATTCTCAAATAGCGCTGATTACTCACCAACAGGTCACCTGCTTGCTTGTTTGCATTCTCTACACAGCTGCAACACTGTAAAGTTTATTCAAAATCTGTTTCCAACATCACCTTCAACAAACGATCCCATACCATTCTCAAATAGCGCTGATTACTCACCAACAGGTCACCTGCTTGCTTGTTTGCATTCTCTACACAGCTGCAACACTGTAAAGTTTATTCAAAATCTGTTTCCAACATCACCTTCAACAAACGATCCCATACCATTCTCAAATAGCGCTGATTACTCACCAACAGGTCACCTGCTTGCTTGTTTGCATTCTCTACACAGCTGCAACACTGTAAAGTTTATTCAAAATCTGTTTCCAACATCACCTTCAACAAACGATCCCATACCATTCTCAAATAGCGCTGATTACTCACCAACAGGTCACCTGCATGCTTGTTTGCATCCTCTACACAGCTGCAACACTCTAAAGTTTATTCAAAATCCGTTCAGTACTAATCCTCACAAACTTTCGCATTAATAATTTAGGTTTCTGGATCCGCTCAACTGCCAGTTTGGTCTTGCTTAAACAAAAGCCTCGTTTGGACCACGAATTCTGCGAATCTCATATTGCTCTTTGTGGTATTTCGCTAAGCCCCGTAGCTTTACTGTTGTGGTTGAACGAAATAAAGTGATCATATAGCTAAATAGTTCAAAGGCAGACTGTTTTTTGGCACTGTTACGGAAATGGGGCAAGGCATTTAGGTTTTAAAACTTCGTGATTATTCAATACACTTTCACCACACATATTGTCGGGTTAGGTTAGGTTAGGTTAATTTTTTTACCTACCATGTATGTGTGTTATGTACGACTACTCGTGACCATCACGCATGCAACTACATTGAAATATCTAGGTAAAAACATTACTTACCGTGGTAACAACCTCATGTTGGCCCTGGCAATATTCCTTTGTACTCATGTTCAAGCGCGCGAAGAGATTTTGAAGAACAAGCGTTATTGTCCCGGTTGTGCTCTCGCGCACGAAGGCCCGGGGTCCGCCGTGACCATGGGATTTGTCAGATCAGGTAATTACAGTGGAGCGACTGCTATTTTACCTCCGCGCCCTGTTAACAGGGGAACCTTATGAGATTGAATCATGGTTACACTGTGCAGGTGTTCTCACTAAGTTTTCCCTCAGCGTAAGAGCATCAGTCAGTGTTTTAAACTAATGTACAGAACTTAAAAAAGTCGTCATTGGTACATGGCGGCAATAGGAATCCAAACTAGGTACCTCTCGCTCACGAGGCCGACGCTTCTAGAGGTTTCCATGATGAGGACAAAAGGCCGTAAAAGATTTCTTACCGAAAGATATCCTATCCTATACACCAGACGACCTGAGTGGTTCAGTTGGTTAACATTTGTCTGCCACGCAGAGGTCCCGGGTTCGATTCCTGGCCGAGCAGAAATTGAAGTAATGAATTTTTATTTCTGTTATGGGTCTGGCTGTAGTATGTATAATAAGTAAGTATAAACGCGACAATTTCCAAACTTGGAAGGATATCTAGTTAGTTACGCTTTCATTGAAAATGCAGAACTTTAGAGCGTCATAACTACCCCAAGTTAAAATCGAATAATTAATTAATCACGTTACGAAAGTAGTTCTTACGCGCCACGCTATACAAACGAACAAAGGCGAGGGCTGAAACTACTGAATATGTACCCATATACGAGGTATTTGTAAGTAGAGAGTAGTAGGTATCAGGAAATAGGGCCCCGTGGGCGACCCAAGAAGCGATGGATTGACATCGCTGAGTCGGATGCGAGAGCCAACGGCTTACGACGCGAGGATGCCGAAGACCGGGCGAAGTGGAGAAGAATGAGTAAGAAAGCAGACACTGGCAGAGGCCGGGATAAGCGCTAGCACGACGACGATACGAGGTATTTGTTAGTACCTACTGCCATTATCCCTCTGATGATATGACTGCTTATTTCAGAATTAACAGTCATTAACATTAATTAAAAATAATAGTCATTTTAAATGCGATTTTTATGTACAAAAAATGGCGTTAGATTGTTTTATTGTCTGTTTGTGGCTTTTCAAGTAAACCTACTGAACGGATTTTGATGAAATCTTGCAATGCTGGTTTGATATAAGGTAGGGGTAGGAGTAGAGGAATTAAAAGCACGTTTTTATTTATAATACCATTTGAGTAAAGTTTTTTAGAATACATTATATCAAAATTGGAAATCTGAACTCGATACTTACCTGTGCAGCCCGTGCAGCCAGCCGCTGAAATCTACCTGCCACAGCACCATTTGGAACTCGCACTTACCTGAAAAATACAGAAAAATATTGTTCATATTTCGCCCATAGTTAAAAAAAGTGAATTTTATTTTCTATTTACTATTTTTTTTACCGAAGCGCATCATGATTTCATTTTTATTTTGCTGTTTTTGGATTAATAGACTCTGAGGGCGCCGTAGGTAATCCTACGTAATCGAGTACAAGAAAAAATTAGTAAAAAAAAGTAATTTATTTATTTATTTAACCATTTATTGCACACAATATATAGTAATCAGAAATTACAAAAATGAAAGACGACACAACAGGCACTACTTATTTCTAAGAAGAAATCTCTTCCAGCAGGCCTATAGAAGAGAGACATGGTAGAGTATAGGGGATGAGACGTGCGCAATTGTAATAAAAAAAATTATAAACTACATAAATTATAAATAAGATCCTAAATACACACAATAGTATAAATATATATAAATATACACATACACATATACATACTAAAATATATTCAGGTATTGTAAGTAAGTAATATTGTATACTTGTTTTTGTGCATAATAAACTGTTAAATAAATAAATAAATAAATAAGAAGATATTTAGGACATCCACAAAACGTTGGTCTATTGGTCACATAAACTGGCACAATTTTTAAGCTATTGCATAGCTTTTATCGCGAACTTTGAGCGCGTCGACCGAATCAAGAAATTCCGTAACGAAAAAAACCTAACACCCCCACTCCGACCGGCACAGCGGAGCAGCGGCGTTGAAAGCCGTGCATCGTCTAACGTCGTTTCAGTTCGGCAGCTTCGGCACGGTGTTTGTGTGCGTGCGACTAGACGTATGCGTGTAGGCTAGCTGCTAACTGCTCATAACTGATTCTATTTCTTTTAGACGCAATGCTAGGTGAGACAGCGTGCTTTTTGGATGAAGACGAAAAAAAATACTGCATAAATAAAATAAATAAATAATTATAATTGCATAAGTTGATAAAAAATGCTATGCAATAGCTTTACCGCGGCAGTCCCCGAGTGCCACACGTATTTTTTTTGTGCCAGGTGAGGATTGACTTTCCTTAGCGATGGTACTTACTTATCCTCTTGCGTGGGTTCCCTGGCCCTCGCACGCGAGACCACAACTGGGATATTGACGCCAACATAATTATTATATTTAATTACCCGTTACTCTTGCACAGTCAAACATCTAATTAGCTAACGCTTTCCCCCATTTGTCATATAAATAATCACAAGGTAGGGGGTCAACTAATTAGTTGAATGACTACGTATGTTACGTGCACGGTAAAATACGTAGATGTTATCATAAATTGATGCTAGTGGGGCAGTCGCTGCGGGCTGCGATGAATACGGCCTGTTTACGCGGCTCAATGATACAGCGGGATTTAATTCGCTGGCTGGATCGCGGTAGGGCTGCGACAATTGGGAGATCGAATCGGAAGTCAGTGGTCTAGCGAGTTTTGAATCGATACAGTATTCGTGTTTTTTGTGGCTCGGAGCGATTCGGTTATAGTGAATGTTGTGTGACGAAGATTAGATGGGTCAGCGTAGAAGAGATAGTCAAGATATTTTAATATTTTAATGATTGAATAACTCTTCCAAACGATTTTTTTAAGTAATACCTTCTCAATCTATTACACAAAATTGTAAATATATCTTTATAAAATTGCGAATGTATTTATTTATTTTTATTTATAAGACTTTATTGTACATTAAAGGAGATAGTAAAAATACAGTTTAAAACAATATAGGTATAAGGGCGGCCTTCACATAAACTGGTGTAAGAATATTAACGTATTGTGTTTTGTTATTTGAATAGATTCAAGGACTACGGGACTAATTTTAAAAACTTTTCACTAGAAAGCTACGTTATTCCTGAGTGACATAGACTACTTTTTATCCCGGAAAATTAATCATTTCCCTCGGGAATGTTGAACATTTACAGATATCCGAACTGCGCGCGGGTGAAAGCCGTGCCATAGGCCGGTAGGCTAATTACGTGACTATGTTACCAACAACTCTCTGATTTGAATGATTGAAATTGTGTCTTTTGCGATTACGTATGATTGCAATAGAACTTAAATACTGAAATAGCGAATTGCAAAAGTTTACATAAATTTCAATAACTGAAATCAGAGAATTGTTGGCAAAAGCATTACATAATTAGTCTATTCGCACGAAATCGTGTGGTTTCCTCCATGATCGACTACATCCCATCCCTACCGCCACATCCGCGCATCCGCGCATCCGGCAGGCGGCAGGCGGCTGCCTCCGCTTTAATTATAAACTGTGTACCTCCGCCGCCTCCGCCGCTCCTGATTAATCGGCGCGGAGTTTATCTCTTTGATCGAATCATTCGTTTAATTGGAAGTCATTTTTAAGGGTCCTTTCGGTGCCGGAATACCTGAAGTAGTGATGTTCGCTTAGTAAATGTGGGGTGGAAAATTTTAGCTTTGTTTTCTTGTTTGGCTTGTAGCGATAGTTATTGACAGTTTGCATTTTAACTGTGTTTTAATAAATTTGCTCTTGACAGCTGTAATATATCTTAGATGAAATGCGAAGATGAAGATTGACGATGGCGTGAGCTTACCCAGAATTTGTCTTATAATTTTAAACGCTAGAGATACCTGGTTCGAATCCCACTGCCGCCATGTGCCAATTACTCTTTTCTGAGTTATGTACATTAATTGAATACTAACCGATGCTGTGACGGTGAGGGAAAACATCGTAATGAAACCTGCTCAGGCGACTGAATGTGTAACCGTGATCCAACCTGGTCAGGTTAGGAGGTTACGGAGGTCAGATGGCAGTTGCTCCACTGATCTGCCAAATTTTGGATTATGGTGAAATCGGACACCGGGTCGTCGTGCGCGTGTGCACAACCGGGATATTAACGCCAAAATGAGTATTATTAAATACTTTTGTGTTATATTAAATTCACTGTGAAAAACAGACGCAGATAGGGAATTCCACTCTGGCAATATTACTGCGAAAAATACTTGTAAATTGAACTTCGCGTCCGAGTTTTATTCAGGGAGTATGAAACTTTATAAATTATAGCGTATTTTTATTTCTGACAGCTACGAATGTTTTGCCGACGTAAACACATCGCTTCCTTCCTAGACCGTGGATCGTTTCTATGTTGCAGTTTCGCTGTCAAAGACGAGGCGAAAACCGAGCGAAGTGGACCAAAAGGAGTAGGAAGGCGGATTATTGGCCCTTGCGTGCTGCGCAGAAGCGCAAAACGGATTTAACGCGAGATGATGAGGATAATTTTCGCTGTCAAAGGCATATGCTGTAGCGACTGCTATCAATGCACTATAAATAAAGAAACTTTAACGCTAGTCATACTTGAATATGATTTGAATGCTGGAAGGACGTGAAGGAAAAAGTGAGCGCCGGGGATTATGGAGAGATGAAGAGGTTCGCAGACAGGAGAGAAGAGTGGCGATTGCTCCACCGACAAGAGTCATACTCTTAAATATATGATGATGATGATGAGGACTCTGTCAAGCCTGAGGGGTCCGCCTGGGTGAGTACCACCGCCTTATCTATTTCTGCCGCCAGGAAATAATGCTTGCATTGTTTTGTTCCGGTTCGAAGGATAGATATATGATGAACGCTAGTCATAAGCTGCAATAACTTTTTAATCTCTTTCGTCCGATAACTGGTATGATTCTCAATTTTAAGGGCTCAGTAAAATTCATGCTGTCACTTTTAAATCTTTGATTGGTCGCATCGTCACTTACCAACAAGTCAAATGCCTGTCTAGTCTAAAAAAAAATCTTTATCATTCAAAACGGAGAGCATGATATCTATGAGCCCTTAAAATTAAGAGACATACAAGTATTAGGACATTAGGTAATTGGGAATAGGTAATCTCATATTGAGCTACTGGGTCGAGAAATACTCTTACAAAAGAATAGGGGCCTACCTAATTTGTCGTCAATAGAAACAAAGGCATGACTGAACGTCTGTCGGTTCGCACAAAGCCCGTGTGGCCGTCGCTTCACATCAATTACCGACGCATTGGGGAGTGAAAACGAGGGGGAAGGGGGGGGGGGGGGGGGGGAGCTAGTACGACTTTACCGGACATGCCTTCGGGTGTATGTAATAGGAAATCCCAAATCATGGCGCTAGGAAGGCGCAAAAAAAATCAAACACAAACCCCTGTTTTTTTGTTGTAATGATGGATGATAGTAAACATTTTTGTTATTTGTTAAACCTGCACAGGGAGCTATTTGAAACTCTGTTTGTATCTCAATGGCCATATGAAAGTCGTATTCCGTGTGACCGAAAACTTAAGTTCATGACATTTCAGCAGTTGCAATATTCAGTGATCACTTTACAGTATAGCGAAAAATTACTATATGTAAGCACTATATGTAGGTGAACGCATTGTACGAAGAGGGCGAAAACCTATTCTCCACCGAGAACCAATTCGTTCACGCGAAGAGAAACACCGATCAAAAAACTACTTGAGCTCCAACAGAACTCCAACCCGCGCCACTGTGGAAAGCCAATCATGAATATTGATTCAAAAATCGTTCCGCTCTTGAATCAATTAGAATATTTGCTTTTGGAACGTGGTGACGGGGCGTAATGAAGCATGCAGGTGCAGGGTTGGGAGGGGGGGGAGGGGTTGTAAGGGGGTAATGGACGCTGCAACTCTCGCCCGATACATTAATACATTAAATAAACAGCACGCCGAAGCGCAAGTCGTCAATTTGCATTAAAATCGTCGGAGATTAATGCAAAAATATTCAGTCGGCGCCGAACTGAGCTAAGGACAAATTGATTCGCTTCCGATTGCTGGCTGCAGCTGCAGCCGGGACGGGGTTCGATGTTCGTGTTCATTTTTAAATCAACTCTCTATGGAATAGTGCTTGATAGCGTCTGGTTCGGAGAATGTACTCTGTATTAAGTTTACCTGAGTGAATGTAGAAGAGGCGTAGTGATGGTATTACCTTTATTTAAATTAGTATAGACTAGGTATAAATTGGTTTTCGAGCTAAACGAATGCAAGGATCGATTCTACTCGAATTAAATTACATTTGTTAATTTGAGGTGAAAGCATTTTTTTACACTTTCATCGCACATATCATTGGGTTTGTTACCACGGATTTGTTTTTACCACGATATTTATATTTTTTGATAGTGAATATTCATGAAAGTCATATAATCTATATAAGCATTTTAAGCTAATGCATAGCTTTTATCGCGGGCTTTGAGCGCGGCGACCGAATCAAGAAATTCCGTATCGAAAAAAACCTAACACCCCCCACTCCGACCGGCACAACGGTGCGGCGTTGAAAGCCGTGCATCGTCTAACGTCGTTTCAGTTCGGCAGACTTCGGCACGGTGTTTGGTGCGTGCGACTAGACGTATGCGTGTAGACTAGCTGCTAACTGCTCATAACTGATTCTATCTCTTTTAGACACAATGCTAGGTGAGACAGCGTCCTTTTGTCATGGTGCTGCAGTTTCAAGGAACATCCCTCTCCATCTCAGAAAGTATCGGGATCCTTGGTGTCGACATATCAGACGACGTACGGTTCCGAAGTCACCTGGAGCGTAAGGCTAAACTAGCCTCGAAAAAACTTGGTGTGCTTAACCGGTCTAAGCGATACTTCACCCCAGAACAGCGCCTGTTGCTGTATAAGGCACAGGTGCGGCCACATATGGAGTATTGTTCCCATCTTTGGGCCGGGGAAACCGCCGACCTGCTTAATCACTTGGATTCTATACAGAGGCGCGCCGTACGAATTGTCGACGATACCATACTGACAGGCAAGTTAGAACCACTGGCTGAAGGGACTTTGACTCCCTGTGTGTGTTCTACCGGCTGTACAATGGGGAGTGTTCTGAGGAATTATTTGATCTGGTGCCCACAGCACAATTCCGCCATCGCACCACCCGCTGGGCTGGGTGCTCATCCCCATTCCGTGGACCCTCTAGTGGCGTCCACGCGAAGATTCGAAAGAACGTTTCTCGCTCGTACGATTCGAATGTGGAATGAGCTCCCAGCCACGGTGTTTCCTTTGGTCTATGACATGGGATCGTTCAAGAGGTATATTAGAGGTCTCCTTAGAGGCGGGCAACGCATTGGTAGCACCCCTGGTGATGCTGATGTCCATAGGCGGCGGTGACCACTTTCCATCAGGTGACCCGCATGCCTGTTTGTCTGCCGGTTAACATAAAAATAAATAAAAAATAAAGCGTGCTTTTTGGCCGCGTCCTCGAGTGAGTTCGAGCCCGCGACTAGTTGAACGTGTATGTATATGGCTAATATCAAAGAAAATAAAAATACTGCATAAATAAAATAAATAAATAATTATAATTGCATAAGTTGATAAAAAATGCTATGTAATAGCTTTACCGCGGCAGTCCCCGAGTGCCACACGTATTTTTATTTATTACAAGCAATTTGGCCGCTACCGCAGCGGGTGACGGCCGAAGATGGACCACCGTCATGTCCCGTCATGTCGATCTAATCGACATACACAGAAAAACGTTTGAAAACCCCCTACCAAGCTCACATTTTTCCAAAACTACAAAACCGATTTTAATGAATCAAAATTAAGAACCATCCTGATTAAGCTGGCTCTCAAATAAAGTAATCGGTCCGCATCCATCGAGACCGGGGTAAGAGCTACGATGCCACAGACAGACACACCTATACCCAGGTCCACAGATCCACCACCTACTTATTACACCCCACTTTTTTCGTCGGAGCTTAAAAAATGTGTTACAATTTAATCTTTATTCGTTAAAGTGGTAGATGGCGCGACTCGCGAAGTCTCGTTAGGGAGACGCGGTCTAATTGGACGGCTCCAACTGTGACAATCGGTGCACTTCGCTTGGAAGACTACATATGGCTTTTAATGTAAGAATCGGCTTCTATACATAGGATAAAACAAAGTCGCTTCCCGCCGTCTTTCCCTATGAATCTATATACGTAACTATGTATGATTAACTCTTTTTAAATACGCAACAAATTTTAATACGGTTTACAGCGATAGATAGAGGATTCAAGATTATAAGCGAGGAGATTATAAGCTAGAAAAGAAGGGTAGGTAGACGCGAACGAAGTCGCGCCGGGTCCACTGGTTAGTATAAAACAGACCTAGTTTTGTTACTTACACTCGCAAATACATGTCCAGTCACACCCTGGACACCCAGGACACAGAATATCAATAATAATGAAACAGAAGGAACTCACAAATACAATTAAGCAAATAGCAACTCTTCTGTCTGTGAATCAGTGTATTCACCTCGTGCAGATAAAAGGATGGAGTGAAAACCGCACTCTCATTTCGTTAGTGTCGTGCGGACAACTTCTTGAGAAGAGAAGTGATGTAGTTAGATTCAAGTATTCGATTCAAAGATTTATTTGAAAGAGATGGGTATCAGAGAATTCTTAGATTTAACGGTTGATGTATTCGTTTTGGGTCTGCCTTATCTTGGAAGTAGAACATGTAGAAGTAATGATTTTCAAAGTAAAAGTAACTAGAAACACGCCCCACTTTTGTATAGATAGGTAAAATTGTAGCCCCAAACTAAGCAAAGCCGTAAGTAGTACGGGTATAGATAGTATGGGTAGAAACGCCCAGATATAAACAGAAATTCAAAAATTCAATTTCTTCTCGGCACCATATCGAACCCGGTACTCTCTGCATAGCAGACCGGCATGGTGATTGCTGAACCACTGAGGTCATCTCGAACACGTAAATCTGGGTTAATACTACTTACGTATAGCCTAAGGTTGTAATGTATCACTTGCTAATACAAGCGACCCCCTCCCGCCCTAACGCTTAGGGAGGTTAGGTATCTTAACAATCATATGGTAGAAATTTCTAATTAGATAACTTTGAAGTTGGAGAGGCCACGTATCTTAACATGAATATGGCAGAAATTTGTAATTAAGATAACTCCACATTTACAAAACCCTCCAATAATGTGCAGGTTGCTCAAGTCCAGTGGACTGTTATGGGTTTTTGATGTAATGTGACCCATTTATTGTATCTATACACATGTGTTAGTCTTCTTTCAGTATCGGCCCCGCGCACCCTCCGAATTTGCCGGAAGTGCCTGCCGCCAGCCGCCATTACGACAATTATCCCAACTTCCGGGCCACGATCATCATTACGCTTCTTCACTCGCAATATAAATAAATATGTAACACGCCCTCGCTCAGACGGGTACAACACGTTATCACCATTATTAACGCGTCAATAGAATATAAATAACTCGCTATAGATGTTTTCCGTAAATAATGTGTATGCTCGTCGGTGGCCGAGCGATTAAGGTATCCGACTCGTAAGCGAGAGGTACTGGGTTCGAATCCCGGCTGCGGCCATGTACCAATGAGTCTTTTCTGAGTTTGACATTACTTGAATTCTAACCGATGCTCTTACCGTGAGGGAAAAAGGGAAAACATCGTGATGAAATCTGTAGCATGGTCACGGATGTCAGATAGCAGTTGCTCCTATAATTACCTGATCTGCCAAATCCTGGATGATAGTCAAGGCGGACTCCGGGTCCTCATACGCGAGAATACAACCAGGACATTAACGCCAATATTATTAAATGTGTAGGACGTAAGCGAGATAGATAGTTCACTCTTTATTGCACACAAAATTGAGAGGTACCGTGTTCGAAGTTTTTCTGAGTATTGTGCATTACTTTAACATTTAGTGCTTACCGGAACGAGAACATCGTGAGGAAACCTCCCTATTCAGGCGACTGAATGTGTAACCATGATCCGGCACGGTCAAATGACGGTCGCTCTACTGACCTATGTAATTCCCAGTAATTACTCATTAAGGTCATCTTAAAGGCGGCCTCGGGCTCTCTCATGCGAGTGCACAAACGAGATATTGACGCGAGATGATGATGATTATTATTGATGGCTACTATTATTAATACGATTTGACAATGTTGAACTACGCAACGCAACAAGCGATAATGCATTGGTAACTCCCCCTGGTGTTGCTGATATCCATAGGTGCTGGTGACCACTTTCCATTAGGCGGCCCGCTTGCCTGTTTGTCTGCCGTAAAACATATAAAAATACATTTAGAATAACTAAAATTGCAGTTCGAAGTGTAATATTACGGCCGTGTCGCGGATTCCAGTCAGTATTTCAAAACGGCGGATCATCCGCTAAACCGCTTAAATATCCGCCCAGACTCCGGCTCGCTGCATTCAGCGCTGCAACGGCTCAAACCACATAACGCCCACAATATTCGCCCATACTTCGGCTCGCTGCATCCAGCGCTGCAGCGGCTCAAACCACATAGCGCGCACATCGCACGGTGCAATCGACCGTGGCAAATGCCGCGTCAACTAAATTCTACGTATTTCGTAAAATGAACATTATGCGGTTCTAATTCGAATGAGTGTAATGACGTTTTAATATGTAATTCTATGTTGTTTGTGTATTATGTTTAAGTTGTTTTATTAAATGATTCGCACTCCAGTTCAAACTGTTTGAGGCCAAGCGAATTAAATAAATAAGTGCGCATTTATTTGTAACACGGTTTAACATAGACGGATGCGTGAAGTGGTGTGTCGAGATGCGAACGTCGGTACTATTTCGAAACGGAGGATCATCGACTAAGTCGGCAAATCTGCAAATATCCGCCCAGACTCCGTCTAGCGCGGTGCAATCGACCGCCACAAATACCCAAATACCGCATCAACTGGAGTTGCCTGCGAGTGTGATCACCAAGCAGTATCTAGTGCTCTTCGAGGCTTATGTGAAATGACTTTTAGTATTGTTTTTACCTCGATATTTTGACGCAGTTGAATGCGTCATGGTCACGAGTTGTGTAGTGAAAGTGTAGTGAATAACCACGAAAGTCTTAAGACCTATGAAATGAACTTTCTAGGCAAACTCGATTTTCACTTGCCACCAGCACTCGTACAACGGGCTTTAAGAGCGAGATAACTGAACCTAGCCTTTTTACGTTCACGAATACGAGACACAAAGCCCGTCAGGGTAAGCATACAGGCGCGTGAGCGACAAGCGAGAGAAGGCACGAAATAATTCTGTAATCTCTTTCATCGTAGTATTGAGAGAAGAAAATAAAGGCTGCCTCGCGACGCGAGCTCGCAACCTACCCGTACAGGTGAGTTAAATAATTACAAACCAAAACGCGCTTAAATCAGCAAACTCCCATTGCGAAATCCGAACAGACAGCCGTGTCTCACCCCATCAATAATGGACCGCGTTTGTCCTTTTAATTATTTGTCGCGCCGCCGGTGTGTTATTTCCCCGCGGGCCGCGCCCTGAATTTATAAACCTAATTTGCGTTTGAAATGTGCACACTCACTTATTAATGGAGCGTTTTGGGCTGCAGGCTCAGCCAAATTGGCCGGGTTAATGTGCAAACGCAGATAAATGTTTTCACACGTCAGTTTCATGTGTCCTTCACGCGTTGCTGGGCGGCTCCGATCGATGGTGTATTGTTATCGTCGTTACCGACGAATGTCGTTACAGCAATTTGTGTTTCGCTGACTGACAGGTGGTGGTCATGTTGGCGTTAATGTCCCGGTTGTGCTTGAGAGCCCGCGGTCCGCCTTGACAATGATACAGGATTTGATAGATCAGGTAATTACAGTGGAGTGACGCCATCTGACCTCCGTGACCGTGACTCTGTTAACAAGCGAATCGAACCTGACCAGATTTGATAATGATTACACATTCAGTCGCATGAATGTGCAGGTTTCATCGCATCGGCAGCATCGGTTAATGTTCAAGTAATGTACATTACTCAAAAGAGTCATTGGGTAGGGTACAAGTCGGACACTCTCTGACCGACAGGTGACTAAGTAGTAACTTAAATCGTCATTCCTACGAAATGGCGTTGTGGTCGATGCTCTACACCACACAGTTCGAATACTCTTCGAATTTCAAACTGAAACACTTACCCATAATTCCTTCCTACTTCTGAGAAACGGTGGCTAGAAAGTAATCGCTCCGGTGGAGTCTCGAATAAAACAATATTGTGTTAGGATCGGATAACTCTATTAGAAGACGATGCTGGCGGGGCGCGGGGGGCGGGGGGGACGCGGCGCCTCTCGGCCGTATGCTAATCTCGAGAAGGAAAGAGAACTTAGTTTTGCTTACAGGAATCGGTGTAAAACTTTGACTGACTATTTACATTTAAAACTAGCGACACGCCCCGGCTTCGCACGGGCAATAAAAAAAAATTAGCTTTGCGTTATTGTCCCGGTTGTGCTCTCGCCACGCGGGGTCCGCCGTGACCATGGGATTTGGCAGATCAGGTAATTACAGTGGAGCGAATGCCATCTGACCTCCGAGACCCTGTTACCAGGGGAACCTGACCAGATTGGATAATGGTTACACATTCAGTCGCCTGAATGTGCAGGTTTCATCACGATGTGTTCCCTCACCGTAAGAGCATCGGTTGTATGTTACTCAGAAAAGAGTCATTGGTACATGGCCGAAGCGGGATTTGAACCCGGTACCTCTCGCTTATGAGTCGGATACGCTAACCGCTCGGCCACCGACGCTCCTAAACACGTTTCGGACGGGCAGTAATGTTACTAAATTATACACGTAAACCTGAAGCCATGCGTACCTGTAAATGGGCCCACAGAATACCAACGCTGTGGGGCGCTTCTTGCGCCTCGCAGCACATGCTGAGTGGTTACCAATTATGCTGGCCGACAATGGCATGGCAAAATATGGCAAATATATAACTGTTATTATGTCGTGGTGTGCTATGTGTGATAAATGTTTTTTCTTTCTTGAAAACCTTCCTCATGAATCACTCTGTCTATTGGTGAAAATCTCATGAAAATCCGTTCTTTAGTTTTTTAATTTATCGAGAAAAAAATTGGTGAAAAAGTGTAACAGTACCGTCTCTGCCTTGCCGGGAAAAAGGCGCAAGGAAATTTCATACACCGGTTGTATGGAATAGAAATTCCGCAAACTTTCCCGCTGTGGAGCAAACTGACTTTTCAGTTAGTTAGGTTAGGAACTCTAGGCCTCCTCTATGCATGCTCTAGATGTGCACAATCAGTTTGCACCCAGAAACTTCAAATGGGGAGATCCAAGGTGCCTGGTTTTTTGCAACTGGGTTTATTAGCCGTCCAAATTATCTCGATTATATAAAAATCGCCCATGTCCCCTTTTTTTGCTACTATACAGGTTTATTATGTATGCATAGTCGCACAATTTTAACGCAATATCTACGTAGATAGCCACAAAGCTGTGACCAGACGAACCGTGTCAAGATGCAATGAGCCAGAAATTATAGAAACAGGAGGACCTTACCAGGGCGATCTGGGTTATAGGGGCCGGTGGCCGCGCTATCGATTCCCGCGACGCGCAGACGCTAGACTGGCTAGCCCTAGGTGCACTGGCTTTGTCAACAGATCGACAGTTTTGTTAGCAGGCTACGATGTACGGTCAAGACGTGGATGGGCGACTCCCGGGATTCGGTCGGGAAAGGCTTGCGGTCTGACTGAAAGCGTACTAAACTAGTGGAATAATGCCTACCCCTAAAAACCTCTAAAGAAAAAGGCGTTACGTTATGTATCTGCACATACTCGTAGTATAAAACATGTCGCTTCCCGCCGTCTGTCCCTATGTATCTATATACGCTTAGATCTTCTAAACTACGCAACAGATTTTAATGCGGTTTTCAACAGTAGATAGAGTGATTTAAGAGGAAGGTTTATAAGTAAGGTATGCGAACGAAGTCGCGCCAGGTTCACTAGTTTATTTATATTTACTGAAGATGCTTCTTTAAGTGTGAATCGGGACTGGTACGGGTACCGTCGTCGTATCTGTTTCTGCCGTAGCAACAATGTTTGCGACGACCAATCTAGACAGTAAGAGAAAAGCTAGGTGTAAGATAGCTTCTTATTATTTCTATGATATGCTTAGTCCTTTTGGTACTAACGCTCTGTAGTTCAGATGAAAACTTAAAAGAGGCTTATTATAGTTATCACTTTCTCAAGTCAGCTTCCACCACATGGGTATGTCTGCTAATTAGAGTGCAAAATTAAAATATTTAGTTTTTTACCAGCCGGCTTATACTTTTAGATATATACAAAGACAAATCTTTATTTGACAAATTAAAAATTCAATTTACAAAAAAGCAAAGCAGGGGGTTTGTACGAGCGTAATATTTGTGTATATATTTATTTATGACACAAGTATAACAAAGAAATTGTGAAGGTTCTTGTGTTCACAAAGAATACACGAATTCTAACAGCCGTCGCGTCTGGTATCTACATCGACATCGATCGGTAGCTTTACTTATCGTCGCACTCCGGTTTCCAAAGCCGGCACCGAGGCGGGAGCTCCACCGTTCTGGTGTTAAGCGTGCGATGGATGGCGAAGCTGGTAAATTGTCGCCGTGATAAGTCTGAGCTATGGACGATATCTGCGGTTTCGGGCGCAGTTATACAGCTACATGGAGTTATTAGAGCCCGTTTATAAGTTGCCGCTTACAAATCGCGTACGAATCGCGCCTGGACAGGAAACGCGCCTAAATCGCGCAGCCTACTAAATTATATGCTTATTTAGACAAATACAAGGCTAGAGAGAATAGGCTGCTTCTAGACAGGCATGCTCCATCTTCGACCGCATCGTCACTTACTACCAGATGAGATGAAGGTCAAATGCCTGGATAGTCTAATTAAAAAAATAAATTATCACATTATATTATTATATATTATATTATTATACAGCACCATCTAGCCCCAAAGTTAACAAAGCTTGTGTTACGGATGTTAGATAACTGATGAACTACATAATACTTTTTTGTTGGAAATACATACTTATTAAACATACTACACCCAGACCCGTAACAGCAATTAAAATTCATAATTAAAATTTCTGCTCGGCCGGAAATCGAACCCGGCACCTCTGCGTGGTGACCGGCATGTTAACCAGCTGAACCACTTAGGTCGTCAAAATCAGTTTAGGCGCGATTACTGAGTGGGAACTGCGCGATTGTTTACAGACAATAAAGGTAACCGGTAAGTCAATTGTCAAAGTGACAGTGACAAATAGTCCGCGGCGTTTGCTTTTTTTCCAATAGGCATTGGCAACTGGGCCATCAGCCATACGCGGCGTTTGCTTCTCGGACCGCACAGCAGATAACATCATCGGGCCCACATCGGGCTAAACAAACTGCCGCGCCTGGCTCGACGATGCCGTGGCGCATAGCATATTTTTGTAATTATAATTATGATTGTGGGCAGAGCATATAGATCGAAGAACAGATGGCCGATGGGGCAGCAAAGTTCTCGAGTGGCGACCACGTACCGGAAGACGCAGCCTAGGTAGGCCTTCCACAAGGACCGACGACCTGGTAAAGTTCGCAGGTATCAATTGGATGTGGAAGGCACAGGACCGGCCTTTGTGGAGATCTCTGGGGGAGGCCTATGCCCAGCAGTGGCTGTCATTCGGCTGATATGATGAATTGACACTCATAAGTGTGTTATGTAAAATTAAAAGAAAAAATATAAGCTTTATTATAATATGTATTATAATATACATATATTATATTATTATTATATGTTTAAGTATTTTAGTATGTATTCTATATCGCGCACGTCGATCTGCTTTACTTATCACATCTCTCTTCTATAGGCCTGCTGGAAGAAATTTATTTTAGAAATAAGTAGTGCCTGTTGTGTCGTCTATATGTATGATGTTTCTCTGTGTATTTTACTGTGTGCAATAAACTGTTAAATAATAATAATAATAATAATAAAAGCTTTCTACAATTACTATAGAAACAAAAATTGCAAAAACATTTCAAACAAATCGCGCAGAAATCGCGTACGTCTCTACGGCTCTTACGCTTGTTAATATAATAACTGTAATCATTCTATAAACGGTGGCACTGTTACTGAACAGCTTTCTCAGAAACCAGGTGTATCGTGTAGTGGGGTATTAACCTGGTGTACAACTACGTAAACAGTACCGGTCGTCGAACCGGTGTGAGGTTACAGGTCTGTTAAAGGTTTTATATTACTGTTACAGGTCTGTTATAGTTCTTTTATTTGATATTGTTGTTGATAGTCATGCTACGCTACCGTTCCCTATGTCGTGAGTATATATATATCAATACATAGTATAAAACAAAGTCGCATCTCTATGTACGTATCTATGTTTGCTTAGATCTTTAAACTACGCAACAGATTTTAATGCGGTTTTTAATAATAGATACAGAGATTCAAGAGAAAGGTTTATAAACAAGAAAAGAGGGTAAGGTAAGTGTATGAAAATAGATGAAACCACATCCAAATCGGTCCCTCCATTCTGAAGCCACGACGCCACAAACACACACATAGATCCCCCCCCTCTTTTACCCTCGAGAGTAAAAAAAACCTCATGGCGGCGACGTTACACGAGACTTCGAGTCCGTCTTTCGCTAGCTGGTTGCGCCATGCATCACGCCGGCACAAAGACATGAATAAAGCCACACGAGTCGCAGAAAGCCCCATTGTCGGCGGCAGATAAGCAAAAAAGAAACATAAATCAACACGGTGAACGGTCGAGGCCGTCTCGGGGTCATTATTTAGCCGACCGCGCGGGTAATTGGCGTCGCACACTGACCGCTTACGGAGTGGAGGGTCCAAGTGTACCGGAGGACTATTCCGTGGGATGAGTCCGAACTGAGGCTCGGTCATACCGACAACTGGTACGTACTTGTACGCTCGTGTTTAAAAGTGCATGAGCGCCTTAAATTTCATATTCCTGTGCAGCTGTTAAAATGTTTTATAGCATGTACCGTACTGGTCGAAAGGGAATTAAGTAGAAAACGTTGGAAAATGAAAATAATATCAAATGAAAGTACATACAATGAGTATTATTTTATCTCTAACATACTAATACCATAATCGGCACGCAGGCAATCTACCTGATGGAAAGTGGTCACCGCTGCCAAAAGTTATTAGTATCGCCAATGCGTTGCCCACATGTTAATGGTAAATGATAGGACAGCGACCTTGGCCGACCTTGTAATATTATTAATCCGTATACGGTTACAAAGTCCCCCGCCGCATCTGTCTGAAACTACTTTACCGATTTAGAAAGTTCATTTACCAAGGAAGCTGCGGTTTTCCCGGGGATCAGGTACTTCATGTCCCGGAAAGTATCAGAATCCCGCGTGATAGTCGAATATTACACCGAAAGCTTTGTTCTTTATTACAATATAAAAAAATATTGTATGATATCCTAAGTGCGAAGTCTTGCCGTTTACACTAACATTATCATTGTTTAGTTGTTAAGTTTGAGTGATGGTAGAATTAGATTTATTTTTTAATTAAGCGCGATCGATTCTATTGTGAACGTAAGTTTGCCTGTTATTGGATTTACATTTAAGTGTTAAAGATCTTTCATGTATTTTTTCAATGTAACAAAAAGTGTAAATCTGTTGGCAAATAAAATAAATCAATAAAAAGCTACTGATTGATTGCAAGTGAAAATCGAGAGCCGCCATCTTTACATGTCATCCAGCAAATCGGGGTACAAGGACCGGAGCCATTTTTGCACCTAACAAACAAATGCTTAGTGACAAAAACAAGGCACATCCTGACGATCTCATAAAGGAAGACTCTTAATAGCCCTACCACAGTAAAATTTTGTATCTACGGACTGCCTGATGATTCGATTATACATACATACATACATACATACATACACACTCCCGTATCCAATAGTAGGCAGAGACTATCGCGTGCCACAAGCTACGATCCTGACACACCTCTCTCTTCCACATTCATACATCTTCATGATACGATTGTAATAACACATAATAACATTCCCTTTTTACATAAATTCACGTGGTAAAATAATCTGATCCGCTCGCCCATTCTGCTAAGTGCGTTCGCTGGCGCTGGCGGTAAACGTTCCGCGCCTACATTAGCCGGTGACTGGCTACAGCGGGGGCACAGTGCAGACGATATGCAGCATCACAATTTGTAGATGAGCACCTAAATAGAGAGACTTAGCCTAGAGCGTTTGGGTAGTGAATTTGAGGAAGTGCTGTCCGAGGTACACAGTCCAGTGACGTATATACACGTCTATCGTATATGACGTATATACATTATCTAGCCCAACGACGGCGTCGCTGTTTTATAATATTGCCGTAAAATTATATTGCAATTGGTTTCTCGTACGTTAATCTATTGTTGATAATAAATTAAAATTCGCCATTCTTATCAATGGTCAGTTATAGACAGAGACACACAGAGTTTTAATTAATGACTAACATTGACAAGCGTTTCAGAATCTGGTAGTTAGTTCACGTTTTGATCACCTGGTCAGATAAGCGTCTCTAGTTATATGGTATGTGTACTGCTACAAACGTTTAAAAAATATTATTTGTAAGACGGTAAGAATGAGACTATCGAGTGCCACAAGCTACGACCCTGACACAAATCTTTTGCCTCTTCCACATTCAGAAATATTTTAACATATTTATGCCCGTTGGGGTCGAATTTTATTCAGCATATTATATCTGTGTGTGCGTTTTATATAATTATGCGTATATGCCCATAGACTAGAAAACTAGCCACATCCTCCAGCTACCCACCTTCTTATGCTGTGTATTTTATTTATTTATTTATTTTAATTTACTTCCAGGTCCCTGCCGTTGCTCTCTGAAAGTCCACCGCACTGTGCCCCGAGAGCGTGTCTTCCCGAATCTCTTTCCGCGCCATAAAGCGCGCCACACAAATGAAATTATCTGCGGCCGTTACGTGGCACGTAATTGTGACGTCACGGCGACGCGACGCGGTAATGCTACGCGCCGTAGCGCCTGTGCTACAAGCCGTAGCGCTCGTGCTACGCGTTGCGCTTTGGCATCGAAGAACAATACACTCTTGTCATTAGTTCCAACTAGTATGTTGCGATCACTATGTTGTGCTAGGCACTATGGATGGATGGTCATCTGGTTATCTTGGCGTTTATTCAAAATTCAAAATTCAAAATTACTTTATTGAGTAGGATATTACATATCTCTTTCAATCGTCAAAGAGGAGGGGGTACGAAATTAGGAAGGAAACACACACTGATATGTCGGCCGCCCCATGGCCGCAGCACACCCACCCCCTGCCGACAACGGCCGGACCATGTCCGACAATACCAGTGATAGGTAGCTGCTCCCACCCTACCCTTACCCTGCCCGTAGCCTACCCCTATCCTACCCTACCCACCCCTACCCCGGCCTACCCCTTAACCTAACCTAACCCTACCCCTACTTTCCCCTATCTTATTCTACGCCATCCCTACCGCAGTCCGCACAGAGTAGACGCCCCCCAGCCCCGCTACGACCAAAAGACACCGTGTGTGGGAAGGGAAGGAATGTTAACGCCGCTTCCTAGGTGGTCCTCCGTGGTAAAGAAACGGCAACAAACCCACAGAGCCTAAGTTAATTAATTTTTTTTTTTGAAGTGTCTTATATACTAATACATTATATTTACATACTAATTTTAACTAAATTAAAACCTGTTTAAAACTGCAGTTCAGTTCCATGGACTTTTGTCATTCACATATTCAGGTATACTATAATAACTTTTTTGACATAATTTATTTTTTATAGTGGCTTTAAATTTATTCAATGGTAAATTCTGTATATCTGTTGGGACCTTATTATTAAAGCGTACACATTGACCCATAAATGATTTGTGGACTTTGGCCAGACGACAAGAACTAGTAACAAGTTTATCTTTATTTCTAGTATTCCTATTACGAACATCACTATTCTTCATAAACAAGTGTATATTTTTATGAACATAGATCAAGTTCTCATAAATGTATTGTTATGGCATTGTCATAATGTCAATATTCTTGAATCTATCTCTGAGTGAAGTGAAGGTCCCAATTGGTAAATCGCGCGAATAGCCCTTTTCTGCAGAACAAATACATTATGCCAGTCGGCAGCGTGTCCCCACAGCAAAATGCCATAAGTCATAATACTGTGAAAATAACTAAAGTAAACTAATCCTGCTGTAGCCTCATCAGAATTGATTTGATTGATTTCCTGGTCATGTTTTCGCGCGAGGGAATGGGGTCAGCCTTGACCGTGAACCAGGATTTGGCAGATCAGGTAATTACAGTAGAGCGACTGCCATCTGACCTTCGTGACAGGAACAGGGAAACCGGACACATCGTTATACATAGTTACACATCCGATAATGTATATTATGCTCTATTATTTTCTATAATTTTGTTGTATGAATCGTAGACCAATTGTTTTTGTTCAGGTAGGGAGGCACGCTGTCCATTGTCGTCGTAATAGTGGGGGCTAAACGAGAAAGCGAGTCAACTGATGGTAAGTGATCACGACCTCCTTAAGAAGAATGTTTCCCGAGCGAGCTCCATACGAACGTAGTTTCACCATATTTTCAATATTACGCCAATGCGGCTTTAAGATTTTCATACACATTTCTTGCCTTTGGTAATAAAAGTTCCACCTATAAACGATAAATTTGAACAAAAATCTGACAAACCACAAGAATAGATATTGGTTCCTGGATTACGTCAACAAAATAGCGTGAAATTGAAAATATGGTCAAACTACGTCTATATGGAAACACTCCAATTAAATGTTAGCTCGCAACTCCAACAGTCGCCCATAACAGCCATGAGTTTATGAAGTTTAACGTTGAGCCCAACAAAAGTACTTTAGGTCCCAAAAAGTGGAACCATTTATTTCCTAAAGGAACGTTCCGCGTCGCTCACGCCCGATTATTTTCATATTTCTCGTAAAACATGTTTCGAGTCACGGCGTATTGGCAAATTGGTCTGCGACTCGTAAAGCTGTCTAGTTAAGGAGTTTTAATGTAATAAAAAATTTAGCAGCGGGTCGGTGGCAAGGGCGGGCTCGGGCGGGACGCGGGTGAGACGCGGGCGGGACGAGAGCGGGACGGCGTTGGTACAAATTGCGATTTCGACAGTAGCAGGCGCTCGCGGCAACTCTTCGCAACTCGGTAAACAACTTATTGGTTTCGAGCAGAGTTATGTTCGCGGGCTCGTTTGGTAGAGACCGCTTATTAAGATGCGCTACTCCGACTGGTCAGTTGTTTTTTAGTTCTTGTCTAGTAAGTAGTAAAAAGGAATAGGCGTTTGACCCCATCTCTGTTGATGGGAAGCGACGATGCGGTTGGGGGTGGAGCATGGCTGTCTTACTTACTGTATATCACTACATGGTTTAAAACAAAGTCCCACGCCGCGTCTGTCAGTCTGTTCGAAATAAACCCAAAAAGTTCTGAATGGATTGTATTGCGATTTTCACCAATTCATGGGGAAGGTTTAGGTGTATAATTTGTTAAGGTGCGAAAGGTTCTACTCGTGCGAAGCCGGAAAAACGAAGGAGGAAATAAATAAATACGTAAAGTTACGCCTTTTCGTAGGGGTAGGCTGACTTGATACGGTCCTGCATTGTTTGCAATTGATACACTCTGAGGCGCTATTCTTGCCAGATTATCCTTGAGCACGACCGTTGCCAATTAGGACAGCGCTTAAAACTACTGATTTCGGAAATTCTTACAATAATAGAAAGCTACCATATCTAGAAGAAGTAGCCGGGAGATCTAGTAATAAACATACACAACAAATTTTAAACACTAAAGCCAAGAAATTTAGAAATTATTAAAGAAGTGGACAACATAACATTCTTAGGTTTCATCTTGGATAAAACTTGCAACTGGAAAGCATATGTTGACAAGGTGTGATAAACACAACAAATACGTTGTTGTGCTATACTCTCTTAGAAAATCTTCAATGTTTAGTACCATACTGACAGCATACTGCGGTAACGTTGACTCTACACTGAGGTACGGTTTGATTTTATGGGAAAATTCTACATATTTCAATAGAACAATTATTGCTCAAAAGAAATGTTTGCGTGCAATATGCGGATTGCTGCCCTGGGAGTCGGGAAAAGAGGTTTTCAGAGAATTAGGTATTTTAACTTTACCATGTTTATATGATGCAGCGTGGGTACGCCTCTCACAGGGTGGACCGACGACCTGGTAAAGATTACAGGTACCAGCTGGATGCGGAAGGCACAGCAGCGGCCTTTGTGGAGATATCTGGGGGAGGCCTATGCCCAGCAGTGGGCGTCTTTCGGCTGATATGATGATGATGATGTTTATATAACTTTGAAACAGCAAAATTTTTAAAATGTATTTTAAATTTATTTACTACTGCCGCAAGAATATATCCAAGGTGTACTAGGAACAAGACGAAACTTGTTTATTCAAAGTGCCTGAAACAACATTACTGTAAAAATTGCCCAGCGATGTGTGCACTGCCTGAACGTCCAAAAGGTTTACCTGCTCAACTTTTCCAAAGGAAACTAAAAAGCTGGTTATTTGGAAAGACGTTTCAATCTGTAAACGAACTTTTACCGAATAGTTAAGATTAAATATTATAATGTTTAAAATTATCATGTAAGTAATGCAATTATACTTGACTTTTCATATCCGAAAGGTTGAGTATTTTTGGGAAGTAATCGTGACATATTTAACACCATTGTGGTACCAATACTCAGTTATACATAGTATAAAACAAAGTGGCTTCCCACCGTCTGTCCATGTGTATGTATGCTTAGATCTTTAAAACTACGCAACTGATTTTAATGCAGTTTTCAGCAATAGATAGAGTGATTAAAGAGGAAGGCTTATAACTAACAAAGTAGGTTAGGTAGGGGTAAAGTAGGTGTATGTGAACGAAGAAGCGCAGAGTAGATGAAAAAAAAAAAAAAAAAAAAAAGAGAACATGTAAAACGCTTAATACCTACTTCCACATTTAACGGTATGCTAACATTGTGAAAGGCAGTATCCGTTTCTTATCCAATAAACTGTCACTCTTCGTTTCTTTTCGGCGGAGGACAATTATATTTGTTGAACTCGCATATTTTTTTGGCCTTGGAAACGGAATCGCCTATTTCGGCTGGATCGTAAATGTGTAAGTAAAAGAAGTCTTTTACTTAATAAATTTAATCTTTATTTACATGCAAACTATATAAAAATTTACAAATCCATAAGATAATTAAGCATTAAATACATGTCATGTTAAATTAAAGTCAATAATAAATGTCAATGTAATTAAATACTAATTAATGGTATGGAGTCTTTTAATTACAGTTCAAAACATAAATGCGGGAATATAAAGTTTGTTATTTTTAATCTCCGACGAAAAAGAGGGATGTTGCAGTTTCGTAGTGTGCGACGTGTCTATATGTGTCTCTGTGGCATCTTAGCTCAGGAACGGATGGATCGATTTCGACGCGGTTTTCTTTATTTAAAAGATAATTTAATTAGATGGTTCTTAGCTTAGTTTCATTACAATCGGTTTAGTAGTTTAGCGAATATTTTAGTATAAGTAAACCCCGCTCTCCATCAGATGGAACGTCCGTCCGTGTGCCTCCCTAGGCAATAAAAAACAAACTTATTTGGGCGTTTTCCAACTTTCTCTATCGGTTAGATTATTTATTTATTTATTTATTTAACAGTTTATTGTACACAGGAAATACATAGCAAATAACAGGCAAAGTAATAAATGGCACAACAGGCGCTACTTATTTCTAAAGAAATCTCTCCCAGCAGGCCTTTGGGAGTGTGATGTGATCATGAGACGCCGATAGGACGTGCACAATATTACCTATCTAAATAGGCATATATATAAGTATATTTATTCTACTTACACACATAAGTATCTATAAATACATATATATATATACACGCATACATACATACATATCGACTTATAATACAATAATAATATATACTACATAATATACTACAATTATATTCATTTCGTCTATTAAAAAACAACATCACACAAACCCCGCTCAAACCTAACACAGTCTACAGCAAAGCAAGCGTCAGTTACGTGTTTTTAATATCCGTCAGCGAGCAAACACGTTCGCGAAATCAAATGCTGCTCGGGTTTCGTTTGAGTAGAATTTAATTTGTTATATTCCAACGCGCCTTTAATACGTGTTGTCTGTCTGCCATGAGCGTGGGTTTATAGCCTACACGGTACACGCGGTTGTTTGGTTCTTAGTCCGTGGTCGGGCGAGTCGGCGCGCCAGTGGCGGGAAACAGGCGCAGTGCAAACGGGCTACTATTTACTGCGAAATGAATGAAACTTGTTGTTGAAATATTACGGCGGGCCAGGCGCTCCCAGGAATGCCTTGAAAGGAGCTACGTAATTAAATTCGTAAATGGAGTTTACATTTGGAGCGACATTCCCTCACAGATTGCTTAACACTGAATCCTGGAAGGCGACTCAATCTTAGACCTACCAGTTAAGCCTGGTGCTAATGTTCGCCATGCTTGTTATGGCTTACCGAAACGGTTTCGTGCAAAACATTTATTCAAAGACTAATGGATTTAATGGCTTTGGATGAATGAAATGAAACATTCATTCAAAGTCAATGAGGATTGAATGGGTTTAAATAAATGAAATGAAACATTCATTCAAAAGTCAATGAGTGTATGAACTGAATCAGTGAATGAAATGAAACAATCATTCAAAGTCAATGAAGATTAAATGACTTTGAATAAAGCGCGAACGCATAACCGGGACATTAACGCCAAGATAAAGTAAGCAAGACCAATAATAGGTCTGAAGATTGTTGTCAACTCTATTTGGTTTGAGACAACGATACTCATATTATCAACCGTAAGGAGGCGTCAGTTGTCTTTCCTTCAGTATAGTTCCCTATTATCAACATTAGTTCCTTTTTACGCCACATTGCATCGACACGTATTTTCTACCGTCATGACACCACTATCGAGAGATGTACTCAGAGGCATAACACGGGAAAAATAAAATACAAATTCCATTAAAGGCTCGCGGGGTTCACCGAACGCCCGCAGGCTATTAATTCACTCGTAATGGCTGTAATCAATTCTGTAACACCCTAATATAGCCGACAAACAGATTTGGGTCCATTAAAATGGGTACTGTACCTATACAAGCGCTGAGTCGAAGTACATTCGAGAACGATCGTCCTAGCATAAACCAGTATAAAAGGAGCTAATATTGCTATGAGAGTCTATGGAGACGGTAGCTCATTTTAAACTGGTGATATAAGATCCTAACCGATTCCAGTATAAAAGGAGCTAACTTTGATATGAGCGTCTATAGACACGCTAGCTCATCTTAAACTGGTGTTTCGTAGCTCGATATACTATTTTCTGTACCCTCCTATACATTTGCAGAGATTTGCGTGTAAACTAGGGCCGCAGTGACAGCGTTGCGAGATCGATAACAAAAGCTAAGCAATACACGCTGATGTCGGTAACGAGATAGGTGACCATTTGAGGGCTTACTTTGAGGCCGATCGATCTTTAGCACCGCAACGAGCTTTCCGTTCGTTAGACGTGGTTTTCCGCTCGGCTCTGGGGCTCGATTTTTGAATCCTTCTAATGCCTGTATTTTCTACCTCTAGCAACATACTACAAGTGAAGAAGAGGTAGGTACATGTGAGCGGTCGCGTGGATGCGAGCGGTGGAAAAAAAGGGCCACTGATCTGAGCCTAATAAATAAATAATCTAATAAATAATCGTTTATTTACCATCTTACACAAAAAAAATGTAATAAAATAAATGTAACAGAATAAAAAAGAAAAAAATATACATATAAATACAAAACAAAAAAGAATAAATGGGCCCACAGAATACCAGCGCTGTGAGTCGTTTCTTGCGACTCACAGCAAATGGTACCCATTTACGCTGGCCGCCGCGGCACCAAAGGTGGCATGGGAGACTACGTATTGTTTTTATATTTCAAGTATTCATGTTTCCGTTATCTGTAATTGTAACTGTTATTGTGTTGTGGTGTGCTATGTGTAATAAATGAATTTTTTTTACTTTCTTTCTTTTTAACAGTCTCGGGAGCAGATACGTGTAACAGTATCTGTTAGAGAGAAATGTGGCATCGATGCTTGCACTTGTTCCATTTAGCCGTGAATGTCGTAGAAGGCAGGATTCTGGGCAATAAATCAAAATAACTGAAATGACGATGCTTGTTCAACCAGATGTTTACACATTGATCTAGTTTCTTTAGCTATTTATTATTATTATATACTTTATTGCACATGAAGTTAAAACATATATTACAAGAGGTTGTTTACAAAGGTGGGTAAGAGATCTCTTCCAGCCAACCCTACCTGGTGTGGAGAAAAGCAATAAACGGGGAAGCAGCAGAAAATGCGCACTACATTTCTAAATAAACTACGTTATATATGTACTTACCTATTATACATAAATACCTATAATAATATATAATACACTATTTAAATATATATTATAAATATTCTATAAAGCTAATCAAGAGGAGATAAAATATGCTCTTTTAGTCTTGACTTGAAAGTAGTTACTGTTTGACTGTCCCTAATATTAGCTCGCAAGTTGTTCCAGAGGTGGCTATGGAGTTATTTATTGTCAGATAACTCCATAGCCACCTCCATAGTACCTAGTTTTACACGTCTGCGCCTGCGCATTTTCGAGAAAAACAAATACTACCATAGATGAGAAATGTAATATAGAGTCATCTAGTGATCTGTACTATCATTGATCAATAATTTAATGCAGAAAATCGATGTCATCGTGTTAAGAGTAACATGGCGTGCTAGCGTGTTAAAAATGCTTTTCTTGTTTGGAATATCTGTAATCAACATAGGCGTCGCCCGAAGTTTAGAGTAATGCTGTCTCTCTTACTCTTACCTCCAATTCCTTACGCATGAACAGGACAGCTCCGAAATATGGACTAGAGTGTGCTATATAATAAGATATGATCAACGTAATCTTCGACGTGACACGAATCTAGCACAGTAGCTACACCAAGTAGGTTTGAGGTCTCGTGTCGAGCCATGTACAGAAGGCAGCATATCAACATACCCAGCACCAAACGAAAGTAGCCAGCGCAATTACAGGCATGAAGCATTTCATCCTCACAGTGGTAACATACCCGCGGATCTGCATTTTTCTTCATCATCATCATCATCATCACAGCCCATTACAGTCCACTGCAGGACTAAGGGCCTCTCCCAAGAAAGGGGAGGTTATTGCCATAATCTCCATGCTTGGAAGGTGGGTTGGAGATCGCAGTGTTGTAAATATAACAATGGAAAAAGCTGCTGCCCATTTTCCAGCCTACGGAGACTCTTAGATATTTTGCCTCGAAAAGATTAGTCGCCTTGTACGACACCCACGAGTGTAAGGGGTTGGTCCTGTGCTACTCTGCCGGACACCACACGGCCAGCATTTTTCTTACATACAACCTATTTTCGTATATAAGTGCATGACCGAAAATATTATGGGCGACAGTTACCATTAACCATCAGGTGGGTTGTCTGCTCGTTTGTCACTGAGTAGTATTTATACTATAATCTGACGATCTGGGTGGTTCAGTTGGTTAACATGCTACGTAGGGGTTCAGAATTCG
The DNA here is from genome assembly GCA_907269095.1 of Blastobasis adustella. Taxonomy (NCBI): domain Eukaryota; kingdom Metazoa; phylum Arthropoda; class Insecta; order Lepidoptera; family Blastobasidae; genus Blastobasis; species Blastobasis adustella. The sequence continues at coordinate 18,943,910 of OU026123.1, forward strand.
ATTCCCGGATTCGAGCAAAAATTTAAATGCTGAATTTTAATTTCTGTTGCGGGTCCGGCTGTAGTATGTATAATAACTATGTATTTTAAAAAGTATATAAATAGTTTATCAGTTATCCAACACCCACAACACAAGCTTTGCTTACCTTGAGGCTAGACAGCGCTGTGAAAATTTCTCCAAACATTTATTTATTTATTTAAACAAACTCGAGCCGCTGCCGCGTGTACCCCGCCTGGCATTATTCACGAGGCACATTTAGTGCTTCGTTTTATTCGGACATAAAGATTAGACGTAAGAGGTGCGCGCCCATTCCGCTCACTGCTATAAAACAGCTCCCAATTCGACAAATGAGCAATAAGAGCGGGCTACGACCCACGGCGCGGCGGTACAGGCGGCCGGATCACGTGTACACGTATGAGAGGCAGCGTATCGACCTACCCACTATCACTGTTTAACTTGGTGTCACTGTCAGTCACTGTGTGTCTTTTGACACCGCACCCTCCGAGAATGGGATAGATTTTAGCCGCACCATCTGGATGCCTGGCATTCAGGTAACCTTTAGCAAGTTGTGGAATGAGCTCCCTCGCGAAGTCTATCCTTTGCGCTATAACATGGGGGTTTTCAAAAGGTATTTCTACAGGTACCTCAAAGGCCGGCACCGTATCCGTTCTCTTTAGATTGCAGATGCCCTTGGATGACGGTGGCTTTCCATCAGGTGGGTAGTCCGTGTGACTCCCTAGGCAATAAAAAAATGGGATAGCATCACTATGGATGTCCGAACAAAGTAGAGATGGTCCAAAGGCTAAACATGGGAGGTTGTGGTCTATCTGGGCGCCTACTCTCGCGCTGAGACATTTCGAATTCGTCATAATTCCTAGCCGTAAATTTCTATTTAAAATGACACTCAAATTTATATTGTAGCCAAAAATCCTATTCTCAACAATCTCCGACACTCCTTTATTGTCGAAGGTCGTTTTCAGTGACATTGTTAATACAGATTTGTCGCTAGAGATAATGGTCGAGATAATGGTTGAATTCGAGATATCTAAGCATTCCAATATTCGAAACGATATTGAAGAAATTGAGATCGTCCGTTTGAATGTTACGAGCTTATAGAATGGTATATTATAATAGTTCTCCACCACAGATATCTATGCTCATATAAAGTTCCCTATTACCTAGATACTATCCTATCTCAACCTATTTTTTCCCGTGACTTCGTCCTTGCAAAATTTGACTATCACTACTGGACCCTTTTCTGAGGGCACCATTGCATTCCAGGATAATTTTAGCCCATGTGCTGTTCTGGGCTATAAGCTACCTACATTACTGCCTAAATTCAGAAGCAAAAAGCGCGACAGCAAATCAAAGTGGAATGTATTGCGGGAAGAATTTCTTATATTACTTAATCACTGTACTAGTCAATTATGCTTGACCAATATAAATGGGCCATGAAACATTGAAAACAACAAATGTAGCCAGAACCGCCGAATTCCCTCATCGATATAACTGTGACGTAGCAATCCAAAGACAATCCAAACTAGTTAATTAATTAGCGCGACTTCCGAGTCCATGTGGCTGTTAATGTCGGACCTCGGATTTGATATTCCGTAATGGCTGTCGGGTAGTGTGTCCGCAGTGTGCAAATTGGGCGGCGGTCATTAGCGGCTCGCTAGGGATGTGCTGATACGATAAAGTTTTTGAAATTTCGATGAAAAAAGAGGGGTGTAAGTTTGACATGTGTATCTGAATATCTAAGATATTTTTTTTTTTGTTTTTTTTTTTTGTTTATTATTAAATTGATTGACAATTAAAACAGATTTAACAATGATATTGTACCGGACTTAATATTCCGTAATGACTGTTGGGTAGTGTGTTCGCAGATGCCCATCTACGGTACGATAAGGTATTTTAAAAAGAGGGGTGTTATAAGTTAGTAAACTCTGTGGATCTGTCTATCTGTCTGTGGCATAGTAGCTGCCGAACGGATGGATTTCGATGCGGTTTTCTTTGTTTGAAAGCCAGTTTAATCGAGGTTCATTAAAATCAGTTTAGTAGTTTAGGAAATATTTGAGTATAAGTGTCCGACCAACGAACCGACAACCGAAGTAGACGACCTGAGTGGTTCAGTGGGCAACATGCCGGTCTGCCACGCAAGAGGTCCCGGGTTCGATTCCCGGTAGGACAGAAATTTAAAATGAGGATCTTAATTTCTGTTACGGGTCTAGGTGTTCTATGTATAACAAGTATGTATTTAAAAGTTTTAAATACATACCCCTTTGCTTAGTTTGGGGCTAGATGGCGCTGCTTGAATTTGTCCACGATTATTATTACTATAAGTATACTTGGTCGAGGGTTTTCCTGCATTTTCCTGTCGGTTTAGTTATTTTTAAGGACAAGCAACACTTATCTAACCGATGGATTACAAATTTACAAATCACAAATAAATTGCCGTTACAAATAAATGACTTTGAACTTTGAACTTTGGAAAAATGTCGGAAATCTTTGCTAAAAGACCTTTTCTATACTACTGAACCGATGACTGTTATAGTCATTTGTTCGTCAGTCGTTATGTTAGTTATACTCTTTTTTGTATGAATATTTTTGATTGTTGTGCCTTGTGTCTGAGTGGATTAAAGTGTTTTACTGTACTTACTTTAAAAATCTCATTGATAATAACAAGTGCTCTTATAAAATTTGAAAAATGTTTTCAATTCTCAAATAAAAAACTTGGCGAAATGGCACCCATCTAGATCTCAACATTTTGTCGGCGATGAACCTTGACGTAATTTATGGAATGATCGAATTTGGTCCCGTAGTTAGATTTAAAATGATTTGACTGTTTCACAAAGCTTACATTGGTTTACACGCGCACATTGCGATCTGGTAGTGACATGGATAGGGTGTCAGCCAGCGAATGGTGTAAACGCTGGAAGCCTTCCAGGCCAGAGTGAACAGGCTGTTCCTGGACGGGCATGCTCCATCTTCGGCCGCATCGTCACTTACCACTAGGTGAGCTGGCTGTCAAATGCCTAGCTAATCAATTTTTTTTTTAAATACTATGCTGTGACGAGCACGACATACGAGCAGACAATCCCTTTAATGGAAAACGTTGTAACTGTCGCCCATAACATCTAATTCATGCATTTACATTGCCGGCCACGAAAATGCAGAATCACAGGTGCGTTGTCACTGTGACAACTAAGATGAAATGCCTCATGCCTGTAATTGCGCTGGCTACCTTATCCTTCAAACCGGAACAACTATCCTGGCGGCAGAAATAGATAAGGCGGTGGTACTCACCCAGGTGGTCCCTCAGGCTTGACAGAGTCCTCATCATCATCATCATACATTTAAGAGTATGACTCTTGTCGGTGGAGCAATCGCCACTCTTCTCTCCTGTCTGCCAACCTCTTCATCTCTCAATAATCCCCGGCGCTCACTTTTTCCTTCACGTCTTTCCAATATTCAGATCTTGGACAGAGTCCTACCACCTAATAATTGAAATTTAAAAAAGCCTATGTTACTATATCGATACCGACGCTTTCGCACCCCTACCCAGCCCCACCCGCGCAGCCGGCGCCAGCGACTGATTAATCCCGGACGTCCGGCGACACCGGCCGCGCCCGCGACAAACAGCCTGATGACTTGAAAACTTAATCCTTTTGGAAGCGAATGTCTATTTCTTCGTGCTAATGTCCGGACGCCTCGTCCGGCCTAGGGATGGGCGAGGGGTGATACGTATTTGATCGTAATATGTAAAACGTCTCGATCCAATCTGTGGATATGGTACTGACTGAGTCGATCTGCGAAACATCGACTAACAATCTTATGAATAAATTAAAAATAAATAGAGCATTTTTTTCGAAGAATTTTATAGGCTGAAAATTATCGTTTGAGGAAAATAAAAACAGACATTTCTCTAATGAATTTCATTACAAATTTTGAAGTTTTTCCTATTAATTTTATGGTAGTGATTTCGTTTTAATTTTATCACAATATAGCCAAACTGCAACCAAGTTTTTAAAGGTTTAACTATCCGCAAAAAAAAATAGAACTGCTCGCGCAAAAAATATGAAAAATCCAATCTAACACAACCTTTGTAATTATTTGTGTATAGCTTTCTTATTTCGATCCAAAAATCACTGGATCGTATTTCCGATTCAATATTCAAATATCGATTCAACGCATCCCTAGTCCGCGTTCCATCCGCTCCCGCCAAAGCCCCACCCTTGTCCAGTTGAGGCGCAACTCGCGAACTCGCGATTTCAATTGCGCCGGAACTACGCTGCCATCTGGTATGACAGCGGCGTTTGGCAGCTACACAGAGACCCAGTAGCAGAGCATGGTACGGCAAGCAATTAGTTACAAATTAATTATTACCAACAGCTGAGGTGCGGGAGGAAACTTGTACTGTGTTCCGCAAAGTTGTCGTCGTTTTGATTTTAGATTTTTCTTCAAGCACGCTGTGTTTCGACAATAAAGTAGGTATCATAATCTTATCTGACCCAGTGGCTAAAGTTGTAACTAAGACGTGTCGCCATTGTAAAATGTCATGTCAATTACAATGACAGCGACGCTGTCACCAGGCCAGATCAGTTTATTGTTCTTCTTACGTGTTTTTTAATTTACAATCCTCATTTTTTACATAACGCATATGCAAAATCAGACGTGTTTTAAGAAAGTGATCGCCCTAGATTGTACTCTGTAACTCTGTAAAACTTCCAGACGGGAAAAGATAACTTCGGAAGCTGCCGTAGTTATCTTTTCCAGAAGTTTTAATTGATTCTGATATTGAATTGAGATAAAAAAAATTATGTGATGCCCATCGCCGCTCAAGGGGCCTCCAACGTGGCTTATGTCCACTGAATTGATAGGAACCAGGACCGGTTTTAGCCTTCCGGATAGGGTTGCCATACGTCCCGAAAAAGCGGGAATTGTCTCGCTATTTGAACAATATATTTATTTGTCGATCTGCTTTACTTATCACATCTCTCTTCTGTAGGCCTGCTGGAAGAAATTTCTTTTAGAAATAAGTAGTGCCTGTTGTGTCGTCTATATGTATGATGTTTTTCTATGTATTATACTGTGTGCAATAAACTGTTAAATAAATATTAATATAATACGTCCCGCAGAGTTGGAAAATATGTCCCGAATAGTCCGGATTTCTATGGGCGCAGAACAAAGTGCTTCTCTATTGCGCATGGAGCATTTTTATGACTATATCAAATCCAAAAGCACACTTTTGTAAGACATTCGTTCAAAGAAATAATACGAATAAATACAATACTACTGTAACTTTAATTATATTAATAAAAAGTCATTAATAATATAAAATTACATTAATTATTTATAATAATTATTATTTAAAATTAGTTACATGAAGTATTAATGTTTTTATTGTTATGAACTATAATTATTAATGAAATGTAATGAGAAACTTGAAATAACTTTTTTTTTTTAAATTAAAAATATATGTTGGTTTATTATTCGTCCCGATTTTACTTGACAAATTTCCGTCACGTAAAATCATTTGCAAGCACACAACAGTCATTTAACGGCAATTGGCAGGCAGGAAACAGGCATTTGCCCGTTTTCCCGCTTGTTTATATCGAGCATCCGATTTAAGTCACCTTTATGGCAACCCTACTTCCGTAGGGCGTAGTACTTTGTTCTCAGGTAGGTACTACAATATGTGTGTGAGTGTGTGGGTCACGTACAGTACAACAACATCAATTATAAATATACCTATTGTCGTACCTTGCCTGCTTCACTTTGTCTGCTTGTAGTATGGCGACCGTATTTTTGTAAAGCCCGTGTCTATAGGTACTATCTATATTTCTATACTTTATAAGTTTGTAAGTTAGTGAGTCTGTAAGTTTGTTTGTACATTGGGGGTAATCTCCGAAGCTACTGAACCGATTTTGAAAATTCTTTCACTAAAAAGAAGCTAAATTACTCCCCAGTATCAGAGGGTAGGAACTTTATATCCCGAAAGCATACTAGATAGTAGTAGATAGATAGAATAACTCTTTATTGCACACAAAATTACAACAAAAAATTTAACAACTCCAAAAAATTACAGAATTCTGTAGAATACTTGAATGTTTACAGAGATACGAACTGTGCGCGGGTAAAAAACGCGTCAGGCTAGAGCCGGATAAATAGTTAAAGTCTGGATGTATGCTTCTTCTGTGTACATCCCGCGCAGGGATAGTGATGTGACAGCATAACATACCAACAAATACGAAGAATTTGCTCTGGGTATTTCATTTTACATGGACCGGGTATGCCGTGCCCATTTTAAAACCCCGACGAAAAAAGGGTGTTATATGTTCAACGTGTACGTCTATGTCTCTGTGGCTCTTTGTATCTGTGTGTCTGTCTGTGGCATCGTAGCCCCCGAACGGATAGACCTATTGGATGCGGTCCAGTAGTAATAAAAATACAAACATACTTTTCTATTCAAAATATTACTATAGAAATATAGATGAAACTGTTACTGCAGTGTTACTACCGTAACTCGAAATATCTACGGTAAATTGAACAGCCAAGCGGAACAGGCAAAGTTAAATACGACCGTCAACCTAAGCTAACGGACTCTAGTTCGGGCTTATTGTCCGGCTGGCGTCATACACGAATTTATGCAGCCACAGTAAGGAAAAGCAGCAGTAAAACGACTTACAAGACATCACACACTTCCTGGATTAAAATCACACTTCCCGGAGTATTAGGAAGCTAAATTCTAAATATCAATTACGACCTACTACCATATTACTAGCTCGCAACAGTCCACTGCTGGACGTGAGCCTCCTTTACATCAGTCTGAGGGTTTTGCCTCGCTCCACGCTTAGCTTAATTTATATGATGACCGGTTTACAAGCGGTGACGTATTAACCGGTCCAAATTGTTGTGTTTGTGCATTCTTGTTGTTATTCTATGTCTATCGTGAATGATTACTGGTGCCCATGGACATTTGCAGCACCAGAAGAGTAGCATGCATTTATCTGTATGAAGCTTTTCTACTGCTCTCCGCCTGTTCTGTGACGCTATGTCACTGGCAGTTCGCGGCAAACTACAACAATTTCCGAGTCTCATCCGCCGACCTGCAACCTGTGATTTGTGAGACAACATTCGCTTCTCACAACTCTGTTGACTTGACATTGCATTAGAGGTTCTTGGTGCTAGTTGCATAATTAATAATGGCCATAAAAACGACTCTATAGAAAAGACAATAAAAAAAAATTAGTCAGAGCTTACGAGTAGGTATATTTTTTGACAGCTACCAAATTAGAGAGTAGTTTGTTGGCAGCACATGCTTAACAGAAATTTAGCTTCATAACTTCATGATTGATTTTAACAATATATTATAAGCAATTTCACTAACACAATATGGACTGTTAAAATTTTTATTTAAATTAATCTGAATTACATTACACACACGTAACTAAATAATAATCACATAAATGCCCAGGGGCACGCTATTAACATTTTACTCTTACCTAAAAGATACAACACAACGAACTCTGTTATCCAGGTGTAACAATACTTAGATATAGGCATGACTCATTTATCAACTGATTTAGATGAGAATTGGCGTGGAGGTAGTTCCGAGTTAAGACATAGGCTACTCTTGGATGTGATGTGAATATGATGTTCTGTTGAATTATATCGATGACCTGAGTGGCTCAGTGGTCAACATGCTGGTCTGCCATGCAAGAGGTCCCGGGTTCGATTCCCGGCCGGGCAGAAATTGAAATGATGAATTTTAATTTCTGTTACGAGTCTGGGTGTTCTATGTATAATAAGTATATATTTAAAAAAGTATTTAAGTAATATATCAGTAATCTAGTACAAATAGCACAAGCTTTGCTTAGTTTGGGGCTAGATGGCGCTGTGTGAATTTGTCCACGAATATTTTATTTATCTCACTAATATTAACCCCTTCGCGTGATAAAAGGCGACTAATATTTTAGAACCAGAGGTAAAGACTACGTAGTCAAGAAAATGGGTAACAGCTGTATCTTTTGTGTATTTTCAAAACTACACTAACTATATCCAGCATTGTTAAAACCTTCCATTAATATGGAGGTAATTAAGTCCACTGGAATATTAACAGCTCTGAAAACCTCGTTTGTGAATAGACTCAATGAAATTTTATGAGAGGTTCGACACAGCGGGTTAACCCGTTCGAATTGGAGCGGAGTGGAGTACCTTCACCTTACAGAATATCGCAGACAAACAATACTATTTAAAATCATACTGTGTGCCTGGCACCTGGCTTTGGCAGTAGAGGGACCTAGCATTGGTATATTTGCTGCCAGAGCAACGTGTCCGGAAGCCAACGTCATTAGTGATATCCCCGGCGTTCCTAATAACCATAGGCAAAGATGACCACTTTCTATCAGGTGACCCGCTTGCCTGTTTGCCTACCAAATGACATAGACACAGTCTCCATTAGTATGAAAAACATTGTTTTAAAAAACAATCAACAAACCAAACATTTGTTTTGTCAACTAGTATGGAGAAGGGCAGTGTTTCCTTTGGACTATGACATGGGATCGTTCAAGAGGTATATTAGAAGTCTCTTTAGAGGCGGGAAATGCATTGATAGCGCTACTAGTGTTGCTGGTGTCCATAAGCGGCGGTGACCACTTCCCATCAGGTGGCCCGCTTGCTTGTTTGTCAGCCGTATGAAAAAATTCAGTCCACTGTAATAAACCTGATCAATACCTATTTTTTTAGAACTAATTTCTTACACTGGCAACAGCAAGTAACAGCAACAGTAGCTCCCTCTTGACATTATCGACAGGCCTCATATATTCCTGAATTTAAATAAGAAATGAAGTCATGTATATACCAACGTGGTCGTGATGAATAGTTCAGTTTACAGCGATACGATCGATAGCGCGTCCTCGGCTGCAAATGGAACGGTCCCAGAGGCGCCTACTCTGTAAACCCGTACTACATTCATACTAATAATAGCTTAGAATTATAAAGAGGAAGTATATTTGCTTATTTGTAATCGATAGACTTTAAAACTAGGCGCTAAGGTTGAAAATACTTTTAAAGTCTTTTGGTTCCGGAATAACGGTAAATAGAAAGAAAAACATGTTATAATACGTGTGTATTTAAAAAGAAAGTATATAAGTAGTTTATCAGTTATCTAAGACCCATAAGCTTCGCTTGCTTTGGGGCTAGATGGCACTATGTGAGTTTGTCCAAGCATATTTTTTGTTATTATTTATCTTAAAATGTAGCTAAAATTCAAGAACTGTTAGAACCTAACCTAAGAACGTCCGTTTTCACTAAATTTAGGCGACTCTATATGTTCATGCCTAAATGTTTTATAATATTCCTAACAAGAAAAGGCATAGCGCTATAAACCGTGAAATCTAAACTGGCCTAAATTTTTTATGCTATACGGTAAGCAAACAGACAAGCCGGTCACCTGATGGAAAGTGGTCACCGCCTATGAACATCAGCAACACCAAGGGCGTCCCCAGTGCGTTATCCATCTCTTATGAGACCTCTAATATACCTCTTAAAGGATCCCATGTCAGAATCCGAACACTGGCTGGGAGATCATTCCACATTCGAATAGTACGAGCATGAAACATGGTTTGGAACCGTCGCGTGGACACTAACAAATGGTCTACGTAATGTGGACGAACACCTGAGGCCTGACAGAGTCCTAAAACCTATACAAATTAGAGAAAACCCTTAACAAACATCCAATAATGAACTGCTTCCAACAACTGCCACCATTGTAAATTACACCCTGGTTTTAATCATATTAACATTTACAGTTTACACATTCGCTTTAATAGCGTTAAGTACAATGTATATTAATTAATTAATGCTTTACGTGGGGCCGTTACCTAACGCTTGTTCATTTAATTATAATCATAACGGTATGTAGTTAATTGTGACAGGGGCGATGGGTGAGGGCCGAGGGGGGAAGGGGGCATTCGATACATTGGGACATGAATGCTAATGAAGCGGTGGGACCCAGCCAATGCTCATGAGGCTTCCGATATTTTGTGGTTCCGTTATGAATAGTATGGCTCTACTCTTTATAAATTAAAGATGGTAAAATTATTAGTGGTGTCCACTCACCGTCATGCCGTTTGATCTAGTGGCTTGATAAAATTGGGCTTGATCAATCATACTGATCCTAAACAGGCATGCTCCATCGGCCGCACTGTCCTTACCACCAGGTGAGATAGCAGACAAACGCTTGGCTAGTCTAATTTAAAAAAAACTGACCCTGTATGGGGAGAAAGGAAAGACATGCCACTTGCCGGACAATTCTGTGTGTGGAGTAAATCAAGCTTGATCAAGCCAATGGATCAAGCATGTCGAGGTTTTTCGTTTTTGTACAACTTTGTTGACAGTGTATGTGAAGGGAAAAAACTGAGAATGGTTACTAACTAACTTTAAATCGTAACAGATCCTAGACGGTCATTCTAAATGTTAGATGGCAAGAGAAACCAAAAGGTTTCAATACCTAGTCAACGATACCCCACATGACATCGTTAAGCGACTTTAATTTTTTGTTTTTCACGAAAATCTATATAGTAAGTGCCATACTGAATTTTGATCACTATCATGCCTTCAATGACACTCAATGAAAATCTGTTTGTGTGGTCTCTAGATGTTTGAACAAACATACGGAACAAAAATACATACATACGTACATAGGCTAATAAACACATTACCCACCTTTGCGTAGCTCAGTCGGGTAGAAATAATACTATAATACATCATCTACAGTCATGGTACAACCGGACCACCACTGCATGCTATCAGATCATAATGATTCAATATCAGCGTAATGCAATAATGCCTAAAACACATAAACAGAAATTACAAAAATGAAAGACGACACAGCAGGCACTACTTATTTCTAAGAAAAAATCTCTTCCAGCAGGCCTATAGAAGACGAGAAGAGAGACATGGTAGAGTATAGGGGATGAGACGTGCGCAATTGTAATAAAAAAAAATTATAAATAGGATACTAAATACACACAATAGTATAAATATATATAAATATACACATACACATATACATCTAGGTATCTTTGGCTCTCCGTGTCTGTCTGTGGTATCGAAGCTCCCGAACGGATACACCGATTTCGTTGCGTTTTTCTCTGTTAACGAGCCACTTTAATCCAGATGGTTCTTAGAATTGCATCATTAAAATCGCTTTGATAGTTTAGAAAATATTTGAGTTTAAGTAAATTTGGCCTGGGGTTATCCGACTTTTTGGAGGTTAGGTTATTGTCATGCCACTTGACAAGTCATATGATGATGAGTAGATTACACAGACAAACAGTCATAGTTTAATGTAATAAGATTCCTTTTTTACCTTTATTGGGACTCAAAAGAAAAATACAACTGATAACCTCGTAATACAGATGAAATTTCAGAATAAAAGCACGAACTGCGATGCTTTTCACAGGAGTAAAATCCAAGCAAAAAACTAAACATCGCCCCTGTAACTCCTGAATTTCATGCGACAATCCTCAACCCGTGAGCGTATATGCCGTGCAATTTAAAAGACAATAGGTACCCTACGAACGGCGGCGCGACTACCGGAAAACGAAAACGGAATTAAAATAATAAAAACATTTGTGAAATGGAGTGAAAATTTGAATCGGACGGGCGAGGCGGGAAAGTGCGCCTTGGGGCTCGGGCGCAGGGCGTGTCGTACCGCAGCGCTACTACGGGTGGGTTCGGTGCTCCGTAATGGCAGGGCGCACGGACGGCGCTGGCAATTCGTTCCACATTAGAGGGCGGAGGCTTTTTATATTAATTGCCGGTCCCATTACAAGGTCGGCGGCGCAGGAATGTTAATGTGGGATACACGGGCCGCGGCTGGAACCAATCGCTCCTGTCGCCGAGTCCGCCGTAGGACGGGATCGCCACTCACAACCGTCAGAGAGGTAGGGCATAGCGGTATATCTTGTAATCCTGTTTGTATTGGAGCCGACTGGGAAAGTACAGTCAGCGTCGGAGTGTATTGACCCCGTATTTTAAATAATAATAGAGGGTATGCAAACAACAAAGAGAGTGGCGTACCCTCTTTTATGAAATTATTGTGTATTGCACTAATGCGCTTTCTCAAGCGATTACTTATTTCGTCTACGGTCAATGTTACGTTATTAGCTCATTTATGAGCGCGGGTACGATAAATAAGTGGTTAGGGGTTATATCCTAGGTCCCCCTACAACCTATAATTATGAAGCTTGGCAATAAGAAAAGTTATATAAGAAATATATTAGTGAGTGTCCCAAAAAAGTCGTAACTTTCTTGGGGGCATTTTATGGACATTGCTGAGCCCGCGGCTTCACCCCGAGGTCGAAAACTTGTATTTTTCATGAAGGCTTCTACTTGTATAACATATCCAAAAATCGCCCATACCTGACCTATTGCTAGGCAGATAGAACCCTTTTTTCAAACCAATTAATTGGGCTATTCGTTTATTTTAGTATCGCGATCCTGCCTGTGAGTAAGGTGTCCAGTACTAAATCGAGAACTGTGGCTTTTCAGTGGATACATTACTTTCGGTTACGCCATCAAATGGCAGGACCACAAATTAACATCTAAGCAAAGTCTCGTAATACATATAATAGGAAGGAAGCTTAATGGAGCGAGAGAGGGAGCAAAGGTCCAATGACAAACATTTATAATTAGACCAATTGAATCGATTTGGAATTCCAACCCTCGTATATTTAGAATTGATTTGTTAATTAGGGAAGTCACTTGATTGACATTTAAGATATTATTTTCTACAAGTTTTATGCATGTACTTAGACGTTAAAAAATACGAATATACGACAGTCTAATTAGACGTTTTTTGGGCGGAAGACCACGAGATGCTAAGCCGTGCTTTAAACTTACGTATCTGCGAACCGTCTATTATAACATAACTATATTCATTTCGCAATTTTAAAACAAAATTACCCAAAGAAACCTCCGATACTGACCTATTAGCCAACACACGGCAACCAACCATCTAAACCACCAGCTAAAACTGATTATAGTACTCTGAATAGAACTCTTTGACCCTAGCAAATAGGGTTCAAATTCGTTAATGAACACGATCCCTCCCATCGCCCGTAGCAGCTTCGCTACACAAAGAGCTAGATGTTTCAAAACAAGCTGTTGTAAGCGGCAAGGCGTTACGGCGGCAAATTGGACGGAAGTCTTTGTGTCCCTCTTAACTGGCTCTAGAAGCGAGGCAAGGACCAGAAAGCTCTTCAGGCAATGTAGCCGTGCGATTTCTTCTCAGTGTCCTGTCTTTTGACGTTTCCGATGGAGTTGTGTTTTAGAGAAGTGGACGAATTGTGCAATTCTACGTACAGCGCAAGGGTAACGAATACTTGATGGAGAAGTTGGTACAAATTGGTCGTAAAAGTTATATAAAAGTAAGGGAAGACCGAGATGCAACATACCACGGTCAAATCGGAGAAACTTTAAAGAATGGTTACATCAAGAGTACCCTAAATCGACGAGCGTGTATGAAAGAAAAGGAAGAAGCTAGAGACTTGTCCGTAATGGACAAGCTGTTGGAACTACTAATATAATCATATCTGCATACCTGTATACTTACGCAGTTTAACAATAAAGACAATTCTGAGAGTTTTGTCAGGACCTTAGTGAGTGGAACAATGTGGTCTATGCCTGGCCTTACGGGAAAATGGCGTAATGTATGTATGCTTCTACAAGAGATGGCAATAACGACTGCCTCTTTTCAGATATATGCTCTATTTTCTATATGTATACTCTGAGTGTGAGGAGGCCGTAGGGCCGCGGGCGGAGTCGCGCGAACACATACATATTCACGAACATGCCCCGGCGAGTGATCAAAAGGATCAGCCTCGCGCCGACTCATATTTAGGAATTTGTAAAGGAAAACTTCATTCCACGAATGAACAAAGTTTCCGTCTCCCCCTAAATGACACGTGTGCCAACAAAAGGGAACTTTCTGGTGACATCCCCTTTTTTTATAAACGCTCCTTTTTATGTTGATTTCTCAGACAGACAGACGTATAACTTTTAGCGAGAACTTACGATATTGAATATGGATACGGGTTCTACCGGAATAAATTGAAGTCTTTGTAGCTATTCATTCATGTGTAGTCGTATTAGTCGCAGGAGGACGCAATAGTTGTTTCGCTCCGGATAAATGGAACCATTCATTGGGGGAACATGTGAACATTTTGGGAATGCGATACTTAATTTTCTCCCTTAATCGAGTCCCACACACGGCGCGGGGGGCGGGGGGCGGGGATCGATTCGGCTCCCAGGCGTAAATTAGTAAAATTATTTTGGTGGCGCGGCGATATCTCGAGCGTTTGCGCAGAATTGTTAATTCAGCGGGAGTTCCAGCCGCTTCATAGCTAATGGAATTATTGGCAATTAGACGACACCGAGTTAATTATCGAGCGGAAGCGATTACCGCTGAGGGGTACGGGGTGAGATTGCGGGTGGTTACGCACTTAGTGCGAGCGGAGTTCAAACCAATTTTGAGGATAGTTCGCAGGCCAGCGGTCACATTGACACCGCATTAGCACCGTGCAGCAAACGACTGCTATACCCCAAAAGGGACACTGTCTCGCAGCGCTGCAAACGCTAAAACTGCGATGCCGCGGCATCTTTTCCCATAATCTGATCGTAAAGGCTCTTTGAAGGCTTTCATCCATTTACGTCTTTGACGGCTCGCGCGTCGGCTAAAGTCGAAATTACAAAGGGCCCCCTTTGTAACTGACCCGACAACTTTTCTATTCAAAATGTTTGACACCATCGCGATTGGCCTTTCAACCAGGCAGAGTTTGCGGGTTATCGGGCGCACTCTTTGTGAACTCGCGGCGATCGGGCTCCGCCGGGATTCCTTGCTTTCACCTCACTTATTGATACTTATTTTTATTATCAGCGAGGATGAGTTGGCCTGGTGTCCGGCAGAGTAGAATAGCACCAACCCGTTACACTCGTGGGTGTCGTACAAGCCGACTAACGTTTCGAGGCAAGAGATCTAGAGTCTCCGTCGGCTGGAAAATGGGCAGCAGCGTTTTCCATTGTTATATTTATGACACTGCGATCTCCAACCCTTCTCAAATCCTTAAGTGGGAGAGGTCCTAAGTCCTGCAGTAGACTGTTACGAGGATGAGTTTCCAGTATTTGGAGGTCAACGGTACAATACAAGGGCATAAGTGAATTACCACTTTACGAAAAAATTCTTTGCCGCTGCAGCCACTTAGAGTATTCGGTTGAATTAGTTGGATGAATTGGTTAAAGCGTTAACTGTCCCTTTGACCTTAAGAATTCCTCTTTGATAAATGAAATTGTCTTTGCTGAAACTCCTCAGTTTGTCTTACAAAGTTAAATAAAAATAAATTTGATGATGTTTTTATTTCTAACTCGGCACATAACTTGTTTGAAAGTAATGTCAACTTTTGTAATTAAATCAAAAACATTGTTGAAACTGACATTATAACTTTTCATTTTTCCAAAAAAGAGCCAATGTGATTTTTATTTTAGTTCTCTATTTTATCTCCTTTAAAACGATTTGCTTCAAACATAAAACCTTTAACACAGTATATGAATATAAGTCTTAATTACTAATGCACTTGTGCTGTTACATTGTACCTACCTCGTATGTTTGACCAATTAAATAGAAACCTTCATCCCTGTTCAATGCGCTATGTAGATGCCATAGCAAGCTTTCGCCTGCAATTGCAACTGTCCAATGCACGCGCCATTAAATATCACAATAGCAGAAACAATTCCGTCCAAACCGATGAACAACAATACGCGATGCGGGCGCAGCTGTCCTTTCCACAACATGATTTTAATGATGACATAAAAACGATTCTACAAATATTAAAAGTAGGAAAGTTTGTCGGGAGGGAAAGACTTGTATAATAGACTGAAAAAATTACGTTTTTTTTTTTAATTTCTGAGGAGGAAAACGAGCAAGCAGTAGTCTAACTGCGTAACTTTTATGCCAACAATTCTCTGATTTCAATTATTAAAATTGTTACTTTGCGATCACGTAAATTGATCACAATTTACAGTTTATTGCAATGGAACTTTGTTAGCAACTGAACCCATAAAATCCATTCGGAGGCATTCGGATCCGATCTCTTACCATAAAAATATAAAGTACATACCTATCAATCAACCAATCAATCTTAATAAAAATACTGAATCTAAACCAGAAAAGCACAAAAATGCCCAAAGCGATACCGTTTCTCAGAAAGCGTCGATCGCGGCGAAGGCTCGATTGTATCCGATACAAGTATCGCTCCGGGTCCTAAGGGCTGGAAATTGAGATTCCATTTTAAAGTTGGGCCTTAGGGAGGAAGCCGGCTCGCGGTCGCGGCGTTGATGCGAGATTTATTGGGTGGGTACACACGGCAACGAGTCAAGCTACCTGGCATGGACTTATCTGAGACAGAATAAAGAGCTTGCTTGGATATTGTGAGCAACAGTTACGCTTTCCATTGTTATTTCATTGTTGTGTTGATGCGTGACCCATCAGGTAAAATTGTTAGGCGTACGGTAGCCTGCGTACCTATACCAACAGAAAAAAATGGCCGTTTAAATAACATGTTGTGTGTGAGTGTTTATAAATTGTTATGTATATTATATAAAAGAGAAATAAATAAATCTAAATCTACGCCACCTAACTAGCTTCACTTCCTTTCAGCCCACTGTACCATGTCGGGTCGACAACCCACAACTTCTGTTCCCCGCGGCGACAACACCTGACCTTGTACAAGCGAACAAAGGAGGCAAATTGTTATTTATTCCCTAACCCGCCGGGAACGGCCGTGGATTCGTCACATGGATATCTATCTGTGTACAGACAACGTGTAACCTGTGTGCGACGGTCGGTGATGTGAAAAACTATGCCTCTGGGCACTGCGTATCATGGGTCGCGATTCGAAAGAGATGAATCAGCGAATGTAGGTAGTTACTTTTCATAAATGCGGGTAGTTATGCTATTGAAACACTAAATGAGCAGGCGTTTATCTGATGGAAACCTGCCATAATGATATCCTTCAGCGCATTGTCCCAGCACATCGACACTGTAACGTAATTATAACGGCACAGAAATAATCATAGTAGGCTGTCGTAATTTATTCTGTCGTAAGGGTGAGCTTCAGTGTAAATAACGCAAAACACGCCGATGAAAGTTTATCACAGCTAGTGTCAATGTGTGGAGTCAACGTAAGGCCAGCGTCGATGGTAAATCCCAAGTCCCCAACATGGTTAACTTATGGAACGCGTACACCGTTCACGACAACGTCCAATTCTTGACCTCTGGCTTTTATTAATTAAAAATGAACTATGTTAGTCTTTTCGACATTTAAGAACAAGCAGCTGGATATTGCCAGCCATTGGATAATGGAATCATCGCCTCGTTCAAACGTATTAGAAAATCATAGACCTCCGCGACTACTATGACGCAGGTCAACCGCGAATACAACACATTCACTCCGGACAAGCGGTCGTGATGTCGTAAACCAGTATAAGAAACTGATTGTTTCCCATTACCGACTCAATGCGGTGCCGATGGTCAAGGCGGTCCCCGGGCTCTCCGGGACATTAGCGAGTCCACAATCGGGATATTAACGCCAAGATGATGACCAACTCACGTCTTTTTAGCATAGGGGTAGCACCTTTGCATGTGGTTGTGTAATTTTTTCTGTGGTTTCATATACTCTGTGATTTCATATATATGACTCAAAAGAAACTCCAGCATCAGTTTCGTCAATTTTCAATGGCTTATCGTATATTCTAGGCTTTAAATAAATAAGGGATAATAAAACTCCGTCTGCGTCTAGACCGTTCGCGTTCCGGCCAACGAACCCATTTCCAACCTAGACGTATTTTAAACTTAGGTTCGTCCAAAAGGGAAAATGGAAAAATGTGGAAACTGCAACGTGTTTGGTTTCGGGGGTAAAAGGCTATTTGCTCGTCGTAGTGGTACAGAACGCAGCACAGCAAGTCAGCCAAGCTTTTCAATGTGTTTTTGAATATGTGAGAGTTAAAAATTCTGCGTTTGGGTAGCTGAATGCGCTGCTGGGTGTACACTAGAGTGCAGCTGATGTAAATAAGGATTAGTGCGCGTCATATCGAGCGTTAGGTACCGTGGGTGTGAGGGGCGAGGGGTGAGGGGGTTTTTGGCAGTGAGCCAGACGGACGCCAGTTATGTGGAGCCCCGAGGTGACCTACGGAATACGGACCAGTGTGCCCGCGACATAGCTCGCGCCGCGAGAGAGCCATTGTTACCTTCTCTCAATAATAAGATGAAAGAGATTGCGGTATCTACATCGCACGTTTTCTCGCTTATCACGCTTGTGCTAGACATGCTGCTGCTTCTACCGACACACGATGTGGAAGGAATTTGTACATTTATTTACTTACTAATGAGTTGGTACTAGTAGTAGTAGAGTTAGTACTTAGTAATGAGTAGGAGAACTTTGACGTAGGAAATTGGCCCTGGACTAGAGCCAGAGTGATTTCGAGGCCGTTTCGTTTTTTGAGGCTAGTCGACACTTCGGGGACAGAACCGCAAAGCGCTCGCCACTGAAAACGAATAACAGACGAAAGAGCTGGTACGAGTTTACCTCATCAAACTAATTTTACACAACATGCGATAGAAAACTCTCTAAAGAGTGTATCTATGAGTGCCTGGACCCCATGGCCCAAGCGTTTCTACGCCAAACGGCGCAAATTGATGATCTCCGCTGAAGCTAGCATATTTGCGCCGTTTTACGTTGTCTGTAGATGTTTGATAGAATTAAAATGGTCGTGTCTATTTTCATCCATGGAAGTGGGAGCTACACAGGTTGTTAGTTACAATGTTATCCCGCAATCTACACTTAAGATTGAAAATGTTTAAACTTTGATTAATAGCTTAATAGCTTGTTCTTTGGTTTCAGATAAGAAGTAGATTCTTTACCGATATGGCCAATCCATGTTCTACTGGTTGGCAGAGGGCGATAGAAACTTATTTTGTTAGCCCTTTTGATCTATAGAAATATAATATCTACATATCTTAATCCATCAACTTTAAATTGACGTACAAATGGCGGCGCCTCCTACACATGAAACAGAGGGACGATTCTCGCGCAGCGACATCTAAAATTCGACATTTTCTCTAGCCATAAAACTGTATTAAAACGTCATTGAAATTGATCTTCAACAACGTACGGCTGTCGAAGATTTAAGAAAATATTGTTTGGCTGCAATATACATTTCAATCTAATTAATTGAGATATGTGGCTAGAAAATATGTCGAATTCGAGATGCCACAGCGCGAAAATTCGGCCCCTGTTCGTCTGATTGCAACTAGTAAAGTAATACCAAAATTACTTTGTTCTCTTGCCACCCGACAACTTACTGGAAAACCCAAACACACCTTTAATTAGTGAAGAGGCCAACATATAGAAATAGTTCTTAGTTTGGAATTTATTCGTTCTCATGAATGTATTAAGTTCTTGATTAAGCTGGCTATATTTCAGCGACTTCGTGTTTTGAAGTCCAGAATTCGTACATTAAATATTAAAATAGTTTTGACAAGATATATGTACTTGCCATTTGCAGGTACTGGCTGCATACACGGACTAGACATCACGCAAGATAACTAAATTCTAACGCTAGCAAATTCAGTTTCCGAGACGCGAAAATTGCTTATGCACAATTTCTGGATGGCATGAGCATGACTAGGCATCCAATTGAGAGGTCGCCTGTAGGTGTCCTCTGTCGAGAATTCCCATTGGCGAGGCCGAAAGCGCAATACGGGGCCTTATCTGAGAAGTTAGAGGCTCGAGGCAGGTTGTCGGGAGCACAATGCGTGCTGATGACCGGCGCAAGACGCATGCGGGTCATCATTACCATCTCAATGCGGATGGGGACGACTGAGCAGAGATATAGGCGAAACTATCCCTCAGTACTCGAGTACCGCACCCGACCGGCACAAATATCAGCCCATATATTTTTCCGTGTCGTCAGCCACTGACAGGTAATGTTCCGCGCCTCGAGTGCTGTTGACGCGATAGCTAAAGATTTTCCTGTCACATTTGCAATGTGTTTATTTATTTCCGGCCGCGAGCGCTGTATTGAATATCGGCGACGCTCAGTGCCCCGCGCTGCACGCAAAGGGAAAATACGCTGCCAGAATTGCAACGACGAATGAAATTTCGCAATATCCGTAATCTATAAAAGTAATGGCGACAGCAGCCTCTCAGCGACGGACACCAGAGGCTCAGGTCGCTCAGTCTGAGCACGAAATTCTAATCTAAAATATTATGGCCTAAGAATAAGTAATATCTCCGAGAACCGGGGGATATTGTCCGAAAAAATAATCATAACTTTTCCGTCTGTTTTATGTCTGAAAGCATTCGGCGATTCGGCGCGCTTCATGGATACCAAATTGAATGGCCCAACAAATTGAATTGGAAAAATTCAAAATTGTTCAACATTTTAATTTTTGTTTCCAACATCTTTTGGATGTCCCCATTCATCCGTGTCTTTGATGCGAATGAAAGAACTTTTCACGGCATTTTTTGCGCCTTTTCATTTTATGGATATTTTAATTACGCAGAGTACGGGCCGAAGCTGAATCGGCAGCACAAATTTAGGTATTGTTTGTGCTACACTGTCTAATTAAAATCTTTAATTTGAAGATTTTCCTTTGCCACTGGGGATTCTTTTGGAGCGGGCTTAAGGCTCACAGATTTACATACAAAGTGCGAGAGTGGAATGTTTTTATCCGGAGTTTGTTAGCCGAATGTCGAGCGTCAATGCGAGGGGGTGGGAGGGGTGAAGGGGGGAGGAGCAGGCGTACGGATAATTAGCAGATTGTTGGGAATATCCAACCACGGACTGTTGCGAACTCAAAGCCGAACGGCTCAAATTGTCAAGGAAAGTCTGTATCTAGCAACACGAAGCATTAAAATTATTACCATCAAGTAGCTTAAGGTAATAATAATAATAAATCTTTATTCAATAAAAACTGATTTTACGTTTAACAAGTAGAAGTACTGAAGCATGTGGCACTTAAAACCGTGCTACAGGCCTCAGTTCGTCTCAAACGATGCAGATAAATACATGTACTTATTCTATACAATACAATACAATACAAAATGTGTACACTACAGGATTCACACATGGGATAAAATATATATTAGTAAGCAGTACAAAGGGCGGTCTTGTCACTAAAGTGATCTCTTCCAGACAACCCTATATATACTATATTATTTTCAATGTGTAGACTGTGCTGATAACTTCGTTGTGGGTCTGGTTTTCGCATAACCTAATTTATCCTGTCGTTCCCAGTAGTCTTAAATGGTCTTACGAGTGGATTTACTTATCATTGTCTGACGTGGCAACCCACGGACAGATCTTTTAGTCTACAAGTCTACGTCTCAACGTGTAATGATTGTTTCACTCGCATCCGTCGGCTATAATTAGACCTCAGTCGGTGGTAAATATCGCACGCCAACTAGTTCAGCATCCAATTTAGGCAGTTTATTTTTATTTATTTATTATATTTTTAGTATATATGTAGCGTCGGTGGCCTGCCTGCCTACCTGACCTGCTAAATCCTGGATCATGGTCAAGGCGGACCCCGGGCCCTCGTTCTCGAGAGCACAACCGGGACATTAACGCCAAGATGTTTTTCTTTTTTTTTATTATTTTTAGTATATATGTAGATACATGTATTGTTGTAAAATTTTAAATTTTAAAATGGTGTTTACGTTTGTAATGTTCAATCTGTTTCCAAACTTAATATTATCGGGCATATTGGTGGTTTTCAACTATTTTGATCAGAAAGCCTAAGTAGCTTTTGCAGAACGTCTACGAAGCAAAAAAAACACCAAAATTCTGCAAATTTCGAACTTGCTGCCTTTGCGCACAAATAAATATGTTCTTTTTTTGTTATTTGTATTTGACTTTTGTATTACTTACTTTTTTTATAGGTATCATTAACCATCATTAATAAAGGTTATTTCAAAGATAAAAAAAAAAAAAACCTATAGAACCCATTTTGGGCACCATTGAATACCTACATTTACTTAGAGTATTAACCTCAAACGAATAAAAAATGACGACCAAAAATTTGTAACAGCGTCGAACCACCAAGCACGTCTCCTCACTCCTTGCCAAAACCAGCAGAAATATTCCCCACGAGCAAACCCCGTAGATTCGTAACAGCGTAGATACACAAACACGAGGCAACAAAAGCTAACTTTCGGGAATGGAGGCTCTTAAGAATTAGCGATAACTAAATAAATAGCGGAGCAATCTGTTAATTGCTGAGCTCGGGCGACCCACATAAATCTGCGCGGGGAAGAAGGGATGCGCTGAACCTTTCTGTTGCTGCCCCATCTTTTCGATTTACATCGGTCACGTGTTTAGAAAAAGGAAAAAGTGAGCGCCGGGGATTATAGAGATATGAAGAGGTTGGCAGACAGGAGAGAAGAGTGGCGATTGCTCCACCGACAAGAGTCATACTCTTAAATATATGATGATGATGAAGTGTTTAGAAAAGTTGGAGTACAGTGGTGTACACCGGTCGGACAGGAAAGAGTCACCTTGGCTTGCAAGCAGCCTTGTAAGTAGAGAAAATTGAACCGCACGGCCGCACGAACCGCATATGTTTTTAATTAATTGTAACAATTACTGTATTTTTCTAACACATGTTGACTTTGTGAAACAGCGGCGCGGTTGATTTTGTGAAACATTTTGATTTTTAACCCACACAAGAGGTGATTTTACTTCACTATAGGTATAACACATTACAGCTACAGCACACAATTCAATGCACTTGTTTCATTGTCTTTTTGTTACTTTGATTGAAAGTAGGTTTAGTATTTTCAATGCGTTGGATACTTATAACTTAGTTATAGTTACTTCCTTCACTTCGGTATGTATTTATGAATAACAAGTGGTTCCGGCGCGACTTCGTTCGCATACACCTACTTTACCCCCACCTACCCTGTTTTTCTTACTTATAAACCTTCCTCTTGAATTACTCTATCTATTGTTGAAAACCGCATTAAAATCCGTTGCGTTGTTTAAAAGATCTAAGCGTACATATATAGTACATAGGGACAGATGTCAGGAAGTGACTTTAATCAAATCTGTCAATCTACGGTCTGTCTCAAACAAATTTTCCATCGATATCATTGTGAACAAATGGAAAATTACACCAATAATTATTGGTGCTTTGTAGATAATTTTAAATGGTTAATTGCTTAGAAAATGAAGCAAAATTAGTAACCAATGGTGTGAATTCACATCTGTTCTTTCATTTTGCCTGATTGACGAGTACATTTTCTGTGCACTTAATGGTTTGCATACATAGATGGTATGGCGACATCATTGGCGGCTATTCATACCCTTTCCGCCAAAATGGAAAAGTTTGAGGCAGACTAGATTCTAGTCTAAACTTTGCTTCAAACTACTCTAATCACTAAATCATCACCAGGTCCGTTCTGTAGACCAAAGAATGGGCAGCAGCGTTTTCAGATGTATTTTTCCAACAGCGATCTTCATTCCGATTGAGGAGAGTAAACGGCTGCAAAAACCTTAACTAATAATACTAATAAAAAAAATATAATCATCTTGGCGTTAATGTCCCGGTTGTGAGCCCGGGGTCCGCCTTGACCATGATCCAGGATTTGGCAGATCAGGTAATTACAGTGGAGCGACTGTCATCTGACCTCCATGACCCTGCTATCAGGGGAACCTGACCAGATTGGATCATGGTTACACATCCAGTCGCCTGAATGTGCAGGTTTCATCACGATGTTTTCCCTCACCGTAAGAGCATCGGTTAGTGTTCAACTAATGTACATAACTCAGAAAACAGTCATTGGTAGGCCGGAGCGGGATAAGATAATAACTAATAATACTAATACCTATAGAAAAGTCTGAGATTAGGTAAGTAGGTACTGTTACGGGCGGCTGATATGCGACTTACTATTAGGTATATAATTTTGAATCAATATATTTCATATACCTATAATGTTTATTATACGTAGCATTTTTTTCGCTGTACGTACGTAGCATTTACTGAAACACGCCAATAATAAAGAAGAAGAAGAGTTTAGATATTGTTCGAGATATAATATTGAAATTGATGGAAATATTTGTTTTCCACTCATACAAATCCTAAATAGATAGTAAAAATATCGATGCGTTATATCTATTCGAATAATCGTCACGATTTCAGCGCATCCTTAGGCGAGATTCGCCCCGCGCCCCTCTCCTCACCCTTCGCACCCTGAAGTCGCCGCTGAAACCTACCTTCTACAGCGCTCTTTGGAACTCGCACATACCTGAAAAATAACAAAAAATTGTTCACATTTCGCTCAGTTAAAAAAATTAAATATGTTTGTATTTTGCGATTTTCGATAAACTGAAATTGGTTTTGTAATACACTAAATATTAAGGGCGGCTTGCACCAAATTCTTAAAAGCATTTATGTTGATATTTAAGCTTTTAATCATATAATATTGAAAACATCAGACATTAAAACGTTAAATGTCATTCTGAAACGTGTTTAAGAATATGGTGCAGACCGTGTTAAGTTACATTTCCAAGATAAGGTTTACTTAGCCCGAGCAAAATGGCTGACAATTTCCTTTGTTCCATATATGTTTGGATAATCAGTTTACAGACTCTGGTTTCTCAGAACAACCCATTTGCGAGTTCTATCAATATGTTTCTAAAAATTTAAATAATCTCTATGAAAATAAATAACAACCCGCTTACGAAATTTTTGTATATATTTTCAGTTTTCAATTTCGAAAATATTTTAGTTCGAAGTTCAGTTCGTTAGTCATTCGGATTTAATAAATGTGTGTGAAAAGCTACTTTCGAGCTTTTCAGGCTAGATAACTAACTAAAAGCCGTAATTGGGTCGCAAGTGGCACTTGGTGAACTTTCTGCTTGACAGAAACTTAAATAGCCCAAAATATATAAACATTTAGACTGAAAACTGTATCACGGTATAAAAATAAACATTTGACATTTCCCCGATCACAACTTTGCCTCATACGTCAGAGATTAACTGCACAAGGAGAATCAAGCGTCGAAACATAGGTTACTAAATCTTTTACACTGTACCCCATTTGCTCATTTAAGATAAGCAAACGGGTTCCTCATTATGAGCATTATTAGCACCCCATAACTGCCAACTAGGTCAAGGTCTACATCTTGTCGAGAAAAAAACATCGAAAACCACAAAATTAAAGTAAGCTGCAGGGGCTTTGCAAGAGTGTTATTATTACATTAGACTCCTTTTGATCTCTGAAAGTGTAAGAGGATCCAAGAAATTTACATAAAAAAATTAAAAGTTCACAGAATAGCATTAAAGAGCGGACTTGTATATGTTAGATGAGTTTCAAAGACCAACTTAAAGCTACTGTAAGGGGAGAATTTCATTATTGCTAGTAACAGTTCCCCCGCGTGCATTTCGAAACTGCTATCAGTTTCGAAATGCACGCATTTAACTATACTATGCTGTCTAACCTGATTTAGATATATATTTTTACTCCATTACAAAATATAAATCTGATTGATTGGTCATCTAAAAACGAAAAATTAATTTTTTTTTTCATCGGTTGTAGTTGTACCTTTATGTACTCGTATGTTCTTTGTTATTTTTCGTTTTTCGTTATTTTGATACGGAATTCTTTTTAGTTTTTGCCCATCGGAGAATAATGACACCTTGCAAATTGTATTCTATTCCGAATGTATAGAGGTGTGTACTTTTGGTGTACCTTAAATAAGTAAACAAATATACTGCGGGATACGGTCTTTACGGGATATAATGTAGCACTCAGGAAGAATAAGGCTTCCAAATAGGAAACGAATTGCCGAAATCCGTTTAGAAGTAACGGAGATCACCGTATCGGTGTGTTTATATCAAAGCCTTATATACGGTTTACATCAAGAAAGCAAACTCCCTAAGGGCATTATTTTGTTTTATGTAAACAAAGGTAGAGCTTCCCACGTTGTTCTATATTTGTCCTGAGCATAAAAACATTATAGGCTATACGACTAAAATACAATACAGTCCAAAAACAACTTTCCCATTATTAAATTTCGTGCCGCCATCTCCTCTAATCCTTACTTAAGAGAAAGCTTCTCCGAAAATATCCTATTAACCGCTAAAACCTCGCGAAAAACCTCATTACGGCTGGCCTCGTGGCTCCGAGTCGACACCAATTACATTCCTCTTCTTTATTGTCCTGCCACGAAGATCAGCGAACAGAGTGTTTGGTGGTGAGGCGTGGAGATACATAATTTACACGGAGGAACCAAAGAGGCCCCGCCTCTGATGGTCTGTCGTCCAGGGCCCCAAGACCTTTATTCGTTCGTTAGATACCTAATATTATGTAAGCGTGGATAACTGTTATTTGCTTAGTCATTAAGATCACAACAAAATGTAAATTAAATTCGGTATGACCCTTATGAAATAAAATAAAAAATTTACGCAAATGATGTCGCAAGCAAAAGCTCAGCCTATAAACGTCGTATGTTACATTCTCAGAATGTTCTATAGAGTTTTGAAGCGTATAATTATTGCAAATCCTCACACCTTGGAACCAAGTTAGACGCCAACTGTGCGGTTCTAAACGAACTTTCTCCCACGCACACTAAGCTTGTGGAATGAGCTTCCTGGAGAAGTTTTCCCTGGAGATCTTCAAGAAAGGAGTGAGCAGGTTTTACGGGGTCTGCTGCACGTGAGTGATACCCCTGGTATTGCAAACGTCCGTTTGGTTACGTTAACTGCTTACCAACAGGCTGTCCATAAACTTGTTTGCCATCTGTGTTGCATAAAGAAAACATGCGAAATTGATATTTTCTTTCCCCACGCTTGCTCCAAAACCACCTACATTTCATCCACAATTTCGTCGCACGTTTGCCGCAAATTGTTTTAAGGCGAACACTTAACCGCTTACGCCGTTCTCCGAACAGCCGTAAGTATATTTTATCTCTGTACGGGTCGCCGTAAGTACACACAATAAAGAACTTTATTTATGACTGATCGATACATAACGAGAAACCGAAGTGCTGGCTTATTCATATCGTAAGTTGTGCGCCCTCTGCCCTTCGAGTGAGGAAACTTGGAAATAGTTTTCGATAGTTTCAGTGGGCTATTCATAACAAAATGAAAGTAGCCAGAACTGCGCCTACCGTCCATTACTATTGAGGGAAGTTTGTCAAATATTTATGATCATGGATATGCCACAAGCGCCTGTGACAGTGAAGGAACACACAGTAGGGTGGTCTCGGCGTAGTGCAGCTTTAGTGTGTCTTGGAGCAGCCCAATAGCTGCTTAAATTGTACACTTTTATCTTTACAAAGTATAAAACAAAGTCGCTTCCCGCTGTATGTACATACGCTTAGATCTTTTAAAGTATGCAACGGATTTTAATGCGATTTTTAACAATGAATGGAGTAATTCAAGAAGTTTTATAAGCAAGAAAAAAAGGTAAAGTAGGGGTAAAGTATGTGTATGTAAACGAAGCTATGAGAAGCACCCAAGGCGCGCAAAGGGCGCTGGCCATCTGGCGAACTTTATAATTGAATGAATTTATATGCAACAATTCAAGCAAAATCATAATACTATTTTAAAACGCTTAGCCTTGCGCGAGTTTTGGGCGCTTGTTATAACCACTTCCACAAACTATCAAAACCGAAATATGCCGAACAATATCCTAAATTGGCCGTGTAGTTCGTGCTGTGTTCGGTTTTATGTCAAATGATGGTTTGGTTCGCACACCACGTACATTCAATTTCGAATATAAAAAAGATTTAGATATTTTTATGTCCTTTTAACAATTTTTGTATAAAAGTAGTGGCAGGTGTTTTCTTTTAGGCTAGAACTAAGTAAGAAGACACCGCTCTTCTATGTTAACAATATAATTGCTCTATCTACTTATATTATTAATAAGAAAAGAAATAAAACTAAAATAAAAAAATGTGAAAGTTTGAATGTGTGTGTGTTTATGTATGTGAATATCGGATGAAGGTAGATTGTGCGATCGAAATTACACCGCTTATACTGGGTATTTTTATACTGTATTGTTCCTGATACCCGGGAGCAAGCGTGGGAGGCGTGGGCAGAATAAGCATAGGTCCCTTTAACCCATTCAATTACTTTCATGTAATTATTCACGTATTTACAGCGATTAACGAACGTATTAAGGAATCCGTTTTTATGACAGTATTAAGTTCAAACTGTGTAACGAGCGTCGGCGGCGTAGTGATTAAGGTTCCGGGTTCGAACTCCAGTGGCGCTACGTACCTGCAATTCCTCTTTTTGGAGTTATATTGTTGAACACTAACTAACCAATGCTCTTACGGTAAGGGAAAACATCGTGACTGAATGTGTAACTATGATCCAATATCGTCACGTTCAATAAAATATGCAACGTGACGATACAATCGTGGACGTCCACAGTATGATGATACACAGGGTAGTAAATTGTACGGAAATATACGAAGACGCTTTGACATTTCCGTTGACAAGGACGTTATGACGTCCACGATATGACGCTACGACATTTTGGTTTGACAGCTTCCCTCTAAAACAGTCCCGATATTTTTGCGATGTGGCGCGTACCTCCAAGGGTAATTAATTTATGCGTGAGTTAGTCCACGTGCTCGCGCTCCCCAACTGGGCCACACCCACCCACCCCACCACAGAAACCACAGATTTAAAAAAAAGTTGAATGAAAAAATGGCATCCATCGCGTCTACGGCTGAGAATCATAAAAACTAATTTAATGTGGACGTGGACGTCCACAATATATCGTGGAAATCTACGTCCACAATAACATGACGTGCAGAATTTGGCTGCGGTATTGTGTAAGGTAGTGATACTTCCGCAGTCGGGCTGCACTTCTAACAGAATATCCCGCTATGCCCTTAGTTCTTTTGAAATACCTAAACGAAACCATACATGTTGCTCCTGGCTCTAAAGTATGAGATCAAATTAATGATAAAATATGTAAGTAAATGGGTTGCCATCATAAAAAAATTAACCCATGTGGACAATTTAAAATAATTGAAATAATGATTAAAATTATCACATTCAACATAATACAAAAACATTTGAATATTTAAAAATATTTTACTGAATTAAATATGGAACAATGTTTTTTATGTTACGTATTTGTGCTGTTTCATTCGGTGCGTCATGGGAGCGTCGGTGGCCGAGCGGTTACAGATCCGACTCGTAAGCCAGAGGTCCCGGGTTCGAATCCCGCTCCGGCCATGTTTACCAATTACTGTTTTCTGAGTTATGTACATTAGTTGAATACTAACCGATGCTCTTACGGTGAGGGAAAACATCGTGATGAAACCTGCACATTCAGGCGACTGGATGTGTAACCATGATCCAATCTGGTCAGGTTCCCCTGGTAGCAGGGTCATGGAGGTCAGATGGCAGTCGCTCCACTGTAATTACCTGATCTGCCAAATCCTGGATCATGGTCAAGGCGGACCCCGGGCCCTCGTTCTCGAGAGCACAACCGGGACATTAACGCCAAGATGATTTTTTTTATTATTATTTGTGCTGTTTCATTAAAATATGTGTACTTTTTATTTATGGCACTGGTAATGAGGTAAGAAGTTTTAAACATTTGGTTGGTGTTTACATTTTTTATCTTTAATTTCATCTCCGACTTTAGATAGACACAGTACAACCTTGAATTGAGTTGCCTGTTCTACGCCTACGACTCGGAATGTCTTCACTCCCGTGGTCTGCGGTCGTGTTCTAGTGCACAACAGCTCCTGCCAGCCCAGCCGTACTCGTGGCAGCTATATTAAATTCCACAGTGAAACAAATATGACTGTTCATCCTTGATGTGGCTCGTGCGCGTTCGAACTTGCGAAGGCAGGAGAATAGGAATACCTCTTCTATATAATTATTCTTCCCCTCTCGGATTCCGCGGCTAGTGGACGTTTTATAAATAATTCCGTAATTTAAATTATTTAAAATAATTTTAAATATTATTAAAAATATAAGATTGTGCCAGTACCAGGAGACCATAACTACGAAGAAGCAAAATAGTAAAATACGCTGGTGAGAATCTGTGATTGTTTTACTCACACGTCGAAACCGATTGGTTACTTACTCCACACTTAATCTGCGATTGGATCAAAATCGACACACCCTACGACGCACGAGTTTATTTCTTGGGGGCGTGGCATCTTTTGCATCGCTTACCCGCAATTTCTCGAGCTAACCTACCCACCGCAAGTATCCGACGGCAACGCGAAATACGCTCAAATAGGCCTACACCTAGCGGAAAGTGTTAGCAAAGGCGGAAGATTTAGTTTTTACAGTAATTATACGAAGCCTATATTTATTAAATGATTATGCCATTACA
This sequence comes from Blastobasis adustella, assembly GCA_907269095.1. Taxonomy (NCBI): domain Eukaryota; kingdom Metazoa; phylum Arthropoda; class Insecta; order Lepidoptera; family Blastobasidae; genus Blastobasis; species Blastobasis adustella. The sequence goes on from OU026123.1 coordinate 18,974,344, forward strand.
ACACTCGCCTCCTAAGCAGTCAGATATGGATATTAGCCTATCTCAATCGGCACCTAATCTAAATGAACAAACCGATATCTCTTGCCGATCCGTTAAACAAAAACGTAAACATGACGACGACTTAGAGTATTTCATGAAAAATATTGAAGCCATGTTTGAAAAATGGACTTGTGCGCAAGATTCTAAATATGAAACCCTTTTGGAATCGGTAAATGTAATAAAATTACAAAACTCCCATATTTCGGAATCCATTGAATTTATGTCAAACAGATACGACGAACTTAACTCTAAATTGCAAAAAATTGAACAAGAAAAGAAGGAGGATAGGGCCTACATTGCCTCTCTTGAAAAGAAGGTTGGCTATTTAGAGCGCACAGCTCATGCTTCCTGTCTAGAAATTCGTAACATTCCCAAAATGGAAAATGAAAATACCTCGGAATTATGCTCTGTACTGAATAAAACAAGCAATTTTTTAAATGTACCTATCCCAAATTGCGATATAAAGAATATCTATAGAGGATTTTCCAAAGATAACGAAAAGAAACCTATAATGGTTGAGTTGCAGTCTGTGTTGTTAAAGCAAAAAGTACTATCCGCATCAAAAAGCTTTAATAAGGAAAATAGTCGTGCCAAACTAAGTACATCTCACATTGGCATAGAAGGCTCGCAGTCACCTATTTTCATTTCGGAGTATATACCACCTAAACTAAAAAAACTACACTTCCTAGCTCGTGAATATGCCGCTTTGTATGAATTCAAGTACTGCTGGGTAACTGGTAGTTATGTCTACTTACGTAAAAAGGATGGAGATACGTTTATACGATTAAAAAACGAACAAGACCTGAAAGAACTTCAAAAAACATAATTTATTTGATCAGTACTCTTTCTTTGTTTTATATAAACTCATTGGAATTAATTTTACTTTATTTATTTTTAGTGCTTCAAGTGTTTTTGTACTGCCTCTTGCATCATAACATACACATCACAAACAATAACAATATACAGTTAAACAATCTACGCACCCTTGTTTAACAAAATACACAGTACTCATACCTCAGATTTACTATGCTAAACTTACACAATCCATGCAGTAATGCTCCTCATACACAGATATTTCACAATGAACAAATGTCCTACCTTACAACTATGGATCAGATGTCAAATTTGAATGTTTACAGTTTAAACATATTAAAAGTTATTGGCGATATCATTTGCTTTTTTAAAAATAAAATTCGCGTCTTTTAATGTACTAAATAATATCTCTAACTATGAAATAACAAATCTATATGAATTATGTCAACCAGAAATATGTACATCTATGCTAAGTAACCCCTGCTCATACCTAAAAATTCTACAATTAAATATTAGAAGTATTAATAAAAATTTCAGTGAATTAACCATCTTACTAACTAGATTTCATTTTGATTGTGACATAATAATCTTATCTGAATGCTGGCTATCATGCGCCTCAAAGTTGCCATCTCTGCCGGGATTTGTTAGTTTTAGTAGTACACACAACTACAACCAAAATGATGGTATTGTCACATATGTAAAAAAAAGTATTAATTGTAACGTCGAAGAACCCATGATAAGCGAGGCAAACTGTCTTCAAATTAAATTACAAAATGACACTACAATTATAGCAATTTATAGACCGCCAAGTTTTATAAATCTGGATTGTTTTATACAATCGCTAAACCGATTATTATCCGAACAAAATTTGTTCAAAAACATTGTATTGGTGGGTGATATCAATATAAATATAGCGGATTTGAGCTCAACATCATCAGCTTATTTAGATATTCTTTCCTATAACGGAATGATACCTGCCTACTATCATCCGACTAGAGGTAATAGCTGCCTTGATCATGTTATTTTAAAAACAAAGTTGCCTACCCACACATTTATACTAGAGTCAGCAATAACAGATCATGAGCCAGTTTTATTTTGCTTGCACGTGCGTAAGTCTCACACTGATAATTTGGATAAATTTAAATCCAAGATTAACTTTGACAATGTTTATGACGACTGCACCAAAATTGATTTTACTCCAATCTATGAAAGCATTGATGTTGAGACATCTGTGAATCTTTTTATAGAATACATGCAAGGCCTTATCTTAAATAATTCGTTTAATGTAAAAATTCCCAGTAATAAAATTAAATTGAAGCCTTGGATAACTGTAGGCTTACTGAGATGTATACGGAATAGAGACAATATGCACAACAGACTTAGAAAGGATCCCAATAATAGTATACTAGCTTTATCATATAAAAGGTACAGGAACTATTGCAACAATATTCTTAAAAAATGTAAAATTCAATACGAAAAACATGAACTCAATTTAGCTAAAAATAATAACAAAAAACTATGGCAAACTGTTAAAATGATTACAAATCTTGACAAAACAAAGGAAGTTCCGAAAGAGCTACTTCAATTAAAAAGTACTCCGAGTGAGTCTATAAACTCAATCAACGAATACTTTGCTAATGTAGGAATGGACCTTGCAAGAGGTATTCCTCACAATGAGCAATCACCTTTATTATCTGAGTGTGAAAGGATGTCTGTTTGTAACTCATTTGTACTACTTGCTACATCAGAAGATGAGGTAGAGAGACTTATAACTGATTTAAAAAGCGACTGTGGTGCAGGCTGGGACGGTATTTCGTCAAAAGTCCTGAAATGTGTGAGGAATATAATAGTTCCACCTCTGACTCATATTTTCAATATGTGTCTCTCAAATGGTATTTTCCCAAAGTTGTTAAAACGGTCGATTGTAACACCAATACATAAAAGTGGTAGACGGGACCTTATATCTAACTATAGACCTATTTCTATACTGCCATCAATTTCCAAACTTCTAGAAAAAATAATAAACTCAAGGCTAATAAAGTATCTCGAAAATAAAAATCTGTTATCAGAAGGACAATACGGCTTTAGAAGAGGTAAGTCTACTACGGATGCAGTACACAATTTTACAGAGTTTGTGGTTCAAAGACTTGACAATAGGGAAAAGTGTCTAACAATATTTATAGACCTCGCAAAGGCCTTTGATACGGTTTCTTCGTCCACACTATTGCAGAAACTAGATTGTCTCGGTATCAGAGGAACACAACTAATGCTGTTTGACAGTTATTTAAGAAATCGTAGTCAATGTGTCAAAATTGGTAATGTGCGGAGTGATGACACTGCCATAAACATTGGTGTTCCCCAGGGAAGTGTGCTGGGTCCGACATTGTTCTTGTGTTACATCAATGAACTCTGTAATCTCAAAATACCAAACTGTAAAATAGTATCGTATGCTGATGACACTACTCTAACTTTTTATGGCAAGACATGGGATAGTGTTTTTGAATCTGCTCAAAAGGGATTAAACAGTGTGTGTCAATGGTTAATGCGCAATAGTCTCACACTAAATGCCACACAATCCAAGTTTGTGGCCTTTTCTATGAGGAACACAAATATGTTTGATGAGAATCATAAAATAACTGCCCATTCATGTTCCGAAACTTCGGGTGAACAATGCGCCTGTCCAAACATAGCACAAGTAAATGATATTAAATATCTAGGTGTTACCATTGATAACAACCTGTCATTTAAAAAACATGTGATGGGTTTGTCAGTAAAAGTGCGGAAGCTCGTTTACATTTTTAAGAGCCTGAGACATGTTGCTGACATGGAATTAATTATAAATGTTTACAAATCCTTGTGCCAGTCTATCTTGTGTTATTGTGTTTCTTCTTGGGGTGGTGCAGCTAAGACGGTAATGCTAGAAATCGAGAGAGCCCAGAGAATGATACTTAAAGTATCTTTAACAAAAACTTTTCTGTTTCCTACAAGTAAGTTGTATGAGGAGACAAAAGTGTTATCCGTTCGCCAACTGTTTATCTTGACGACTATCCTAACACAACACAAAGCGATTGATCTCACAACTCACCCAGTTCATCCGGTGAGTAGAAGAAACTTTAAAGTCTGCCAAGAGAATCCAATACGAACTTCATTTGCCCAGAAATTCTTCTGTTTTAGAGGAAGTCGTTTTTATAATACAGCAAACAAATTACTATCCATTGTGAATCTTTCTTATAGTGAGTGTAAATTTAAAGTGACAAACTGGCTCCTAACTCTAGACTATAAGAAAACGGAAGAATTGTTGAGCATTATCAAATAAAAAAATAAGTAATAATAATAATAACTTATAAAAAAAAAAAAAAAAAAAAAAGTGACCACACACACACACACACACATACATACATACATACATACATACATACACACACACACACACCTCGCAGTACTAAGAGGTGACTGGATTATTTTTAAAATGATTACTTTGTTAATTTTTTTTGTTATTTTAAGTTGTACACTTATCTAAGAGGGGGGGCCAGGAGATCCATAACACAGGCTAACCTAGTTTGGACTCCTGTCTCCCAATCAACAATTTGATATTTATAATGTCTTTGTAAACTTTTTGGGAGAAATAAATACATATAATAAAAATAATAAATAATTGCGTACCTACTAATTTGATTCTAAATGTTTGTTGCAAATTAAAGTTTATCACGTGGTAGGACTCTGTCAAGCCTGAGGAGTCCGCCTGGCTCACCCAGGCTGAATACCACCGCCTTATCTATTTCTGCCGCCAACCAACAATGCTTGCATTGTTGTGTTCAGGTTTGAAGGATAAGGTAGCCAGTGAAATTACAGGCATGAGGCATTTTATCTTAGTCCTCATAGTGACAACGCACCCGCGATTCCGCATTTTCATTCAATATAATATTTATTTCAGGCAACAAGTAAACTTAAAAACAACAACAAACTAAACATAATTTACTGTACACCAATATGTAGAAAGAGGTGGATTCCAAGATTTTGAAATACGGTTTAAATTTTATACTATGTTGTGAAATGTAAATCGCTGTGATACGGACTCTGTAGGTAAACTCAGTGGATGTAGTTGTAGGTGTACCAGTTGGTAGTTTTATTGTTAGTGTTAAAGTTTATCGGTGAGCCGTTGAGGCAGGCCCCGGGAGCCTTTCCACACTATTTATTACCCATGTTTGAAAGTTTTATTTACTGTTCTTATTCATCCTCCTCGGAGTTCCCGACAACTACTATTCGGCCCAAAGCTGGAAAAATAGCGGCGATCGGAAAGAAAAAATGAAGCAAAAACATACGTTACAAAAAGAAATGTCAGTAAATAAATCGTGTTTCCCCATCATGACTTTTTATGACGGCATTTAGCTGAATGTTCGAGGGGAAGGGGGCACGAAAAACGTGGGTATTATTAAGTTTTCATTGGATCTAATAGCTTGGGTTTTTAAAATCGTTATTCTCTTATAGGTTTAGTTTCGGCGGGAGTGAATAGAAGGAAGGGGAAGCGAGGTGCATATCAAATAAGCCAAATCCGAGTGCGGAAACTCGATCGCTCGCTGCCAACCAACTTACGAATGTATTTTTAACATTCCCCAGACGCAGAGGAGTATTGTAAATTTAAAAGCTGTGTTTTTGCAAGAGGGATAGTTTGATTTATAGTAGTTTATCCGAGGTGGTTCTAAGCTTTGTTTCATGATAATGCATGATGTACTTTTTGGAATTTAAATAAATAATTTATATCTAAGGTATTTTCTGAAATCATCTGGCGGTGCTTATGATTCCATATTTTTTCAAGATGTCACAATATAAGCATTTCAAAAAATTATAACTCAATAGGTAATACCTATCGTAAGGCCTTTTCCCATATGAGTACAAAAACGAAATAAAATCAAACTAAAACTTATTTCTTCCAGTTAGACTTTAAAAATCTAAATATTTTCCACCCGTTACATCAACTCACGCCCTCTGTTATTAGACCGTGTCAAAACCAAGGTCTAGTAGCGAACAGCGGGTGCAGCTTATCGGCGAAGCTGAATGGCCTCGCGGATTTACATAAAGGTCCGCTCTGATATCGTCTTATTGTGTCCTCAAGGGCCCGAGGACCTCGCCGCTGCGGCCCTCGCCGCCCTCAAGGCCTCACATCGAGGGGTCCCAAAGTCCCAATTGATTTAGCCGTGTTGGACATGGAAACATTGGTTCGTGTATTGTGATTGGTGTGTGGGAATACCGCCACGTAGCCGTGGTGTCCGGTGCATCTGTACCCGTAAGGATTCAAGGTGACAAATGATTTACCTACACCCGTATTTACATACAGTACTTATCTTCTAAGTAAAGCAAATCTCTCCACGAATGTGGAATAGGCTCAAGTTTAGCAATGGACGGAGCTGGAACTGCTGATGTGACGGAATACAGCCTGTAATGATTATTGTGTGTAATGTTAATAATGATTATTGCTGTCACGCTCATGCATTAGCAGAGGACTCAAAAAGAGAAAATAATGTTTTACACAATCTAAGTCAGCATATCTCGGCGCATATAGATTTTACGTACAAACATAATATGGACCAATGTTTGCTCGTCCATTATTAAATTCACTTTGCCAATAGTTTCGCCGGAACTCCTTTCAAACGCAATTCGTAGCATGCATATCGTTGCGATCGGTTCGATTCATACTTTCTATTGAGTTGCAAAACAAGTTACAATACTATTGACTTTCCATTACTACTTCTACCTATAGGTAAAACCATTACTTTTTATTTTTACTGGTGTACCTGGCGCGACTTCGTTCCTCATGAATCTTTCTATGTATTGTTTGTTGAAAACCGCATTAAAATCCGTTGCGTAGTTTAAAAGATCTGGTCATACATAGATACGTAGGAACAGACGGCGGGAAGCCATTTTGTTTTGTACTATGTACTTATATAGATTCCTAAAATCAGAGGTGACATTGGATTCACGCAACCTTACCCGTTCACCATAAGTCACAATGTCTGTGAGTGTTTTATTTAGTTCGCCATGGTATAATATACTAGCTTTTTGTCCGCAACTTTGTCCGCGTAGAATTCAGAACCACATTGAATTTTAGGAAAATCTATAGCCTATGTTACCCTCCGATAATGTAGATTTCTGGAGGTGATTTTTTTTTAAATCCGTTGACTGTGCCTTATCACCATAATGCGGCATTAGAATTTTCCATTCTAAATTATAACCATCGCCTGACGTACTTACAAATGTTCGTGTTTACGACACTACGCCCTGGGACGTCAACGTCAACGTCAACGTCACATTTGTTCTAATTGCATACGACACTTCGTCTAGATATGTTCAGTGCTATGTAAAACTTTTAAATGTAAAAGAGATTATGAACAGTTTCAAGCGTCTGAAGGTGATAAGGTGATTATACTTATTTGACCTAACTAACTAATATTAGATATTTGGATTTCACTCGCGTATCTAGATTTTTTATCACACACGTAATGTTATTTTGGTTAAGATAGGTAATTTTATTTCACAACGATTGTATAGACAGATAGATTAATTTTTCGAGAGTGACAGGAGACAGAGAAAAGAATCTTCTTGTCACAATAAAGCAGGTTGGCATCGCATCGTTTCTACATAGGTATGCAATCTTCTCCGTGTGGTGACCGGGAGAGTAGAATAGCACCAACCCCTTACACTCGTGGGTGTCGGACGAGGCCACTAATGCTTTCGAGAGTACTCATTGGATGACACTAGATACTGCTCTTTCTAATACTTAGAAGCAAAAGTATCGTCGGTCGAAGTAGTGTCAAAATCTTAAGAAAAACTACCCAGCCCTTAGACGTACTGTCACAACGCATAATTTAAATTTCGCGCCTGTAAACGTACTGTCAGCGAACATGTTAAGTAGTTTTTGAGTCTATTACAAACAAACCTGTGTAGATGAAATGAAGCTTTGGAAATTTGAAGACAACACAATATGAAAAATCCCGAATATGAAGTTCAAAGCGCACAAGACTAGTCGTCAGAAAACCTTCTATTATCCTACACTTAGACACATTCTCAAAGCTCCAATAGGGTAAATATGTCAAGAAATAGGCTATGAACCCGCACCATACACCTACTAGGTAGTATCCTGAAAAGTTCCACTAGGCTCGTTGTGCGAGACTCGTCGTAACAGAAACTAGCTCACAATACACTGATTTAATATTGAAATTGCGCCTGCGATGTAGAGCCGACGTTTTATTAGTGTTAGAAACTGATGCTTTGTTGAAAACGTAGGTGGAACCTTTGTCTGAATGCTGGCCGTTTCTGCTACCGCTGTGGAGGGCCGCTTTGGTAAGGGATGGTAAATACCAAATGTACCTTTGATCTCTTTTATACCACACTAGACCGCCCCGGCTGCGCGCAGCTCGGGGTTTGGCTATTATAATATTATACATGTATTTACATATAAGTCTTCCGGAAGAAATTATCTATAAATAGAAATAATTTAATATGCTTTGGCAATTCACACAGCGCCATTTAGCTTCAAAGTAAGCAAGGCTTGTGTTATGGGTACCAAAAAACTGATAAATGACTTACATATTTTTTTAATACATACTTATTATACATATAACATCAAAACGTGTAACAGAAATCAAAATTCATCATTTCAATTTCTGTCCGACCGGGAATCAAATCCGGGAACCCTGCGTGGCAGACCTTAGGTTTGTTAACCAACTGAACCACTTAGGTCATCAGGTGATGATAGTGAAAGCCGCATCAAAATCCGTTGCATGGTTTAGGACGAGTTATCGGATGTACAGATCGACTCGAAAAGTAACGCTTTATTTTGTACTATATATGAAATGCCACTAAGATGGCAAACACAGAGCATAGAGGTCTATTCTCTGTAGTGGCAAACAATTAATCGTAACTTTGATTAATAAATAGCTTTTCTTTTCCGACACAAGGCCCATAGTTACATTTGGACAATATAGATACATGTGGACAACCTACTAAAAAGCCTCGACAAGGGTTATACGGTGCTATGAATGGACTACCCACCACCACCCAGGGTCCTATCGACCTCTCGCTCATACGGACCGTGTCAGACCTAATCACGGGTGTTGTGCACGCTTACTTGCCGGTGGCTTCTTGGGCGTGCGCACTTCTTGACACCCACAAATCCAAATAGCTGTTGGTAACAAAGTCGACGATGAAATAATATTAACCATTCGAACGAAACTAATACGATAACAAAACCCGAGTTGAATAACGGTACACTCGTACCCGTCGAACGGAAAACCCGTACAAGCTCTCCCACGCTTCCACGGCTCACTCCCGCAACGCGACAACTCCGGAATAATAAAATAAAATCACCACCAAATTGTGAAAAATGCGTTTGATACGTTACGCTTTTAAAAACGTCATTTGTCACGCGAGGTTATCAAATTGACAGCGGCGCGGTCACGTCCCGGACGCATCGGTCACCCCGGGATTGAATGGGTGTCCCGTGGCCGGGACACGCGAAAGGACATTTCGGGACCCCTCAATTAAGGGCCTCTTATATTGTGATTCGCGTTTTACACGCTAGTCGGAGGAATTGTATGGTGATTTTCACACTTGTTTAAAGGTTTAGTAGATAGGCAACCATCATTTATACTCCTCATATTGGAACTCCTAATAGGACACTCCGCGTTACAGGTGTAAATGCCGGTAGTGAGTGTATGCTTCTAGCTTGTTATTACCAATTAAATGAATTAAACACCGGATTTAACCAAAGCTGTATTTATTTACCATCAACCATAATCATACATGTTACAACTTGCCAAAGCGCGCGAACGTCACTTTGACAGATGAGATCCATAGATACACAGAACTCTACAATCCCTTCCTTTCTTTAAAAGAGATAAACTATCCAGATTCCAAAAAATAACAGAAACACTTATAAGTCTTATAACTATATCATTAATAACGGCTGTCAACCACAGAGTCACACTAACAGCATCACAAATACAAATTACCAACACAGCGCTTGAACATCTTATCTTTAATATGACATGTGTTGGAGTAACATGAACAATACTCATAGAATCAGATCTACATACAATCAACTGTTATGTTAGCATAACTCAATTATTATGTCATTTAAAAAACCAACTTTAAATGTATTCTGCCTAGCCTTGGCATCATTAAATATAAACTTTAAAGATTACAATTAACGCATCTAAGACCTACGGCTGGAAAACAGAATACAATTGATAAAAATAAACCTAATTAATTCAAGGAGTCTATAATGAGACTGAGTAAAAAGTCACTGTACTTAGGCGGTAAACGCCGCTCTCTGTGAGGTCTAGTCATAGTCAAGTCTAAATTCACATCCGGTACCTCCATCCTTTCTTCCTTATTTTTACTCCTGTTTAGACTCTCTTCCTTTTCATAATTTTCTCTGAACCTATCTACATCTCTGTGTTTTATAGGCTTAAAATGAGAGTAATTCCTCCTCACTATCTTTCCATCAGGAGACTCAACAGCAACTGCATTACCAGATTTCCATACTACAGTATGTTCAGCTGGTGAAAATGGCGTACTTAACTTATTTTGCCTCTTCTGTTTTATCAACACTTTATCACCAGGTTGCAGATCTGACTCTTTTGCGTTTCTCCTTTTGTCAGCATACTGTTTGTATAGATCCTTCTTGTATCTGTCCGTATCTCTTATTTGTTCATCATTTAAAAGGAACTCGTCTGGCATTTCTGGTAATTTAGTTTTTATTTTCCTTCCTCTGAAGACATCACCTGGTGGCATTCCAGTAGTTGAATGGGGAGTGGTACGATAGGCGGACAAATAGACCTGCAATTCTTTCTTCCAGTCTAACTTCATAGCTTGAGCAATCCTTAACCGTCTTAGTATACTTTTATTCTGTCTTTCGACCTCTCCATTGGCCTGTGGCCACAGCGGAGTAGTATGTCTGAGTTTTATACCATTTGATGCCAAGAATTGTTTAAAACGTTCATCTCTGAACGCTGGGCCATTATCACAGACAATTTCATCCATAAGCCCTTCTCTACAAATTATGCTCTCAAGGGTTTTGATTGTAGTCTCTGCAGTTTGGTTCTTTAGAATCTCTGCCTCATAATACCTACTATAATAATCCACTATCACAAGCAGGTAGTGGCCTGATGGCAAAGGTCCTAGGTAGTCTATAGCTACCAATTCCCAAACCTTGCTAGGCAATTTAGTAGGTGTTATGGGTTCAGGATGAGAGTCTTGCCTGACCAGTCTACATCCTTCACATGTGTCTATCCAGTATTCAACGTCTTTATCCATTTCTTTCCACCATACTTTTGATCTTAATTTTCCTTTCATGGGGCCCGCAGATATGTGCCCTTCATGACCAAGGTTTAAAATTCTTTCTCTCAGATTTCTGGGCACAACAATTCTAATCCCCCTAAGAATGACACTATTGACCACACACAGTTCAGTCTTTATTAACTCATATTTCCTGAATTCCTTTGGCCAAATGTCTTTCTCTAATGCCTCTTTCAAATCACATAATTCCTTATCATTCATAGTTGCGTCCTGTATCTCTTCTATGGTAACTGCATCCATAGATGATTCTACTAAAGCCAACAGTAGCTGATCTTCAAAGTCCTCTGTACCTTCAACTGATGCATTACTCGTATCCAAAAGTCTAGAGACTGGATCTGCAATATTGCTCTTTCCGGGTTTATAAGTTACTTTAAATGTAAATGGTTGCAATCTTAAGACCCATCGCTGTATACGGGCACTTGGTTTAGAGTTTGTAGAGTAAATTATCTCTAGAGGTTTGTGGTCGGACAATATGTTAAATTGTTTTCCCACCAAGTACATATACAACGACTCACAAGCCCAGACTATCGCCAAAGCTTCCTTTTCAGTTTGGGAGTAACGCTGTTCAGTTGGAGAAAGTGCTTTACTTATGTACCTGATAATAATAGGCTGCTTTTCACCTTTTATAGTTTGATTTTGTACTAAGACCGCAGCTATGCCTACCGGGCTTGCATCTGTGACAAGGGTTGTTTCTGCATCCTTGTCATAGAACCCCAGGGCAGGAGCAGACACTATCAACTGTTTTAGCTTTTGGAAAGCATTCTCATGACATTTGTTCCATATAAACACTGTGTCTTTTTTAGTGAGCATCCTTAGAGGTGCGGTGATTGTACTAAATTCAGGTATAAACCGAGCTGAGAAGTTCGCTAAACCCAAAAAACTTCTTACTTCAGCCGTGTTCTGTGGAGCTCTGAACTCTTGCACCACTTGCTGATTTGAAGTTGAAGGCTTTATACCTTCAGCGGAAATGTGATGCCCAAGAAATATTATTTCAGACGCACCAAATGTACATTTCTTTTCATTGAGTGTCAAGCCGTTCTTATGCAGTCTGTCTAGTACTTCCCTGAGCCTAGAATCATGCTCTTCTCTAGTCCGCCCTCCTATCCTTATATCATCCTGGCTATTTGCTACACCCTCAATTCCCTGCAGTAAATGAGCAATCACCCTTTGAAATATTTCTGATGCACATCTTATTCCAAAGAACAACCGCTTATACCTAAAAAGACCTAAGCTTGAGCTAAAAACAGTAACATTTCTAGACCCTTCATCTAACTCAAGCTGATGATAGCCAGAACGCAAGTAAAGTGTAGAGAAGAACTTGCATCCATTGAGGTCTGTTAACAACTCTTCAAAGGTTGGGAGAGGCACACGTTCTCTCATCACAGCCTCATTAGCTTTTCTCATATCAACAACAAGTCGGTACTGGTCTTTTTCCTTTTTCTTCACAATGTGAGATGGGGACACACATGGGGTAGGTCCTGTCACTGGTTCAACTATGTCATTGTCAATTAGTTCTGTAATAAGCTTTTTCTCTACTACTCTCATATTAAAAGGTTGCCTTCTGACAGGTTGAGCCACTAATTTAATATTAGGATTTACAGGTATAGTTAATTTAAAATTTTTAAGTTTACCTATTCCATCAAATAAGTTTGGATACTCATTAACTACAATTTCTTTTGTGATAGCCGTTTGCACAGAGTTGACTTTAACTGATTCTATAGCTATCGGGCCTACTCGCAATAAACCTAGCTCGATTGATGTTTGCCTACTCAAGAGGGAGGGTCCACACCCATTATAGACCAACACATTTGCACATGCTTTCTTTCCAGTATCTGAGGAGAGCAATAAAGTTGAAAATATTCCCAACTTTTCTATTTCTCTTCCCCCATAAGCAAAATATTTCTCCTTATTTTTAACTTTTAATTCACAGCGATAGCCAGCCTCTAATAACTTTTTAAATGTGTGCTTGTCTATAATGTTTACGGATGCCCCTGAGTCAATAATGAACTGGCAAGCTAATTTCTCTCCAATTTGTATCTTACACTTATTGTCTAAGCTATTTATAGTAAAAACCGAGTTAACCTCTACCTGATCATCATCAGAACAGCTAGCATCACTTGACACCGATGCTTCCGAGTCAGACTCAGTAATTATGTATTTTACATACCTCTTTTTCTTTTTAACATCCCTTGTCTGTTTACCGTTATTCTTCTTTTTGGTTTTACAACATTTTGCATAATGTCCCTTCAAGCCACATTTGTCACATTTTTCTGTAGCTGCTGGACAATTACTATCCTTCGCCAAGTGCCCCCTTCGGCCGCACCTGTAACATGTGACACTTGGTCCAACACTGTTTACATTTGCTCCATTTGTTTCTTCTTTTTCTTGCGTCACCGGGTCCTTAAACATTGACTCCTCTAATTCAAATAGCCTGGCCAATTCCAAGGCCCCTGTCAAGGTCAAATTTTTGCCCTTTTTCAATAGTTTTCTCTTGAGATCCTTATTACTACATTTTTCAACCAATTGATCTCTGACTGCTTCTTCTATGTCGAAAAACTCACAATGCCTGGCTTGTCTACGCAGTCGCAAGACATATTCATCCACTGTTTCATTGTCTACCATGCAGATGTTTCTAAACTTTTGCCTTTCATAAGCTGAATTTAACTCGGGCTGGAAATAACTTGTTAGCCATGTTTTGCACTTCTCGTATTCGTTCGTACCTTCGGCCTCTTCGTCCTTGAGCGCCTCGTAGATGTCCTGGATCTCAGGTCCCGCCTGATGCAACAATCTACTTATTTTCTGTTTGTCGTTGAGTCCGATTTGGCCATTTATATAGTATTCAAAGTTTCTAAGCCAATTTTTCCATCTTTCTCCCGTATTTGTCTGTCCAAACGGGCTAAATGTCGGGCCGGCTGCCCCAAGCGTGTACTCCATATTTATCGCACAAATCTTCGTAAATTTCTCAACTTTGGCCTGTTTTTCATCAAAACTGCACGCCGCCAATTGTACTCGTCGCCAAATTTGTATGCTTCTAGCTTGTTATTACCAATTAAATGAATTAAACACCGGATTTAACCAAAGCTGTATTTATTTACCATCAACCATAATCATACATGTTACAACTTGCCAAAGCGCGCGAACGTCACTTTGACAGATGAGATCCATAGATACACAGAACTCTACAGTGAGCACTTACCATCAGGTATGTACCATAAGTTGATCTAGAGACATGATAAAAAATTTGCAATATTATATGTCAAAAAATATATAAACCACCTTTGATATCGGTCGACTTTCAAGATTTAAACTGATACAGTATAATATCTATCGACAGGTTGTCATTTGTCACGCGAGGTTATCAAATTGACAGCGGCGCGGTCACGTCCCGGACGCATCGGTCACCCCGGGATTGAATGGGTGTCCCGTGGCCGGGACACGCGAAAGGACATTTCGGGACCCCTCAATTAAGGGCCTCTTATATTGTGATTCGCGTTTTACACGCTAGTCGGAGGAATTGTATGGTGATTTTCACACTTGTTTAAAGGTTTAGTAGATAGGCAACCATCATTTATACTCCTCATATTGGAACTCCTAATAGGACACTCCGCGTTACAGGTGTAAATGCCGGTAGTGAGCACTTACCATCAGGTATGTACCATAAGTTGATCTAGAGACATGATAAAAAATTTGCAATATTATATGTCAAAAAATATATAAACCACCTTTGATATCGGTCGACTTTCAAGATTTAAACTGATACAGTATAATATCTATCGACAGGTTGTCATTTGTCACGGGAGGTTATCAAATTGACAGCGGCGCGGTCACGTCCCGGACGCATCGGTCACCCCGGGATTGAATGGGTGTCCCGCGGCCGGGACACGCGAAAGGACATTTCGGGACCGCTCAATTAAGGGCCTCTTATATTGTAATTCGCGTTTTCATGCTAGTCGCAGGAATTGTGTGGTGATTTTTAGCCTTGTTTAAAGGTGGTGTTGTTTAGAGGTTTAGTTGACAGACATGCTTCATTACCGGCCGCATCGTCACTTACCACCAAGTGAGATGGTGGTCATATAGCTAGCTGGTAGCTTGGCTATACAAAATAAAAGAAATATAAAAAAGAGAGTTTTTACTTGTAGGTTATTGAAACGCCATATAGGACACTCCTGGCGTTACAGGTATAATTGGGCGACGCTGATCAGTTACCATCAGGTAGTGTCCGACCGAATGTAAATTTCTGGACAAAACCAGGTTATCATATTGACAGCGGCGCGGTCACATCCCGGACGCATCGGTCACTCCGGGATTGAATGGGTGTCCCGCGGCGGGGACACGCGAAAGGACATTTGGGGACCCCTCAATTATGGGCCTCTTACATTGTAATTCGCGGTTTCGCGCTTGTCGGAGAAATTGTATGGTGATTTTTTGCCTTGTTTAGAGAGAGTTTATACTTGCACCTGCATATTGAAACGCCAAATACGTTCGGTATTACGATCGGCTCCAGGCGTTACAGGGTAAATGGGCGGCGGTGATTACTAGCCATCAGGTAGTATCCGACCGAAAGTCAATTTCTGGCCGGAGACGAAGCCGAAATTGGAGGCCTCTAAGAAATGTTGTTCAAAATTGTCTTCAAGCTACAATTAATTAATGTAAATGGTTTTAAAACTATAATATTGAAGGCTATATTAGTCAATATAATATAAAATTTTCATCATCTCTAAAAGTTGATCTAGAGATGATAAAAAAATTACCTCGCAATATTATAATATGTCAAAAATTATAAAAACCACCTTCGGGTTAAACTGATATAGTATAATATCTATCGACAGGTTGTCATTTTGTGATGCGTGGTTGTCAAATTGACAGCTGCGTGGCCGTCACGTCCTGGACTCACTGTCGTTCCGCCACCGTGACCTTCAGGATGAAGGACCTTTTACATTCTCTTTGCATTATACCTTTCCCAGTTGTGAATTCACTGTGAACAGTTGCTGGCAGTTCTTTCAAAAAACTAAAAAATAAGCTTTTATAATACGAGTAGGTAAGTTATATATCATTGTTTTTGCAGTCGGTGTCACACACCAACCCTCCCCCTCAAACAAACCCTCTCTCCTCAACGAACTTTACTGTGTTGGCATCATCTCTAAAAATAACGATATTGAACTTACTCGTATTGTGCGATAAAATCCTTTTTTACTCAAATAAAGAGTATTTGAGTAAGAAAAGCTTTTCATAACATTCCAAATTTTTCATGTCATTTTAGTACTTTTTAGTGTTTTGAAGTGGGTATAATTTTTTATTAGCACGCTACTTTGCCTCATTGTAGAGTCGGACATAATAGAATTTCATATTTTAAAGGTCCGGGTTTTAAACTGCGTACCTTTGTTTACGAGTAGTCCGATATTTCGACCTGAACACCCGTATGAAAGCCGGAACTTACCTTTAAAATGTGTGATAATAACCGCGATAGTTAGAATTGTTGTTGTGTGTTAAATTCCACACCCTTCCAGTCTAGCAGTGAAATCTAGGTCAAGTCTGCTACGGGTCGAATCAATAACAAAATAACTTTGCTGTTGCTGCTGAGATTTCTTTCGACAAAAAGTTCGCAATATCTGACTAACAAGACGGAAAGGTTTCCGTTTCGAAGCAATCGCATCGAATGTCGAAACGATTTCCACCACACCATGGTACTGAGTATAGTTATTCTGACATACTAAATATTAATACCCTATTATAGCAAAATACAGTCACAATAGAAGCCTAAACTAACACTGAGGCGGGGCGTTTCGAATCAGCCATTATGTGTTTCAGAACTTATTTATCCAATATCTAAGATGTTCCATCTATTGAGAACCGATACAAAGCGAAGTCATTCCGCGAATCACGCAATGACGGGATTAAGGTCACGGTACCTCTCACAGTGAAGTCTGAAGTACTTATTCCGTCGTTTGTTGAGTGCTCTAAGGTTATCCGCGATGATCAAGGCAGCCCATTTCTTACTAAAACGGCGCCCCCAGCGAACTCATTAATCAGGTAGCTGTACATCAATCGAGTGTTTACCAAAGCCATAGATGATCCGTCTAGTCAGAGCCAGATAGTGGAATATTGTTTTGAAAGTAAGCGAACACGGCAAACAATGTCGTCGTCCCGCCCCGAGTGCTGAGTGTCTATTAATCACGGAGAGTGACGATTCCTCAGGCGCGGGCCGATCGCACGATGCGTTATGGATGTTTCGCCACGCTCCATCGGGAATCCCATCTTTTAAAGTAAACTCCGCATTGGATATCGTAAAAAAGTTTACGACGTGAAAATTGCGGGTACACGTAGGTACTAGCCGGCCGGTACTCGCCACCCAGTCCCCATCTTTGGTTCTTAGTTTATTAGAGCCGGTGCCATTACATGACTAACGCAATTTTACGGCCGTCTCGAACCAAGTTTCGCCGTTATCCAGATGGGTAATTGAAGAGAGAAGTTTTTACGAGGTCGGGTTCGGGTCGCGCTGTCCGCCCGCCCGCACTAAATGCAGGAAGCACTCCATTGAAACAATAACGGAAGTTCAACTTCAAAAGCTGAGACTGAGAGATACTTTATAGAAATTCGCCACGGATCCTTGCCCCGCATGAAAACATTAGAGAAGTTGGAGGCGAAAAGGCGAGCGGAGCCGGCGCGGATTGAAACTCATATCGTATGTATTGGAGCGCGGCGGCGGCGCTACTTTCACCCCAATTCGACTCTCGAGGCGGCGCAAGGCACGCTCGCGTAAAACAAAACCCGTGTACCTTAATAACTTTCTTTGGTGCACGTTCAATGGAGTTCCTTGTCTTTGATTCGGTTTAGTCTCAAACATGACTAAGTTAGCCCGTGTCGTGTAGCTCGGTGTGCGTGGCGACAGTCGCCAGCGCGCGCGCAATTAGTTTAGATACAATTAGTGGGCTGCGCGAGGGGAGGGGAGGGGCTGATTGCGAGGCGTCAACTCGCCAACTGTTTGCGCAACAACTCCCTACATCAGCTGCAGACGGCAATTCGGCTGACTTCATCAAAACTTGCGACGTTGCCCTGTGTTCAGTCACTCCGCAGCCGGCGGCTAGTTCCTTTGTATTGCTTCTGTAGTGTTCGGCGAATAAATGTATGTATGTGTGTGTATGACTGTGTAGTACGGTTGGTAACAATGTAGCGGCACGTGCGCCGCATGGCTGGCGGGCCGCAGGTGCCGGGTACATTGTCTATTTCATTAGGTCTGCGAATAAATATATAACACCCGGCGCGGGCGACGCGGCGGCACCCGCGGCACAGTGCGGGGGAGTTGAGCAGTGGTATGGGAGGAGTGTCCTTGAAATAATGACGTAGACATTGACGCTGTTTTTTACTGGTTATGGAATGTGTTATTGCTGCATATGTACTGACTAATACTTATTTGAAATTATATGAGTTCCAGTCTAGCCATTCATCCCATTTCGTAGCCAAAGTTCGTAAAAGTGCATATGTAATGGGAATAAAATTTCCCATTCTGAAGCCAACTATGGGAATTTTTAACGTTAATTAAAAAATTCTTGCGCTTTACAACAATGCGGTCTAAGGTTTAGGCAGATTGGAACCGAAACTTGAAACGGCAAGATGAGACGTCCAGTAGTTCCTGAAAACATCCATTTCCGTTATATTTGTTTCCAGAAATAACATTTAACTATTTTGAAACAGTTTGAGGGAACCCCAAAACATGGGTCTCCCCTACACATTGTGACAGTTGAAACCGATCACATCATCCTTCGTACCTAACATAAACTGGGAAGAAGGCTTTTTGTGATCTATCTACTCACTTGATAATACAACGTCGCAGTTTTGCAGAATATAGAGCACATAAATGCGTCAAAATACCAGATTAAGTATGAAACAAACAGAGAAATATCATGAAACAAACATAAATTTCCCATCGAGAGAATCACGACCCTCAACAATCAGGGAGGAACCTCACGACGTAAGGAGGACAATGTACGGAGTTGCCCCACTGACTTCCCACCGCACTGTGGCCTTTGCAGGGCGTGGTTGGGCCAGGCGATACTTCATCGCGAGCATACGCACTCATATTACGCGAAACTATTCCCTTTTCATCCCGCGGCGGTTCCCCAACCGGACCCAATGATGGAGAACTTATGCCAATATCAGGGCGCCCGGGAATACCGACCCTTTCGGTGCGTGCATTTATTATTATGTTTTATATTATGCTCTATTTAAAAGAATATTGAAGGCGAAGAGAGCTCGCAGTGAGTGGCTATACCTACTTTACTTTATTAAGCATTGTTATCAGGAGTTGGGTTTGTTTCTCCTCACTCTTACGTAGTATATAAATAAAGTCGCTTATCGCGGCTTTCTTTCTGTACCTACATCCGATAACTCCTCCTAAACCACGCAATGAATTGTTATCCACTTTTTTGAAATATAATTTACTTTTTACTATAATTTCCTTGCAAATTATAATAGAGACAACAGGAGTCACTACACTTTCACCACACATATGATCGAGTTTGTTAATAAGGTTAATATTACACGGTTAGTTAGGGTTCACTAGTTTGTTTATAATTTTACAGTAATTAAGAAAGAAAGAAAGAAAGAGCATTTATTAACTCAAACAACAACACCACAACTTTGAAAAAGATACAATAAAACATAAAGACATAAAAAGAATACAATTATAAGCAGAACATAAATTACACAGTGCCGATTTAAATACCTATCTGATATTTGTTTAATGTGTAGTGTAATAGATAATGTGTTGTGGTGGTGTTTGTGTAAAAAGGACCTCACTCAGCATAATGCCCCGGCGTGAACCGGAGCGCTGGTTTTCAGTGAGACCTGCTGAGCGAGGCACGGACAAATGTACAAAATATTAGGGTATCTAAACAAGTATAGAGTTGTTTTAAAATCATTTGTTTAGCCAATATCAATTTGAAATATCATGTCAAAGCTAACAGCGCCGCCTCAGATAAGTTTGGCACTATACACGCTCGAGATAAAAACGTCTTATTGGATTTGTGTCATTGTATGTTTCGTTTGACCGCCGTGATGCAGTAGTGACGTGACCGTATCTGTCCTTCCATCTCTGGCGGGACGAATCGAATCCGAAGAATTGATTAGGGCCGTCACGACCATCGCGGGACAGGGTGACAAATCCCCAGCGATACGGGACGAGAGGGACACGCTATCGGGACATCGGGCCACCCGCCGATACCGCGCTGTCGGCGGACAAACGCTGATGTATTGGCACTCCTATCCTTTTTATGTTTATTGACGCTCACCGGGATTTGTGCTGCCTCAGTCCGGGATCCCGCGATATGATGTAACGCGATAATTCCCGTTTGTCGGCACAAACAGGCGACAGCAATTGATTTCGTCCCAGACTTGTGTTGACGTGACTCAGCCAAAATGGCGGACGCGATTTTACTGAGCTTAGACGACGCGATAGCGTAATGTGAATTTGTTATTTGTTAGAGTAAAGACTTGTGGCGTAGCTATCGACACATCACTATCAGAGCTACGCACATCTCTACGACGGGAGCTGTCAACTTGTTCTCTGTGGTTTTTCTTTGCGGAGTAAACTGAAATTACAGCAGCTTCTTGTATTATTTATATCCACGTTCGAAGACTGAAATACGAGTTGACAAAGTGTAAAAGTTCCTAAATAAATATGGATTAAACATAAATAATCTAGTAACAGAATAAATGTAGCGTCGGTGGCCGAGCGGTTACAGTATCCGACTCGTAAGCCAGCGGTCAGGGGTTCGAATCCCGCTCCGGCCATGTTGCCTACTAACCAAATAGAAGTTGAATACTAACCGATGCTCTTACGGTGAGGGAAAACATCGTGATGAAACCTGCACATTCAGGCGACTGGATGTGTAACCATGATTTAATCTGGTCAGGTTCCCCTGGTAGCAGGGTCATGGAGGTCAGATGGCAGTCGCTCTACTGTAACTACCTGACCTGCCAAATCCTGGATCATGGTCAAGGCGGATCCCGGGCCCTCATTCTCGAGAGCACAACCGGGACATTTACGCCAAGATGATTTTTATTTTAATCTAGTAACAGAATATGGGCCTATTTACATTATTTATACTTTGTGATTTGTAATGCCTGAAATAAACGGTTTAAGTATTGTTATTTATTGTTATAATAACTAATCAGACGTCGGAAAACTCCCTAACAAGTATACATTCACTTATTCACATATTTCCCAAGTTACTGTATTGATTTTAATGAAGTAGGCCAAGATTAAACTGTGGAGGTATGGCACTTACTTCCCCAGTCAGGTGGCTCCAATTTGAATAGGAAATTAAACTTGAAAAGCCATAAAATTCTCACTTAGTACTTACGATTGGGAAATTTTTTCCCATTACGTAGCTAGCTACGAATTTCAGCTACGAAATGGGACGAAAAGGTATCCCGCTATGTTATGCCTCTTTTAATGTTCATCATCATCATCATCATATCAGCCAGAAGAAGCCCACTGCTGGGCATAGGCCTCCCCCAGAGATCTCCACAAAGGCCGGTCCTGTGCTTTTCGCATCCAGCTGGTACCTGCGATCCTTACCAGGTCGTCGGTCCACCTTGTGGAAGGCCTACCCACGCTGCGTCTTCCGGCACGTGGTCGCCACTCGAGAACTTTACTGCCAAAGGGCAATGGAAAGAGCTATGCTCGGAGTCTCTTTGCGCGATCGAATCAGAAATGAGGAGATCCGCAAGCGAACCAAGGTCACCGACATAGCTCTAAGGATTGCCAGACTAAAGTGGCAGTGGGCAGGGCACATAGCTCGAAGAACAGATGGCCTTTTAATGTTGCTTTGTACCTATTCAATTACCCATTATATATTCGCTTATAAGCCCCTAATAATGGCGGTGACTCATGTGTCCAATTACAGTGCACAAATTTATTAATATTGTTTTCGTTTAAAATGCTAATAACGCATGATAATGTACGATGACCACGTGATATATGCAAATTGACCAGCCGTTTACAATATGACTAAAATTATAATGAACTTGAGGGATGGCGCTAGTCTCCTTGTTTTGCATGTCGCCACATGAAAATAAATATGGCGAATGTTAGTTCCCTTTTTCGCCACGATCGTTGAGATCGTTGTCGGTCTATAACCGTTTGCGGATCTGCATGGTTATGAGTAATATAACAAACGGTTGCTTGTTCGTTGGCCCGCCTATATTATTAAAAAAAAATACAAAAAAGGTAGTTCGCGTTGTCGTAGATGGATAATTACAGGCACGAGGCTTGCTGTTCGTCATAGTAGTGACTTACCGGTTCCATTCTTGGTACAGTGCGATCACTTGTCTGTAAAATGGCGAAATTAGGAACTACGACTTCTAAGTTTTGCATGGGCAGACAAAAGTTTCATGGGTCTCCTAAACCTACAAAATGTAATTTTTCTTGTACTTGATGACGTACAACCTACGTCGCCCTCACAGTCTACTTGAACGCTAAAAACCTATAGCACCCGCACAGTCTATTTGGACGCGTTTCGACAATGTCAATGTCCACATAGAAATATGCCTTCGAAGACAAGAGTTGTCGCCTGAAGGAGTCGCCGGCGTCCAAAAAAGCAACCGCTTCAGCCGATCGGTCCGATGATGTCTGGAGTGGAGAGTTCCCTCATCTGTCGTACAAGTTAAAAAAAAATGACTATTCTCTTAATTCCAAACACCATGTTGTAGTAGTAAAGCTGGAAGGACACTGTTAATGTGCCCAGTTTGTTTGATATTAAGGTCGTATTGGGAGAGGGCAAACCGAGTTTGGAGTCCTAAGCAAATGCCGCAACCGCCCTGCCACTGTCAACACCGACCCAACATAACATTGAGCATGCCTGAGCCAAATTTCATGCGCATACAGCCACAACTTACCCACTTCGAAGTTAACGCGTTGTTACTAGACTACCTATTAGGACGGTCAAAGTAATACTAGTAACAGACGCTTTGATTTGGCTGGAGCCGACCAACCGTTAGTTGCAGTTGATACTAATCCTTAGGTAGTATAAAATAAAGTCGCTTTTGGGTGCGGAGGACGTGCTCGAACGTCCGACCAAGGTCAGCTCGCCCGCGCATTCGAATTAATCGAAAACTTCTGTGGCTAAACTTCAATTGTCAGTCAAATTTAGTTCTACTTTCAGCCGTGCGCAGAGTTATGTGGCGAGCAGTTTCATAGGATTAAAGTCACCGGCATAGCGCAACGCAAAACGAAAGTGGCAATGGGCACGCCATGTAGCTCATAAAAAATGATAAATTAGCTTTTAGAAGTTTTTATTTTCATTTATTCTACGCAGTGACAAACGAATAGACAGCCTACCTGATAGTAAGCAGTAACTGTCGCCCACAACATCAACGAATTATGCAGTTAGGTTACAGGCAACAAAAATGTTGCGTTGTTGCTTGGCGGCAGAATAAGATAAGGCGGTCACCCGGGCGGACTTCTCAGGCTTGACAGAGCCCTACCACCTGATGACGTACTAGCAAGTCAGCATAAGACGCCCCTGATAGATGAACGGAGGAACTTGTTTCACCTCAAGTCGATGGTTGCACAAGGCGGAAAGCCATACTGTATGGACGGCTAGGTCCTTTGAGCATAAAATTCTGGATCAATGCTCTACGGCCTAAGATCAACTGTAAATCCATCTTAAAGCTTCTATAAAAGAGGACATATCGAAAATTCTAAATCTATACGCTAATATAGAAGACGAACCTTGTTCTGTTAGGCCTACTGTTTGTATTTTCGCCATGTAATCCCAAATATCCATACTATTTATTTATACAGTGTATATCAGGAGCAGTGGCAATCTAGTAGGATTGCGGAAGCTGCATGCACGTACTCATAGATATCACGAAATGTCAGTCTGCGCAACGCGAACTACGTGATTTAGTATTAATGGGTACTCGTATATTTCCTACTTGACATGAGAATCAAATACTTAATTGATCTATTCCCCTCTTCTCTGAAGAGCAGTCCATATGCAACTCGTTAAGTTAGGCTAAAACAGTAATTAAAATGGCGCACATTAAAATAAAAAATTCATTTCCTCGTTCCCCCTTCATCCTTGCTACACACATCCATGTAACTTTAAATGCGTATAAAATAGCTACACGGATATGCATATCTCCATGCCGTGTTTCCAAGACATAAGTGCCTGTTCCGCCCGCCTCGAATAAAGCACTCGCAACAATATCCTAACTCATCCCATATCTGCATCTGCAGAAATAACTGCTCGCGTAACTTATGCGCAACGCAATATCTTTGTTGTAGAACACGACTAAACTTTAGTCGTACATACTGCCATTGTGAATTTGTAGTTTTAAGTGGTCCCAGGACGGAGCTACGCAGACTTCGTCCTGAGCGCGGGAATAACCACCATTCAAGCTGACATACATAAAATAAACCTACATAGTAGAAAGACTCTAAAGTTTTGTGATCTTTTACACGTTTGGAAAGTATTCAGGTAAACGCTGTGACCGCGTGTGCCGCCATGTACCAATGACTCTTTTCTGAGTTATGTACGTAAGTTGAACGCTAACCGATGCTCTAACGGTGAGGGAAAACATCGTGATGAAACCTGCACATTCAGGCGACTGAATGTGTAACCATGATCTAATCTGGTCAGGTTCCCCTGTTAACAGGGTTACAGAGGTCAGATGGCAGTCGCTCCATTGTAATTACCTGATCTTTCTAATCACGGATCACGTTTAAGGCGGACCCCGGGCCCTGGCGTGCGAGAGTACAACGAGACACGGGACATTAACACCAAGATGAATTGAAAATTGACTTTGAAAGTCACTTTAAAATATAGTATGTTGAGTCACCTACTAGCTTTATTATTATTTTACAGTAAAAACACATTCCCATGAAAAAAATGGGTTCCATGATTTGGACATTCATTGCGATCCAATCAGTGCTGGCTAATGAACGAATATTTGTGGCGCGACCGTTAGCGGCTGCAGCGGTAATTAATTGGGTATAAAAAATAATGTTGTGTTTTAATACGTGGCTAGATTTGGGCTTGGCGTGACCGGGCGTCGTTGGGAGCCTGCCTTTTTATGGGCCGGTCCGCCCCCGGGGCATCGTCCGGGAATGTCTCCATGCAATCCCGATGTAAACGGCATAAAGAGATTGTTTTTATGCATTCAGTGTGTGAAGTCAGGCGATGTGTCGTGCTGGCGCCCGGCCCGCGCCGCCGCCCCCGCCTCTAGGCTACCGGAACCTCCGTGTTATTGGTTTCACGGTATGCATGCAAAAGTTATACGTTCCGTATTGTGGGCTACGTCAAACCGCGAAAGCACTCTCGGTATAAACTGCAGACGCTTTTGAGGTTGTCTTTCTGATCGAGTGTCTGGATTATTTCGTTTGTCGTGTGGGGGAACAACTCTGGTGTTTGGACCTCCGACGTGGCGCCTAGCATTCTAATTTGGGGGTAGAATAAATTCTTGATGCCAAGAGTGCGGGGCGTCGGTGGCCGAGTGGTTAAGATATCTGACTCGTAAGCAGAGGTACCGGGTTCAAATCCCACTGTGGCCATCAATTATTCTTTTCTGAGTTATGTACATTAGTTGAATACTAACCGATACTCACCGTTAGGTGAGGGTGAATACATTGTGATGAAACCTGCACTTTCAGGCGACTGAATGTCCAATCTGGTCTGGTTCCCCTGGTAGCAGGTTCACGGAGGTCAGATTGTAGTCGCTTCGCTGTAATTATCTGATCTGCAAAATCCTGAATCATGGTCAAGACGGACCCCGGGCCCTCGAGCGTGAGAGCACAACCGGGACATCAACGCCAAGATGATGATGATGAGGGCTGCAGGATATCAATTGGGGTTCGTTCGTCGCCTGCTTGTAAAGCTTTTGCTGTGAAAAATACATTAGAGCTTGGGAAAGCATTTTTAGCACCTGTATTCATAACCACCTCACTGATTAATAACTTTTATCGATTCTAATCTCAGACGAGGTATAGAGCTCACACGTCCTGTACTTTATGAGTCTTCGCTCGTCTCCTGCCACAGTGTGTTCGCAATTGTCGCAACTTTACGCCCCTTAATGGCCCTGCGGCCCTATCCCATTATTATGCTAATCAAATGAACGAATCTTACCAGTTTTAATTACTTACAGTATAATTCGGGATGGCTGTGCTAACTTTTTATTTGAAAAGACAAGTTTATTGTTGTGAGATACTAGTAATATTGTCGTTGGACGTTATCGGTGCGGTTTCGGTATGATACTTCGGTACACAGGGTGGTGACACTGCCGTAGTAAATGCCCACGACGTCTGTTAAGTTACGATTGGTTCAATTGAATATCAATGGGAAGTTTGACACGTGTTTGGTATTCTGCTACTAATTTAAGACCAATTGTTTTCCATTAAAATTCTATGGAACTGTCACTGGACTATTTTCTAGTTTGGTTGTAGTATGGAAAAAAAAGGCTGTAACTTGACTGTGGACTTAAACGGCGTCTCGTGGTTTTTAAAAGTCTGTATCAATAGCTAACTATTTATTTGTGTTCTTGTAGTAACAAGAGGGAGACGACACCACAGATATCTGAACCTCATCATATATGTACAGAGCTTCAATAATGTTTTGGTACTTGGATGAGGGCGTAATTGCCAAACATAAATTCCAGCTATCTGTCAAAAGTGACATTTTACAAGATGACGGCGTTAGTTCTGATTTCGGGCGCGTGTCAAAAGATCTTTGTAGGTCTTGTATGCCCTTAGACATATATTGTTTGTGAATTCTACGACCGATACCACCACTGTATCTGTCTATGTCTATGAGTATTTCGATGCAATGAGGGTGTCGTCGACCCAAAAATTTTAATGATTCCTAATGCAAATTATACAATAATATTCTATTTAGAAAAAAAACTGTTATATAACACATATACGACATTATAAAATGTTTACAAATGTAAATTGACATGATATCTAATAATGTATATTGACACTATAATATATTTTACCTAAGAATTGACATGTAAATTGTATTTAGGAAAAAATCAATCTAGAACTTGATAAAGTTCACAAAAATAACGAGGAATAGCATTTATTGTGTGACAAATTCTCGTATCTCGTCCGATTTAATGGGGAATTTCTGAAGAAATACACTCGTATTCCTCGCACGGCACAATATAAGGGCGAGAATTCCGCGCTGTCAGCGCTGCAGGTAGCCGAGACATCACTCAGCAGACACACTTGTCAAATATCTGTCAACCCCATTTCGTGGAGTGTGTTAGAATGATTTTGTGTACATTGCGCCTGCTCTGTATGGTGGTTTAAATGTGAGCGTCGATTTTACTTCTAAAATGTTGTAATAAAATAATCATTTTGGCGTTAATGTCCCGGTTTTGCTCTCGAGAACGAGAGCCCAGGGTCCGCCATGACCATGATCCAGGATTTGGCAGGTCAGGTAATTACAGCGGAGCGACTGCCATCTGACCTCCATGACCCTGCTATCAGGGGAACCTGACCAGATTGGATCATGGTTACACATCCAGTCGCCTGAATGTGCAGGTTTCATCACGATGTTTTCCCTCACCGTAAGAGCATCGGTTAGTATTCAACTAATGTACATAACTCAGAAAGCAGTCATTGGTACATGGCTGGAGCGGGATTCGAACCCGGGACCTCTGGCTTTCGAGTCGGATACTGTAACCGCTCGGCCACTGACGCTCTTATAATTCTAAAATGATGTACTTGTCAGTTTCAAAAATGATTTTTTATATTCTATATTTGTTTGTTTAAATGATGGCGATCGCTGATGGCGCTGTCGACCGTTTTCAGGAACAACTGGGTCTTTTTATTCTTATTTGTTGTTAGAGGTAACGGTACTACAAACGAATAGCAATTTCATTTCCGGTCATTCTCATTGGGAACTTCCGGGAATAAATGTACGATTTTTATTTCCATTTCTTCATAGGAACAAAGGGCAATTTTATTTCCAGTCGTACTCAGTGGCAACTTCCGGGAATAAATGTACGAGGGCATTGATCTTGAGGCGCTGGATTTCGTACATAGAAATTTACATTTTTAGTAACGTCACAATAACTGCTAAGAAAAGACAGTACGTGGTGTAGAAACGATTCTACCCTTAAGGCACAGTATAAACACGTGACGTGATGCGTGTTACATCGGTACGCATTCGATGTGACAGTGTAGGGCGATTACGTCGACGTTCCACCGCAGGATATAATCCGCAGGAGGTTGGAGGGGGGAGGAGTTATATATCAAACTATTAAGGGCTGCGTAGACGAGAGGCTTTAGTACGCAAAGGAGAAATCTTCGAGAATTTGACGCGGCTTTAGGATCGATGGTTTGTGCCGTGTGCTCCGTATATTCCGAGTTCTGTGAATATTATTTTTATTAGGTACACAGGCTAGCCCACTGATGGAAATTAGTCAATGATGCCTATAAACATACATACTGCCTATTTATTGTGTGCAATAAATTGTTAAATAAATAAATAAAATTATATATTCCAGGGGTGGGACTGCCAAACTCTCTAGCGATAGTTCTCATGCTCATCATCATCACTTGCACGTGAAACGAGCAAGCGAGATGAAGTCATAAAGCTATCTCAGAAAGTTAAGCGGTACCACCTTAATATGTCAAAGTATTACTTTTAGTCGTGGGCCATCTACGATCGTGTTAGCACCTTGCCTACAGGATTGTACCTCGTTTGTAGAACTGAGCCTCACTTATAAGTCTCTCTCTCGTCTGAAGGACTGTGTTTCGTCTATCTATAGGACTGTCTCTAGTTTATAGACCTGTCTGTCTTTTTTAGGACTGTCCTTCGTCTTTAGGAGATTCCCTAGTCAATAGGACCGCCACTCCATAGGTCATTCGGTCGTAAATAGGACTATACCTCATCTGCATTACTGCCTCTCATCCACAGGACTCTTCCTCGGCTTCAGGACCTTCCCTCATCTATAGGACTGACCCTCGCCTGTAGAACCCCCGTCTACGTAGCCCCTAAAACCGCCGTACCCTCCCCGCGGCACAAAAACATTGTGTCGCGGCACACACGGGAACTAATTAACCATAATAATCTGGTCATTTATTCTCGTCCTGAGGCCGGTCCTCCGTCTAGCGATAGAACTGTCTTTAGGTTATAGAACTGTCTCTCATTTGTAGGGCTGTCCTTCGTCTTTAGAAGAGTCTCTATTCCATAGGACCGCCATTCCATCTTTCTTTCTCTATTCCTCACCTGCAGAACTGCCTCTCGTATACAGAACATTACCTGGGCTTTAGTAAAGTATCTCATCTACAGGACTGACCCTCTCCTATAGGACTCCCGTCTACGCAGCCCCTAAAACCGCCGCATCCTCCCCACAGCACAAAAACATTGTGTCGCGGCACACACGGGAAGCGGACTAATTAACCATAATAATCTGGTCATTTATTCGCGTCCGGACGGCGCGCCGGGAATGCGAGCCATCAGTCTCGCGGAAGGAGCGCTAACCGCGGTTTGTTTATTTATTTATTCATTCATTTACAGTTTATTGTACATGAAGGAGGTTGGAGGTCAAGGCCTTGGGGCCTATATCCGTCCAATTGTGAAATCTAGTTTTTTATGTTTCTCGTACTTAATACGTTATTTGAATGGATGAGTGAATTAAAATACATTAATATAAATGATGAGAATGGGAACTTTATAGAGGTAAATCGAAATGCATTGTTAGAACAGATCAATCAACAAACATCCATTCATATTTAACATTAGTATTACTTTAATACTTCCCCGAGTTAACAGTATTCATTTGGTTCGACAAGCTGGCGCTGCTTCGCTCAAGAGCTATTTCGATTTACTTTGACAATTCTCCATCAGGCTACATCTTATTCTGATCGCCCACAATATCACACACAATTCTGATTGACATTTGAAAATTATGCATTCTGTGATAAAAGCGTGAAGGGGCATCGCGATACAATACTCCACATCATCAACATCATACTTACGAACAGGTGAACTGCGGACTACTAATGCTTACCTAAAACAAAAGAAAACCTAATTAATATTTTTATTTGTTACAGTACATACAGCCATACATTGAAAGCATAAATTCACAATCGCAACAACTAAGCGGTTTGCAAACACATATTTTTACCCCAGTGACGAACTACCCACCTGCAAAGCGGTAGCTGTCGCCCAAAACATTAATAATCAACTGTGTAGTGCATAAAACATCATCATTTACTAGCAACTGTACCAGCTCAGAATAAAGCCATCACCGTCAGCGTGCACCAGAATGAATGGGCCGTCCGCTAATTATAGACGAAAGAACGCGAGTGTTGCCGAGCATTCACGAGCTCTTTAGCCAGGAATCGAGCCATCAATCTTGGCTGTCGTCATGTCGGATTGCGCGGGAGTTGCTGTCTTATACACAGAGCATAGAGCTATGCGAAATAATGCCGTATCCAGAGGACATAGGAGCGAGACGGAATATGCGAAATATTGACAATGGAAGCGGTTAATTTGAGAACGCTTAATGAGTTCGGTGGAGCATATCGCTGTGGTTTTGTTGCTTCATTAAGGGAATGGACTTACGATTTACGTCCGTATTCACAAATATGACTTGTATAAGTAAAGTAGCTTTACTATGCGTTCTCATAGTGCTCATCTGTTAAGTAAACGCACAGCAATGTGAATCAATGATTTGTTAATTTCGTTATTTAGACGGACGCATAGTTATAGCCTCTCAAGTATTGTTAGTTGGAGCCCTGTGTATTCGCACGCACTGTAACATCTCATAGTACCTAACGTTTCTGAATACCTTACCTAACCTAATTATCGATTACTTCAAAATTATTCTATGTATATTTGATAATGTTTGTGAAATATACGCTTACGAAACATTTGCGACCTATTACTTAATTAAATAATTTAAGTAGTTTATTGAACACAAAGGGCACATTCCTCTTTATCAGATTGCTAGTAATAGTAACTGTAGACAGATGAGCGCTACTCTTCATACGGTTTTGTTCATATATTCTCCTCCGTAATGGACGGAGTACGGGTCAGAACCATCCTTTATCTCGAACAATAACTCGGCATGGCCTATTGATATTCAGCAGACCGTTAAAAGCTTGTCTATTTGCGAATGAATGAGTGTGCCGACCGCGTGGCCCGAACTTCGCCGAACTAATCCAACTCGGCAGAAATGAGCTGCAGGGAACACTCTAAATTAATGCCAGCATAGCAGCGAGCTCCGACAATTTGATGACGGGCTCAAATCCCGCCAAAAAAGCCGTACAAATACGCGGCAAGAAGTACATTTGTAACTTTTATCCGAATGTTATTCATAGCTGGGAAAAATGAAGCAGTAAAAGGGAAGGTGGGTGTTTTTGTCGGGGGAAACAAACGAGCGTGGCGCCACAGCGGCATTGTCACGTGGCCAGGATAATGGAATAGCTAATTATCCCGCAAAATGACAGCGGCGCTCCCGCTTTATTAAATTGCATTGGCCCGGGTCGCATTATGCGGGAATGGGCATAGGTGTCATCAGATTTCATTAGCCTGGAGCCTAGTCTCGGCCACTCGGGTTTTAATTTTCGTCTCTATTTAGGTCGCCACTAATTTTGTACGTGTACTCTTTCCGCTTAGGGGTGCTGTCAATGGTGACAATTTTGTCAGAGACTGCAAATATCAGATTAGCTATTGCGAGCGACTTCGTCCGCGTAAAATTCGGTTATAGCGATCCAGAACGTTCCGCGGGAATCACATTGAATTACTGGATAAATTATAGCTTATGTGCTATTCTGAGCTATAAGCTATATTTCTGTCAAGTTTCAGCAAAATCGGTATAGTAGTTTATGCGTGAAGGAGTAATAAACATCCAAACATACATCCATACAAACTTTCGCATTTATAATTTAGAAGGATTAGAAGGATTGACAGCAATGCTTTGTGTTGTGTAGTTTAAACTGCGCTCTTCAACTGGCATGTCATGACAAAGGTGTGGATATTACGGACGACGGATGCCTAATCTGAAATCCCTAAGCCCTAGGCCGAGGGATTACTCCAAGTTTAGCGCTAACATGTCGGCACTCCGCGGCCGCGGCTGGCGCGATTTAGCTAATTTATGGCGTGTGAAGTGTCAGAATATATATTCTAAGTGCGAAAGCGCTGGGAGTCCTTCTCCGTACGTCTCCATTAAGACGCGGCGCGCGCGCGCCCGGAATGGCAATGGCGGCCTTCGCGGCGACGCGGCTCTATGCCGCACGTACGCAAACTGCTCATTCCCAAATCCTGTTACGCCCTGTATACACACCAAGGAGAACGGAGCCCACGTGATTAAGCCAATTTAATGCCAATCCGCATTCAAATAAAGTCCAATTTAAAAGGTAAAAAATGAATATGTCTCCGAAGCGAAACTGAACGAAATTGCTAAGCACGCGAAAGGGTTCGGAATGGGATTGCCACGATAAGAGCGATGCCCAGCGGAGCGTTAAGGAAACCCGATCATTTTGCTCGGATGCAATAATTAAAACGCTCGTTTTTGCGATCCTTCAGTTTTCGTATTAATTTGCTGGAATCGAGTCAAATTGGGTGCTTGATTCTTTTTTACGGCGAACGGCGAAAAGGTTGAGCCAGAATTGGGGCACAGATGTCGTCCTCTGCAAACAATTTATTGGCGATCGCCGACCAAAAGGACGGCCGACGCTAATTTTATTAAGACGGATTTACGTTATCAACGGACGGGCGGGCGGGGCGTCCGGCGGGCAATATCGTCGCGCGCTCGATTTTTCTTTATGTCCTCACTGGGGAAGGCATGTATTTTGCTTTCAGCCTTAATGAAAGGAAAATGTCGCCGCGGCGCGGGCGGCGCAAGCGGTGCGAGCGTGGATGGTGCGAGTGGCGTGGACGGTGCGAGTGGTGCGGCTTCTCACGCGAGCGGTTATCGCGAACCGCACGCGCCTCGCGCTGATGGATGCCGCGTTTGGTCCCGTTTACGTTTTTCCGTAGTGGAAATATTTATATAGGGATTGTTGCAATCTGCGCCGTTCCGCGCGGGCATTAACAGCCATTGTCGAGCTAAATGGCTGTTTGTATATCATATTTTTTTATATCCGCCGAGCTCTCGAGCGCAACATTACAGTGTTTATTGACCGAAACCTCGGAAGCGGGTTGTATCGGCAGCGCTTTGTTTGTAACCTAAATACGGTGTTAAACCGTTTGAACGGAATGTGAGACCGTTGTTTTCATTCGCCCGTGTCGAATTAGAATATAAATTACTCTCGGGTGCGGACATGGACACATGGTATTTCGCTGAAACTATTCATTTGGGGACTATTACCCGTTTCGGCCCACACTACGCACCCCCGCCCGACGCGTGACGTCAAGCGGAGCCTGTTATCCAGAGGTCATTATTTCAACGACCTTGAAACTCAATGAAACGCACTCTAATATGTAAACAATCACTCCGACTAACCGATACTTGATGCAATATCATCAGTCCAGGTTAAACTCGAGTGGAGGAGTGATTCGGCGCAATCAGTCGCCTCCTTCTGATTTGGTCGTAATCTGATTAGCGACCACGTCATAGCGACAGTGGATCTCCGACTTCCTTGAACATGAATGTTACGCTTTCTAACATTTAAACAGTTAGTCTTACCAGCTGAGACTTGATGCAATATCGTCAGTCCGGGTTAAACTCGAATGGATGTAAGCGTTTCGCAGTAATTCGACGCAATCAGTTGCCTCCTTCTGATTTGGTCGTAATTAGTAATCTACACATTAAAACAGCCACTCTTACCAGCCGAGACTTGATGCAATATCGTCCGTACAGGTTAAACTCGAGTGGAGGTACGCGTTTCGAAGTAATTCGACGCAATCTGTCGCCTCCTTCTGATTTGGTCGCAATCAGATTGGCGAAAACATCATAGCGACAGCGGCTCTCAGACTTCCGTAAAACACAATGTAACGCACTCTAAGATTTAAACAGTTACTCTTACCAGCCGAGATTTGATGCAATATCGTCAGTCCAGGTTAAACTCGAGTGGAGGTAAACGTTTCGCAGTAATTCGACGCAATCAGTCGCCTCCTTCTGATTTGGTCGTAATCAGATTGGCGACGCCGTCATAGCAACAGTGGCTCTCCGACTAGTCGATATATTTATTTAAGCATTGGAAATAGGTCGGCGTTCGCTTTCAGACCTCTATTGATCATTAGACCTTTCATACGGCTGGTGAAAGGTGCCGTAACCCAGCTCAGGACTAATAGAACCGATGTATTTGTCACTGTTAAGGACCAGTTTGACGTCTCAATGGTTATATATTCACTACACTGGACTGTATAGAAGAAAAAATGGCCCTATTCAGGCCGAAGGACACGCTCTATTATATCAGATTAATGTTGCCAATGAGGTTAACAGGCCCCGAAATTGATTTGGGGGGAAAGTGCGGAGGTGAAAGACCTAGGAACATATTTGCTAAATTATGTGGAAATATATGGCCTACATAAGATTGCAGGTCATGCAAATTATTGGGAGAATGGTTTTCATAATTCAATATTCAGCACTGTTATCGTCGTGATTCAATGAAGGTTTAACATTTATCAAGATTTATAATAATCAAGTAATTTGTTTCTTGTTGCACCACGCGTGACCTCTGGGTGGCGTGAAAAGTGCAACCTAAGTGAAAAGGAGTAGGCGCGTCAGATTAGTATGTAGTTTATGCCTGCCTCCAGGCATGCAGATACAACTCGGTACGACTTTTAAACCAGACAGTTTTACATGCCATCATGATGCAGCGAGTCTATCCATGTATCGCAACAAACTTAACTGACCCGACAACAGCGGCGCTGTTGTTGGAATTAACATGACATTTTAAAATGGCGTCACTTAATTCCAGCTTACGCCACCGCGTCAGAAAAATTTGTGGCACTACAGCTATTTTATTGTAGCTGTCGTTCGGAACTTATCGGCTTCTTTCGGCTAGCTTCGCAGCATTCGATCCTAAATATCATTAGCCGCGATCGCTTCATTATCTGTCGCTGTTGTCTATCGCAAAAATAGCATGCATCTTGGCTTGCATATACGACATCTTGGCTTCAGCATTGTCGCAGGCCGGGCGGCGGTCACCGCGATTCGTTACGCGACTCCGCGCCAAACTCCTGGCGCTGGCGTCAAACGGAATTATATTTACTCCGAGAGCGGAGTGCTTCCGGGCCGCTTGTTAGCGAATTCCTTTTTATAACGTCCCAAATTCCGCTTTGTCAGCGGCCCGGCTAACGAAGCCTTCGGTGGCTAAATTGTAATGTATTTAAACGTCATTGTCGAAGCGAGCGATTAGTTGTTGACGGCTCAGGTGAATGGGTAAACATGGTGTGGATGTGGCGTCGTTTTTTATGCTACTCAGTATAAATACTAGCTGATAGACCACCTGGTTCAACAGAGAAAAATATAGCACGAACTCTTTAAGGCATTAGAGGCATTTGGACCTCCAAAATAAGCACCAGCATTTACTGCATAGTTTCCGAGGCGGACCCCGGGCTCTCGCGTACTGTGTAGAAACGCAACCAGGACATAGCGCCAAGATTATGATGATTTACTGTCTAGTTTGCAGCACTACCTCCTCCAAATCGTATGCAAAGTGTGGAGGTTACGGTAAAATCCTGCTGACTGAAGTCTACGCACTGATCATACAAAAAAGCAACTTATTCTGTAGTGGAACACAGCGGCACTGCACAGGATAGCTAAACCATTCGAGAGTGCCCAATTGTGTCTATTAACCAATTAACACAGTGGTGAACAGTGGGATCCGCAACAAATTACGGACTCCATTCGAAAGTTCCTCCCAACAGTGTTCTAACGAGGTTCCAGCTTGTTGTCCAGCGATGATGTCTTACAATTCAATTACAAATATTTACCACTAGCCAACGGTTTAGAGCCGCTGCCGGTAACGAGGATTAATTGTTTGTTATGACGGCCATTCGACGTGGATTGCTTTAACTTTTGGAGCGGAAACTTTGATTGCGCTCTCGAATTGTGGGTCCAGCTTGTTCGTTTCGTGCTGGGGATCTGGGGATAGGTGGGGAACTAGGTGCTTAAAGCAGCCGGTATTCGGAAAAAGGTCCCGCGGACTCACGAACCAACGGTTTACGACGGGACGAAGATCGGGCGAAGTGGAAGAAAAAGAGCAGGACCCTGGCAGGTGATCTTGTTTGTGACGACTGTAGTCACGGCATTATCTACTTCATCCGGAAACGAAAACATAATTTAACAAAAACTCATTGTCAAGC
The DNA here is from genome assembly GCA_907269095.1 of Blastobasis adustella. NCBI lineage: Eukaryota > Metazoa > Arthropoda > Insecta > Lepidoptera > Blastobasidae > Blastobasis > Blastobasis adustella. The sequence continues at coordinate 19,010,826 of OU026123.1, forward strand.
TTTGTAGAACCTTATACCAAAGAGCTAATAATCGCTTTCTTCGTGCTATAAAGTGTTTATTTTAAAAGCAGTAAGCCAGCCATAGTCCTGGCAAAGCGAAGCTGTTAGGCCGCGCCAGCGTGTCCTAACTGCCGCCACTGGACGCTCTAATGAACTCTCGACGCGCCCTTCAAGACACCCACATTGTTAAATCGAATGGAACCTAATATGACGCGTGTAGACAAGGAAAATTATTGATAAAGTGTCTAAGAACATCATACAAAATGACCCAAAAATATAGGAAAGTGCCGGCCAAAAATATAAAAGTAAAGTCTGATAGATCGCTTCATTCTGAACATTTTTATTGCCTGCCATTTACATTGACATTTTATTTATTTTATTGCCTGTTACTAGAATGGTTATTGAAGGTCTAGAATTTAACTGCAATAATAGAAAACTAGATTTTATGGTATCCTTCTGGATACCACCATACAAACAACCATAGAAGAAGGATATAATTAGCATGGAAGGAGCTTACTCACAGCTGAAGTCATAATAACGTGTCCAAAAGAGACGGCTATAACTTGTGAAATACCCCTCAAACCACTTCTATTGTCAAATTTGGTGGCCTTGGTCACCTAATGTTCCAGCTTTTTATATTATATTGAGTTTTTAGTAGAAAGTTGTTACATAGTTGTAACATAACATTATCTGTAGGTCGAGGCTCCTTCTATGCCTCTATGTCTAATTTCTTTGAGAACAACTCTTGAGAATGTAGTTTAGCCTGTTATTCATAAAAAAATGTACAGAATAATGAGTCCTGTCGAAATTGCTACCACAGTTTTGTTGGCCAGCATCATGACAGCACAGTGGTCTCCTTTCTTAAACGCCGACTAGTTGGGACAAACGGTCAGTTTTCTGTGACGTTGTCTTTTCCAAACGCGGGTAAAACCACTATCATTGATTGTTACCACTGTTTACTACAGAACCACTGACAACACGCCGTAGTTCTAGCTAACTTAGCATGCAACCTTATATATTCAAACTCACTAAAACTGGGTAAAAACGTGCGCAATAGATTTAACGACTCGCAAGAAGATAAACAGCCGAATGTTTCATAAGGCGCTCGTTCGTCGCGGCGGAGTCGTTCAAGATGCGCGTGAGAGCAATTTGGTAGCGCCAGGATCGTAAACAACGCACGATTGTGTGAGACTGTGAACTGTATAATCTGAAAAGTATATTCTAGGGGTCGGCAACGCGTGGGTGATGCCCTTTGTGACTGCTTTCTATCAGGCAGGCCGTAAGCTTGTTTGCCACCTTAGCGGTATAAATAAAAAACTAAATGTGAAGGTGAACATTGTCCCGTCCTATGCCAGAGGAACTTTCTTTCACGCATTCTTACACCCGTATTCGGAAACGTTCCCATGAGGTCTCACAGTGCGCGCACGCACAGTTCCAACTGACAATACTTGAGTGGTGATTGGCACTACGCGTCCGTCATAATGAACGAAATTGACCAATAATAGATAGGAGTGAGAAAGGTGTATCACATCGACAGTTCAGTATAGCAATCCATTCAAGAGCTGTTGAACCTCTTCCACATTAATAATGGAAATAGGATTACAGTGCGTCGCTTGTAGCCTACAAAGCGCAGCTACAAAGTAACAGATAAACGTCACAAGTTCCGTTTGTCAAGCTCACTTTGAAGACGTGACAGGCTCACTTTGAAGATCACCCGCAGGATTTATTGAAATGTCGGCATGCCCACGTTTCTTCAGCAATAATGTATTAGAACTATTATTATGTAACCATTTATTGTACACAAGATTGTTACAAAATTAAATGACTGAATATATCATACACAACAGGCCAACTTATTTTCTTCCAGCAGGCCTACAGCAGAGAGATCGTGTTAATTAAATACAGTTAAGACGAGCACAGTCTATACTACACATTAATAAATACATATCTATATACCTACATTAAAAATAAATACATATACATTCATACAAATACATACACACATTCATTTACATACATATAGTAGACCAATAGAAAAGGGTAGTGCTCTTTTACATGTATTATAATTATTTCCACTGTTGTGTGTAGGAGTAAGATGGTAGACGTAAGGTGCAGAATCGATCGACTCTAATGTTAATCGAATGAACATGCGATATGTAATATCCTTGTTGACTAAAACGTTAGCTGGATAACCATTTACCTTACATTTATAACCATTAACGCCATGCTGAGTTCCCTTGTTCGCGGGAAGTGCCACAGCACAGCAAATCCGAACTTAGATTTAGGTGCTTTGCGCTGTAATTTAAACGTTATTTGTGGGATGTCTGCTCTTTTGTCATTGAGAGATAATGAACCGAGGTGTGTTCATTGTTTGTTATATTGGGTATCGAGCCAGTACTTCATTCGTCAGACCAGGAAAGACGATGCTTCAAAATGAAAAAATAATAATCATCTTGGTGTTAATCGTCTCGCCTTGACCATGATCCAGGATTTGACAGATCAGGTAATTACAATGGAGCGATTGCCATCTGACCTCCGTGACCCTAAGAACAGGGGACAATGACCAGATTGGATCATAGTTACACATTCAGTTGCCTGAATGTGCACATTTCATCACGATGTTTTCCCTCCCCGTAAGAGCATCAGCAGAGAAAAGTGTAATTGGTTCATGGCCGCAGTGGGATTCGAACCCGGTACCTCTCGCTTACGAGCCGAATACCGTAACCACTCGCCCCCACGAGGCTCTAGGCAACAAAATTCGACGGTCACCTGCACTTTTCTACGTTCCGTTTACTCCATTTGTTCGACACAATCTGCCATCGCTCGTTCCGTAACTGGATAATCGCAGGTACGACACGCAACGAATTACTCTCGGTGACCACAGGTAAGGAAATCGACCGTCGATTTCCTTAGCAAGATCACACCGCACCGCATTTTCTTCCTAACCCCGTCGTGTTTAGATTTTCCATTCCAAAAGTACAGCTAGTTTGTGGCTAGGTCTGCCTACTAGCACCCTTGGATTGGATGGATCCCTGGGAATTCACTGTTTAACCTATGTTCAGCTTACTGCGATAGTTTGTGTTAAATTCAACTCCGCCAGACATCACGCCAATCATGTTCTTATGTTGCATCAAGGCGCCTGACCGCCTATCACGAATCGCGCGCTCGTGAAGGAGCGAGCGCGATAAAGTCGTAAAGCTATCGCAAATGCTATTGCAAAGAGCTAAGCAGTAGGGCCCCAGATCTCGCGAATGCACTACCCGTAAGCCAGGCTCGACCTGCGCGCGAATATTACATCATTCGAAATAGCGCGCGCAGGTCGCGAGCGGCACGCGAACAGCGCTTTTTGCGTCTCAATAATCCTAATTACATGTCGTAATAACCTAACCTACAGACAAACTCGGATAAACCCGACCAAGATTACTTAAACTAAAATATTGACTAAACTGCAGAACTGATTTTAATGATACAAAGCTTAAAACCATCACGATTAAACTGGGTTACAAATAGAAAAAAACCGCCCATTTTTTTCATCGGAGCTTAAAAGAGCAAAGTAAAAGCTTAAGTGTAGAGTAGGTAAAAATCACAGCACGAGTAGCGGGTTCGATACCCGAGGTAGCTGAACCCGCAGCGTGCGTTTTATCACTCACTAATGGCAGCTCCGTGATTGAGCGGCTCCGTAATACTTCCATTTTGGGCTAACGAGTTTTATTACTGACATAGGTACTTAATAGAGCTTGGATTTTCGTGTTAATTCACCTACAGCGAGTTCGTGTGTTTTATTGGAAGTGTTTAACAATCTAAAACCTACCTGCTATTTACTATGAGTATGTAAGGTTACAGGCAACAATGCTTACGTTGACGCAGGTGAACCTAAATCACAATTTACGGCACCTACGGTCAGTCAGAGGCTGGGATAAACGCTAGGACGATGATGACGTCACCTACGGTCAGTATCGCCTCCGCTCCCTTTAGGTTGCAGAGGTCTTGGTCGATGGTGGCCGCTTTCCATCAGGTAGACTGCCCATCCGTGTGACATTTTGTACACGTATAAAAACCTCCCTTTGCCACCTTAGTGGTATAAAAAAATCCTTTGTATAGGTGGAGGCGTCGCGATACGAGAAAAATACTCGTATATAGAGCAGGCACACGCGATCGCAGAGTGTGTAGCGAAGAAAAACAACACGATTATGGAATATTGTTTCAGGGTCCCTATTCTACTAACATTTTCAATATAATGTAAACAAAACCGAAAGTCACACGCCGTCTCTTTGTCACAAAAATAAACGTCTTGGCTTCAATATGGCTAGGAGAGGCCGGGATCCGCCTTAACCATATTTGGCAGATCAAGCTTACAGTAGAGCGAATTCCATCTGGCCCTCATGACCCGGTTAACAGGGGAACTTGACCAGATTGAGTTATCGTTACACATGTTTTTTGTGACCTGTTGTGCAAGGCAAACAAACGTTTTGCGGGTCTCCTAAACGTCCACTTACCGCTACAAAGTGAAATTTTTCTCTTACTCGATGACGTAGCCAACCCTACAGCTCTGCACAGTCTTTTAAGTATGTATGAAGTAGAATAAGGCCGCTGGTGTAAAAAACACAATCTCGTGGGCAGGTACGTGCCTCCGGGCGGCGATACGGCGCTTTTTACGCCCCGAAAATACACAACTTGACAATATTTTATTGTGCCCGCCGTGTGATTTATACGCGGAAGCGTAGCGGAATTTGTTTATACAATTATGCAAAACGCCCTTTCGTCAGTCGCAATCGAATACATCGCGGAAAAATAAGTTGAAATAATACTTTTAGTTTGATGTTTTAAGCCGCTGTTGGAGCCAGGGACGTTACTGACGGATAAACATTCATATCACGTTCCCGCATAACACTCGCCTTTGTCCTAGATAATGACAAAGTTAGACTGGGCTAAAGACTACCGAGAACAAGCTATAATCCGAGGACCTCAAACGAATTAAATATGAAAGCCTAGCCCAGGATTTCAAATTTCAGCCGTTTGGGGTAGAGACGTTGGGACTGTGGGGCCGTAAGACTTTGCAATCCCACTAAAACCCAAACCCTCGGTGAACCAATTCTACATTAAAATCAAATTTCATGTAAAATTGATTGCCTCGGAAGCTCAAAAAGACATTACTGTGAAAAAGGTATCCGATCTCATGAAGAGCCAATCCAATACGTAGCTCTATCAGTAACAATGATCAACTATCAAAAATACAGAGCTGTTTCTAGCTACCCGCTCGGAGCCCCCAGATTAAACCCTTACATAAATTTTTAATCAATTCTTGTGTCGGGGGCCAAGATCCACTTCGGGTCGCTGAGCAAGTGAAGTGAGTAATTAATTCTGTTTATACTGTAATCCTACTTCATGTATCCCATATCAATTATATTACTACCTGCGAGCACCTTTAATGGTTTCGCTATTATAAACGTTTGTATCTATTACTTTGTTCCTTGCTGTTGGTGTTCTGAATAAAGTATAAATAAATAATAAATAAATATCATTTATTTCAAGTTTCACAGACTCATATTATCATAACATTTCATTAATAATTATAGTTCACAATAATAAATACATTCATATTCAAAACCATAACGTCACATCAGAATTAAGTTAATCGGTATAACCTAACCGCCAGAAAAAGTCTGAAAACCCCGACCAAGTTCACTTAACCTTAAATATTTTCTAAACCACATAAGCGATTTGAATAAAACAAAGCTTATACCCATCTCGACTCAACTGGCTTTCGGATAGAGAAAACCGCATCAAAATCAGTCCACCCATTTGGGAGCTACGATACCACAAAAAGACCCACAAAGCCAAAGATACACAGATACACACGTCAAACTAATAGCGCCCCTCTTTCTTCATCGACGGTTATAAACAGCTATCACCGGTCACGTGTGCGCTCGCCACACGCAAATACGTAACGTGCGTGGAAAAACGGCGCTGTAAAAGGAGGGCGTAAAATAAAACGGGCCTAACCGCCTCTGGCAGGTGGGCGCTGCCGTGAGTGCCTCCGCTAAACAGACCTGATGGCATATAAAGAGAGGCGAATTATTATGGCAACGGGTACCCTCGTAACCTTGCTCTCCTTTCGGGCTTAGTACACGCGCGATACAGTGTCACGGTGAAATGTGCTGCCCTAAATATTTTAAATCGAAAGAAAACAGGATTTTATTTTTATTTCTTTTTAAACCCCGATGAAAGAGATGAGTGTGATACGTTTGATGTGTGTATCTGTGAGTATATGATTTGTCACTTTCGTTCATTTTGACGGACGCATTGTGCTGATCGTCACAAAGTATTCACAGTTGGAACACTGTGAAACCTCGTAGTAACTACTCTCCCTAAACTAGGTAGGTATGAATGGTTGAAAAAATAACTTTTTATGTATTTTCAGTTTGGTCGCATAAAGTATTAAGTAAGGTATTATGCAACAATTTGTCTATGAATTGCGATTACACAATATTCCGTCATTTTTTACCCTCGACGAAAAAAGAGAGGTGTTATAAGTATGACGTGTGTGTATGTCTGTGGCAGGTGCATCAGACATACACACCTCCATAGATAGATACACACTTTTGTTTTGAATTCGGTTATTGCTATTTGAAAGCCAATTTAATCCAGTTTAATCGAGGTTCTAAACTTTGTTTCAATAAAAGCGCTTTAGTAGATTAGAAAATATTTGAGTATTTCTGTCATCATCATCATCATCATCATCATAAATCTCACGCCTGTGTCCCACAGGTGGGGTAGGCAGAGACTATGGACCGCCACTTTGCTCTGTCCTGACACAACTCCCTAGCCTCGTAAATATCCACAACTCTTTTCATGTATCTCCTTTTGTTCTTACCACTTCGGACCCCAGCTTTTTTGAACACATTACTGATCTGATCAGTGAATGTTTTCCTGGGTCGTCCTCTTAAAGACCGATTTTCCAGATTCGCGCTATATACCTCTATCGTCAATCGTCTATCATCCAATAGTATTTCTGTCGGTTAGGTTGTCATACTATTCAATGTTGTAGACAGGCCATATTATCAAATAACCTTCCCACTAAAAACGATCATCACAAAAGCACACAACATGGCGACTGTTTAGAGATTTTGAAGGATTACAAAGCAATGCACTGCCGATGCCATGAGCCGCGGGCCACGACGTCACGCCGACGCGTGACAGATGCGCTGTCACGCTGATAAATGCGTCGCCGGCCGCGCCGTATTCCGCCAGCCGTCACTCAAATTGCAACAAAACCACTGGATAGAACTCTAAATATAAATCGTACGATTCTTGTTATATAGCACACTGTACAAATAGTACATATTACTACATAGTACCTTTTTATAAAGTGTAAGTATAAACCATCACACATTAAAAGCTACACATTTATACCACACTATAACTTGGCTTCACACGAGAGTAATTATATTACCTATTCCGTTGCGTGGTATAAAATATCTAAACGAACACACAGAGGGACAGACGGCGGGATTTCAACTATGTATGGATTCGGCTGTTGTTGTTCAGCCTTCCTTCACCGCCCAATTTCCAGATGTGAAATTATTGTATCTCTCTAATTTCACTTAGCAAAGGCAAGTTAGCAAATTACGCATTCAACAGATTTGTGTTAATGACTCTTTCCTGACTTATGTACATTAGTTAAAAGCGAACCAATGCTCTTACGGTGAGGGATGTCGTGGTGAAACCTGCACAGGCGACTCAATGAATATTTTTATATGAAGATGATGGATTATTTATTTATGCATTCGCGTAGTGCCGTGTTAAATATTCACGGTTGAAAAGGGCGCTGTAAGTTAGTTTAAGAGAGTGCGAGGCAGAGCCCCGGTCGGCCCTGATTACGGCTGATGCTCCCAGATTTCCCAGGACGCCGTCCTCGCAGTAAAGATAACCCGACGTGCACAGGCCCCTTGGCGCACTACCTTACAAGATAACCTATCAAAGGAGCCTCATACGGTACATGTGATTTTTATCTTTATAATTAGATCAGTCGAGTCTCGTCACGAATGTGATCGCTCATTCGTGTGCTGATCAATCGCATGCTCGTTCTTACGACACTACGGCAGGGCTGATCTAGGAGGCGGCTAAATAGTTGATACTAATCCTTATGAAGTATAATATAAAGTAGCTTTTGGGATGCGGGGGCATGGTCGCACGTCCGTCCAAGGTCAGCTCGCTCGCGCATCCGAAACAACAATTTTATTTTGTATAACGTAAATATTAATATCTACCTAGATCTGTCAAGCCGCAGGGTCGTAAATAGAGTTATTTCAGCAGCTTTATCACTCATGCTGACTGGTTAAGCGTCAGATCAACAGCTCAAACTGGAGCGTCCTCCACAACCATGGAGGGCTTTACCATAATCTCCTCGCTTGGCAGGCGGTTTGGAGATCACTGTGTTCAAAACACACAGAAAACTCTACTGCCCATTTTCTTGGTCTAAGTCGCCTTTTACGACCCCTAGTCTAAGAGCTAGTGCAAAAATTATATTTTGCTGGGACACCATACGGCATGCCAAATTACAATTAAAACAAAAAAGCAATTCCTGGCTAACTGTACTCATTAGTACAAGTAAAGCACGTAAAGAACAAACGCAAGTAAGGACATCTTAAGACTTTTTTTTACTATAAAACGAAAAAAAAATCCTACGTCTTTACCTCCCAGAAAACTCCTCCCCTCCCAGCAGATTTAGCTTTCATCAGCGTCGCTTCGACATTCCTAACGGTCAGTCGCGCCTTTGCAGCCGATCCCATTGAAATTCCATTCAGCGCGCGTGAATGCCGGCCCCCATTCACGTAGACGCGAAAAACGCCCATGCAAACGAAGCTGCCAACATCGGCAAATAAGCGGCAATTGACGGCAATACCATAACGTACCTAGTGCCATAATATACCTTTGTTGGTGTACCCAATAAACAAATAAATAAGCAATTTCGACCGCATCCCGGAAACAAAACAGTTATTATTGGTCACGTTTGCGGTTGGCTGTGTATGCGGCAAACATTCCATGCGGGCGCATGGAATGTTAGGAGTATGTATTATCTGTTAGTTAAAATGTTTTGAGAATTCATAATCATAATCATTTATTTATTTGTGGTACACAGGTTAAACTGTTGTTAGTACTGTACAGTTTAAGTAGAATGGAGCCTCTGCGACCTGCCATCGGCATACAAATTTTAGATACATTAATGAGTTTTTGAATTTAAATAATGTCATTAATCAAATAGATAATTATTTACAAATATTCATTGATATGTTAAGAAAAACTAAGCGAATAAGTAGATAGACGCGAATTTGTACACCGAAGTATACTGTTCACAAGGGTGCTGCTTATATGTGATCGGTCTTTTTGGTGTAAATTTGTGGAGTGAAGTTATGGTTCTTATTGAATTACTCGTTTATTGTATAGTTTGGGTCTTGATTCATATTACTTATAGTGTAATGCGTCGTAAATACCTGTGAGAGTGTATAGTAATGGGGAAATTACTATCGTGCGGGGAAGTACAACGGGCCACTGAAGATGTGGCCTTGAAATTAACGTTATTGAAAGTTATGTTTTTCAGCAAAGTAACTAGTCTGTCGCGTATTGGATAGCAAAATTTCATTTCAATTGATGGGATGGAATTTCATATACAAAAATTCTCATCTCGGCATCCCACGCAGTTTTGAAGTATGTACATGCAGTCCTTTCGAGATTCGACATAACAAAATTACCATTAGAACAATAAAACGAATTTATTATGTCACTTATATTTGAGTACAAACAGCAACTTCATAGCCAACCCAATATTAGAAAGTTTTAATAACGTAAATAGTTACCGGTACCGGATATTACTACGTATCTGCAAATTGCACTTTACGACAGTTGGAACTGTTGCCGTAATAGCGCTGGCCGGAAAGCGAGGGCCTTTTCCTACCGTTTTACTAAATCACCGGTAATCAAAAATCATAACCGCCGACTCGTTTGCAAGTGGAATTCGACCAATTTGAACTTTCCGACGCGATAATCCGATTCACCGCGTGTGCCCCCCTCTACCCCCTCCCCTAGCAATCCCCCCCCCCCCCCCCCCCCCCCCCTGAAACTTCACTATCGCCACGGACATTTACTTCAATCCTTTAATTGAATGGAGTTCCACTGCCGTAAAATATAGATTCTGTAATTAAATAGTTCGCATATTCCGCATCGTCCGATTTTCACTTCGTATCTAAAGGATCAATGTTTAGGTATCAGAAGCGTCGGTGGCCGAGTGGTTAAGGTATCCGAGTTGTAAGCGGGAGGTACCGTGTTCGAATCCCGCTGCGGCCATGTACCAATGACTCTTTTCTGAGTTATGTACGTTAGTCTCCCCTGGTAGCAGGGTTATGGAGGTCACAAAGCAGTCGCTTCACTGTAATTATCTGATGTGCCAAATCCTGGATGACCCCAGGGCCTCACACGCGAGAGCGCAACAGGGACATACGCCAATGTAGCTATCTTAACATTTACGATTTTAGACATAGACACAGACAATGATTTTATTTGGCAATTACTACTTTCTTTCAAATTATTTTTGGACAACACGCATCCGTATCCTCCTAGCATAAAATAAATCGCTTTCCTTGTCTGCCTCCATGCCACACAACGGATTTACCTTATTTCTCCTTACTATATTCGTGAGAAACAAATAGTCTTATACAGAGTAACATTTTTAAAGGATATAACAATATAGACCTATAGTTTCCTAAATTTATACATACACTAAAAGCAAATCAAACGATCTACATAAAAATATCGTTAAAATAAAGCAAAATACTTAATTTATTCATATTTAAAGTTAAAACTAAATATCCATACAACTACGTCATAAAACTTAAACTCGAGGTATAACCCACTCTTTGCCATTCCCGGTGCATATCTGCCCATATCACTACGCTGTATAGCGATGGAAAGCCTCTGCAACAGCAATTAATATGTTCCTATTACTATTAATGATCTTATGTACTATGTTTGTGTGGAATTAATTAATTTGAATTTGAATTACAGAGCGTTGGTCATTAGGTACGTAATTAGATGGGTATTTACGATTACATGGAGATGGAGTCTTTACTTTGGTTTTGATGCTGGTTTCACTGTCGTTTATCGTAATTTCTTCCGGAAACTTTAAACATGATACATGCTTATTATAATAGAGAAAACACCAGAACACCCGTGCAAAGTTGAACATAGAGTCGATAATTTCGCTGCGGTTTCGCGAAACAACATAACTTTGTTCTTCGCTTGGAAACAGCTTCTAATACCTAATTTAATATTATAAATTAAAGTTCATCCTCATGGTTCGATGTTATTTCGTGCGTTACGTAAAAATACGAACAACAAGAAAAACTTCCGCGGATAGGACTTTGTCAATGAAAAAATAATAATAATGATTGGGTAATAAGTCACTTGCAACTACTAACTCATTTGCAAAAGTAAAAATTTCAATCATTTAAATCTAGAAAATGTTGACAACATAGTTACGTTATTAGGCCACAGACAGACACTACAGATAGATTTCTTAACGCGCCCAGACAGATTTCTTTCTTAAACCACCCAGACAGATTTCTTAACGCGTCAGGAGTTTACATAGAACAAAGGTAAGCAGATTCTTTTCTTTGCAAAGTGAATTAGCCTTCAATGTCGTCGAATGTTAGCGAATGCCCATCCGCGGCTCCTTTCCGATGTCTCAGCAATCACTCTGTTGGAAACTTCATTATTTATTTTCAATTGGTGCCCCTTTATTGACTTTCCGAGCACCTTTCATTTTGTTTTCGAGTGTTTTGTGTTTGTGGAAGCGGAAAATTTTTACCTGTCCCGGTCCGTACCTTTTGTCCCTTCAGTTGGGAGTGCCGAGGGCGGCTCAACTTCTCAGAATAAACACGGAGGAGGAAATATTGTTACTTACCTTTTACTTGATGACATTGAATGGCATAATATAATAAACTAGTCGTTTCTATCGACTTTAGTCGCGCGCAGTTCGGATCTCTGTAAACATTAACGTTCACGCGGGACCCTATTATTTATTTCAGGAAAAATAATATGGAATGTGGCAATAATATGTGGCATGTCACTCGGGAATGATTTGGCTTCCTATTAGTAAAAGAATTTGTGTTTGTTTGTTGTTGTTTTTGCGTTTGCGTTTATTCATTACAAACAAAAATACAAAATACAAATATTTTCTTTTTATAGTATTACTAGTTTTTTTTAATTTTTTTATTTTAGTGGGCCCAATACCACTTCATTCGCGCGATTTTAAGAGCCAATGTATCAAAAACACATAGCAGCTCGATGCGGTCGCTGAGTCACTGGGTTACGTTTATCCCAGGTCTTTTGAGCCATAATTCGAAAAATTTCGCTACGCTCGCTCATTTTATAATTTAGGTTTATATATTGTATCATATCATATAGATAGATAGAAACTAAAATTCATCAGTTCAACGTCTTACCATCTGGTATAGAACCGGGACCGACTAATTTTATCGAAATTCTATTTCTAAGCAACATTCATCGCACTTTACCACCTGTCTGTTGTTTAATTCTGCTCGAAAACAGCAAGAGCTGTTTAAACACATCGAGATTCATAATACAAAGGCCTTTGATAATCAACAACGCGGCACGTACCAAAGTTTCCCTGACATGGATTATAATTATCGACGCAAACTTGCCACACAGGCTGCTGGCGAGCGCCAAAAGCTAGCCTATCGAAATTTCTAGACAGCCTTTAGTTTCTGTGTTTGGATTTCGAGTGATGTCAAAACTCTGGCAGTCGAGAATTAACACACTGGCTCGCGGTGTGTATAGGGACATGGTTTTAATAGGGAATCAACCGATACAGAAAATGATTATGTCTCTCCTAAATGTAGGTACATGTCTAGGTGTGCCGTATGGAGTCCGGAAGAGAACAATACGTCATTGACCCCACCTTTTTTCCTTTGACTTACAGGGACCAGAAAATATACAACTGAAATCTCTGTGGGACTGTTCTTGGTGATGTATGTGTGGTCCAGGTGAAATGGGTACCACGTTGCTTATTTCAGGTTTCTGCTGCCAAGTAAGTGCTTGTAAAAATTACTGCAACAACGCACCTGGAGTTCTGTATATTTATTGCATGAAACTTATGAATCGTAAAAGTTATCGACGACACATACCGCGCTTTCCGTCAGGAGACTAGTGCTCACTTGAATAAAAATCCAACTACACTGACACGCAACCAACTGAATCTAGAAACACGATCTTGCCTTCTTGCTGGCGGATACGGTAAGGGGCTAGTTCTCGAGGGAAACTCGCAAGCCTGAAAACCGGTGGTTCAATAACGCTAAACGTTTTCATAAGCCTAACGTGAGCCTATCGCTGGAGCATTTCCATAGAAGGCATTCCCTCCCAGCTCGTCGCGGGCGCGGCCGGCGGCGGAGGCTCCTTATCTTTACTGCCAGGGCCAGGAATCTCCATAATTTGAAGATTCCCAGATTTTAGAGCCACTTGCCTCTATCTCTGATCAATCTGCGCAGTAACAAAGTTAAGGCCTTTTGTTTTAATGCGCGATGCCCTAGTTAGCTGCTCAAGCTACCGTCCGGGTCGTTACACAAACACTCGGTAGTTACAAAGAGACGCGCGTTGCGTCAAAGGCAATCCAACTTATAACACATAGTAAACAGAACTATCCTCTCCCAGCACTTTAAAATGTGTCCGACCAACAGCGAACATTTTTCACACATTTCTCGGCGACATAACTGTATTTCACTGAACGAACGGGTGTCGCGTACTCGCGTCGTACTATCTACTGCGGCTGCTGCTGAAACTTGATTTCAGATTTGTCGCTATTTTTCTGAGCAACCCGAGATTTTATCGGGGGCAGCATTTTACGCAGTCACTGGGTGTATGAACAAATAAACTATAAAGTTTATTTGCAAAGTACTAAAGAGAGGTATGGCATAGCGAGGTATTTATCCCATTCGAGTTGGAGCCGATCGACTGGGGCAGCTCGCCTTACATAATACCGCAGCCAAACAATACTATTTTAAATAGTATTCTGTTTTTGCCGGTGAGTAAGGTCGCCAGTGCTCCATTGGGTGGAGATTTGGGGAACCGTGGCTTTAATGGCAGTGGACAATTGCGTTTTGCTGTCAGAGCAACGAGTTATAGAGGTGAGCAACGCATTGGCGATACCGCTGGTGTTTTTTTATACCACTAAAGTGGCAAACAAGCTTACGGCCTGCCTGATGGTAAGCAGTAACCGTCACTTATCTGTCAACACAATGATGAGGTTCAATATTACGTTAAATTCACAGGTAATTCGACAATTTATAGTCGACGCTTCTATCTCTGATAATCGACAAATCCGTTAGGATTATAAGTATCTCGTTATGCATGTAGAGTAGGTACTCGTATATGCTTACTTACTAGAATAAGTACATAGACGTACTCGCACGCCGTTGCGAATAAAGCCAGCTTTCCGCAAGCCGTATGAATATAAATTGAAAATGTTATGTGTTTAAATTTAACTACTAGCCGCAGAAATGTGAATTTAAAGTTTTACTACGTAATATACTGGCCCGTGAGCACTACTCGACGCGATATCTTCACGGGTGGACCATAAACCATTATTCACTCGTATAAGGTTCAAACCGTTAAACAAGGGCGTCAACCCTCGTTCTAAATACTGTGTTTAGCGTCTCTGTCGCCCAATTAGCTTACGCACGAGCGAGTGAAACAGAAATGGAGCGAGAGACCTCTGCGGTGACTGCGCGGAGTCGCTCACATATTTACGCGGCAGGTTTTAATCGCTTACTTATCACGGACCGCAGAACCCCGCCCGCGCCCCGCCCGCACCCTGGCACCCCCGCGACAGCTCCTAAGTACGACTCAAAAGGATTTGCAACTTATCAAATATGTAAATGTAGAACAAACGTAAGTTGGGACCTCGCCACCGCCGTAATTCTCTTTCAACTCGACTAACTACCGCTAAAGTGCTTTAGTTCGCCCCCGCCCCCCGCGCCCCGCCTCACCTATCCCCGGTCGATACTCAAAGGTCCCATTATGTCAAGTTTTTGAATGTGAAACAAGTCTGCGTCTGATTACAGCGCGACGCAAAGTAATCCCGCCTCCGCTTCGAACAACAGAAAGCAATAAAAGTCCCCCAACTAATGTTTAATTTTATTATTCCTCTGATGTTTTCAAACAGAACTCCGGGCAATATTACCGCCGACAACTTTCGCCACGCTTCTTATCGCAAATTGTGTTTGCGTAAAATCATATTGGCTCCCGAAATGTTTATGGCTGTACGTAAAATATTGATGCGCCCCCGGATGCCGAAGTGTGCCTAATAAATGAGGCCTAATAGCTTAATGTCTAGGGTACGGAACGTGAGGAGACACGGCTCACCTCAATTTTTTCTACGTCATATCACACGGTAGGAAAACTGGCAAGTGGGCCATCCGATGGAAAGTAGTCACCGCTGCTTATAGACATTAGCAACACAAGGGGTGCCAATGCGTTGCAAATCTGTATAACACATTCTGGCTGCAAAAACGCAAATGTGTTTCCACTGACGAAGCCACGGTTCCCCAAATCTCCACCCCACTGGAAAACTTACTCGCCGGCAGGAGTACAATTCTATTTGAAATAGTATTGTTTGGTTACGATATTCTGTACCGAGGAAGTACTTTTCCTGTCTGGCGGCTCTAATTCGACAGGGATACGCCTCTATGCCCTACCGCTCCAATTCATTACAAATATCGAAGTCATTTAGCGTACCATAGAAATAGTTACCTACGTTAAAGTTTCTTATGTTACGTTGATTTCTTTAGCAGAACACAGAAGCAAGTTCTATGTGTGAGATGGAACCCACGATATACCCACCCCTACACAACACCGTCTCGAAATACAACATAAAGGCTTCATCAAACTATGTTTTATGTTCTTGTTATCAGTCTTCCGACTCTCTGAGTCGTTAAAAACTTGTATCGTGTCGTTGCGGCCCTGTTTACGAGGCCGAACCGGACATTGATCGGCTTAGAGCCTGCCTAATTGACTACCGCCCATCATTCGACAGTAAAAACGCAGTACACGAGGTCGGGAACTTGTAAAAAGACGACGTAAAAACTCTCCTAAGTTCGATGAGCGCCCCCTTATCCTGTTTTACGGCAGGTGCTGCGGTGTCGATGGTTATTGCCGTAGTGTATTTCTTCATCATCATCATCATTGGCCTTAGACATCTATTATAAATGATTTAAGCAGCGTCACTGTTAATGGTACGGCACTTTTACGTCACGGAAACACAGATTCGGTCACACAGTGTACATACAAGATAATTCGTCCGGAATGGTAAGGGATAGTCAGCGCATTGCTGTAAGATAAGATAAGATAAGTTAAGATAAAGAATTTTTGTCTTCAATAATTATTCGTCTACTGATGACGTCTGTGGAAGGGTCAACTCCTGTAAAAGTTGAGCGCTTTGCCATAATTTCTTTGTTGAATGCTTGCCAGTTGGGTCGGAGATCGATTAATTTTTTTTTAATCCTTCCACAGTCCACTGTCCACTGTAAGTTAACAGATTAATACTCTAATCTACTACCAGCCATCAGCAAGTTCATTCGCAATGCTTGTCCACCTCGGACTGCTACGCTTTTGCGCAGGGGTTTCACTCTAGTGATTGACTCGGTATATTATGGTTTAGGAGTATGTGGCTATTCCCGGCGCTTGATCAGCTAATCACTGCGAACGACTCGTTGCAGTGTTCCACAGTTTTTTGTAGATATTCTTGGGCTCATAATACTTATGCCGAGAATTCTGCAGACCTGAAGATGGCGCGAGACGTTTTAGCACCTGGAGAGGTTTTCCCTGGAGAGTACAACTTGAACTTCTTCATGAAAGGGGTGAATAGATTTTTACGGGGTCGGCAACGCGTGGGTTTGGATTACCCTGGTATTGCGAACGTCCATTGGCTGCGGTGACTGCTTGCCATCAGGCAGGCCGTAAGTTTGCCACCTTAGTGGTATAAAATAGGACGCCTTGCGCAGATTTAGGACGCCTTGCGCCGAACATACGGCGCAAACCATTGCGCCGTATGTTCGGGTTAAAGGACAATGACTCCGAACTGTAACTGCGTACAACCATGACGCGGCAAGTTCCTCGCAACTAATCTCGACGTCAGAGAAGTTGGTGCGCTATATTGCCTAATAAATAAAGCGTTATGGCGACGCCCGCGAACTAGTTATGCAGTGGCGGAGTCCCGCTGTATTGTCCCGCAAATCCTCCTATGAATCTTGGAGTTTCTTGTTGCGAGTGTGTAAGTGCAGTGCCGAAGTCCGACAAGTTGGTGGTGTATCGGAACTGCGATACAGTCCAAGTAGGAACTAGCCGTGAGGAGCCAAGAAGAAAGGTAGAATGGTGATAAAATGCTGCGTACGATCGAGCAATGGAATTCTTAAGCTTCTTGCATTGGTATCCAAACCTTTCGAGAAAATTACTTGTAATCTTCTCAAAAACCGGCAAGGTACTTTCGACTATCCCGGTGTAATGGATTCCTCTGAGTGGAGAGAATCACTTACCATCAGGAGAGCCGCTTGTTCGTTTGTTCAAAAATAAAAAAAACTTAGGGAGTGGAGCGCGTGGAAAGGCTCTTGAGCAAGTAGGTATTCTCGCGCGAATTTCCCGTGATTCGGTCGGACCATAGACTAAGTAATTGCGAACCAAGCAAACCCTATCTCCAGTCTTTTTGTGTGAGATGGTATTTTGTTCGACAAGGTCGCGGACAACAACTAGTTTGTATTAAAGTTGTGATAGTGACAGTGTACATTCTCCACATTTCGAGGCTCCATCTACGCTCGACTGCAATGTAAAAAGATTGCAAAAATATCCAGGGGTCTACGAGAGCATCGCATAACAGTATCCGGGCCCCTTTACACAGCAGTAATTACCGACATTGAACAATAGACGTTTCCTCAGACGTATCGAAACAAAGCGACGCCGAAATTGCCCGAGCCAAAGATAAAAGAACGAGCACGTTACCTAGTTTCGTTATTCATCGCCAACGCTACTCGAAGTCGGCACAAAGTGGCGATACGCAAATAATTGGTAATTTCGAGTCTTCCAGGCAATAATTGGTAATTTCGAGTGTTCCAGGCAATAATTGGCGATTTCAAGCGACTAGAGGCGCTGTAAAAATTGCCAATTACCTCCTTGGAGGGTACTCTTGTCAATTATTTCATTAATGTTGTACGGTTCTCGTGCAAATTTTGTGTTACCTTATTCTTCCTTTCTTTCGTTCAAGCAAGACAAACCACCTTATGGAGTGATTTGTTTGAAAAAATACGACTTTCTATATTGAACAAGCGTATGGCTCGCCTAATAGTAAGCGTTAGCCTAAGAACGTTTGCAATATCAGGGGCCCTACTGCCTAACTCTTTAAGTAGTTTCACGTAAGGACGTAGTGAGTTTCGTGTGTCGTGAGAAACAAGCGAGTAACAATGGTAGTGGTTTGAGTATTTGAAGTGAGGGTAATCGTCGAATTCGAAAGAGGGTGGACAGAAATATCTGTCGTTAGGAGCGACTTCTCACAGTAGCACCTGTCTACTCGTAACCATGACGCGTGCAACTGCGTCGAAAACTGCGTAATCTTTAACTGCGTTTTCTTTTTCTTTCTAATAACAATAAAAACCGAGGCAACAAACCCGATAATACGTATGGTAAAAGTATAGTTAATAACCACGAAAATCTTAACCCCTATAGTATTCAGATACATTAAAAATAATTATTATCTTGGCGTTCATGTCCCGGTTGTGCTCTCGAGAACGAGGGCCTGGGGTCCGCCTTGACCATGATCCAGGATTTGGCGATCAGGTAATTACAGTAGAGCGATTACCATCTGATCTCCGTGACCCTGCTACTAGGGAACCTGACCAGATTTGGTCATGCTTGTATTTAGATACATTACGTCAACGTTAATGAGATCTTGTAAAAGGGGTCTGTGCGGTGACCCGCAGTTTATGCGCCGCGTGCGCAGCGGACAAACTTTTAATTAAGTCGCGTACGTAAGGCAATTATCACCCTCGCTTAATCGCCCTTTAGGGCTAGGTCACAGCGCAATAAAATGACAGTGTGACGTTTTCATGCAAACAGAACGCGCCTAAGATTATAGGATAAGAAAATGGAGTGTCTTGAATTGCACCGCACTTATGGACGTAGGGTGTCTCACATTTTACTTACCTGTGAAATCTGTGTACTGTGAACCAAACATTGTGACATTATCACTTATAATGGCTACCTATTAGAAATAATAAAAGTTAATTAAAAGTCAAATTTCAGGTTATTTATACCGAAATAATTTAACAGGAAAATGTCGGAAAGCTCTCGCCAAAGCCTAATTTACTGAAATCGTTTCCCAAACTACTCAACAAATTTTAGTGAAAAAAAGCTCAGAAAATCCTCGATTAAATTGTACAAAAAAGTCGTATCGAATCCTGGATCCACAATACCGTAGACAGGCACACGCGTCAAACCTACATCACCCTTCTTTAGCATCGGGGGTTAGAAATACAACACAATATCAATCAATGGGCACTATTTTTCTTACCAAGCGGACGTAGCTATTTCAAGGGCACTGCCAAGTCGTTACACTGCACCTTTCTTAGCTCTATGGCTAAGCTTTCGCCAGTGCAGCCAACACCAGTCACTCAGATTATCACATTAATTATGCAGACGCGCATGTGCAAATGAGGGGCAATTTTGACGAGACCCTGCATTGCAATGTAAGAGCTTCTGCAATTTAACTTGCAAATTGAACTATTTAAAGTTCGACCCAGCTTTCTGTTCATAAGCGGATTATTAATTATTCAAGGGAAAGTTTGGTATTAATAACAATAATACCTCATGGTTCGTAAATTCAGTAACAAGTACAGTGTTGCGTTGTTACAGGGTTGGTACCCTTGGTTGGTAGTGTGGAGTTTTGCCATAACCTTTACGATTCGCAGGCGGTTGAAGCTCGTAGTATCGAAATTACACTATAATAAATGTTGCTGCTTAGTATTTACAAACTTTACTATAAGGTTTTATCGTGTGGGGTTCCAAGTTGAACTTCCAACTGATGGTACTTGAGTGGCGATCCGTATGCGACCGTCAAAATGCATAAAAATTACCAATTATAGAGCCGTCTACATTATGCCAAGCGTGGAGATTATGGCAATAACCTCCCCTTTCGTGGGAGAGGCCCTAAGTCCTGCAGTGGACTGTTATAGGCTGTGATGATGATGATGATAGAGCCGTATTGATCGCTGTGCGTTCCCTTAGCAGACGTTCCCTTACTTACTTACTTATACATTTTAAAAGTTTGTTCTGAATTTCCTACCGCGTACCATTGTTTACGAGTAGACCGATATTTTGACGCAGTTGCATGCATCACTAAACATCATAAACTTTCACGGTTATTGTCACACATTTTATGCGGTAGGAAACCCGGAACATACTTTTAAAATGTGTGATAATAACCGTGACAGTTTAAAACATTATGTTTACTTATACAAGTACTGTTTGTGAAGACGGATATAATAGAATCCCATTTGTGAATGTATTGTCTGTAAATACGTATGAAATAGGTTTGTTCTATATTTAGGTCGAAAACTATACGGCTAAAACAACTGTAAAATTTAACTGACATGTAATATTAAAAACAGGAACGAGTCACTGGCGGCGCTGTGTCGGCAACAGCGACAAATTAGCAAGCGTTGTAATGCGACAGTTTGCGGAGCGATCGCCGCCGCCCAGGGCATATCAATTCACTCCCTTGGGATATACGAGTACATGTACGGTAGTCGTGTGGTGCATTGTGCAAATATGCAAGTCTGCATATGTGGTGCATGTATGTAGCTACATAGTACAATTCTGCCATCGCACCACCCGCTGGGTGCTCATCCACGGTACTTACACTGATTGGTGTCCTGTTGGTGTCCACGCGACAAGGCTGGTCTGTACCTAAATCCAGTATGTATATTCCGGTCAGTTATTTTGTTAATTACCTTTTGCAATCTTCTTGGCCTCTTGTGCCTATTTCTGTATGATTTTAACTAGAACGTTACTGTACTTATTATAGATTCAGATGTAGATGATGTTCGAAACCGGTCGCAATTAATTTAAAGGTTATAAATATAATATATTCAGTGGAACTAGCGTATTAATCTATAACATAAGCGAGTTCCATCAAGAATGCACAACGCAAAGTGTCAATTATTGCACTTAATTAACTTAGTGGCACCGTGTATGCGAGAGCAGTGCGCAACTTTTTGTGCGCAGACAAAAAAAACGACTCTCAACTTCGGCCATACAATTAAAGTACAACTTACACCAACCTACCCATTAAACAGTTGGCGTAAAAGAACGAAAACGAAAATCAGGCCATCGGGAGGTGAAAACGGAGGCCGGATAGTTACGGGCAATACTTTCAGAGAGCTGTGCAGTTTAGGAGGGGGAGGCGGGGGTTAAACCCCTTGCTCCCCAGCCAAACATGGCCCGATACAAGGCATACCAATCAAACAGGCCCGGAATTCGGGGGAATGTCACTCCACAGGGCCGCATTCGGTGTGGCTGAATAATCAAAGCGGCACTTTTACACAGATTCGTTAGATGTCCAAAGCTGCTACGGGAAATGGTATAGAGGATGTGCTGAACCTGTGACCCTTTCACTGCATCGAATGCTCCGCTTCTAATGTGCAGAGCGCTAATTAAACCTCACGTACATGACTTTTTTAATGTTATTTGACTAGTAGGAGTGAGATAATGTTTTAGTTCTTGTATGTCGGCTAATATGCATTATGCATCTAAGCAATAGTGTCGCTTTTCGAATGGCTCTTGGTTCCATTACGTGACCATTTATTTCTAACCCGGTTTCCCATCTCGGGGTCATTATTACGTACCCAGAGGAAATGGAAACAGATATCTATGTTAATTTTAATATGGTTTTCACCTATGGATTAACTTAAATGATTCAGGTTTGAACCCGAATGGATGAACGGGTATTTTAAATACCCATATGTGTTCAACCATCGCGGTTATTATCACACATTTTAAAATTAATTTTATAGGTTTGTACGTGTATCCGATATTTCGACGCAGTTGCATGCATCATGGTCACGGGACGACTGTCATCCCAAGGAACGCGGTATAAACCCGTGAACTAAAGGAGTTCTGGCCAACTCAGCCTATATGACTCATAACGTTGAGCGATATGTCATTAGAAATGATTTTTCATTTTTCAACTTTTACTACTGCGATAACTCTCTAATCGCTGTGGGAATAGTTATGGTTATATTTCTTGAGTTTGTCTCCTTTTAAAAGCCATTTGTTTCTCTACCTACCACATAAAAACTTATCTTGGCGAGACTTTGCGTTATTTAGGCTATAATTTGTCCCCAACTTATATATCCCATATACCACAAGCTATCAGGCACTAGAAAATAAACCACGAGACGATCACTTAACACGAGTCGAGGAAGGCACACAAAGGGATGTGCGAGCAAATGTGTACACTCGCGCGTCGCTCGCGAGCACCGGCTCTGGAGTGCGAGTGCGGAAACAGAATGTGTAATTCAACATCGAATTTTAGTTTAAATGGAGCAAATGTTGCCGGGAGCCGTAACGCGAGCTTGTTTGCGATATGGATAGTGGTTTGCGCTGGAGGTTAATCAATGTGTGCTAGACTCCGTTCTACGTTGTCAGGCTACGAGTTTGGGTTGTAAAATGAGATTCCTATAGAGGTGTCCTGTAGAGAGGCGTTTTTCTTTAAGAGTACAATATTAGAAGCTGGTCACACGCCAGCAAGCCGCTGACCTTGGTGCTTCAAACGCGCTAGGGTTCAATTGCGGAGCAGTGCGCTTGTTTGTGACGTTGTTAGTGAGATTAGAACACATACATACATGAGTGCCACAAGCTAAAAAGATAATCGAGACAATATTTGAAGTAAACCGAATATTAATAGCCTAACCGACAGAAAAATATCGCAAGACTAGGAAACATCGTGATGAAACCTGCACGTTGGCCAGGTTGGATCATGGTTAATGAATGTGTGAGCATGATCCAATCTGGTCAGGTTCCCCTGGCATCAGTGCCGCGGAGGTGAGACAGCAGTCGCTCCACTGTAATTACCTGATCTGCCAAGTCCTGGATTCATGTTCAAGGTGGACCACGTGCCCTCAAGGTGGAGCACAACCGAGACATTAACGCCAATGATGACACTCCCATTTAGTTATAAATATTTTTCTAATACGGAGCCTTACATATCGAAAGTCATATGAAAAAAAAGGTTGATATTTCTTAGGATCCTTAAATATCGAATGTCCGAAATCCGAACACAATAAATGTCAACATAGCAAAAACAATGAGACCCAATTGAGACAGATTTACGATAAACTATGTTTTGTCAGAAGGATAACGAAGTAAAACTATTCGGAGCTGTTTGTCTAGATTTCTGGCAAAGCAATCGCTACGGGCATCAAATCATTGTATTCAATTTAGTTGTACAGCAACGTAGTGTTTGCGAGTGGGTCTGCCATGCTATTTCTAAGATAGAGATTTTTTAATATACCAAAGGCTTTGTTTATTTCACGGAATATTAGAAGTCGTTGTGTTTAATAGGGTTGATCCCGTAGGTAGGTAGGTTTCGACAGTCGAAATGGGCATTAATGAAATAAAAGAAATTCAATCCTTGTACTAATTAAAAAAACTTGGAAACACTAAATTTCTAAGTAATTCTCAAGGTTTTAGCCATTTACATTTTGTCGCCTTCGTGGCGTTATGTTATAAGGCAATTCGACAAACTTACAATACTCCTCTTTTGTCGTTACAGCCCACAGAGCTCTGTCTATCTGTGTGACTGTCTGTGGCATCGTAGCTGCCGAACGGATAGACCGATTTCGATGTGGTTGTTTTAATTTGAAAGCCAGTTTAACGAGATTGTTCAGAGCTTTGTTTCAGTCGGTTATGTTAGTGTCGGGAGTTGTCAAGGAGTTGTTCTTATTAACTCTCCGTCTAATTTAGTTCCATTTACGGCCGCTAGCCAAATTATCTTCCGCGGACTCTGCCAGATTTTCGGTTTGGCTTCACCCAAGCTGTCGGCACGTACGTGCGCTAATGTCAGCCGTAATGCAGTAACAGCGATCAGTATTCCGGCGCGCAGGCGCGTGGTCCCCGAACAATCTCATCTTGCGACGTGAAATATATCGCTTACCAACCGCGCACTTCAAGGGCAAGAATAATACGAGTATTGTACTGGCATAACTTGTTACATAATGTGTAAGAGAATGTGATAAATATTGAGTTTTCACTGAAGTCGAAC
This sequence comes from Blastobasis adustella, assembly GCA_907269095.1. NCBI lineage: Eukaryota > Metazoa > Arthropoda > Insecta > Lepidoptera > Blastobasidae > Blastobasis > Blastobasis adustella. The sequence continues at coordinate 19,035,202 of OU026123.1, forward strand.
TTAATCGGAATCGGAAGGTCTTTACTCTGAAATATAGTAAAATACAAAAAACACTTAAACTCTAAAATGTCACGCAATTCAGTATGCCTTATGGCAAAAACCTCCTCCAACAATTTCAATTCTTGCCTATCTCGGGCAACCCTTTTCCAGTATGGTCCTGCAGTCAGTCTCAGATCATCTTCCTATCGGTTATGCTGTCTTCCTGACATAGGTTCTTGTTCCAATGGACTAAAGAAAATAATAAACATTCATATACCGAGAAAACTTTGACGATGTTACTGTGTATGATGTAGAAACCTAACCGTAGAGAGAGAGAATGATGCTAGAAGCTAACATACTACGCTGTGACAGCTTATGTATGCCTTTGTACGCGGGTTTAGATGTTTATTTTTTCCCATGTCGACTCGATCATCGTTTACAGCAGTTTATACATCGCAGCTTACAAATCGCGTTCTCGCCGCGTCCGCATAGTCACCGCGTGGCGCCCGAACGGGGCCTTGAATACGCTAGTTTAATAATATGGCGATCGAATTGTAATTGGGTCGCAACTGCAGTTCAATCGAAGTTTGACACAAAAATAAAATTGCATAAAAAAACATTTGTGACTAAACGCGCAGAAATTGCGTACGTCTATATGGGCACTTACGCGTATAACAAGACTGAGCATTACGCTAGCCCAACTCCTTCCAGAACCTATTAGTCTTTTGAGCGTTTATGATATGGTATAACCAACGAAAACTACGACGATAAAGCCTCTAGCACTTTACTAATAAATTGTAGTGAAAAATGTTTGCTGCAAAAACTTTAGCCCCATTAATACGCTGATACTCTCCAACTTTTCTGTGCCAGATAACACCTCCGGCGATCAGGCGATCCCTGCCTCTGATCGCAATCCCTGCCCGTGATCGCGATCTCTGGCTGTGATAGTTCGCGTGCCGCGGCCGGCTCGCCCCTATAAATTCGATCAGATTACCTCATTACAATGTGCCTAAAGATTTATGGGGTACGTGCTTATTGAAAATGAACTGAACACGCTCGCGCCCTCTGCGTGCATTTGATTTAGGACGCGTCGCTCTGTGGAACTACTAGCTTTTGCGGAGCGAGTGTCGTAAATATCTAGCCTAGTCTAGTGTGTCAGTAGTCACTTCCTCGTATATAAATCGATGTTAGAGAGTCCTAGGAATCTGTGGCAGAAAAATATTTATTAGTCCGGGAGTATGATCTCGTTGTAATAATCAACACGTAACTTGATATGTAGGATTTGAAATAATGGTTAGTTAAAAGTTGATTCCTCAGCATTCTGAGATGATTATAGGCCTGGTAGAAGGCTCTGGGGCAGCCAACATTTTGTGTTTTCTTGACAGAGTGGTCGTGGTCGTCGGTTGAGGATTGGCAGCACGCTTCACTATCCGGCGCCACTCTTCTCGAACTGCTGTTTTCCTAGTACACTCATAGAGAGTACAATTAACAGCAGCATTTACTTGGTCGGTCTAGCGCATCGGTGATTTTCCGCGTGGTCTTGTGCCTTCCATCTTTATCTGTACCACAAAGTACCAAGTGATACTCCTGCAGGAAGAGATATTCTACTCAATGAAGAAATTTTGAGTTGAGTTTGAGTTTAAGTTATTAAAGTTGTTAGCACTCCATATAGATCTCCAGAAAGGTCGGTTCTATGCCTTCCGCATTAAACAATATTGCAAACCAGCAATCTTTACCCAGGTCGTCGGTCCACCTTCTGGGAGGGGAGGTCTACTTTTTTTGGGGATTTTGAACTGTCCGACGCAAGGACACCGATTTGAGTCGATTGAGGCTATCCAACAACAGACAAAGGAGGATTTGATTGGTCCAGAAATGAGAGGACAGAATGAGACTCAGTATAGCATCTATCACTTTGTAATTCTGAATACTACAATTTCTTCACGTTAATATTATTTTGTTGTTAAGCAGAAAGCTTAACACAGAAAGCACAACCAGTAGAAACTCGTTGTGTAACTAAGTTGATTTCCTAAATTTGCACCTAATTGTTCCGTGTATTCCCAGAAGTTCCCTTGAAGTTGAGATATTTGCTCACAGAGTTTCAGCAACAATTTCGACTACATTCTCGACCCGAATTTGTTTTTTTTCCAAATATCTTATAAACCAGTCAGTGGAACTTCTGGGATTAAAATTCCCAGTAGTCCAGTTTATGGAATTTCCGCGAAAAAAATACCAGTGTCGCATCATATTCCTACGTTCCTTATTTATTAAAAATTTAAAAGTAAATTTTAAATGCCGCGGCAATGCGCCAGCGTTCTTAGTTCCCTACTTAGAAAATTGAATGGTCGCGAGGCCCGCGCGTAGGCGAGCAGCGAGTGGCAAAAGAGTGTAAACGAGTGACATCTCTTTTTTCCCCTGCAGCGGACAGCGTCCCATTCAATTACTTTATTTAACTTTAACGCCGAGACCGGGGGAAGAAGCGAAACGAAAAGTTACAGTCTCTGACGTAATTACAAATTAAGTTACCGTTCAAAATAAAACTGAGACTTGTTAACCAACATTTTCGAACGGGAAGAGTTAAAGTTGTAAGCACTCCAAATAGTAATAAATAAAAAGGTAAATAAAAACCGTGACTGATTGACTGACGTATCGCAAACTACAACGATCAGATAAAGAAAAGGTGATGGGATAAGTGATATACGAAACATTTTCAGATAACCTGACCGACAGAAAAAGGCGGACAATCCCTGACTAAGTTTACTTATACTCAAAAAATTTCTGAACTACTTAACCGATTTTAATGAAACAAAGCTAAAAACCATCTCGATTAAATTAACTTTCAAATAGAGAAAACCGCATCCAAATCGATCCGTTCGTTCGGGAGCAACGATTCAACAAATAGACACACAGATACACCTGTCAAACTTGTAACACCCCTCACTTTTTGTCGGATGTTAAAAACCGCAAGAAATTTCAAAAATTTGTTTAGGCTCCTAACTAGTAATTGTTAGTAGAAGAGCATCGCAATATAACGCAATATTATAGAAGTTATACTTCAAGAATCCATCTAGCATCATCTTCTCGAATAGCAGGAATCCTGCGTCATCCACCAGTGCTGATCAGTGCGTCAATGACGCGCCACCACCCGCCAATAGTACCGAACGTCACCGCGTCATCAACGCCGCTCCGTCGCATCCCCACACACGCGTAAAATCGCAAATAACTCACACAATTTCATTTTAACCCCCAGTTCCCACGCCCACACAACCCCTACCCCGCAAGCAATTTTATCGTTAGCAACACTTTATTGTACCGAGCAGTTCAGCTCAACACGACACATTCACTGAATTTTTACTGCCAATTTTGCCAGCGACAATATCTGTCTGGCGATAATAAAAACGTGTGAGTAAATATTGTTACAAGTTTTTAAAAGTGCCCCGGGATTCGCGGGGACTGGAGACGGTGTATTTATTGCCTTGAGAGATACGGTGGATGTGAAGGCGAGTTTGTCCTGATCGCGGATAGAATCGTGTTTGTTGTTGCGTTTTTACAATTTAGTTGTATTTAATTTATACTTTGTGATTTAATTTCATAATAAATAATAAAGAAGAATTGGTATTTAGTTTTATGTTCGGTAGCGCATGCGGACGAAGTCGCGGGCAACAGCTAGTCTGCAATAAACTACTTCAGAAACCAATATAAAGCCTGTAAGAATGTTACAACCCCGCCCAAACAGTCTCGACTTCACCCATTACTGCACTTGTTTCTAGTAAACAGCAAAGGATTTCCTGTAGTACAAAAATACATAGCCTACTCTATAATGAAAATGGCCGATTCAGTTCACAAATGTCAGTCAAAAAGGCTGACTAGACTGGTCAAATAGCAACGGGGCGGCCCGTCGCGTCAGTTCCCCGAAGGCTCGGTTTCCAGACCCGAGCCAGCTCTGGCTTGCCAACCGCTCTACTAACTGACCGCACCTCTGTGACAGACAGCCAAATATAGTGCAGCTAATTTAGGTCGCAAACTATTTTATTTGTTCTTATTTCTACTTTTGTATTTTGAATTGTACACTAAGTGACGCCATTTTGAATTGTTATGTTGCAGATAAGTTTGCGATAAATTATATATATGAATCATAATATTATGAAACGTTAATGTGGTATTTTAGGACTTCCAGGAAAAACACACACAGAGGAATTTTGTGAAAAGTTACGGACGGATCAACTGCTTTCATCCGTCATTTTGTTAATCAACGCTGTCTATGAATGTTATTTTTTTGTCATTTCAAGCACTATCGGGCAAGTTTATCTCGTAGATGTTTCATGTACATGTCTTTCCAAAGTCAATGTACATGGCCGCCCCCTCCCCACGCCTCGTGCTGTCAGCAAGTTTCCCCGAAATTATTCCAGCCGCGACTGCCGCTCTGACATTTTTATCGTCTATTTAATGCTGTCAAAAGTTACTATTTTCGCGCGACAGCCGCGGGGATGTGTGCCCAAATATTTTATGAGGGCCCAAGCAACTCTGTTGTGATGGGACTGCCGGCAGCGGCTGTCGCGAGCCCAAATTCGGTTGTCAAAACATGACGGTTGAAATAACCGATTCTCTTTTTTCTGTTATCTTTTTAGGGTTCCGGGTTTAGAAGGTAAAAATTGTACCTTTCTGATGGAAAGCAGCCATGTCGCTCTTATTATATGTAGATGTACAAAGTTGTCTTACCCGGTGGCCAAAACTGGAACCAACTGTCGTCAGCGACGCTGTCACCGGCTCAGATTGTTTGTGGCACGGTTACTAGGTTTAATAAAAAAATTAACCGTCACAGAGTGCCAATCCGCACACGAGACTGGTCAACGGTATTTTCGAATTTCAGATTTTCAAATATTTTTTCTGAAATAACCAAAGTTTTGTTGGTAAATTATGTGGAGGAACATCTAACGAATGGCGAGCCCGTTACGATGGTAAAGTTCGATCAATGTACGAAACGATCAACCGGTTCCCGGACTCTGCCACTAGAATGTTATGTTTATTACATTTATAATGGAGTCTGAGTGACATGTTTATGTTTTATAGAACCACTGTGTAGACTGAAGCGTATTGCTATGGTAATTATAATGTAGGCCTTATCCTTCAAACTGGAATAACGACGCAAGCATAATTGCTTAGTTAAAACAGAAATAAGTTAAAACGAGGAGGAAGGCAAACCCAACAACAAATACTTCCATTCTTAAATACCCACTGACAAAAGTTTGGAGCTTAAAACATTTGCAAATAATTGTCTAACAAACTTAAAAGTCTGAAAGCTTCTTGCTCGTACATCCTGACGTAAAGTTATCCTATTGCTCAGATATCGTTTCGGGGCCATTTATAAATTCTACCTGATCTGGAATAGTCAACATGACTCCGAGACTTCACTGGAGACTGTCGAGTGAAATATCTCGAAACTTTCAAATCGTTCAATACTTGAGGATTTGTAGACATATTTTATTAGATCTAATCCGAACGGTGGCAGCGATTGCTCGACAGAAATAAATTACAAAAGAGTCTAATCTTTGAGTTTGAGCGACATCCCAATTATAATTTGCGAACAAAGGAGTTTCATTCTCTATTTCTGCCGCGACTGCGTGATCTAGGTCAAAGATGGAAGGTCGTTTTTGTCGAGTTTTTACATGGAAACATTTTTTGACGTTATTGCGGCGACAAAGCTAATCCAGCGCATAATCAGTACGCTGCCTTTATTTAATTTTGAAGGCATAACGTAAACGGGATTATCGTACTGTGTAATAGACACGTAGGTCCACAGAAATAAAACCACATGACTGACCATAATACGCTGATGCTGCGTATAAAATGTGACGCGGCTTAAACGTCCCGTTTTTGACGCGTGCTCTACACACCGCGAAGCTCAAAATACGCCGAAGCTGCGTAAATTGAGCGAGCGTAGTCAATCAATCAATCAATATTTGATTATAGCAACGGGTTGCAGAGATTGACAACCGTTACTAAAGTGCAAGAAAAAACATTGTGAAAAAGTTTTCCCGGTTTGAAAAGAAAGAAAAACAACCCCCGTTTCCCACCCTCAACATTGCATTACCTGAAGCAGAGCAAAAAATCTAAATTATTTCGAAATTTAACAAAATATATTAGCAAATCTATGAAGCAAAGACAACACAGGATTACATGGTGTTCTTATGGACGCGACCGCATTGGTCGACGTAAATGACGCAACTGTTTCGTTCTATGTGTCAGTAAAAAAAGTAATGCATGTCGCATCAGCGTATTTTGAACCCCGATGTGGACGCTCCCGACAGAAACGTGACGCACGAGCTGTGTGCCCGTGTCAGAGCGTATACGCCGTGTCAGCGTATTTTGAGCTGTGGTCAGGTAGGATGCGAGAGCCAACGGCCTACGACGCAAGGATGTTGAAGACCGGGCGAAGTGAGGAGAATGAGTAGGAAAGCGGACCCTGGCAGAGACCGGGATAAACGCTAGGACGATGATGATGTTGATGGTCAGTCAGTAATATCGTGATCGTGATAATATCCTAAAATAATGAAGGGAAGATAGCTAAGTTTTGATCCATGCTGCAGTTAAGGTAGATAAATACATGGTAAGTGGCAAATTATTATGAATCATATTATAAAACGCTAATATGGCCTTTTTAGACCACCTTTTCGTTTCGTTTTATAGCTATGAACAAAAAAGAAAATCTTTTTGGTTGGACGATAAGTAGTGAAGCGAGTCTGTCCCCATTCCCGGTAAGAGCCGAGGCTAAACGCATTTGTGTAAAACTGCGATCACAGCCGCCTACGTGACAACATTCTAGACACTAGCTAGCAAGGCTGTCACACAACGGTGTTTTGAGCTTACCACTCGCTAAGAAACGCTATACAATTACTTACCAACGAATTATGAATCGTAAATCATTACATAGTATTAAACAAAGTCGCTTCCCGCCGTCTGTCCCTATGTAACTACGTATGTATCTAAGTTTGTATTTATGTAAATGTCTATGTACGCTTGAATCTTTTTAACTACGGAATGAATTTTAATTCGGTTTCTAACAATAGATAGAGTGATTCAAGAGTAAGGTTTATAAGCAAGAAAAAAGGGTAGGTAGGGGTAATTTAGGTATATATAGGGGTAGGACGCCACGCGAAAGTGGCGTCGGGTCCACTAGTCTTGTATACACAAATGCAAAAGCTTTTTTGTACAATAGAGCGGTACACAGGAGCTAGCAAGGTCACCTGATGTGATCAATGGCACCCGTGGACATCCGCAACGCCATGGGGTTCACGTGTTGCCAGTTGCCGACCTTCGATAATGAACACAGGCCCGACATTCAAAGTTCTTCCATCAACCTGTCAATCGTAGCAAATTCTAGTTCTATGTGATACATGTCTAACAATTTCCGTTACATGGGTCAGTGTTGCCATATGTGAGCTCATATTGCATGTAGTAATAGTGTTGAGGGATAGAAACAAAATTCCTAAAACTACCAAGCTAAAATTCTAAGCAATTAATTATCAGTAATTCAATTAAAACGTGATAAAGCTTATTTATTCATCGAATATATTACTATCAATCGCTATCAACCGGCACGAACGGCTTAGCGTTATCTCTGAAGCAAGGTTCCGTCTTATTTATTTATTAATATTTGCAGATATTGGCTGCATTTATGCCTAATAAACTAATCTCGCAAACCAATAATTGAGTAGCAATGAAAATAAAAAAAAACACTTGTCTTTTTTAAAATTTTCTTAAAACTACTTGTGAGTAGAGTCTTCTTGTAAGCTAATAGCCTGTGTTAGAAGACTCCGCTCTTTCAACAGAAGCATAAATAAAAGCAAGTATGTGTTGTGTGTATGGGTGTGTGCCACACCAAGCTAATCAAACTACAGCACCGCTTTCTGTTGAACAATACAAACTATTTGAATTTTAAAAAAGCTGAATCATAAAGAATCCAGTCAAACCCAGCGGGGCAGTTGACTATCGCAGTGGACGACTGAATTTGACATATAATAATCTGACATTACTCTTAGGTAGATGCTATTGCCAGTGGCATATATAGATGACAAAGTGAATAATTGTTATTTTGTTGAACTGTTTGGTTTAAAGGGAAGTGTTGTATTGTAACTTTGTATAACTTTGTATTGTAACTATGTTTCTAATGTGTTTTGTGCAATAAAGAGTGTTGAGGTGATATAAACCAACCAGTTTGAATAGTTGATCTCTTGTTTACTTTATATGTGCGTCTCATGTCATACCTTATTTAGCATCCTAATGCTAGAATAGTTTAGACAGCTGATTGTATAGCGTTGTCTCTCTCTCTCGCTAGCTCTGGTTTTCGATCAACAAGTGTCGTGTAATAATAAAATAAAAATCACTCGTTATTCGTGAATCCTGTGCTTTTATTGCTAAAAACCCTTCAAATTATTTAATGTCAAATTTAGTTGGCAACTGAGTTAGACAATAGCCCAGCCGATCACTATATTTGAAACTCATACCACACGTGAAACATAAAACGCCTCCTTCGTTTTAGGATTAAAAAGGATCAAGTGCCAGGTGAAATGGTAAAATGGTAAAATAAGGTGGTTTCCAGTAGCAGGTGCCAGCCCTTGCTGTATAAGCGATCCCGTCCCCTGGATATTTAAGACGCGGCGGTCCCGTACGTAACAATACGTAGGCATAGTATGTGTTTCTACGTAGTTTGCGCCTTTCTACGTTGTCGTTTTCTGGTAAATGGATTATATTAATTTTTTTTTTTGGGATTATAACAAGTTATTTAGTGCGGAAAAATCTATCGGAATATTAAAAATGTTTGTATGATTATATAAGCCTATAAACTTTGCTTTATCTACCTAAATTGCTTAAGTCTCATTACGCGATTTATATGGTGCATGTAAGGATTGCATGTTATTGGCTTTATATTTATGTAAATTGTAACTATAGCTTAAGATAATTGTAAAACACATTAAATTTGTTCGCAAATTAAATAAATATTGAAACTTGCGTCTAAAATTCGGCCAAGGGTCCCGTGAAAACTTATTGGGCAAATTAAAGTCGATTTAAGAATTCCATATAAATTTAAATCCCGTGCAACTTTGAAACGATATATTTTAACGAAAATCTGACAAACCACAAGCATAGATATGATATAGATAACTTCATTGGCCCAGATAGCGTAATTTAAAAAAACATGGTCAAACTATTGTTTGGAGCGCGCTCGGGAAACACTCTCCTTAAAATCCGCGGTTAAATTGTTTATTTACATAGAATTTAATGTTGTTTCGTTCGCCGCCGCCGCAGACTTGTCACGAGGACAAACAAATTACTGTTGGAGCCCTCTCTAGTGTGAATTTCAATTTGGGAATTGTTGCAATAAATAATTGGGTTTACAAGAACTGTCGGGCTGAGGGCTGAGCCATTAGTGGTGGGCGCGTTTAAAAAATAATACTAGAATTATTCGAATGAAGTTGTAAGTATGGGTAGTAATCGATATAAGTTAATAATACATGTTATACAATATTACAGAACAAACTTAGGCCACAGTATATTTTCCCGTATTTGTCATCAGCATAATGAACTTTGCAGGGTGGAGGAGGTGGATATATTTAACTGTGGAAGTGTTAATAGATTTAAGGCCCTTTTATACAGACACATTTGTAGTAAATATCATCATCATCATCATCACAGCCCATAACAGTCCACTGCAGGACTTAGGACCTCTCCCACGAAAGAGGAGGTTATTGCCTTAATCTCCACGCTTGGCAGGCGGGTTGGAGATCGCAGTGTTATAAATATAACAATGGAAAACGCTGCTGCCCATTTCCCAGCCCACGGAGACTCTTAGATCTTTTGCCCTGGAAACATTAGTCGCCTTGTACGACACCCACAAGTGTAAGGGGTTGGTGCTATTCTACTCTGCCGGACACCACACGGCCAAAATACGGTATTATATTTACGGTAGTAAATATATTACCTAAGTAATCTGTGCATGGTATATTAAAATGTTAAAGAACATGTACTTACAACTAATGTTATTGTTCTGCGGAAACCAGCAATAATGTAAATTTTTTTTTATTGTAAATGATGTGTTTACATGTTATTGGATAGGCACTAACAAAACAATTGTAATACCTTATATTTAGAAGTAGTGTACATCTGTTGGTAAACCAATAAAAATAAAATAAAAATTTGAGGAATAAATTCCACTTTGATATGTTCTCACGCTTTTTGCTTTTAGACGACTGAATTTAGCCAAATGTAATAAGCGCATTAGTCCTAGTGTCAAACCACAAAATAATTCGATTCCTGTAGCTAATGTACTGTACAATACTTGTAACACACATTACTGTAGCAATCATTCCTTTTATGATTTAATTATTTGTATTAGTATTTTAAATCTTTTATAGGTACTATCTCTTTTTTAGCCCTGAGTGGTATAGACCGGCCGTAAGGTAAACCCGAAGCCACACTAGTTTCTGTTTAATAGATATAAAATCATTCGAATGTTTTTCGTTCAATCAAATACCTATTTTCACAATCGAATAATTCGAATAAGTATTCATTCGAATGAATAATTCACAATATTTGCCCATCACTAGTCGCCATTAACGTGATTTGGACGGATTAATTGTGTTCGAGCGAATACGGGCGCCGCAACATACCTGAATGCTGATAACGGTCCAAGCGATCACGATTACGTACCCGTAGTATCGGGTAACGAGATAACTTCGCATTGTTTTCAAAAGTTTAAATTTTACAATAAATCAAGGTGAGCACAATTCCGCCATCGCACCACCCGCCGTGGGCTGAGTACTCATCCCCATTACGTGGACTCTTTAGTGATGTCCACGCGAAGATTCGAAAGAACGTTTCTCGCTCGTTCAATTCGGATGTGGAATGAGTTCCCAGCCACAGTGTTTCCTTTGGGCTATGACATGAGATCGTTCAAGAGGTATATTAGAGGTCTCCTTAGAGGCGGGCAACGCATTGGTAGCACCCCTGGGGTTGCTGATGTCCATAGGCGGCGGTGACCACTTTCCATCAGGTGGCCCGCATGCCCGATTGTCTGCCGTATTTCGTTAAAAAATCTAGCCAGGAGCGCAGGGCTGGCTTCCTCGGCCAACGAATAGGGACAGCCATCCAGCGGGGGAATGCAGCCAGGCTTATGGACACCATCCCCTTTAGTGGATGCGATTGAGGTGATATTTGTTCATATCGATTTTTAGATTAGGGACTAAATCGGTAAAAATGTAATAAAATTTATCAAGATCAATACTTAAGGTAGTCTACGATCTAGTCTAAGTTAATAATACTACAGGTAGTCCCAAGAGGTTGTTTAGCACGTGTGCGCTTAGGCTTTTTATGGCGAGGCGTGCATAACCGTATAACTCTATGAGAGTTCACCTCCTCCCTTCCCCGTAACCCGGAGGGTGCCCATTTGCGTTGGGAAAAATCACCTTTTTTTTAAAATATGAAATAGACAGGTATTTGAGCGTCGGTGGCCGAGCGGTTACAGTATCCGACTCGTAAGCCAGAGGTCCCGGGTTCGAATCCCGCTCCGGCCATGTACCAATGACTGTTTTCTGAGTTATGTACATTAGTTGAATACTAACCGATGCTCTTACGGTAAGGGAAAACATCGTGATGAAACCTGCACATTCAGGCGACTGGATGTGTAACCATGGTCCAATCTGGTCAGGTTCCCCTGGTAGCAGGGTCATGGAGGTCAGATGGCAGTCGCTCCACTGTAATTACCTAACCTGCCAAATCCTGGATCATGGTCAAGGCGGACCCCGGGCTCTCGTTCTCGAGAGCACAACCGGGACATTAACGCCAAGATGTTTTTTTTTTTTTTTTAGTCAGGTATTTGACTGCCATCTTACCTGATAATAAATGCGGATGCAGTCTACGATGACACATACCTGTCTATTAAGTACCTATTCACCTGGTGGAAAGCGCCGTTGCGGTTGAAGAAGTAGCTTACTTGCCTAGAACGTACCTATTCACTTTTATCTTGAAGACCTCAAGGTTATATTTGTCTGGGAGAATGTATGTTGGAAAACTCTGAAAATTGTATCACTCAGCAAAACAAAGCGCGCCCACAGCACACACTGTACCGTCTTAAAATAAACAAAGAGCTGTAACTAAAAATGGAAGTGGACTAATAAAAAGGACGATAATAATGGTAACGAAGGTAACTTGACGCCATAAGTTGCCATAAACGGGTTACGACCGCGACGCCTACTAAATGCAAGCGCTAAAGGTAGCCAGTTTTACGGTTGGCAACATTGAATGCGGTGTTCATGGAACGAGGCGATAACCTGTGTAGTGGCACTAGTGGCACGGCGTGGCGTGGCGTGGTGTGTAGATGGCTAGTTATGCGTGCGACACACGCTATACACGCTTCACACGCGACACCCAACGCTACTACACCGTGGGAATGGGTGAGAAGCATGCGTGTAGTACAATATATATAAATTCAGTCATCGGGTGCCAATCGTTTCTCGAGATAAGTTACAAGTGGGTAGCAAAACGTCAAAATCACTTAAAATGTACCAAAAATGTTTTCTAAGAGTCGATTTTACAATCCTTAGATAAAATTTATCTGCCCCATAAAGTAATATACTACCAAATAAAAACATAACAATAATTATTCATTTTATGTTAGGTAACGATCCGATTTCATTTTAGGCACATAATTGCTTATCAGACTGATATGTTTAATCCGAGGATTGAACAATAGGCCCCAAATTAAGTATTAATTGTTGAATTATGATTCTGTACAATAAAAAATATTTGAGAGTATGCGAAAATAGTTTTTAATCACAAGCGAAAATGTAACAAAATTACCACATTCTCGCTCCGCGTTCCAAAAAGTGTTACACGACAATGACCCTTACTCTATGAGCAACGCGTTCCAGTTTGGTCTGTCCGTGTACATAAACAGAAGACAAACGGGCCGCCTGCCCTTAAGCAGATAAATATTTTCGCCGGATTATGCAAAACTGTTTCGGTGCCTACGTAAAGGTTTGCTTTGTTGCTAGTTGAAGGTCAGAGTTGTTGATGAAAAACAAATTTTAGCTGTGGGTAGTGTAGTGTGTAAACAATGTAGGGTAGATTATATTTGATTAAGTCTCTGACTACATCTACAGGGAGAAATGCGTTGGTAAGCTCTATGTTGTATGTAGGCATGTATAATATGTATGTATTTAAAAGTATATAAGTAGTTTATCAGTTATCTAGCACGCATAACACAAGCTTTGCTTACTTTGGCGCTATAAAGCGCTGCGTGATTTGTACGAGCATATTTATTTATTTATTATTATAAGGATACTGTTACAACATCCAGCCAACCAAATAGACTGCCTACAATTATTATCTGTGGTATTTTCGGGTCCCTTCTGCTAAACTTCTCGTTACTACCTGATACTGATACTTCTATAAATAAGTATTTCCGTAAATGAGAGTATTAATTTGTTCAGTCATGATAAATATTTCTGTTTTTATGGTTATACTACGAATATGATTTCTTACTAAAACTATTAATTAATTGTGACATTGACAACCTGCGGTTTTGCATTTTCGTTACCTGCACCCTTAAAGCATAAATCGTGATACAGCTTACCATCAGGTGGACTATCTGCTCGTTTGTCAATGAGTACAATAAAAAAAAACATACAAACCAGCACCACAGCACACGCGTTCGTTCAAACCACTATAAAATTAATTATGCATAAAACAATTGCTAACCGAGCTGAAATTAGAGCGTAATTATCGCTAATTTATTTACTAGACCGACCTTTAACCTCGCAAGGTTAAAGAAATTATATAGCTCTGAACCTATAAATAACTTAAGTGAGTGACCCAGGCCATTAAATCAAAGAGAGTTCAGTTCCTTGTAAGAAAATAGTTGTACAACGGAAATTTCTTTTTAATTGCTACGAACGTGGACTTAATAATAACAGTTGCCAGCTAACAGTAATTACTACAGAGGAGTCGACCGCGTAATTTTACGCGGTCGACTCCTCTTTGCATTTATAAAGTTGCCAGTAAAATAATATTTCGGTATTTGAGAGGTTTTCGTGGTATGTGGCTTTTTAGGTAGGATAGGCTAATTACCTGTAACTAGGCAGGTCGTGTTTACTGGATCAGAATAAGTTATTCTACGATGTTTTTGGGTTAAACATGTTTAATTAAAAGCTTTCGGCGCTGCTTCAGAGGGATAAAAGGTAGCTTATTTTATTTTTAATCCATGATAAATACTGTGTATTTACTTTGATGCCATAACTGAATTTGTAACCATGATCCAATTTTGTCAGGTCAAATCCTGGATCACGGTCAAGGTGAACCCCGGGCTCTCGTGCTTGAGAGCACAATCGGGACATTAACGCCAATATTTATTTACTTAGATGCCATGTCCCGTTTTATACGACAACAACTTCATGGATTTTATTACATAATCTTTCTCGAACACTTGTTCACTCTTTTTGCATGTTGTTTTACATTTTTTTCGTTCTTGCGATGAACGGCGAACAGTGTTTTCTGTGCAGGATTATTACGGTCAAGGGTAATTCAAAGGGCATGCTCCCTGGACTGAGTTTTCAAAGCGTCAGTCCTCACTGGTTTGTGAGTAGGCAGAAATTTCTACTTCTATCGTCGCCTGGTACTTTTTCGTTTTGTAAAACATATTGTAATTTGGTCACATTGAAGTGTATTTAAGCATTCTGAGAATAATAATTCACATTCGGATATGAACGCGGGTTTCACTTTTGCTACATAATCTTTAGCCTCCTTCCTTAGTACGTACTTCAAATAATAGTATAGTATCGAAAAACTTTACTGGAAGTTCGTCAAAAGTCGAAATTTCGGCTTTTAAGGCAACTTTCTCCTGAGTGCGCTCCATACTAACGTAGTTTTATAATATTTTCAATATTACGCTATCAAAGCCAATGAAATTTGTAGACGTGAACCAGAAATGAAATACTCATTTCCAGCAAATACTTATTTAAGAAAGCTGTTCGTGAGCATTATCTGAAGGATCTTTAGTGTTGGGGCTCACGAGTTTGTCTCCTATCTCCCCCTTGCTTGACTGAGCTTCTTTCCCCTTTACTCGTATAGTATTTATATGGTTATGTATTCTTGATATCTTACCCACTCACCACGTTTATTTCTAGCTTTAATATATTTATGTTAATTTATTATCAGTTATCTATGTATTTATCTGTACATTATCTCTGGTTCGGTTATAGTTGCATAAACGGTTCCCCTCCTCCTTTTTGTCTAGTAGTTTCTCTTGCACCGCCTACCTTTTTCTTTACCCATCATCTGCTGGTTGACTGGGTGATAAGGCTATTTTAGCTTTAAGTCCGCCACTGTACTATTTTGTGCATGAAGATTTAAGAAATAAATTAATAAATTAATCAATCAAAATATAATCAAATTACGTTTGTTTGGAGCGCGCTCTGGAAACACTATTATTGTATACTTTATTGTGTGTAACGGCTCCGTAGTTTCGAAGCACGGCCAAGAGCTTGTAGAGTAGGGTCTTCCATTTGACTATTTGTTGTCAGAGAAGGGAGAGTTGAGCAAGTTGGGCAACGCATTGGTGATATCCCCGGTGTCGCTTATGTACTATCGAACCAACTGGGCCGTACTTTATATTTTGTGACACCGTGGAACCTTTTCACAGTAAGCGTCATAATGATTTTCTTACCAGGGAATGACACAGCTGCTGTCTGGTGTCCGGCAGATTAGAACAGCTCCAACCCCTTACACTCGTGGGTGTCGTACAAGGTGACTAATGTTTTTGAGTCAAAGTTTTCTAGATTCTCCGTAGGTTGGATTTTGGACACGATTCGAATATATTGCCTATTCGAATATAGGCAGCAGTGACTTTGCATTAGGTGGTGCTGGCCTGTGTGATTGTCCATTTCCATAAAAAATAAGAAACCAAGCAAACAATAATAGTTGTTTGTACACCGATAAACCTAGTCAGGTCTAGTTTATATTGGGCTATAAATTCGTACGGAATTCTTTGCAGGGGCGGCGCCCGCGCACGCGATCCTATCCGCAGATCTTTATTGCCGATCACTGCGCGTGACCTGGCACCGGCGAGGCCTGGAAGCCTTCCTGCTGGATTTCAACACTTTTATACTTTATGCTACAGTTACAGTTTTATGGTAGGCACAATTATATGCAGACAAGACTAGGGGTTAGCGACGTAGATCGCAAAACTGAATTGGGCGAAACTGGGAAGGTATTTACAAGGTATATTATGAGCAACTTGTGTAGGGTATATGTAGGGTACATTAGGTATATATAATACTGATTTCAATATAGTGGAACTAGAGTAGAATACGGTGATTTAATAGGTATGTAATGAAAACTATATTTTGCTCCTGAAAAACAAAGGTACATTTTTTAAATTTATAAGTTATTTGTAGTATAATGATATTTGTAGTAAAAGTTGGAAGAAAAGCAAGAATTAATGGTAATGTTCCCTAAAAGGAAATAAAATGTAGATTTTTTTTTTTATGAGCCGTCGGTGTGCCTCTCTCCCATTTTTCCACTTAGATCTATTTGTTGCCTCTCTCCACTCTTTCTTCTCTCACTATTTCGTTGTGTCATCTCATTGATTCGTATTTTGATAGTATGTATTTTATGACGTAAAAATGTTTTGGAAAATACAAAAAGGTATTACGAGAGTTCGGATAGAAGCTATTACATAACAAAAGGCGATGAAAATAGCTGCCTAACTATATAAATTCTAACGTGTTCAATCACGTCACATTGTAAGATTATGAATGAGACTGTAATGAATTACTTTCCTTTGCTTTATGTTATTACCTTGTCTATGAATAGCTTGAAAATGGATGGGTCATTAAGTCCGCCAAATGAAAATGAAATAAAAAATGTAATGGAAATTATTTATTGCTCGTACACAAATAAAACGAAAACAATGAATAAAATAAAAAGCAACCGGCGGCCTTATCTTATTGCGTTGTCGTGCTTAAAGTTTTTATACAAAATAAATTATTATGTTAAATAAATAAATAAAAATAAATAATCGTGGACAAATTCCCACAGCGCCATCTAGCCCCAAACTAAGCAAAGCTTGTGCGATGGGTGCTAGATAACTGATGTACTACTTATATACTTTTAAATACATACTTATTATACATAGAACACCCAGACCCGTAACAGAAATTAAAATTCATCATTTCAATTTCTGCCCGGCCGGGAATCGAACCCGGGACCTTTTGCGTGGCAGACCGGCATGTTGACCATTGAACCACTCAGGTCGTCATAATGTACATAGTGTCATTCGCGCGACCAAGACGAATCTAACAACACCTCATATGTGTAAATCCATTGAACCGTTAGGACTGTAGATTGTGCATAGAAATAGACATACATACGTAGATACGCTCGGAACACCCAACAATCCTTCTGCCATAATACATTGGCATAAGATCATCTTGACGTTAAATTCCCGGTCCGCGCACGATAGCCCTGGGTCCGCCTTGACCATGATCCGGGATTTGGCAGATCAGATAAATAAAGTGGAGCGGCTGCTTTCCATCCATGACCTGCGTGACCATTCAACCAGGGCAGCCTGATCATTCACATGAAGGTTTCATCACGATGTTTTCCTTACTGTAAGAGCATCAGTTTGCATTAACTCAGAAAACAGTAATTGGTACATGGCCGTAGTGGGATTCGAACCCGGTACCTCTCACTTACGAGTCAGATACTTTAAACACTCGGCCTCCGACGCTCTACATTGGCATAACCTAAGTGCAAATTACGATGACTGGAGTCACAAAATTAAAAAAGTCCCTCCCCCGTTGAGTGAAGAGTGCTGTCGAATTGTGAATCAAATAAATGTTTTTCGATATTTTTAGTGAGCTCATGAGCATCACCAATAACGAGACGGTTATTGGTTTTATCGCAAACAACATAAACGTTTTTAAGCAATTTGTTTGCTACATTTCTTAATACTTCAACCAATTTAATTATAGCTTACTCGCTGATTGTAAATAGATGAAAGAATTAACAAATAAATTCTTAGTAAATTCTGGTTTCATCAGTTTCATATTCCAGTTAATTTTGTTGTTATACCAATTTTATTTTAATATCGTGGAGAGATTATCCGAATTTGCTTCTATTACTGAGAAAATTAATCTTTGAAGTTTTCGTATTTTGATAGCATCTCATATTTATTTAAACAAAATTAGAAAACTTACTGCTCGACGTTAACATCTGTTTTTTAGCCGCCGATGAACAAAATAGGGGCGTAATAAGTTTGACTTGTGTATCTGTGTCTTTGGTTGTGTTTGGAGGTGTGTGCCTGTCTGTGGCATCGTAGTTCTGGAACGGATAGACTCGATGCGATTTCCTTTATTTTAATGCTAGTTTTATTGAGATGGTTCTTAGCTTTGTTTCTTTAAAATCGGTAACGTAGTTTAGGAAATATTAGTGTATATGTAATTTTGGTCGGGGTTTTCTGTTAGTTAGATTTTATACAGACATAGGGCGAGGGCACTAATTTTAATACCATTGTCAAGTTTTCCACGAATTACTCCTACCTGTCGTGGAAAAAAATGTATTAACCTACAACATTTCATATGGAAATTTATGTGGAAAACACGTTGAACCAATTCGTGTAAATATACACACTGCGTGCGTCATACCGGAAATTGGCCTAGCGCGCTATTAAACAGAAATTAATAGAAAAAATAAGTTGTTGCTTTATCAGTTTGGCTAGTATGCTCATTAGATAAGACTGTTGCTTACAATTCTGTGATTTCAATTATTGAAATTGATACTTTTGCGATTACGTATCATCGATTTCAAAATATCAGTTGCTAACAAAGTTCCATTGCAATAAACTGAAACTATTAAATTGATCATACGTACACGCAAAAGTAACAATTTCAATGATTGAAATCAGATAATTGTTAGCAATCGACTTACGTAACGGTGTTGCAGCGGAGGGATTGAGTGGTGCGCTCATACCTTTCTATCTGATTATTTAGAGCCCCGACCATTGTTTTCCTTATTCATAGATTACATTATACACACCATCATACTCGATACTCATCTCAAACACCAGTAGGTACCAGCGATCACATACCTGTAACAAACAAGATTCACAATTAGCATACAAGTGGTTCCTAGTGGTTTTATCACTACTTTTATAGGTTAGGCCTTAGCGATTAGGGCTAAGTTGGGGGTCATTTTAAAAGACACCAGTCAGCGGTCTGGGGGTCGTATTTGCCCCATTTGTATGCGAGGCGAGTGTTAGGAGCCGGTTATTGCGGGGCTACCGCACATGCTAAATCGGCGCCGTGGGCTGGCTGTGTCTAATGTAGCTTGGCTGAGCACTGCTGAGCACCTAGTAATCGGGTGAGCCAGCTATCGTGGTCCGTTAGGCTCATTTTATTGTAATAGTTGTGAGGTCGTGACAGATTTCGGTAAAGTGCTGGCTTTGCGTGTGGAAGAATGTAACTAACCGAATAATGGTCAGTAATTCGGTGATAGCAAAATTACTTTCAATTTAACATCGGGGCGGATGGTGAGGTTCAAATTGGTGGCTAGATATTGTAAAAAGTCCCACGCCGCGTCAGTCTGTTCGCGATAAACTCAAAAACTACTGAACGGATTTTCATGCGGTTTTCACCAATAGACAGTGATTCATGAGGAGGGTTTAGGTGTATAATTTGTTAAGGTTGCGTGCGAAGTCGGGGCGATCCGCTAGTATAAAGTAAATATTATTTTGTGAGTTGACCTATGTGATCGAACGGACGTGAACGTCTAGCTTGAATTTAACACAAAAATGTCATCAGTACACTTTTCCCGTATTTTTCAATGATTAGGATAACTTTATAAATTCCCTAAAACTTTAACCCTTAAAAACCCTAATCCCTAAAATATTTGTGGGCTATTAAAAATATTTAAAATAATGCCTTTTCAGTGTAGCTAATTTTAAGTGTTGCCTTGTGTTTAGATACACTTCGCACCAAACAAATAGTATTTAATTTTTATTTGTAAAGATTTGCGATCTGCGAGAAGAAAGAGTTGCGATCCAGAAAGCATTAGTGCTACCGAAGTCGCCAAGTAAACAAGTAATCGTTGACCCATTTCTGCCCCTGCGCGGAGAAGTTCTTATAAAACGATATTTTTAAAAGTACAGCGTATAATTTAACCGTGTAACCAGAGCGGCAAAATTACGAGGCCATTTAGCTTCTAGGCTACAGATTAGGGTCTAAATAACCTACATCAGACCTAATGCACCAGCGTTATGCTTAAGGCAACCACTATAACCATTAACAATAAAAAACTTGACTACCGCATCGCGTATCGGTCAGAGCAGGCAGTTACGTACCGCCCATAAATAAATTAGTGTGCACTTAATAAAAACTGGACGCGAGCACATTAACGGGCAAATCTGGGTCACAGAGGACCCGCCATATTTCTTCCGGCGCATTATAATAGTGAAGTGGCTGCTGTAAAATACTGTGGCTGTGCGTTATGGAAGCCATGTGGGTCAGTATTGGCACGGGTGTAAATCAAAAGTGCAT
Source organism: Blastobasis adustella (assembly GCA_907269095.1). Classification (NCBI taxonomy): domain Eukaryota; kingdom Metazoa; phylum Arthropoda; class Insecta; order Lepidoptera; family Blastobasidae; genus Blastobasis; species Blastobasis adustella. Next base: position 19,055,766 of record OU026123.1, read on the forward strand.
GCGGTGGGAGGAAAGCCGTGTATATATGTATGTGGTTGTGTATGTATGACTATAATAATGTATGTATGATTCGAGTAACATGCGCGCAGTGTAGTCGTTGGGGGCCTATATCGTGTTGATTATTAAAATCCTATCTAATTCGAATCCTTAGTCTCCATACGTAGTACAATACAATAGCAAACACTGGCAAGACATTGGCACAGGCTCTACTTGGCATTGACCGGCTCTGTCTGGTATTGTCGGACACGGTCCGGCCGTTGTCGGCGTGGGGTGGGTATGCTCCGGTCCTGGGGTGGCCAACACGCCACTGTGTGTTTCCTTCCTACTTTCTTACCCCCTCCTCTTTGAAATATACTAAATGTCCTACTCAATAAAGTAATTTAAAATTTTGATTTCAATAAACTGTCATGTGACATTTAAAGGTCCCATTATTTATTATCTATGTTAATTGTAATGACGAACAAGTTGTAATATTGATTACATACATAACAATCTTACAGAGCCTCGAAGCCAAAACGACAAAGCTTACACGTAGGTCTTACCTACAAAGGTAGTATTAGTAATCTCGAAGCCTTCAAAAGATTTATTAAGAATATCAATATCAAAACGACAAAGCTTAACGTTGGTTTAACCAAAAAAGTAGTATTACTGATCCTGGCATTCGTTGGCTGGAATTTCGGTCTATTAAAAGAAACTACAATTTCTCCAGTGCACCTTCATAATTGGGGAATGATACCCTTTCTTTCTTAGAGGATTAAATTGTATGCCGTTAATTAGTAAACAAGTCACTTGAGAACCTCTGGACCAATTTAGGAGAAATTATAATAATTAGAAAAAAAAAAATCTATGTAATATTCGTATTTGGCCGTGTGATGTCCGGCAGAGTAGAATAGCACCAACCCCTACATTCATGGGTGTCGTACAAGGCGACTAATGTTTTCGAGGCAAAAGATCAAGAGTCTCCGTAGTCTGGAAAACGGGCAGCAGCATTTTCCATTATTATATTTAAACACTGCGATCTCCAACCCGCCTGCCAAGCGTGGAGATTATAGCAATAACCTCCCCTTCCGTGGAAGAGGCCCTAAGTCCTGCAGTGGACTATTACGGGCTGTGATGATGATTCGTATTTGAATTGAATGTTTTTTTTATTTGATTGGCTCGAACGATTTATTGCTATTGACATCATAACGAAATGTATTTAAACTACACCGATCCGAAATGTGTTGAATCCACTAGGCAGGATAATATTCTTTTGTATGAAATACTAACTACTCCACTCTATGTTACATGGTAGGCAAACGGGCAAGATGGACGATATGATGGAAGCTGGTAAACGCCTTTTGAATGCCTCCTTATGCCCCTTGAAAGATCGTCATAGTCCAAAGTAAATGCTGTTTTCTCAACAATAATTTGACGACCTGAGGCCTTAGTGTGAGTTTCGCTTCGAATTTACTTTGCGTTTGCGTTTATGTGAAAATTAGTATGGAAAAATGTATAGCGCCTTCTAGTGGTACGTAAACGAAGTTTTTTTCTTTATACAAATTTCGACGAAAACGCGATAGTCAAGTAAATTCGAAACGAAACTCACACTAAGCCCTCTGAGTAGTCCGGTCGCCACGCCGAGGTCCCGGGTTCGATTCTCGGCCGAGCAGAAATTGATGATGAATTTTTACTTCTATTACGGGTCTGGGTGAGTGTATCATCATCATCACAGCCCATAACAGTCCACTGCAGGACTTAGGGCCTCTTCCACGAAAGGGGAGGTTATTGCCATAATCTCCACGCTAGGCAGGCGGGTTAGAGATCTTATTATTATTATTATTATCTTGGGTGAGTGTATAATAAGTATCAATTGAAAAAAAAACTTTTTATTTAGTTTATCAGTTATCTAACACCCATAACACAAGCTCTGCTTACTTTGGGGCTAGATTGCGGCTGTGTAAATTTGTCCAAGCATATTTATTTATTATTATAGGGAGATTATTTCACATTCGAATACCGCAAGTACGTTTCCCACCTATCAGACCTCTATATGCCTCTTATAAGATCCCATGCCACAGTCGAAAGGAAATCCCGTATCTCAACAATCATTTATGGGACATACCACATTCGAACAGTAAACTCGAGACAAGATTTCCGTCATCCCCAAGAATGTGACTCCCAATCTCAAGTTGAGACGTTAGCCCTCAGCCACGCCGCATCAGTGGTGTGTGGCTCATTTACATTCCTTCGTTTACGACGCACTTCGTGATCTGAGGCACAGGCTTATAATTAAAGGCGGGTTTACGGCCTGGCGACCACTTCCAGCCAACGCGAATCGTCGCACCGCTTTAATGAGCGCGCCGCAACACAAGTTTTATTACATTCATTTCCTAGCGTTTATTTATAATGAGTTATCGCCCGAGGTGCACCGCTTCCCTCCCTGGTGTGGGGTTGTAAACTTCATAAGTGTAATGGAGTTAAGCAACAGTTCTGTATTGCTAACGGATGCAAATAGACTTTATAAATGTTAACAGTTCCTTTAATGTGTATGGTGTAACTCTTTAATGGTGACTAGTGAACCTATCAATATATTTCTGTTCTTTTATCGAATCTGAATGACGATTTGATGGTAGATTAAGTTACTAAGAAGTAAAACATAAATTGTAGTATTGAAAAGTAAATATACATTGATTAAAAAGCATAAAATATTTATCGAAATTTTTATTACTACCAAACGAGGCACACAGTCTGGCGGTCCACCTGATGGAAAGCGGCCACCGTCAATCAGGGCCTCGAGTCCGCTAATTGACTTGCGTCGATTAAATTCTAATTGAATCGCAATAGCAGATAAACGGCATGTTTAATTGTAGCAGAATACTAAATGCGTAAACCTGCCATTGAGCTACAATTGCGATCCGTTTACAATTCAATCGAGGTAGATAAACGTACTTGACGTCCAGAATACAGCAACCTAAGGCGAATACGATGCCGGTCTTACCCAAATTTTTAATTTATTGTTTCAAACAAGCACCGCCACAATATAAATAGCAAATTCTTCACATTACCAGCTGAGTAATCGGATAATGCTCGTCATTTGACTCTGCGTGAATTGATACCGTATTCCGAGCACACCGGCCTCGGGGACCGGAAAGGTCCGAGCCCTTCCGATAAGGAAGCCTCCGTACGGTAGGAACATTATTAATTAAATCCATCCTCCAGAGGAGATAAAGACGCTTATAGCGTTAGACGCTGCACTTCCTTAAAATTTCCGTAAGGAGATTTGTTTAGGTTGAAGATGGATATCTGTGCATGTGTTTTGGTCTGTGTCTGTTTACAATTTGATGTTTTATTTTGTATTCTATGATTTTGGTAAGGGTACATTTAAACATCGCCACTAAACGCTTATGCTTAGTAAACGCGTACGTATCGTACCCGCATAGTCACCGCGTAACAACCGGACAGAAAATGTGCAATCTACCGCATTGGCGTACACACGACGCGGTGACGGCGCGGTTGCGGCACGACGACTGTGCGGTGACTATGCGGGCGCTAGGCGTTTGTTTACAAATAATAAAAGAAGCTCTCTTTCATTGGTATAGAAACCAAAATTGTATAAATATTTAGAACAAATCGTGGACAAATCGTTTTTCTACAGGCTTTTATTTAAATTTGAAACACTACATTCTGGGGCCTTATTTTTCAACCACTTGCATCCACGCGAGCTGTCATGTGCGCTACCAATCTCTTTCACACTCGTGCCAAGTTGCTAGAGATAGAAAAGATCAGAAGGCGAGCGCTCGCTTGGAAAGTAACCGGTTTCAAAAATGGGGCCCCTGACGTAGATAATTTGCGAGGAATTCCTCTTAAGTGTAATTCTCTGTTAAGACTCTTGACAATGATAGGGGGAGAAACAGTCCATTTGTTCCAGTTCAAATTAATGGAACACAATAGCAGGAGGATAAACAATATAGCAATATTCCAAAGTAGGTAGGTACTACTTAATACATTTTGACGGTAGCTGGGAGTAAATAAGGTTATTTCATTCGGTGAAACACGTTCTAAAGCTCGATAGCCGGACAGCCCACAGCGAATCAACTATACTTAATTGATTTCCCCCCCTCCCCCTTCGAGTACCGCTCCCCCCCCCCCCCTCCCCCCCTCCCCCCCCTCTACCCCAGAAATTGTTTTATTGTCGGTAACAAATCTTGCTTAGCGGAATTTATTGATACAAATTTGGAGTGGCGTAAATCTTTAACGAGTGTTTTGTCTTAAAATTAAGGTTACCTTTTATTAGTTGCCAAGATATTGTGAATGGCTTAATGTTCTAGCGAATGACCTGTGCCCGTTTTATTCGAGTTTTGATGTTTGTTTTTACTGCTGCTCAACAAATTGAACTCCGTTAAACAAACTAGTAGTAAGGGCGCTTATGTATTGCATCCAGTTCGAATCTAAGAAATTGCTGTCCGCGGTAAGAGTAAAATCTGTCCAGATTGACTTGTCTTAAGGTGCTAAGACTCCTATGTAGATAAATAGATAGATAGATAGATAAATTCTTTATTGCTTACACAAGAAACACTACATTAAAAAGTTCTGACAAAAACCGTAACTAGTTGTGGGCAAAGGCGGCCTTATCGCTGCAAGCGATCTCTACCAGGCATCCTTTGTCTAAAGAATCGCTTGATACACAGGCAAGTCAACAACATGAACTTATACTAGCGAACTTACACTTAATACAAAGTAGACATATACACCTACATTCAAATATATACATATAACAAAACTAAAATATATATAGACAATACACCTACATAAACTAAATAATAATTTGCCAATTAAGGACATAAATATTCATATGCCAGCCGAGAGGAGATGCGTGCGCAACTTTGCCTTAAAGGAGCTCAGTGACTTGGAGTATCAAATCTCTTTAGGTAACTGATTCCACAAGACGGTAGCTTTCACAGTGAAGGACTCTTTTAAATAGCCAGATCGTGTAAACGGTGGTCTCAGAGTATTATCGAGCGCCGATCGAAGATCCCGGACTAGGTCAGCACTCTGGAATCTGAAGCCATCTCTAAGGTATGGGAGAGTACTTTTACCTTTATTTTTATTATTTGTACTATGGAGAGTATTTAGAAGTCAAATCGGCGTCAGCTATATTCCAGGTACGCATTATTGTCCTCAAAATGCAATATTGGACTCTTGGAGTGGCCCTTAGTAGTTACACTGATGATCGGGGCAGTGGTGATTTCAAAGAAATTGGAAAATTTCTTTGGGTCATTTTTATCTTGTCTAGCCCTCAAACCGAAACCTTTGAGCTTGACTTTTACAACACTCCGACTGCCCGAGCAAAGAGCTAACCCTTTTTATGAACCCAGAAAAAAAGAGATGAGATCCATCCATTAATGCTTTTGGTGGGTTTTATCATTTTTGTGAAATTATATATTTAAATGGATAATTTGCAAGGAGCATTAATTAAAATTCATACATTAATATTTTATGTGTTTCTTTAGTTCAAGACATAGGTACACAGAGTACGTAGAGCGATTGCTTCGTGATTCATGATTTTGTTACAAGTCGTGATGTTTTTCAGTATTAGACAAGTCAGTCTGAACAGATTCTTGGTACGATTTCAAATGGATTTCAGTGACAACTTAGATCGTCCATCGCCAATTGTCCAATAGTGCATTACTTGGACAAGCGCCGTCTAGCCCCAAAGTAAACAAAGCTTGTGTTATGGGTGCCTTAAAACTGATGAACGACACATATATATTTAAATTAATATCTACTTATTATACAAATAATACCCATACTCATTACAGAAATTAAAATCCCGACCGGAATTAAATTTCTGCCCGGCCCGGAATCTAACACAGGACCTCTGCGTGGCCATGCCATGTCAACCAACTGAACCACTCAATTCGTATTAAACCTGTAATAAAAGCTATTGAATTTTAAGTCCGACATCAAGTTTAAAATCACAACAACTCAAACTGTTAAACACTTCATGAACTCGCAAATAAAGGTTTGTGCACACCGCGCTGCCGGGCGCCAGCGCGGGGTCCCAGCGGGCGGTGGGTACCGCCCTAATTTAACTTTACTCATATGACTCTAATATTCATGGGTTGTGCCCGAGAGAACCTGAGGCTAGAAATGCTGGTACTCTCAACCTGGCATGGAGATTTTCTCAAATTACTGAGGAATAAACCATATATCGAGGTTAGAGCAAAATAGGGTTATTCCTCCGAAGGCAAGCTTATTTATTCTACGATTCCACTGGAACAATCAAAAAGAAAATTGTTATCTCTCTATCTGTCGCTGGATCTCTGATATATCACATCGAATACGTTCCACCCGTTTGAGAGCTACGACTATGATGCAACAGCAGATACACACGTCTTACTTATAACACTCCTCTTTTTGAGTCTGGGTTCATTGGTGAAAACTTCTCAAATGAAAAACAATTTTAAGCTATTGCATAGCTTTTATCGCGGGCTTTGAGCGCGGCGACCGAATCAAGAATATCCGTAACGAAAAAAATCTAACACCCCCCACTCCGACCGGCACAGCGGTGCGGCGTTGAAAGCCGTGCATCGTCTAACGTCGTTTCAGTTCGGCAGACTTCGGCACGGTGTTTGTGTGCGTGCGACTAGACGTATGCGTGTAGACTAGCTGCTAACTGCTCATAACTGATTCTATCTCTTTTAGACACAATGCTAGGTGAGACAGCGTGCTTATTGGCCCAGTCCACGAGTAAGTTCGAGCCCGCGACTAGTTGAACCTTAACGTGTATGTATATGGATAATATAAAAGAAAAAACTTACTGCATAACTAAAATAAATAAATAATTATAATTGCATAAGTTGATAAAAAATGCTATGCAATAGCTTTACCGCGGCAGTCCCCGAGTGCCACACGTATTTTTTTTCGTAACAAGCTTTTATCTTCTTAAAAAAGGCTCTCAATTCGTACGCAACAACCCTAACATAAACTTATAAGTTGTACATAACTATGGAGCAACCACCGCAATAGTTAACTCCTTAAGAAAATCAACATGGCAAATATTTATATCGCAGCCGGTTAAATTAGCGGGTTAATTAAACGGCTAGCTTTTTAAGCAATAAATCAATTGATTATTTGCCAAATTCATGAACTTTGATAGTAACGTCACTTACCACCAGGTGAGATGGCGGTCAACTGCCCGGATAGTATAAACATAAAAAACAAGTCTAAGGAATTATATTGCAATACAACGCTAACCTAACCGAATTAAAACCTAATACAAACTACAAATATGGTTTGAGGTTCTGCATTGGTATTAGGTTAGCGTTGTGTTTAGAAGCTCCGTAACCAAAAACAGTGCAATATCGTTATTCAAACAATACTTTCAAATTTCATGAAATTGGCAAATTTCTTATTAATTAATTTCTTAAAAAGCTAGCCGTTTAATTAACCCACTAACTTAACAATCCGGCCGCGACATATCAATATCTAGGCGTCTACGACATGGCCCTAATACTTGCCTTGAGGTACCCTTTTTTAGTTTAATCAAAGGGTATTACCGTAAATTTATGCAAATACCTCCAGCTCACGCCGACCGGTTCACATTACAGTTTAATACGAGTATTAGACGAATTAATAATTCTAAACAATAAACATTTCCTGAGTTGCAAGTAAGCTCCCAAGTTATATTAAAGGTAAACTCGGCGGTATGAATAATTCTGAGTGTTTAAGCCAAATCGGTTACAAAGCTTGTTTGAGCGTTGTGTTTGCTTAGAGGTGTGATTTCGCAGAACGGTTGCTTACTTCGCACCTCAAGGCTGTAACGAACATTTATTTTTATACCTAAACCAGCATCACCTAAACCATCAAAGCATACTAACACGCCTCACAGAGAGAGGTAAACTTAACTGATAATTGAATCTAGAACAGGCAATAATGCACTACTGCGCTCCGTGCAGGCAGCAGCGACACCTGCTATCATCGGAGTTAATAATATGTAATCATCTTCGTGTCAATATCCCGGTTGTGCTGCGCCCGATCATGATCCAGCATCTGGCAAATCAGGTAATTACAGTAGAGCGACAGCCATCTAACTACCGTCCGACAAAGACGTAAATGCTACTCGAGAATCTATACTCTACAAGCACTGGATCATACTGATTATGACCAGCATCATTCATGATATATGGCGTTCATGATATATTTAAATGAAAATCTGACAAACCAGACATAGATATTGGTTTTTGGATCTCGTCTACAAAATTTCATTGGCTTCGATAGCGTGATATTGAAAAATGATCGAACTACGTTTAAGACATGAAATGTCCTTATAATTAAAGTTTACAAAGCAATTTCTTAACTAACTGAGTAAAATTTTATAAATATGAACTATGCAAAGGTTAGCAATAAACACGTAGTAGCTTACCTGCTAAAGGTTTGCAATAGTGCATGAAATTGTGCAATAGTGCTTTTGCAGGGTCTGAGCATATTTTCCTTACTACATAAACGTGTGTGATATTTAAAGCCGTTCACGGTAATCACTCACATTCAGCTCGTATTAAATATAGTGTTTGTTTATTTTAAACTCTGGTACACTAGTGTGTCACGCGATCTAGCACTAATTAAAATTTATTCACATTAAGTTTAATATTTTGACACGCTCGTTGCCTAGCTCGTTGAATAACCGCTAAAAATAAAAAGCATGTCATTTTTATGATTGGTTCCCAACGAGAGACTTTCCATTTTTATTCTAGAACAAATTATTAATATTCTCATTAACATAACTACTGAGTAAATATCACGAAGTATAACATACTAGCTTTTAGCCCGCGACTTCGTTCGCCTGAAATTCTGTTACTACGTTCGGGACCCGTTCCCATGGTAACCACAAAGAATTTCGGAAAACTATCTAGTTTATGTTACTGCCTGATAATGTAGGTTTCTATATGTAAAATAATTTTTAAATCGTATAAGTAGTTTTTGAGTTTATCCATTATCCGGCTCTGCGTGGCATTGTCGGGCACTGACCGCTCTGTCTGGTATTGTCGGACACGGTCCGGCCGTTGTCGGCGTGGGGTGGGTATACTCCGGTGCTGGGGTGGACAACATGTCATTGTGTGTTTCCTTCTTACTCACCCTCTTTGACGATTGAAAGAGATATTTAATGCCCTAGTTGGTAAAGAATATTTTATTTGGTTTGATTGGCAACAAACAATCGAATCTTTTATTTTTATAATATTAGTATAGATTGTAGCTCAGGGAATTCGCAAGCTGAAGCAATACAGTCATTTTAATTGTCGCTGAACCGATTATATTTGGGGTAGACATGTTCTTGGGCAAAGACAACGATTGGAAACTACATTTTCCTTCGCTATTGCACGTTAAATTTAAATTTTTTATGCCTAGAGAGGCATACGGACTGACGGTCCGCATGATAGAAAATGGCCACCGTCGTCCTAATTACGTAACTTTTGCCTACAATTCTTTGATTACTGTAATTGAAATTGTTACTTTTGCGATGCTCCATGGGGTAGGGATTTGGGGAACTGTGGCTTTGGCAGTGGAGGGGCATTTGCCTTTTTGCTGCCAGAGCAACGTGTTATAGACGTGGGCAACGCTTTGCCGATACTCTTGGTGTTGCTAACGTCTATAGTGGTGACCACTTTTCAACAGGTTACCCGCTTGCCTGTTTACCGACCGTATGACACATAAAAAAAAATTGTGATCGATTTAATAGTTTCAGTATACTGCAACGGAACTTTGTTAGCAACTATACCCATGAAATCGATGATACGGGATCGCAAAAATTTAATAAATATTTCTATCATTGAAATCAGATAATTGTTAGCGATAGATCTACGTAATTAGGTAGAGGACATCTGCAACAAGGGAAGCGGATTATTTCGTATCATCATCACAGCCCATAACAGTCCACTGCAGGACTTGGGGCCTCTCCCACGAAAGGGGAGGTTATTGCCATAATCTCCACGCTTGGCAGGCGGGTTGGAGATCGCAGTGTTATAAATATAACAATGGAAAACGCTGCTGCCCATTTTCCAGACTACGGAGACGAGATCTTTTGCCTCGAAAACATTAGTCGCCTTGTACGACACCCACGAATGTAAGGGGTTGGTGCTATTCTACTCTGCCGGACACCGCACGGCGTATTATTTCGTATGTTATCATTAATTGATAGTTGAAACTCTTTTTGGTTCGTATGATCCGAAAAAATCCAATTTCGAAATGGCGGACAAACGAAACCTTTCCAATTCAATTCTTATGACAAAATGATATCAATGCTGAAGTTAATCCAGACGGCAATTTGATACGGGGGCGGATCCAGTGATCCGTTTTGTATCAAAGGGATATTTGCATCGTGTATTTGACGTCGCCTGACGGTAGCCTTTGACGGCCGACGACGAAATGCTGTATTGTGGTACCTATTGATCCTCACAACAATGTATGGATGTCCCTCTCTGATGTGTCTCTGTGGAGTAATTACGGAGGTGTGTCCTTGCTTGTGTCCACATCTCAACAACAGCTCACTGGTAGGTTTGAGTATCATCCACATTAGTGCAGGGTCTTGTCATAGTGTCGACGCTTGGCAATCGGGTTGGAGAGCACAGTGTTGAAAATAAGAACCGACCAAGACTCTATTTTTTGGCTCGGCAGAAACCGACACAAAAAAAAGTAAAAATATTGAAATTTCGTGAGAATATTTAGCACCAGCATTCATAGAGACCTACATAGCGATTTAAAAGACCTTCCCTTAGATTTCCCATCTATCTAAGTGTGTCAATGTCAACAATTCGCGGGTTATGCGGTCCGGCCCTACATCATCGGACAGTCTGGATCTCGGCAGGAATCTCGGCCGTTTTCAGCCAGAACCGAGAATAAGATCTCGGCTGGGGTTTTAGCCGAGGATAGCCGAGGATAGCCGAGACCGGATCCGAGATGTTGGTCGGTCCTTAGACTGTGAGGACGCCGTAAGTACAAGAACAATTCCACTTTGTAATTATGTAAGAGATTTGGAGACGCATAAAACGTTGGTATGTCCGTGCACAACCTGACACAAAAAACATTTTTTAGTAACCTAATCTTTGACTTTTCGTAGCGATAACACTTACATACCCTCTTGTGTAGGTTCTTGAAGAAAAAAAACCGGCCTGCTTCAGATCCTCTTGGCAGTTTCGCTTTACACACATTAATAGTCACCAAAAAAATTCTTAAATTTTTTTTTGCGCCTGGTTGTGCGTTTTGTGGATCTCCTAAATGTCTACTATCGCTACTAAGTTGAATTCTTGTGCTCGATGGTGTAGGATAACCTACGGTGCCCTCACAGTCAATTATTGGAAAACACACAACCATCTTCCTGGTCTACAGATGTCCTCCGTAAGCCTCTTAAGAGATTAGTCGCTTCAAAGAGATGCCACACGGATTCAGAATGTAGCATAAAATAACGTGGTGTTCTAAAAATGCTGAGTCATGCCTGAACCGGCGACCCTGGTCGAGGCATGTTACTCCATTCTTTGTCATTATTCGTAGCATATTAGTATTAGGTATAGGTACTTACTTACCTACTAGAAGGTCTTACTTAGGTGTTAGTTACCACTGTAACTAACACCTAAGTTTAAATTAAAAAAGAAGATACAACAAGAGTCGACTGCGGGACATGGACGAGTCTGTAGAGTTGTACATAAAAATAGATTATATACCTACTTAAATTACCTGTAGTATTGATAATTATGTGCGTCCCTGTTCATTTTTCGATTGAACTTACACAGAATGTCACGGTGAGGTAATCTCATTAGAGGGAAGCAATGCATTGGTGACACCCCTGGTGTTGCTGATGTCCATAGACGAGTGACCACTTTCCATCAGGTGGCTCGTTACCCTTTTTGCCTACCGTTTACTATAAAACATCGTGGTCATCTGTGAGGCCGAAGGGCGACAACTGCGTTGAGCGATCCTGCGTGGATTCTATCCATCGGACGATCGTTTACAAAAAAGCAAGGGAGTAAATACTCCGTCGTAGAACATCTCCGTGGAACGTCTAATCGGAAAGTCATCAATTCACAGATGACGCGACGTTCATAAAAGCCTGGTCATTGGCAAAAAGGTCGATCGTGGTAAAAACCGGTTGAAACCGCCTGAGATCCGAAATTCGGCCTTTTTACTGGTCGCAGGAAGTAGATACGTCGATGATAACGTTTATCGTAACGTATCTATGCAGCTGGAGGCCGCTTTTTAAACTGCGACGAAAAAAGAAGGGAGTTATAAGTTGCCGTGTGTCCTTGTATCTGTAGCTCTGTGTATACCTGAATGTCTGTGGTATCATAACTCCCGAACGGATCAACCGATTTCGATGCTAATAATGTTTTAGCTTTGTTTTATTTAAATCGGTAGTTAAGAAAATATGTGATATTTAATTGAACTATTAAATTAAATTTAAAGTAATTTATTTCAGGCTCATGGTAGCCCATAAAATAAGTACACTAATACGTTGATTTACAAAATTAGGTACAGTGTATATGTAAACTTTTTCTGGCGGATGGGTTATATTGAAAGAAAAATAGGACACACATAAAACGTCCTACAACGTCTTAATTGCCACATAAAATTAGTGTAATTTAATTTGAAAAGGTGACATTTAACTTAATTTAATTTTGATAATTAATTGACAAACTCATACTCTAATTTTTGACGTATAGCTAGTTGATTATTGAATTAATTTATTATTAATGAACATGTAATAATTTATGCAATATGGAATCTAGATTTATTGTAAGGATAATTTTGTTTACTATATTTTTTATTATTTTGCAGTGCCCTCACAGGGTCACATGAGATACTTATCTACTGTTAAGATCCATGTGAAGCAATCAATGAATATAGATATGGATATGGTTAAAATACATTTCATCTCAAAATCACGTTAACAAATATGCATTACCTTAGTGAAACCAATGAAAACTACAAGTAGAAAATTTCCAATACCATTTCCAGTAGCCTTTTCGTGTACGGTTGCCATTTTTATTTGCCGACGACACTACATACAGACCAACACCTCGCCAATTCAAAAAGGAAGACCGAATCGCAAACCAGCAGAGCCAGCGGGGCCACTGCAGTGGAACAGTGCTGCCACCCGGAACATCCCGGAACATCGGCGCAGGGTTGTGCGTCTATCTGTATTTTACTGGTTGCATTTCGGGAAATCGTATTCCACTGGCACTTTTACGCCTTCGGGGCATAACTTCCACCGTAACATAGATATACCACATACCTTTCCACGTGAACCACTTTGGAGTCACAGACAGAAACACCCATACACAGAGCCACAGATTAGCGTTGAAAATTGCGAAAATACTTTTTTTTCGATGCTTTGTATCTTTCCTATAAAACACTTGTAATTTTCGAATAACACAAATTTGAGGTTCACCTGGAAATTACAATCATACGTGTATAATACTTGTTCAATACTGTGTATTTTTCACATTTGACAATCATAGAGGAAAAATCTTGCTTATCAATATTCATTGGACAGTAATAATGTAATCGAATCAATATCTCAGTTGACACCAAATAAACAGAGTAGGTATACATTAATGAAAAAAGAAACAATTCACTAGTCTACTTCAATGTCACTATCACTGGCATGTTTTACGTACAACAACAAGTGTTATGTACAATAACTCAACATCATTATAAGTTTACTCTCAAAATACCATCTTATTTTAATATAATAGGTACCTAATGCGAAAAATACACCGTAAAATACGTGTAAAAAACTTAAACTTGCAAAAGATTCAACCGAAGATACGCAAGAAATGTTTCTGTAATTGATTGAAAAATTCTGGAGCGCTTGAAAGATATACGTATTTTAAATGTCATTTTCAACGCTACCACAGACACTCACGTCATATTTATAACACTCCCTTTTTTTTCGTCCGAGGTTAAAAAACAAACGCCCATTCCATTGTCGCGAAACGTTAAATCGCAAAGTTTTTACAGCAATAACGTTCGTCTGCTGCGTGGACGTTATCATATTTCAAGGATTAACCTGTTTTTGTTGGCGGTGCCTTTTGTTTTCCGGATTTTGAGTTGTTTAATTATTGTTCCGGAATAAATGCATTTTATTGGTCCATTTGGATGGCGTCTGTGCATTGAGTAAATAGTTGCATTCAAGGCGAATGTTTTTTTCGAGCGCGCTTCATACAAACGTAGTTTGATCATACTTTCAATATCAAAGCCAATGAAATTTTTAAATAGCATTGAACATTTACTATGGAGAAAATCACCACCCACTTTCCGCCATTTTGAAAAAATATCGATTTTGCGGCAACTAATAAAACTTATGCCAATCGACAGAAAACTTTAATATCTATCGATCACTTAATGTTCAAAAATGTCGAAAATGGCATATCTTGCGAGATATCGCAAGTCAAAGATGTACATTAACTACCGACAACTGCAGAACAAACACCCCTACTCGTAGTCAAATATCTTCTAAACCACTGAACCGATTTCGATTGAAACTAGGAACACATTAGATTAAAAGACCTTTCAAATACAGAAAACCGCATTGAAATTGGTTCATCCGTTCGGGAGCTACAGATAGACGGATACACGCATTCAACTTATAACAAAAATGAAACTAAAACGCACTTGTCAAATTAAACACTTGACCAATACAAGTCGGTCATAAGAGCCATGCGTAAAGTTTCTAAATTCGATCGACACTGGATTGACAACCCACTTCGGCTAAAATAACCCTTAACAACGGTCCGGCTCGAGCCAGCGTTAGCCCGCGACCGGCTGAGCGTTTTATCTCCGACAAATAACGTGACCTCTCCACACCGAATGGGATCGCTCCGAATTTACATATCGCCGTGGTTGTAGGGCTTACATGGGTCCGTTTCCGGCGCGAAAATCGGCCGTGGTAAAGACAAAAAAATTCAGGTGAGAAAAACAGGAGAGGTGTATTTGAACCGTTCGGATTGCAGTTGTTGGCACCCGATTGGGGAAGTGCATCCACCTTATGGAATACCGTAGGATGCTCCTGTCAGTAAGTAAGGTCCCCAGTGCTCCATGGGGTAGGCATTTGGGGAACCGTGGCTTTGACAGTGAGTTTGGGGATTTTTGAGGTGGGCAACGCATTGGTTGTATCGCTAGAGTTGCTAAAAGGCAGTGATGACCACTTTTCATCAGATCGGCCGCTTGCCTTTACTAATAGCTCGATTCTTGGGTTGAACTGTATTTGAATCGCAATCGCAGCTTAATCGTACTGGAGATAGTTGCCACCAATACACCAACAAACACATTCTGCGCACGGTAACAACATAGCAACTGTGCATTAGTTTGTAGTTTGATGTTATGAGAAAAGTGACCAGTCTATGAACCAGCACGATATAATTTACTCCCTTTCCTTATTTCAATATTTTTCCATTAATATACTTTGTATAATATAACATTAATACATAAGTGTTTGTAAAAACCGTAAACTGAATAAACGTACTTTCATTTGATTTATTTTTTAATAGCGACAACGGTATGTAAAACAGTCACTCTGCCAAACGTTTTGCAACAAAATATTCATTCCAATTCAATATCTTACTTAAACAAAATCCATTCATTACACTCACACATGGCGCACTACAATATACTTAATTATCATTTAATTTTTTCAATTGAACACCTTTCTAGATTTATCACCACAGATTTACACCCTATGTAAACCCAGCCCTCCATAAAGGGCGCGTTAGACGGCCGGTATTTCCGCGCGAATCGCCCCCCGCCAAATGCCTAGGCCGTTCAGAACACCCGTTACGGCCGCCCGTCTCCACTTATTGTGATGCCGGGTCTAATGTCGGCGAGATCCCTCAGGTTTGGCGGTAAAGACGCGTGTCTTCCTTTTGTGGGCTCTAGCGGAGTTTGCGACGGTGATGACAAAGTGGGTGTTAGCGGTTTAGCGCTAACCGCTTACTATTACGACTTTGTGTTGGGGATAGAGGTGGGAGGCCGGTTTTATTCGAATGCTACACGAAGGTAAAATACGGTATTGTACTGTTTCCCGCGGTAGTTTTAGTGAGAAACAATGAGGTGTCTTACGTTTTCCAATAAAGATTCAGTTGTTGTTTAAAAAAAGGTATATCAGCAAGAGCTAGGCTACAAAACGTGCTATTCAGTAGTATACGATAGTTTTACATCACTAGTTGAGACCGGTTGAAGAAGTTGTTGCTTTAACTGAGTGTATAGGATGTTTTAGTTTTTATTTTGACGTGAGTGGCAACGGTTCTGTCTGTCTGTTTTTTTTTTGTTATTATTATTCATGGAAGCGATGAATGAGGTAGACCGAGACGTACATACTATGATGATCAAATCCGATATATGTAAATAATTGTCAGGTCAATAATTATACTGTCAAGACTATAGGGTTGATAAATGTAATTTATCAGGACCGCAGTAAGCAAATCCGTGGTAACAAACCTGAATATGTGAGTTAAAAATGTAGCGAATACTGCGAAAAATTTTCTTCATAGACAATTAAAAAAATAATTAACAAAGCTTCTAATTTCTCTTAAATATTGTGTAAAGTGCGCGCTAGATTCACTTCGGAAGTGTGCCGGTGCCCTCCTAATGAGCCGTGATCCTTGGAGCGCTAACTAGGGCCTCATTGTGGTGACCTACATCCATAAACCTACCCAACATTGAATAAAACGTTTAACTGGATCACTTTTTGCTTCAATTTAGTGAGAGAAAACATCGTAAGAAAACCTGCACATTCTGTCGACTGAATGTGTAATGATCCAATGGTCAAGATTGCAGGATCATGGAGGTCAAATGGCAGTCTGGATCATGACACTCTATGTAACAAGTAAAGTAGCACGTAGACTTGTTTACCTAGAATGCTTCAGGTACACGGAGTTAAACCACTTTGTTTCCAACGCGTTACGCCATCATAAAGAACTAAACCAGTCCATTACGGAAGCATCTTCCACATACCTCCCCCAACCTTCACCTGCAAAATTCGGTCCATCGAAACGAGTTTATCACACATCCTCGTAAAACTGAGCGTAGGTAAAGTCTATTTGAAAGGCCACACGCATCAGGGGATCCGTGTAGGTATTTCAGGTAAGCGGGCTGCGTAAGTATGCGGGAGGGGGAGGGGGGAGTGCCTTTGATCGCAGGTAACGAGTACGGCAAAGCCTCATTCATTCGCCCCTGTTCCCTCACCTCTAACGCTAATGTTTATACATTTTTAACCGCTTTCTACGGGAAGGGGAGACGCGGGAAACGGGTTAACGCGTCGGCACGCATGGCTCTAATGACGGCCTCAGACCTGAGGGCTCTAACCAAGCGCCAAACAAGCATCAATTTCTGACGCCAACAAAGCCGCCAACCGACAAAGGTTGCGGTGTTTCTCTGTTTCAAAGATAAGATGGGGAATGCTCTGTTCTAAATTAAGGTTCTATACGCAATTTCTGCACGTTTGTCACAAATATTTATGCAATTTTTATATCTATACTAATGACAGAGAGCTTATTTTATTAATTGTAAACAAACGCGCAGCTCCCGCACCGCACAGTTGTCGTACCGTCGTCGTCGTGTCTACGCCAATTAACTGAACGTTGTCTGTCCAGTTACTTCACGTGACTATGCGGGCAGGACTCGTACGCGTTTACTGTCCAGACGTGTAAACAGGTTCTATGATATTTATCAGAGCACCTACATGAGTGGCGCTCGAGAAACTTTCCGCCGTGTACGACCATACTACAGAATCTTCAGCAGTGTTGTCGAATGCCAGAATTGTGCTGTATAGTTACACACATGCAACACATATTCAGACTTGCATATTTGTCCAATGCAGTACATGACTACGGCACTTGTATATCCCAAGGGAGTGAGTTGATATGCCCTGGGCGGCGGCGATCGCTCCGCAAACTGTCGCATTACAACGCTTGCTAATTTGTCGCTGTTGCCGACACAGCGCCGCCAGTGACTCGTTCCTGTTTCTTATATTACATGTCAGTACATACTTACAGCCTTTACCTTGCGTTGTCTTGGCCGTATAGTTTCATATAGAACAAACCTATTCCTACAAGGCGATTTTCATCCACAAACAATACTTGTATAAGTAAAATAGCGTTACTATGCGTTCTCACAGTGATCGCCTGCTAAGTGAACGCACAGCGATCAATTATACGGCAGATAAACAGCAAGCAGGCCACCTGGTGGAAAGTGGTCACCGTCTATGGACATTAGCAACACCTAGGGAGTTACCAATGCGTTGCCCGCCTCTGAACGATCACCTACATATAAATAAATAAATCATTTATTATTACCTGGACGCCACAACACAACATTTAAAAAAAGAATTTCATACATATTTTAACACACACAATCATACAACATAAAATAAAAAAATAAATTGATAATTCCTACAACTAAATTCCTACATATACGTCCTGAACGATCTCATGTCATAGTCCAAAGGAAAGACAAAGGAAGGGAGCTCATTCCACATCAGAATCGTACGAGCGAGAAATGTCCTTTCAAACCTTTGCGTGGTGACCAACAAACTACGTAGTGGGGATGACTACCCAGCGAGTGTTTTTAAAACCAATGACGAAAAAAGAGAGGTATTAAAAGTTTGTATGTGTGTATCTGTGACTTTGTGACTTTGTGTATCTGTCTGTGTCATCGTAACTCCCGAACAGATATTTGAAAACCAGTTTAATCGAGATGGTGTCTTAGCTTTGTTTCATTAAAATCGATTCTGTTGTTTAGAAAATATTTGAGTTTAAGTAAACTTGGTCGAGGGTTAACCTACTTATTCAGCCGATTAGGTTAGTTTACATTTTACTAGGTAGGAATTTGACCGGAATTTTAAGCCGTCGAGTCGAAAAATGTCTAGCGCCTTCCACGCCTTTCTCGAAAAAACCGAAAGCCCACGACCCCGGACCCGATAATTCATTAAAAAATCACAAAGGCATTCCGCTTGACATCTCCACGCCATCGTCTGTTTATTTTGATCGTGACATTTAAGACACTCCACGTCGCTTCGAGAGCGCGCCATCGATGACAATAGTAATCAAAGGGTCTTCGAAGGGAGTGAAGATTGCACTCCAGAGGCTTTTCAGTTCCGTTGGGTGCCCAAAAATTATAAGGTAGTAGGAGGTTGTAGGAGGCAATCTGCAAGCATTTTTATTTGACAATTTGATCGACTCTACCCGTACTCAGGAATTCTGATACAGGGCGCGGGGCGCGGCATGACTCGGGAGGCACGTGAGGGCAGACGTCGTTGAATGCCAATACAGCTTTAGGCGGGCTGTAGCACCATGAATGTAATTTTTGCTCTGAGATCCTCCAGGAGATCCTGTTTATATTTATCATGAAATTTAACTCACTCCTCGTCGCTTCGCCATCGACGTCAATCTTAATAAGTGAAGATTGCACTCCTTCTATTCTGTGCCGCTGGTTGACTAAAAATGTAAGGACGCTATTGTTGAAGGAGCCCATCAGCAATTTTTAAAGAGATTTTTTATTAAAATAGGGCTAGGCTGATGCAAGACGGCACCATCTTCGGCCGCATCGTCACTTACCATCAGGTGAGATGGCGGTCAAATACCTATTCTGTCTAATATTTAAAAAAATGCTTTAAATTTGTATAAATTAATTTATAATTACAAAAAAACTGCACCAATTCTGCATTAATTAAATAAATCACAATTCCAACTGCAGGTGAGCGGATTAATTAATTTTAAATCAACACTCCGCGTAATGAGTTTTATGAGTAGCCTAGGTAGTATTTAATGAATTGGACTGGCGGGGAGGGGGAAGGAAGAGGGGGATTAGTGGACAAAAATACAAACAAACGGCGCGAAACAAAGCGTGACGAGGGTAAAGGCCGCCCTTATCTGCGCCCGCACACTTTGTTCAATTGTGAGGGAAAAAAGAGGTCCCCGCAAGTCGCTGCCGGGCCGCGGCGCGAGACACCAACTTCCACTATCCCCTAAACTACATAAACTACACAAATAAAACTAGTTTTTCAGGTGAGCAAACAAAGAATACGATGTATTATGTAGCGCCCGCCGGAGACACGGAGGCACTACGTAAATAAACCAGTAGCAGTAAAATAGCCGCGGAATCTCGTTGCGACAAATTTCGGGGACCGTGAATTTTAAAGGACGCTCCACGGCTACACTTGAATAAGTCATGTGGGCCGGGAGTAAACGGTTTTTAGGCTAAATGCGCGCCGGTCATCATTGTGCGAGGGCGTGGCTACGGCGACCCTAATACGTCTTGGTCGCCCAGATTTGACCCGCGACTCAGTTTTTATGTCGCCCTCAACAGTCGCGACCCTTCTCATGGGTTTTGTTCCGCGGAAAGCGGAGCAAATTCCACCTGACGGCGGTGACTCGGCAGCGATCGTCTCGGAGCGGGAATTATAACGTCAAAGTGCGTCAAAGTTGCGGAATTAGGCTGCGGAATGGGGGTGAAAAAATGACGAAATGTAAATGGCCTTCTGCAGAATAACTTAGTGGCGATAAAATGCAAATGAGCTAGATGGATGCCTTTGAGAGGCTGTCGTTAGCAGCCGCGGGGGCATGCGGCTACTGTGTCACCAGCGTGGCGCCTTTCAGGAGGAATCTGCGTAACAAAGGCTACACAATGGTAATCATTGAGAATACTCGTCTTGCACATTGCCCCTTGTAAAAATAAGGTGCAAGGAGCTGTATTGAAGATTGTGGCACTCGCCAGTCTTTGTCTGCCACTATGGGATACGGGCGTGAGTGTGTATGAATGTAGGTATAACCCTTCATCATGAGCAACGAAGAGGTAGACGATACCACCTCCTTCTTTGATCAACGTATAACTGTCCCATAAAACATTTATCGCCATTTTGTAGCTAGGTGTGGTACTGAGTTAGCTAGAATCGCCCGAACATTTGCGTCAGTTAAACCTAGTTAAAATTAGATACCAAACACAAACGGCGCCCTTGCCTGGGGCGATCCCGGCGTTTGATTGCCAAGGTTGCAAAGTCTATTTTCCCCCAGATAGATCTTAATAGGCCTTTATGTACTTAATAATCTCCAAGTTTATCCAATCTACCTTGGAATTGCTCGAATTTATTCCCTCTAAAGGCCGATAAACGACGACACTTCGGCATACTAAGCGAGGATTAAATTTTTGGCGCAACACTATGTGAATAACAATAATTTCGCGTTTGCGAAGTGGGGAGTAGAGTTTGCGCAAGTGTAAGCCGCGGTTTCTCTTTGATGTGGGCCATCTCTTGAGATAACAATGCAGCGAGGGTGCGGACCGCGGGGCCTAGCCACAGTAGGCTTGAGGAAAACGTACAGTGTACTGACTTGGTTGCGGCCTTGACATTATGCTCGGGGCAATAGACCTGCGCTGCACACTGACTGATGATATTCACATTATTTTCAAGTATTAGGCTTTGACTAATAATGTTAATGATTCAGTGATTTTACTAAGGGCGCGAAAAAATTTTTAATATTTGAGTCGAATAAAATTTAGTTCGTTCTATTTCTAATCTGTTAAGTTATTAAAAATCATGATCGAATCCCCCAAATAACTAGATCTTACCTATTTGAACAATATAAATCATTTATAACAGGTGATCTAAATAGGTTCAATTAGGTTCTGTAAATAAATAAACTGCGAAAGTCACGTCCATAGGTATATGCAGCAACGGAGCACTCGCGAAAGATATACACCGAGGTATACATAATTATATACATACCGTCCTTATTCCTACGGAAGACGGTATACGGCATACGGTATGAGACAGCATCGTACCGAGGTTACACAGAATTCGAGGTATATAGATAATAGACATAAGGTGCATTTCGGTCCTTTGCACCAACCCCCTATCTACACTACTCCCTGTCCACCCATTCAGTCATTCGTACGAAGACGCTACACTGCTATCCTCTGCACTATGCTGCGGCGCCATACTGCGGCGTTTTAATTCCTTCGCCGGTCCATCGCCAGCTCAGTTAAATTTTTACGACACCGCGTGATGTGAATTCATGTCCGCCATCGCTATAGAGCTACTGTGCGATGGCCGATACCTACCCTCCTTTATGTGGGTAGGTTATTGCGATATAACTCTATGTAAAACTACCCTCATAAAGTGTTTCATAGAAATTGTTTTGGGATTCTATTTTTCAACAGCTTGTAGTCGACAACTGCTGCACTTAAGCATCTTCAACATGATTCAAAACTGTTTGAGTATCCTTCAAATAAATATCGTAGTAATAAATACATACTTATAATACATGTTACACCCAGACCCGTACAAAGGTTAAAATTCATCAATTCTGATTCAATTTCTGCCCGGCCGGGAATCGAACCCGGGACCTCCGGGACGCGTGGCAGACCGGTTGTTAAGCTACTGAACCACTCAGGTCGTAATTTGTTTTGGTAAAATGGTAAAACCCTCCTCTGAGGGCTCAAGCCCAGCAAGGGTCCATTGTGGGCTTTTGATGAAACACTCCAGCAATGCGATCAAGTAGCGGCGTCACATACCTGAAACAAAACAAAATTGCAATCAATAATTTTTGTCCAAGTTGGTGGCCTTAAAATAATTGAAATACCAATTAGATTAGCCGTATTCGGCAGTCACTTCTTCCCAACTGCTCAACTAGATTGCTCAGCTCTGTTGAGCAGTAAAATATTTAGAAAGTAGAAATTTCTGAATTCGATTTCGTGATTGCCAAGTCAGTAAAATATATTACAAATGAGATCAAATCAAATTCTAAATAGCAATCATGTATAAAATATATTGATCATAAGTTTAAGTATTATTACTTACTCAGTACGGTTAAAAGAGAACTACGGTACAATTTGCAGAATATTTATTTAAAAAAGGATTTGGATCGCAACTGCATCTCCATGGCAGTTTTATGGCGTTTTTGGTATTCTGGCTTTCACTAATGCAGAGGAGGTTTAAGTCCATCAGTCTGTCATGGGCTGTTAATGATGATCTTGCTTAGGTACATCATTCGAACGACAACATTATAATGTTTCATTTATGGGTCATCATTATTGGCGATCTAAAAATAAAGAAACCAAATAAAATAAGAAGCTGAAGCAACCACAGACAAGCGTGTGGATTGTTGATTGCCATCCCGAGTGGCGGCCATTGCGATGCGGCGGCACGTTTAATGCCGACATCAAAGCCGGCGCCGCAAACTAAAGAGACCGCTCAGGAAATAGGCGCGTGATGAAGAAATCTGCCCCATTTCCCTTTGTCAGGTCGCAATCAAGAACACCAGCGTGGAGCTCGAAATTAATATTTCAAGCGAATGCCTACGACTATATTACGTGCAATTATCCATGTGTTTCTTATTTTTTAATGTGTGACTGGCTTTTTAGCCGTAGGATGTTCGCAAGGATCAGTTTCTGGTATTTTCTGGTTGACTTATTCTAGTAACCGATGCGCTTACAGTGAAGAAAAACATCGTGAGGACACCTGCACATTCAGGCGACTAAATGTGTAACTATGATCCAATCAGGTCTGAGGTCAGGTTCCCCTGTTAACCTTGTCATATGGATGGACCTGAGGTCATATGGCAGTCGCTCAATTTTAATAACCTGCCAAATCCTGGATCATGGTCAAGGACCCGCGCTAGAGCATAATCAGTATATTGATGCCACTATGTGTATTTTAGACAAATTCTTAACATCAGATTAGGAAAAGAATAAAATAGGGTAGAGGAAAGCCGTCAGGAAACCCTGCCTGCGTGATAAACAATAACAATAATAATAATTATTATTATATCGAACGTAATCTGTATTACGACATAGCGTGGGCACATTGTTTTGCAATTCAATTGTGAACTCAAAACTTTGAATAGAATTTCGCGGGTACAGTAAGCGGCGTGTCATAAACAACGGTTTGTCAATCACCTGTATTATTAAGCTGGCAACTGCCAAACTCGTCTGTGGCCCCGCTGCCAATTAGTACGAGTCGTCGAGTAGAAAACTTCCCCCAATATACAAGTTCTCGGCTAAATTTATTTACGCTACGCCCGGCTAAGCTGCCAACTTTCAAAAACAAGAATTTGTTGGATTTTGTTCTAGTGATTGGCAAGAGTCGGTGGGTCTTTGAGTAGAAGAGTTCACGCTGATAAAGATTCAAATCTGGTTCTGGGGTTTTATTTTAGACCTACTCGCATCCACGCGAGCACTCTCGTGCGTTATATGTCTCTTTCACATTCGTGGTGAGTTGCTAGAGATAAAAAAGACATTAAAATGACAAAAATAGGGCCCTAGAACCGGATCTGAGGCCCTATTTATGAACCGCTCGCGTGGCAAGAGTCGGTGGTTCTTTGAGTAGAGGAATTTACGCTGAACAAGGTTCAAATCCGGTTCTAGGACCTAATTTTCGAACCGCTCGCCTCCACGCGAGCGCTCGCGTGTGCTACCTGTCTCTTTCACTCTCGTGGTAAGTTGTTAGAGGTAGAAAAGACAAGCATTATTTTGGAATCGCTCGTGTGCGCTACCTTACTCTTTCACACTCACGGTAAGTTACTAGAGATAGAAAAGACAGACATTAGAAGGCGAGCGCTCGAGTGGATGCAAGCGATTCAAAAATAGCATGGCCCTGGCTCATCTCGTGCAAGAGAAACGTCGTTACGATATTTGCATAACTTGACAAAGGCAATGGTTATGACGAACTGAGTTTATTACTGACACGAGTACGCAAGGCGAATATGATACACGCGCTCTGTCTGGTATTTTATTACTTTAGTAATATTAAATGAATTGAGAATAAACGATTTTCATATACTCATAATCATAATCTTTATTGCGATATATGTGGTACTTAAGATACTTACATAACATATTAGAGTAGGCATATTGTATGTCGTCGTAGTTTAAGCGGAAAGATATGATTTTAGCCATTTACATACATACATAAAGCTCACGCCTGTGTCCCACGGGTGGGATTGGGATAACAGCGCACGATTGCGAGATCTAGGCTTGGGCTCGATTTTTTAATTTCATACGTACACAAAAATCCTAAAATCGTGTATGAATTCTCATTTCCCCTAATTTACACATTCATAACTATAAGTTATTTTAAACAAGTTGCTCCTTGCCACTGGAATTCGAATTCTATAGGTAGAATTCAAATTTGAATAACCAGCTCGAGAACTTTGGAAACGCAGCACTGAAACGTCAAAATCACAACCACAGAATAAACATTTGTGATTCCGTTACACGTAACATTAGCTGCGGTTCATGAACGGCTTTTTATTTCATATCTATTCACAAATTTCTGCATGAAATGAACATAATCGCATTTATTTCACTCCAATGGCAACCCCGGTTTCGAATGGTTCGAAAATACAGGAAAATGTAACCATTGGAAATTAAATTCACGTGAAATTACTCCCTGGATTAACGTCGTGATTGTAGAAATTAATATAATAGTACAATAGTAATATCAATCAATTTCCCGAATTTGTTTTGTCATTTCATTTAAATACGTACTTTAAAAGTTCAAAGTAATTAAATGAACCAGACACAGTACCTATTCATCGTTTAATTACTCTTAGTATTAATATTTACTGTTTGTTTGGACTATTTCTCCTTCAGCTTTAAAGCGATGACGAATTTAATTTATGTGAAACGACCGGTTGACACGTGTAGCAAAAATGAGTCTAGGTTTTTCCTTCCATGCAGTCTTTTAATGCGGTACGCAGTGCATTCCATACAAATCCGAGAAAATGCTTAGTAGACTGTGAGGACCGTAGGTTAGTCTACGTCATCGGGTACAAGAAAAATTTCACTTCCTAGCAATAACAGACGTTTGACCAAAAAGAAAAAAGACCTTAATATGGCTGAAAAAGTACATTGTCAAAAGGATGTTAGGCAGACCGGTTTATTTTACTTCTAGAATCCACACAAGAGGATAAGTAAGTACTATTGCTCAGAAAAGTTGAAGTTAAAGTCATTAAAAAGTATTTTTATGCCAGGTTGTGCGCACGGGTCGAGCAAGGTTTTGTGGGTCTTCTAAACCTCTGTAGCTATAAAGTGGAATATTTCTTGTACTCGTAGGATAATCTACAGCGGTCCTTACAGTCTATAGACACATAGTAATATTTCCTAAATAGCGTAAGTACAAAGACGTATTTCGTATTAGGAGCTTAGGGTGCACTGCCATTGTAACTAATATACATAAGTGGCGATTCCTGGTGTGTAATTTTGGGTTGGCGCGAGGATTAGGTAATATTTAAAAAATAAAGCTTCTTACTAAATAACAAATTATGAAGTTTGTCGCAAAACACTTTCGTCAAGAAAGGTTCCATTACCTAAAGGTAGATCTCGTTGTCCTATCTACTCATTTTTTCATTAGAACTATCTCAAAGTCGAAAACGTAAGCCAAATAAACCAACTTATCCAATTTGCAAGAACAAATACTTAATTTGCTCCTTTCAAAGCGCCAACTAGCCGAGCGCGGGGTCGGAGCTTGCATACGGCAAACGGAAATCGCAAAAAAAACTGCGCAAAACATTCAAATAAAAAGTACCTATGAGTTACTAATTAAATGGTATGTTTATTTGTTGGGCGTGTAAACTTTATTAAATTTAGATAAAGTAATTTAACAACTGTATTCCGTTGTTGGTTTGGCAGCGCCAATCTCGGGAAAAATCGTCACTAATATATATATACTTAAACAACGTAAAGGAATACTTAATAAATTTTTGGCAGGCTACGTAGCCTATTAAATACGCCAGCTATATAGTACGCCCTTGCCTTTGTACTGTAGAACAATTAAAATCAGCCCACGCGTTTGGTCTCTAGAGTGCCACAAAGGAACAAAGATACATACATAGGCTAATAAACACATTACCCTCCTTTGCGTTGCGCAGTCAGGTAAAAATGGTATAATATTCTTGTTGTGTTGAGAAACCTTGTATGATGTGCGTTAGGTTACATACTCACTTGCACACTATAAAATAACCATCTTGGCGGTAATGTCCCGGTTGTACTCTCCCTCGAGGGCCCAGGGTTCGCCATTGACAGAAATGACAGATCAGATAATTAAAGTGGAACGACTGCTATCTGACCTCCGTGACACTGCTAACAGGGAAACCTGATTGGATCATGGTGACACATTCAGTCGCCTGAATGTTTATCACGATGTTTTGCCTCACTGTAAGAGCATCAATTAAAATTTAATTAATGTACATAACTCAGAAAAGAGTCATTGGTACATGGCCGCATTCGAACCCGGTACCTCCCGCCTACGAGTCGGATACATTAACCACTCGGCTACCGACGCTCCACTTGCACACTACTACTACACCTAGGTACTATTACCACAGCTTGGTTCGTATGCAGTAGGAAACCTCTTTTAAGCAAACAAACGCATTCGCAGCTGTACGTTATGTCGAGACCCGTATTTTCCAGCAGTGTTTTAATATCGCTCGGGAGCGAGCAAGTTGGATTTATGCGGCGATACCACCGGAGTTGCTTCCCCGCCCCTTCTCAATCTCAACTTCACTCAACTACGGCAGCATTTAGCATAGATACAGCAAGGGTTTCAAATGGCGGCGCTTCAAATATAATTCAAGTTTCTTGTGTTTGTGTAGAGCAAAAATTTGTTGGTTTTTTGGTCGATAATTTCGTAATTTTCGTCAAAAAGCAACTAGAAGTATTAATTCAGCACCGCCCATGGGCCAGATTAGTTTGTGGCACTGTACGATAGTTTCAAACAATGTATAGTGCAACAAAGTTATCGAACCCGGTGACGGCGTCACTGTTGTTGACGACAAAAAGACATTTTGTCGATATTTAGTTCCAGTTTTGGCCACCCGATATGCAGCGATACCGCCGGAGTTGCGACCTCCCCGCCCCTTCTCAATCTCAACTTCACTCAACTGCGGTAGCATTTAGCATAGATACAGCAAGTTGGGTCTCAAATGGCGGCGCTTCGGCCACACGTAATCCAAGTTTCTTGTCTTTGTGTAGAGATAAAATTAGTTCTTGCGCTGGACGACAATTTCGACTCCACAATAAAATATACATTAAGAACTAATGTTCTTCTACATTTATTGACGAAAATACAATCATTATTATACTAAGCGCAAGATAGCAAGCAATGCGGGACGTACTTAATCTATGCAAATCTTTGAGTATCTAATTGATTATGAGACAGAAAGCGGTCATTCGGTCACTCGTTCCGCGGTCCATCCAACTCGTGATTCGTACAGGCACGAGTTTTTATTTTAATGCCTTTTTGTACAAGTATAGTACAACGATAGTTTCAAACAAGATATAATGTAACAAACTTATCGTACCCGGTGATAGCGTCACTGTTGTTGACAACTAAAAGACATTTAAACTTGTCGATATTTAGTTCCAGGTTTGGCCACCGATCAGATAAGTTTGTGGCACTGTATAACTCGTGCCCTAGTACACTCTTAAGTTATATTTAGACTCGAATTTTTTTAAGTAAATTTAATGGGAATCTGCCACTATGATTTTATTTGTATAATTATAATATTTGTATGCCCACAATTGGGGTTAACTCAGATATACTCACAAACATTATAATATCTTGATGAATCTGTATGCCTACCTGTGACACAAATAAATGCCTTTGACTTTGACTTTGACTTTGACGAAATAGAATTTTCAAGAACATTCCGACTCTGTTTGTTTCTGTGGTATATTTCTTTGTTTCTTTCGCATAATTGCGGCCAAGGCAAGCAGCTGGCGGATTGTCCGGGATTGAACCTTCCCATTTGTCCCGGATTGGTCCGAGTTATTATCCGGGGCTTTCCCGGTCTTTGTGGGCGCACACTTCTATTAGCTAATGAAAGCGATGGCTTTGATCTGCGTATTAGTTCCCGTAATCTCTATTGCTCCAGCCAACTGATATTTTGGTTGTCTCCTGTGACAGGGAAACAGGAAAGACTGCATTACAAAAGGAAACGGGTACTATTCCCATTGCCAATAGATCCGCGTTCGTTTATTCATAAGCACTATCTTTAACAGCCCGTAATAAGTATAAGTTTAAATCATAAAGTTACAAAAGAAAAAGAAACACAAATAAAATGCGTCAGGTTATGTTTTTCAAGCGTATATATGTATCCTTTGTATGTCTATCTCTTTATTTATGTCTATTTCTTTGGCATGGGCTACAGCACTAACAGCTCGATGGATTTTAATATATAAGATGTTGTTAGACTCGTCTTAGTCGCGCGAGTGACACAGAATACATTAAAATTTTAAAAATTCAAGATGGCGGAGTGTAGGTGCCATTTTGTAACTCTAGAATTTTTTTTGTGGAGTTTTAAAATAAAGGTATTTCAAGGACGATTACTAAAGAATTTTTAACTTTCCATCAGTATTTAATAGCAGTCGGGGTTTTTAGTTTCTGTCTTGTTTACTTGTTGTTATAAACACTTATCACCGATTTGCAGCGGTTGAATAGGTAATGCGCTCATTATATTTGGCTAAATTCAAAAGCATAAAGCCTGAGAGCAATTCAAAATGGAATGCAGTGCTAAAAAATAACGTCCATAATGTTTTAAACTATCGCGGTTATTATCACACATTTTAAGGGTATGTTCCGGGTTTCCTACCGCGTATCTTTGTTTGCTCGCAGCTCTCCAGTCGTCCCGTGACCATGATGCATGCAACTATGTCGAAATATCAGGTTACTCGTCAGCAAAGGTACGGTAAGTTTATTAGGTCACTGGCACCCATAACACAAGCTTTGCTTACTTTGGAGCTAGATAGCGCTGTGTGAATAGTCAAAGCATATTTATTTACTTCATTATTTTTATTTACTCTGGATCTGACGGTCTGACATCCGCCAATGGAAAGCCAAATAATATCAGAATACGTAATTGGGCTCGAACAAAACAATGCGCCGCATAAATTCAGTAGGATTTCCACCGCTCCGACTGTTTAGAATATTTATCTCAGTCTAGCCGACGGGAGCGGACCTAGCCCAGGTCTAGACCTGGCTTAAAGCGTAAGTCTAGCTATATTTCAATCGGGCCCAATAATTTATGCTTGGTGTAAATTTTGACACCATTCTCATTACGGGTTTGCACCCTCGACGCTTTAATTATCGCTACACAGCCTGCCCCAGATCTAATAATTACTACATTAGCATAAATGTTTTATTTAACATGAGCTCTTTGATTAATTCGAAGGCAAATTTAATTAATACAACATCTGTAGCGAGACGTTTTCGGAGGAGCGTATGTGCAGGTTGGTAAGTGTGGCAGGCATTATGTATTTATTGTATTTGTTGTATATTCAGGATAATAAAACAAAAATTTTACTAAACATTGATAAATATAACAGCTGGATGCGGAAGGCCCAGGACCGGCTATGTGGAGATCTTTGGGGGAGGCTTATGCATAGCAGATGCCTCTATCTGCTGATATGATCATCTTGGCGTTAAGGTTCCGATTGTGCTCTCGCAGGAGGGCCCCTTGATCATGATCCAGGATTTGGCAGATCAGGTTACTGCAATCTGACTTCCATGGCCCTTTTAACAGGGCGAACCTAACCATATTGAATCATGGTTAGGTACATATTTAGTTGCCTAAATACACAAGTTTCATCACGATGTTTTCCCTCACCGTAAGAGCATCGGTTAGTGTTCGACTAATGTTCATAACTCGGATAAGAGTCATTGGTACATGGCCGCACTGGGGGTTCGAGCCCGATACTGCTTGCTTACCATATAATTGGATACCTTAACCACTAAGCCACCGACGCTTTTCTGTGTTGCGTGTACTCTTAACAAATTATGTTACTCAGAATTTCGGTCGACGCAACAGCCTCAGGCACTGCCATTTGGATATATTTTTATTCCAAAAGTCAGGGAGCGTAATGGAAAGTGTTTGAGAGCCGTGGCGAGAGTGGCGCGTCGTCGTCGCCCTACTCTGGAGATCTGTACAACCTTTAGCAGCAAATATATGTAAGAAGTTTCAGCGAGATTTTTTTCTCTGTTTATTTATAATAGTTGCAATTACATTTCTTATGCTTCTTATCAAATTAAATTACAGTAATAACACTGCAAATGACATTGTTGAAGTATCATGTGATTGATACAACTTCAATTGCAGCTTCAGTTGCCGTCAATTACGCATCAATTGACAATCGCAATTTTAAATTTAACAGGTTCCAGCAATGGTGATTTCTGGCTTCTCTCTCTCGCACTCTCGGTCCACCTTGACCACGGTCCAGGATTTGACAAATCAGATAATTATAGTTGAGGACTGCCATCTGACCTCCGTGACCCTGTTAACAGGGGATCCTAACCAGATTGGATCACGGTTACTCATTTAGTCGCCTGAATGTGCAGGTTTTATCATTAAGAGCATCTAGCTGTGCAGGTTTGTTTTCCGTCACCGGATCAATATCGGCTAGCCTTTCACTAATGAAGTATTTACATCTATGATTGCCTAATAATCAGTACTAAATATGCCAAAGACAACATAAAAGAAATATAACTAACCTACATTCTGGAAAACCCGGTCCTAATGTTGCCACTTTTTGTTTTACCGGAATGCTCAGTTCGCAGATCTCTTTGATGATGAGAATTTGAGTTTAAAATATAAACTCCGCGACTCCGACCAAAGGCTTTATTCGAGCAAAATGTTGCTCTTTTATACATAAAGAACCAATGTTTATGTTGTGCTTTCTACGGTTCGAACTTATACAGAATTTGTGAACATTTATTTATTTATTTATTTATTTAACAGTTTATTGCACACAGTAAAATACATAGAGAAACATCATACATATAAACGACACAACAGGCACTACTTATTTCTAAAAGAAATTTCTTCCAGCAGGCCTACAGAAGAGAGATGTGATAAGTAAAGCAGATCGACGTGCGCGATATAGAATACATACTAAAATACTTAAACATAATTAACTTCTCAAATAAAATATAATAAATATAATATAAACATCTAATAATAATATAATATATATTATAATACATTTAATGGTTATAGTGTAGCTGGGACCCCCTGCTAAGCGTAGAGGTTATGGCAAACCTCTCCATTGTTGCAGAAATGGTATAAGTACTAGCCAAACACAACGTAGTAAAAATCGTGCTACGCGGCGTAGGCGTAGCACATGCGTAGGCATACCGCCTTCACACGACGTAGCGCATGTGCTACGACATCATGCAGCATCTATAATTCTTGAAGTATTAAGTAGACAAAAGCCCGCAAAGGTGAATCGTTCCATTAGGTGAATCGTCTGACTGTGTGCCTCAAACTAAAACTGCAGATGTTATGCTGTGATTTTAAATATGTTTTACTAAATTAAAGACCTTCACGCGGCATCCGGTATGAGACAGGAAATTTTGATCCGATCTTCCGACTTCGATCTCCATGTCGCCATGTACCAATGACTTGCGGTGAGGGAGAACATCGTGAGGAAACCTGCACATTCAGGCGACTGAATGTGTCACCATCTGGTCAGGTTACCCTGCTAACAGGGTCACGGAGGTCCGATTGCAGTTGCTCTACTGTAATTATGTAAACTGTATCTGATCTTCAATCATGGTCAAGGCGGATCCCAAGCTCTCACGCGGGGGAGCACAACCGGGATATGGACGACAAGATTTTTTTTCTTACTTACCCGGTTAAAAACACTAACACTTAGTTTTAATAGTCTTACTAACAATACATGGTCTCTGTATACGTAGTACAAAACTTGTAATCTTATTGCCTGAAATAAACGTTATATTTTTATTAAAACAGTAAATTTCCCCGCAATGCGAAAGCGGCTCCGTGCAAGGTCTTAAATACACGTTTAGACTAGCCAATCCATTTCAATTCATTTGGTAATCCAGGCTCTATACAGCCAGAGCGACGGTGATCCTGGTCCATCGCCTTCCTATTTGGTAAGCTTTCCCGTCTCGAGCCTCGTAGACTAATTGTGCCACAGTCTCTTTGCAGAGAACTCCTTGGTGCCTTGACAACAGACAGAATCCTTAACGGCCAGGATTTAATGAAGCCACAATTAAGATGACTATGTGGTTAATTAGGTGGTGTGGCTCTGACACGTTTGTTGAGCGTTGCGGGTTTGGTCTGTGCTAATGTTGGCACATAATTAGTTGTCGTAATGCAACATTTACGTTGGTTAGGTTGGTGGTAATAGTAATAATAATATATTTTCTGTAAGAATAAGAATAAGAATCTGTCTTTCCCGTGTTGGCCTCCACAGCTATCAGAGAAAGTGCCGTACCATTAACAGCGATGCTGATAAAAAGTAATCATCTTGGCGTTAAAGTCCCGGTCGTGCTCTCATGCACGAGGGCCCAGGGTCCGCCTTGACCATGATCCGGGATTTGGCGGATCAGATAATTACAGTGGAGCGACTGCCATCTGACCTCTGTAAGCCTGTTAACAGGTGAACGTGACCAGATTGGATTATGGTAGATGCCTGAGGCCAATGCTGACGAATAATATCACTGTTCCGATAGTCGTTTCAGTGAATGTTATCATAGCGAAGAGTCTCGACCAACATCTTAACAGTCTCTCGCTAGATAGTTTTGTCAAGGGCCAGATACAGAAGGCGGTAGTTTTGGAGACAGCGTGTTAAGGCCCTGTCTCTACATCTCTAACAGCCGGTTAGCTTGGGCGTCGCCTCGTTTGCTGGCGGCACTCTAGATTTGGAAAATTATAATATTTACTTTTAATACATTGTACAAATCGTATAAGTTTTAAAGTTTTAGGTTTACAAAACTTAAATTTAAGACAGAAAAGTGAACAAAGAGAATAGTACTAATACAACGTCACGGAGTGCCAAAGTAACTTCGATGAAATTGTTAGGCTTGAATTTTTGTGTTCTTTTTTATTTATTTCTATTTCAATCGTCCTAACTGGACTACTGAAGTTGATAATGTATCCTAATTTAATTTGTCCAACATCAATAGCTGAAAACGTACATAGATTCCTGACAGCGCATTTTAAACAAAACGAAATATAAAGGAAAATAAGTTTACCTTCCTGTTAAGGCAAGGGATTACCTGATTACCTTCATACCTTTGTTCCAGTTTGATAACCACGTTAGATCTTAGAGATGGATCCAAACCATCTATAGACCGTCTCCATTACTGTCAATGACGATAAAACCCGAACTGAACCGAATAACGCCAACAAGAGCACTATAAAGAATCCGTGACAAACCGACATGTCGACGAAGCGAAAACCGGGATACGGTTAACCCGTGTCGGAGGCGGGCGACAGCGTCTGTCGCCGACCGCGACGCGCGACACCGCCTTGAAACAGGGCCAAAAATGCCACTTAGCAATTCCGCAATTCGCTGTAATGAAGGTATGACACATTTCTTGTCAAAACCGGAGTTTATTAGATAGGTACCTATAAATTTTTTATACGTGTCGAGTGGAACGAAAACGAATTTCAAATCCCGCTGCGGCTGTGTATCATTGACTCTGTTCTGAATTACGTACATTAGTTGAATGCTAACCGACGCTCTTCCGGTGAGGGAAAACTTCGTGATGAAACCTGAACGTCTAGGCGACTAATTCTGTAAACATTATTCAATCTGGTTAGGTTCTCCCAGGTAGCAGGGTCCAGGAGGTCAGATGACAATCGCTCCACTGTAAGTATTATCCGATCTGCCAAATCGTGGGTCAAGGTCAAGGCGGACCCCGAACCCTCGTACCCGAAAGCACAACATAATTATTTTATTATTTAACGCTTTGAAATAGGGTCAGCCGCAGGAACAATGGCACTTACAACACCGCAATCCCCCGAACTATCTGTGACGTAATGAAGGTACTACACATATCGAATCGAATGTTTGCACTCCCGAGAGTGCTTTGTTCGACCTGTCTCTATTTTGTAAGGACTAGGCTAGACGTGGTTAAGTGGGCTTTTAAAAGGTATTATTAAATTATGTATGTCTAACACAAGTGGCCGAATGGTATAGAATTTCACGAATCGTGACTGAATAATTTAACAGAGATAAAAGGCTATTGGCATATATATGCTGCGGGGATCATTTATCCTAGTCTCCCACGACCACGAGGACGCGAAAAGAAATAAGATATGTACTCGATGAAGGATACCTGTAATAAAAGTTATTTATTACAGGTATCCTTCATCTTTCCAAACTAATTACCTTATATACGTTTACACAGTCACGTGAGATGGCGCTCAAAATTCTTGGCACTTAAATGTAAAAAGAAAATTTAGCTGGAAAATTAGTTCACCTATTTCACATTTCACATCAATCTTTATTTGACCCAAATACACATCCTAAGGAATTAAAAATTAAATTAGCAAAGAAGGGAAGTAGGGCGATGTGACGTCGGAATAAACTGGACCAGCCTCAGCGTAATGCTGTGAAGGGCAGCAGCTAATCACAGCGCTGATTTAGATTCAGTACCTATCCCACACGATCACAATGTTTATTTTCAAGTTGGTTTTGAGGACGATGGTATTTTATTTACGTTCAATAGCCAACGCGGACGAAGTCGGGACAACAGTTAGTATCATAATTATTATGAGCAGTTGCATCTTTCAAACCTAATGCCACATACGATTTCAGTCGTCCTTTATCTGTCATCTGGCAATCCTGGAGCGCTGGATTACGGTCGTTGAAGACAATTGACAATGGTCTTACACCCAAAGGCGTCCGGTGTATGTGTAACCGTAACGTATGTTCCTAAGCCCAGTAGAGCGACTAGTCTGGTTGCTAGAGTCAATCCACCCTGTATGTTGTAAATAATGCCGTATAGAGGGCGGTGGCGGACGGTACCTATGACGGGATCGTGTGATTTTGTAGGTGAAAATGGCATGGTTAGCTCCACCTAACCATGCCATTGCCAACGTGATTAAGGTGAATGTGAGATTTTATTTTCATACAAAACTGTATATAGTTGACCTTTGTGCAAAAAACGAATCATTCTTACGACAGTATCGCTCTGTTTTAAGGGTATGTTCCGGGTTTCCTATCACTTACCTTTGTATGTTGCTTCGCTCTATGTTGTAATGATAAAGATTTCCCCGACATATTTTGTTAGTTCATAGTAATTCTGTATCGTTATAAGCCCGTGGCTGTATTGGAATCTCTCATTAGCTATCCCGTTCTAGTGTCTGTGAACGGAACGTTTACTTTGTCTATGTCAACAAGGAGAGAGAACAAGCTGCATGTACTGTGTTAATGAAGACAAAAATAAAACTGACTATTGTGAGTGAATTTAATAGTTTTTCTTGTGAAACACTTTCCAACCACGGTATATTTTACAAATTCCGATCAAAGAAACCATAAGGAAACGCGCTTTTATATAGCAAATCAACATTTTTAAATTTCTCATGAGTCTTCCTCAAACGAAAAAACGATGAGGATAGAACAGTTGGTAAGAACTTAAACGAAAAATCGATAATCATAGATCAGTGAGAAAGAAAAACACCCGAAGGGAACTTGACCCACGCCGACTCCTGGCCTCAGCTAGAAATACAATAAACTATAATGCGAAAAATAACACCTTTATTTTAGGAGCTCGTCTATGACAACAAACAAATCTCTATCATTAACTTAATGCCTCAAAAATTAAACAGAAAAAAATATTCAACTATTTCGAAGGATGCTCCTTTCTTGCAAATGTTTTTATATTCATATTTTTTTGTAGGCAGGTTCTTTTTTTACTCGACTAGGGTAATAAAGTTAACAGTATCTGTGACCTATTCTATGCATGTTTGTATGGATGTACAATAGTACCAGAAAAACAATTTTGCCGATTTGGCAAGTATCGCTGGAAGCGACTTAATTGTCCGATAGTTATAATATGATTTATGACGTCACAGTAAATTCAATATGGCGCCGATATAAAAACGTCTATTTTAAAAAGGTAGAAATGGCAGATCAGAAGTACCCTCAACTGACGTAAATGTATGAAAAAATTTAAGAATGTGGAAGAGGCTAAAGAGGTGTGTCAGGATCTCTCTCTGCCTATCCCTGCAAGATATGGACAAGTTGAAAGGACAAATTGGACAGTTTAAAGGATAACGCCAGTGATTTTGTAGACATGATATTGACATTAATTTCCATTTGCAGTAAACTTAGGAATCGGCTAAGTTCTATATCTCATTTGGACGTTGCTGATTGGCTAAAAACTAGTTAAGACAGAACTGCGGTTCTCCATGTTTGTTATCTGCAACCTAAATGTATGAATTGTAGATGTTATGGGCGACAGTTACCATTTACCATCAGGTGGGCTATCTGCTCGTTTGTCACTGAGTAGCATAAAAAAAAACTCTTTTTTATTCCGATTCCTAAGTTAAGTGAAAACGGCCATAGAAGAATATTTCATGTTTGGTACGGTCGACATAATCAAAGTTTTCAAGATTTCATAAGTTTCTTTCTAAAGTTAAAGAATGTAAAGGAAGAAAAGAAAAACACAATGGCTCCTTTATCAATAAATCGTATTTTTAGACTGGCTTTCCTCAACTGGGAATAAAAAGACAGAAAGAACATGGGAAGCAATGTTGGTTTTTGTGATATATTTTCCTCTATTTCTCTTCACTTTCCAATACTAAATCGATACAGCGGTTGTGTTTACCTACACGTATAACAATGTCATGTGTAGCATGCATGAGCAATTTATTTCAACTAAAGGAATTTTTAATGCCTAAAAACTGCCAAGGATTAGCATCATTTGCAAAATATGTTGCTGGTATTTCAATAACATAAAAATCGCTATTCGTTCTATATTTGTACATTCGTAGCTCTCTCTGAATTATCAATTCAGTATAGAAATGAAACAGATATAAAAATATGTTATGAATTCGTTATGTTTTTTTCGTTTCCCAAATGCAGCTAATCACGACAAAGGTTCATATTATTAGATGATTAGCTTTAATCCAACCATTCGTTAAACACTACAAAATAACAAAAACAAATAACAAGGACACCTATACTTAAAAAAAAAAACTTCAAAACTCTATTTATTTCATAAACATGCTTAAGTAGATGCAACAGTAATTCGGATCTTCGTTTTAAGTATAAAATATCTGTAGTAGGAAGCCCGCTCTTCCATATAATGCAAGTTGATACATGTTTAAATTATGGTTCATATAATTTAGAGATCGCTGAACCCATTTAAGACTGTCCTGTACACAACGCTCTAACACAGGTGCCTGCGATCGCGGTGAATGGCAGACGGTCGTGGTCACCTCAATTGATTGGATCCTACCTCAAACACTATTGTATACGTACAAACACTATGGTATAGTAGTTTTCTAAGTCACAGCCGGCACGCTGTGCCGTCGGGCTGGTCCAATTAGAAGCTAACTGACGACGACGAGACGATCTAGCTGATTGACCGAGAAATTAGGTAAGCTAAGAATAACCTGAATATTATACGCTGGTTGCAGGACTTCGTGCGAACTTAAAAACCGACGGATGCAGGGCAGCCGAAGAGCGTTCGGCTAATGTGGGCGGCCTTTTTTATACTTTTCAGTGACAAAGGCAGCCCACCTGATGGAAAACGGTCATCCCATCTACGTTAATGAGCGGTCTGCGTTGTCACTTTTTTTATACAACTAGCAGGCATTTGACCCCGATCTCACCCGGTGGTAAGTGACGATGCGGTCGAAGATGGAGCATGCCTGTCTAAGAACAGCCTATTCACTTTAGCCATGAAGGTGTCCAGATTATAGTGATCAGGGAATACACTCGCAGGCAACGTGTTCCATTCCTTAGCCGTACACATTAAAGGTTAAATTTTTACTTGTACGTAGTATTTTTTTTCTCTATGGTTACCAAAGCGACTCTGAGGGAGGACTAATGTGCATATTACATTTGGCTTAATTCAGTCGTCTAAATTCAGGATAAGATTCATTTTTTATTACGCCTTTTGTCAAACGGGGCGGTGCGTAACATAATATACCTAAGTGACATAAAAATGGACCTTATTCTTTAAGCAATACATTCCACTTTAATTTGCTCTCGACGACCGAATTTAGCTAAATGTAATAAGCGCTCAAATTGTCCTGCTGCTGAGACACTGATGGTGATGACGAACGTGTGTTAGCTACCACCTTGGGCCGCGTCTGTTTGCCGCGCTTTAACATAAATAAAATAAAAACTATAAACCCCGTTACACACTACCCGAGCGGGCGCTGGGCGGCTGTTTGCCGCCCGTTTTATTGCCCATTTGCCGCGCGCTGCCCTGTCTCACCGAACGTATGTGGGGACAAATTGTCGCGAATTTTTGTAGTCCCCGAGTTATGCGAGTGCGCGATGATGTAAGAGCCGTCGATGGAGCCGCTTTATGGGGTCCAGATGTGCTCGGTGTAGTGATGAGGGTTTTTGGATGTTAGGCTCTAGGCGGGGAGTTGTTTTGGATGCACATATTGTGTTTTCAGGAGAAATGGGGTTTGTGAAATACCTGTGTTAGTAGATTGGTTTGGAAACTTGTCTGTATACATTTAAAATTGAATGGACTTTGTCACGTTGTCAAAATGTGTAAATTTTCAAAGCGGACTTTACATTAGAACTAGATTTTGGCCGCGATTTCGTCCGCGTAGAATTCGTATTTATGACAGATTAGCCTACGTTACCATTTTGGGGAGTCAAAGCTATATCTCTGGTTCTACCTACCTAAAATAAGATGAAATATGGCTTAGATTGTAGGAATCTCGAATAGTGGCTAATCAAAATCTGTTAAGTAGGTTTTGCGTGATGTGCGAACAGATGAACAGACAGAGAGACAAAAATTCAAATTTAATTTTTTGGACATTGTCACGTTATATCTTCAATGTATAGACACGGATTTTTTACAGTTTTACAATAGAATAGATAGATAGATACTATGAGAATAACTATATTTAAATTGATGAAATTCTGTTAATTTTGGGAAAATTCGTAGATACAATTCGGGATACGTTAGCTCGATATCGTCGTTCTCAATTTCGTAAAGCAGAAATTAGAGTTACTCCTCGTACCTACTCAATTCAAGAAGCTTATCCCTAAACACATATGATTATGACTCCATTATAATAATCACATAAACAACAGTAAAACCCTGCGACCCTAAAAAGTTCCCAACCTAAAATTACAGCTCTTAAAATACCTTCAGTGGCAGTTGTAAAATAAGGCGGTGATAACAGGGCAACAATTAGCGGCGCGAACAGCCCTGCGTGCCCAGCGGCCGTCTGTGTGCACGCCGCCTAATTAAATACCGGCATACTGGCTCACGAATTTATGTTAATCATTTGTTATGATTGCTGGGCGGTGATTGTGGATCTATGATATGTACATGTGGTGAGCGTGGGTGGCCATTAGGCTGGCGGGTCCGTCTCGTAAGCGGTGCCTTGTTCGATCCCCAGTGCTGCCTGTGCCAATGAATTTTTCTCATCTTCAATGAGTTATCCAAGTCTTGCCTTTGCACTATAACTTATGGTTCGTCAAAAGGCCTACAGGTACCTCAAAAGCCGGCACAGAATCCGCTCCAATTAGGTTCCTGATACCCTGGACAACGGTGGCCGCTTTCCATCAGGTGGAACGTTTGCTCTTCTGCCTCACTAGCCAATAAAAAAAGTAAATTATCATAAAGTAAATAAAAAAAGTAAAAAAAGTAAAAGTAAAAGTATCTAGTATGTGTTCAAAAATTGTGTTCTTAGTTTGTTAAGGTCATATTATTATTATCAAAAACTAAACATTTCGGAAAATTAATTATCTAAAAATTATATTGTCCAAACATTCGGCCGACTGAATGTATAATCATGATCCAATCTGGTCAGTTTTTCCTTTAGCATGGTCACGGAGCAGTCACTCCACTGTAATCATCTGACCTGCCAAATCCTGGATCGTAGTCAAGGCGGACCCTGGGCCCTCGTGCGCGAGAGCACGACCGTAAAATTAACACCAAGATTATTAATTTTTATTTTTGTCTAAATAACAAGAATTGCGATTTTGACACTCTTCCAGTCATGTTCACATAAAACATACTCACTGTATGGTTAATACACTTACAAAATTTAATTTATTTATAAAATATTGCCTTCAAGTGGGTTAAAGTTGTCGGCTTTTTTATGTAAACCTTACTCTTGAGAACCCCATAAAAATAGTCCAAGACTCCCGGGATGTCGTTTTCCTTGGTATAACTAATCCAGGGTTTATTAACCTGTCAGTCATGTGACATTTGGCACCATCCTATTAGAAAAATGTAATGCTTGTTGTTGTTTCTTTTATACTGAAAACAACTACGCTTATGAAAGTGACAGACCTTGCCTTGTCAACTGAGTGTCAACTCAGTGCGACTTGCTAATGCCTGTTTTTAGCTTACACACTGACCAGCTCCCTGCTTGACCTAATTCCGAGTTTTATTCATTAGGGACCACCTGAAATAGCTATCACTCCGGCGTGGTTTACATTGTGGCGGGCTTTGATCGCCGCGTCAGGGTACGTCATTAATGCGTCACCAGTGTACGTCATTCATGCGTCAGGGCTTGACGCCAACGCACGTTGTTGACGCGGTTCATTGTACAGCACGATAGCCAACGCTTTTATATGTTATTCGGTGAATAAATAGGCTAGTGAGCCTGATCGACCTGAGTGGTTCAGTGTGTTAAAATGCCGGTCTGTCACCCAGAGGACCCGGGTTCGATTACCGGTCGTGCAGAAATTTAAATGATGAATTTAAATATCTGTTACGGGTGTTGTATGTACCTATAATAAGTATGTATTTAAAAAGTTATAAGTAGTTTATCGCTTTTTTGGCACCCATAACGCAAGCTTTGTTTTTGCACTAAAGGTACATTGGCGGACTTAAAGCTAAAGTAGCCTTATCTATCAGTCAACCGTGAAAAAATGTGATCGAAAAGGGTAGACGGTGAGGGAGAAAATATGAGATAAGGTGAGGGAAGGGATACTTTACATATATAAATCCTAAATTTATATAATTTTATAAAGATACAAGATATTGGTGAACAACAAATACATCGTAAATATAGGTACATAGAAGTAAATAATAGGGGAAATAATGTAATTATATGCAGGAGCATGCAGATAATGCTTGTGTACAGCCTTTTTGAACGAAAATTTGCTAGTCTAAAGTCTAATTTCAGAGGGGAGATCATTCCAGAGTAGCATGGCCACCATCGCGAAAGAGTTGGATATAAAACCAGTGCGATAAAAGAGAAAATGTATAATTGCGATCATGGGTATCACATAGAAACTGGAACTTGGATTTTAAATAGGGATAGCCGTGTCGTGCAGGATCGAATGAAGGAGGGTAAGGATACTCAAATTTCGACGTTGTCGGATAGGGAACCACTTCAGTTTGGCGCGAAAGTCCGAGATGTGGTCGTATTTACGTAAGCCGAATGCAGTTATTTATTAGGCGATCCAGCTTACTGAGAAGGTCCTGATTCTGTCGGAGCAGCACACATCTGCGTAGTATATGACAGGCAAAATCAGGGACTGCACAAGTAACATTTTGGTAGCAGGAGGGAGAATAAACTTACATCTTTAAAGGGCATAATAGGTTCCCGCGGGAAAGTTGGTTGTTTACAGAGATCCGAACAGCGCGCGGGTGGAAGCCAATGCGAACGGCTAGTCTATTATATAAAAATACGCCACAAATGAACAGGCTGCACGTGGGCTTGAAATTACCAAATCATTTCTGTAGCATTCCTTCAATGGAAAATATAATTTTA
The DNA here is from genome assembly GCA_907269095.1 of Blastobasis adustella. NCBI lineage: Eukaryota > Metazoa > Arthropoda > Insecta > Lepidoptera > Blastobasidae > Blastobasis > Blastobasis adustella. The sequence continues at coordinate 19,098,467 of OU026123.1, forward strand.
GAAAATGTTTTAAGAGATATCAAATATTTGTCAACAAAGACAAGAATAACACTGGAGAAACATAAAAATAAACATGCTTTTTCTGGCATACACGTTATTTTTGCTACCGCTTATTTTCGTTAACATTTCGTTTCTTAGAAACTTTATTCATATACAAGTATGTTTTAAAAGGTAATACCCGTTTACAAGGGAACGGTACGGTTTTTTTACCCATTGCCGTGGGCATGTTCTATTCCATGAAACTGTTGAACTATTTTTGGAAGATAATCCCTTGTTTTGCTTTACAGAAAAATCAGGCTGGAATGACATGATTTAGTCGATCTATAAAAATAAAATAACAGAATATTGTGGTCCAAAACACAACTTCAAAGGTTTGAAATTTGATTTGATTTGAAAGGTCCAATTTTAAAAGTTCAACTAAAACTTATTTTTTTGTTTCAGAAAACAAGGACCCAAAGATATAGCGGCGCAGATAGCTATTTCGGGCACAGGCTGGTGATGCAAGACAATTGATAAACTACTCATATACCATTGATATATAAGTATATTGTTATATACTTTGGAATAAATATTTATTATACATTAACACCCAGACCCGAAATTAAAATCCATAATTTCAATTTCTACTGGGCCTGGAATCGAACCAAGGACTTCTGCGTGGAAGACTCACTGAACTACTCAGGTTGTCAATTTATAAACGTATTTAATTACATAACTATTTTTTATAATTTGCCAAATAAGAAATTATTTCATTTCTAATTTCTACCCTCATTTGTCTTTCTGCTATTTCTGAATTGAAAGCTCTAAATATATCGATGTCTAAAAGTAGCTATTCTCGTCTAGTTAACTATTCTACTCTAGATTACACCCAAGTGCGTCACAGTTACACGTGCGGATAAAGCTATACCTCTATAGATAAGCTATACCTTTGTGTGGCAGACCAGCCTGTTAGCCACTGAACTACTCAGGTCGTCAATTTATAAACGTATATAATTATATTTTATATTTAGCCAATGTACAATGTAATTATATCGACCGATGAAATTATTTCATTTGAAGTTTCTACCCTCATTTGTCGTTGTTCCTCTATTTCTGAATTGAAAGGTCTAAACATATCTATGTCTAAAATTAACTATTCTATTCTAACTATTCTCGTCTAGTTAACTATTCTAGCCCAGATTACACCCAAGTACGTAACATTTACACGTGCTGATAAAGCGGTAAAAGCAATCGATAGAGCCCGTGGCAACAATGTGTAGATAATTTAATCTAAGGCGCGCTTACCCGCCTATACGGATATACGCGCTCGTCTGATGTGACGTCACGATTACGGCGATGACGTCACGTCGTCGCATCTCCGGAAAGCGGCTGGGATATAATATTAAGCGTATACCGGCGCTTGGTATAATGAGTCGCGGTGTGTGTATAATGGGGCTGTTTATGGTAAATTTTGTCGTAATACCTAATAGAAGTTGTTGTTTTTGGTTTTAGTTATGGGAAAAAGAGAAAGCACTTATACGAGGGGAGAGCGATAATCGAATATACATAAGTTAGAACCACTTCTTGATATCAAATTAAGTTGAAATGTTGCCAACTTTGAAGTTAGTGTGTGATAATGAAATGTTATGGTACCATCGATCTGAGGGCTGAGTGTAAGTTTTACTTCGATTTTACTTTACTATCGCGTTTGCGTTTACGTTGAAATTAGTATGAAGGAAAAACTTCATTTACGTACCATTAGAAGGCGATACACATTTTTTTAAATACAAATTTTCACGTAAACACAAACGATATGCGTGCCAATAAGCTCACCACGAGAGATGCCGAAGACCGAGCGAGGTGGGCCAGGAATAGCAGGAAGGCGGACCCTGGGCCCTCGCGTGCTGCGCGGGGACGAAGCCGGGACATGACGCCAGGATGATGATGATGACGTAAACACAAACGCGATGACAATTCTTCGACAGCCACGCAGTCAATGATGCTGTCATCCAATTCTATTCAGCGACGCTTACTTCTCAATTCTAAATCCATGACAAGACTTGCAAAACAAAAACGTGCAGATAAGCTCTCCACTGGATACCGTGCTCCATGGTTTTACTAGTGGTTACTAGGGGACTCTATCGAGTTTGAGGAACCACCTAGATGGGTGCGACCGAAATTCGGTCCGGATTACCTATTTCAGTCGGCAAAGCAACAAATTTGGCGTCATTTCGTTGCAGTTTAAACAATAAAATTACTTTATGCAAACTTAACCAACTTATCTGTTTAACCATGTCTGCATGCAAGCTATTGTTCCGTTTCACAAGAAAGTGTTGAGCATAATAATTTGTTGTTAGTTCCTAAAGTAATTTGCAATGACCTGGTTTGGTGGTATACTTTGTTGTTGGGGCGAACATTTTACAGACGTGTGGGGAATTCTGACACGCATAAATATTTATTAATGAATTCTACTTTCAAGTATAATAACAGAAGTTCTGTGTAAACATACTTTTGGAAGGGACTCGAGGACTAATGTTCTGTCTACTGTGTACAAAATTTCCTACATTTCCTATCGTTAGTTATCAAACTGCGTACGCCCGGGAACTGACTTCTCACCGATTAGCGGTACGCATAGCGATCGAAATGACTTTACTTTGTAAAAGCTCTAGTGGATATGGTCTTAACAGATTGGAAATACAGACAGACGCGGAAAGCGATTTTATTTTGCCCGTGCAATAGAAGTTTTCTATCATTGCAATTTGCAATGGCAATGCCATCGAAACTGCTTATGCATTTAGGTGGCAACCCACGCGGAATACGTGTATGTACGTCTGATTTATGGGGATCAAACCTCTCTACATAGCATATAATACGATCACAAATCAATGAGGAATCTATGCTATTCAAAAGGCTTTAAACGAGAAGCAATATCGCAGTTATGCGACTCCAACGCGCGTTCTCTTCGCTGCCGCCATTACTGCATGGATATGAGCGATCAATGTATTCATAGCCAGGATAAGTGTAGTTTACACTTTGCTTGCGTACCGTCTCAGGGTATGAGCCTCAGCGGCATATTAATATGCGTAGTCTGTTCCTGCGACATCGTGGATGGATGGAGCGTCGGTGGCCGAGCGGTTAGGGTAACCGACTCGCAAGCTAGAGGTACAGAGTACGAATCCCGTTGCGGCCATGTACCAATGTTTTTTTCTGAGATATGTATATTAGTTTAATGCTAACCGATGCTCTTACGGTGAGGAAAAACATTGTAATGAAACCTGCATATTCAGGCGGCTGAATGTGTAACCATGATCCACTCTGGTCAGATTCCCCTAATAGCAGGGTCACGGCAGTCAGATGGCAGTCGCTCCACTGTAATTATCTGATCTGCCGAATCCTGGATCATGGTCCAGGCGGACCCCGGGCCCTCGTTCGCGAGCACACAACCTGGACATTAACGCCAAGATGATAATTTTTTTACACTTAACTTGGGTACCGTCACAGCGTATGAGCTTCAACGGCATATTAATATGCGGCTCCTGAGATATTCCTGTGTGGCGAACGGTGTCATGCTGCTTTAGGATCGAGTGTCAAAGGTTTATTGGCTGCATGAAGTTTCGTTTGATATGTCAAAGGCTTATTTTACTCTAGGGCTGGCGATAAGTCGGCAGGGATGTCTCTTATTTGGTAATACCTTTATTCCCACAGCGATTTGAGACTTATCGCTATAGTAGAAGATAAAGATTTCTAATTATATATCCCTTAAGTTTATGGTTCGTTGAGGTTAGTTTGTTCGATCTTTGAGACTATTGGGAGCCCAGTATCAGCCCTTCACCTGACCCAATATAACCTAATCGATAGAAAAGTTGGATAACCCCAGACAAAGTTCATTTAAACTCAAATATTTTCTAAACAACTAAACCAATTTTAATGAAACAAAGCTAAAAACCATCTTTATTAAACTGGCTTTGAAATAGAGAATACGGCATCAAAATCAGTCTAGTCGTTCTGGAGCTACGATGCCACAGACAGACAAGGACACACGTCGAATTGTAACATCCTTCTTTTTCGTCGGGGGTTAAAAGTGCGTTTGTCCATACGAGATAGAATGTTTCTTTTAACTTCAATTCTGAATAAAGTCCGTGGTATATACAAATTAAATCCTCCAACCTTTAATGTAGTAGAGAGTGGAGTAAATAATTTGCATATACATGCATCGAAGGTCGTTTAAATTTTATTTACACAAATTTTTCATTTTTTCCACGACTTTTTAAATGCTAAGTGTTGTGACATGTTACATGATACAACTTAAGCAAAAACTAAAAAAAATCGAAACTAATCTTACGTAAGAAAGATTAACCGATGCCATAGTTTTTATTAATAGCGTGCCATCAAACAAATTTGTGGAACCCGTGTTTTCCTCATTGCGTGTCATATTTTACTGTTGCCAATACCTCCCCCCCTAAGTGTGATGGGGTAGGGGGGGTGGGGCGATCTTTGTAGCCATTTTGAACAACAATGTGTAAAGTTACGACTACGGCTGACACTTGAACGTTTCCAATGCAGTTTCAAATGAGTTCCATTATCTCGCTGATGACCTAAATTTTGGAGAGGTGTAAAGACAAATAATGTGAAATAATTTTTCGATAAGCAATATTTGTCATCAATGAATTTCAATTAGGTTAATTTTGTGAGGGTAGATACTTATTTATATTGTAATGCCGCATACGAAATTTTATGATACCACTTTGGGACTTTTAAGGCCCTTAAATTTTTATTTGGGGCCTTCAAGGTACGAGCCTCAAAGGCCGGCAACGTATTAGAGAACCTATATTATTGCCTCCAGCCATCAAGTCATCAGCGTTAGCCATAATCCTAAAATTACCCGCCTCCACCTTTGCCACCCTCTATTATGGAAAACAGTACCTAAATACTAAATATAATTTACACACTTATTACACATCACTTTAATATATGCCACGCAACACACTGCTCTCTCAAACGCAAGGAACAGAACAGTAGTTGACACGATTTCAGGACACCTCCCCCTGAACAAACTATTGTTCACAATTGAAGCTACAGCCCTTTGTGCAGGGGATAACTATAGCCAAAGAAACAGCGGCTAATGTGTGAGGGACTAGAGCATCACTTGCCCTCATCACAAGATGAGGATCGCATTAGGAACAGGATCCCTCCTCTGGACCTCTCAGTCTGCGAGCGCCCTTGGCTGATATACTTTTGAAGGATCTGGTCTAGCTAAATTTGCACGCCCAAAGGACCAAGTAAGAGTTCAACTGCGGAAAAAAGACCTTATAACGTAAAAGTAATCACGATCTGAGTGGTTTACCTAGTCTGCCACGCAAAGGTCCCCGATTCGATTCCCATTCGGCAGAAATTTAAATTATGAGTTTTAATTTTAAATTTCTGTTACGGGTCTGGGTGTTATACGTGTAAGTATGTATTAAAAATATACAAAAGTAGTTTATCAGTTTTCTGGCACCCATAACACAAGCTTTGCTTACTATGGATCTAGATGGCGCTCTGTGAATTGTCCAAGCATATTTATTTATTTAATCCGCATTTAAGCTGGGGTCCGAAGTGGTAAGAATAAAAGGAGATGTATGAAAAGAGTTGTGGATATATGCGAGGCTAGGGAGTTGTGTCAGGACAGAGTAAAGTGGCGGTCCATAGTCTCTGCCGACCCTACCTGTGGGACACAGGCGTGAGCTTTATGTATGTATGTAATCCGCATGAAATCGAAGGACCCTCTGCATAACCAGCATGACCGGTACAACTCACATCTTAGATCCCTTATTTATTTCCAACTTATGATCTATCCAAGACAATTTCTCGAGGCGATACTGCACCTAACACATTACTTCACTCCAACTCGTTCGTTACCACTGCTCCAGTCTGCTCTCTTGAGAAATTGCCGCAACACCGGCGATTTTTATTGTAGCAAATGTAAATATATTGTATTCATAGTGGAGTATACAAAGCTGTTACATAATGCAGACTATACGGCTGGGATGCCCCACTGCTTTGGTTTGAAGGTTCTGTGAGTAATAGCTGTTTCTCCGGTCTACTTTATTCATGTTATTATGTACTGTATCGTCGGTGAGCTCTGCGAGAATGCTATGCGGTTTTAAACGAGGAAGAGATTTGATATTTTTGATATTTTGGTGATAAAAGCTGGGGTGACCGTCAAAATGAATAATTGAGTAAGCCCAGTGAGCTACAAATTTTTGGCGTTTGGCATAAGTAACCGTGCCTGTACTAAAGTAAGAAAGAAAATACATTTATTTCACATAGCACATCACGACAGAATAACAGTTACAGTCAAAGGAAACATTAATAATTAAAACATCTAAAACAATGCGTAGCATTCTATGCCACTGTCACTAATACAAGTGTTTATTTAAAGGTCCGCACAAAATAGGTCTAGGCAGTCTAGATTCGGACTGCGATCCGCTATTTGGTGACCCCTGGGCTAGAGTCTAGTATTGGCGAGATCATTTCGCAGTCTGTACCATAGATCTAGCTTAAACATTTTCCGGACTCGTTCCGTTGGCTGGTTAAACATGGCCTCCGTGTCTAACCTAGCAGTCATCCCGCGTGGTATCTGAGCTTTCAATTATGCGAATCTCCTTCCGCAGCGAGGATTTCCATTTCGGAGTCTCTTGGCCGTTATGCGGGGATCTAATAACACTGGCACATTTCCATAATTATGTTTAGATTCCAAACTTAAACCTCAGTTACGACGCGGCCCGCCATAAACGTTGAACAGCGGTTAATTTGGTTCTGCCACTAAAACTATACTGGCAGAATTCACGTAAAACCTAGAACGCGGTAGATCTGTTTTACGACTGCGGCGAATACGCTGTTTTTATTTCGCACGACCGACATTGTTGAGCTCAAGATTCGCAAGATAATGGTGGGTAAATCGAGTTTTGTTTCCGGACACGTGTTACCAGATAACCTAACCGATGGAAAAAGTCAGATAACCCGCGACCAAGTTTACTTAAACTCAAATATTTTGTAAACTACAGAACCGATTTTCATTAATTGACCGATTTTTATTATTTGACATGATAGCTTTTTATTTTTTTTATTTTTTTATACATACCTTGACATCTAGATTTGTGTTTGTTTTTAATATAGTTATTATTTTAATAATTATTTATTTTATCACAATTGTATTAAGTGTATGACATGAAGGTTCATATTAGATATTATTTTAACTGTATTATGCATCTGACATTGTATTTATATTATATTCAATTATTATTTACTTAATTAATTACAGTTTGACATTGTTTTAAAATCATAATTAAATTTGTACGCCGAATGGCTGGTCACAGACGAGCACATATATTTTTAATGTAACATCTTTTTTACCTGTGTTACCAGAAATAAAATAAATTTGAATTAAACAAGGCTAAGAACCATTTCGATAAAACTGACTTTCAAATCGGTCCCTCCGTTTTGGGGCTTCGATGCCACAGACAGACACACAAAGCCACAGATACAAACGTCAAACTTACAACACACCTCTTTTTTCGTCGAGGGCTAAAAATGGAGAATAGCGACGTTTTAACATCCCGGTTAAACCTGTTTGTACACATATCCCAAGCAAACGACAATTTCGACCTGGCTAAGTTTAGTCCACATAATATAGGGGTAATGCATTTTTTTTCTTTTTTCTGCTATCCGGCAGACAAACAGGCATGCGGGCCACCTGATGAAAAGTGGTCACCGCCGCCTATGGACATCAGCATCACCAGGGGTACATCTGCAGTTGTGCGTTTTGTGGGCATGAATCACAGATACATGAAAAGTTAGTTACTGCTAACCATGAGGTTACAGGGTGGACTGACTGCTCGTCATTTATAATTTTAAACTATTGCGGTAATTATTACACATTTTAAAAGTATGTTTCAGGTTTCCTGCCTTTCGTACCTTTGTTTACGAACCCAATATTTTAACGCAGTTGCATGCCTCATAGTCACGGGACGACTCGCCATGATGCATGCCATGCAACGGCTACTCGTAAAAAAATAGAATAGCACCAACCCGTTACACTCGTGGGTACCCCGTACGAGGCGACAAATGTTTTCGAGGCAAAAGATCAAGAGTCTCCGTAGACTGGGAAATGGGCAGCAGAGCAGTGTTTTCCAATGTTACATTTACAACACTGCGATATCCAACCCGCCTGCCAAGCGTGGAGATTATTAGTATAACCTCTCCTTTTGTGGGAGACGCCTTCATGGACTGTTACGGACTGTGATAAAGCAAACATACTTTCAAAATTACTGCTCGTCGCCTTTAGGGCTGGATATTAAAATGCATATCGGAATCCATCCCTGGCGCTTACACGCCACAGCACAAACACAAGAAGACCGCTTCAAACTTACACCCCGCCTTTTTAACCGAGCATTAAAAACGCCCCTCCCCCCGGCGATCGGGCGATATCTCGCGCAACGCTTACCCCTAAAGGAAGCCCGGAAACGCAGAAACTGCGTTATTAGGTACACCATACAATCCCACAAAAATGCCGGCGCGAGGTATAAACTCGAGCACTAATTGTGGCTGTAAACAGGGGCATTTCCGCGGAACGTTCCGCCCGCAAGCCGCAATGGCTCCATTTGCCGGCGAATAAAGCAAAACTACCCGCACTCCGCGGAATAAACTAAAATTGCCTATTGCCGGTCTGTCGGCGCGGGTACCCGCAGACGGCTATTGAGCTAGTTGCGCCTGCAGACAGTTGGGTTGAGTCGCGGGATAAAATTGCATATCCAACAATTTGAAGGTAATATTTGCCTTGTTTTTAAGCCTCGACGAAAGAAAGGGCTGTGGCTTTATGTAGCTCCCGAACGGATGGACTGATATGAATGCGGTTTTCTCTAATTGAGCACCCAGTCCACCTTTTTAAACCCGGACGAAAAAAGAGGGGTGTTTGACGTGTGGTGTGTGTCATCGTAGCTCCCGAACAGATTCACCGATTTCGACACCGATTTTTATACATATGAAAGCCAGTTTAATCGAGAAGGTTCTTAGCGTTGTTTCATTAAAATCGGTTTAGTAGTTTAGAAAATATTTGAGGATATGTAAACTTGGTTGTGGGTTATCCGACTTTTGCTGTTGGTTACGTTATGTTTCTTATTTTTGGAATAAAATTGGGAAGAATTTAACCGCCATCTCACCTGATGGTAAGTGACGATGCTTGACTGTTCTAGCCTAGAAGAACAGTCAAGAAACAGCCACTCACTCTGGCCTTGTAACAAGTACCTTGTTAATTCGGGACTTTTTGAGAAACCAAAACCCACAAAACTATGGCAAATGATTTCATTGTATTCATGCTTCCTGAAACAATAGTATTGAGTCTAAATACGGTTAATTATAATATTTCATGGACTTCCAGTATTCTACTATCACGATAAGCTAATCAGATTAGCCCTTGCCTAGTTTCAGATAATTTGAAGTACGTTAAGTACAATCATCTACCTATATTTACATAGTTTCGTCGACAGCTACACAAAAGTCTGTTTTAAAAGACAGTCAGAATTCCACCCCCTTCAAAAGACAAGCAACCTTTCCATCTAACCCAGCCAGCGACCAGTCACAAACATTTTAAATGAGCTGCCAGCGCTATAAAATTAAACCTCTACAATATTAATGTTTCCACTGTTAAACCGGTGTCCAATAAGCTCGCCAGTAAAACCTGAACAGACTAGGTTCTAAATAGTCTAGAAGATATATCCCCCATTAGGTGGTGCACTTAAGCACGGCCATTAACAATTAATAAGGCTAACACGTGTTGTTAAGGCTGAATTTGCTGTAACACGCTTATTCTGCTCGCTCGCCTCTTGCTTATAAAGAGTTACATTAAAACCCTTGCTTGAAACATGGCTTTATTATTCAGTTTTTGAAAAAAATTTCAAGTGCTTTAGTTGTTCAAATCTCACGAACGTGCACGAATGCGCAGTAGCAGCTACGGGCCGCGTGCACTTCTTCAATTGTTTGGCAAGACAGCGTGGCATAGTTGGGCGTGCTAACACGTGTTGTTAAGGTTGAATTTGCTGTAACACGCTTATTTTGCTCGTTTCTTGCTTAAAGAGTTACATTAAACCCCTTGGTTGAAACATGGCACTGTAAGCGTTGACTCGTGCTTTATTATTCAGTTCTTGAACTTTTTTTCGAGTGCTCTAGGTTATGCGCTTATTACATTTGACTAAATTCAGAAGCAAAAAGCGTGAGAGCAAACCAAAATGGAATGTACCTTTTGCTCATAAAAAAGTCCATTTTTGTATCACACCTTTCAAAAAGCGAAGCGACACGAATCGTAATATTTGTGATGCAAAAATGGACCCTAATCCATGTAGAATACATTCCACTTTGACTTTCTCTTAGGCATTTTGCTTCGGAATTTCGTCGACTGAAATTAGCCAGGTGTAATGTAATTATGTCCGAATCTCACGCACAGGCACCGAATGCGCAGTTGCAGCAACGGCTCGCGTGCACTTCTTCAATAGCTTGGCATGACAGCATGGCGTAGTTTTGCATGCATCAGTATGTTCGCAAGATTCTGTCTTTATTTCCTATTTGATCTGACTTCAAAGTGAGTGCCTTACAAACATGTCTGTCAGATATCAATTCCATTGCGATGTGGGTACAACGAAGGTCTGGCAAGATACAAAATGCGTGAAATATTAATGTTAATGTTCAAGCGAGGAGGTAACATTATGCTTTTTGTTATGACGTATATTATTACGACAGGGGCGATTAGGCGCGGGGGCTGGTCGTATTAGAATGTAAATCACGTCAAATAATCATTTTTTCATATGTCAAACCATGCTTGCTTGTTAACCTCTCTCTAATATACAGGTGTATTTACGCTTTGGACAAAGACAAATACGACTACTTGAGTAGGGTATTTAAAACTAAACTGCAAAGTGTCATAAAAATTGGCCCAGTATTTATCGAAAAATTATCGATTTTACATTTATCACTTTGGAGCAGCCTGTTTGAAAGTTCATGGTCTAGGAAGTACCTAAAACTGTGTACACTCTTTTGAATTGCATTAGAACTGGAATTTGAAGTGTGACGTAATTATAATTAATTATCTATCTCTGTCTAGTTGTACATAGATATGTATGCATAGTATTGTATTATAATATATATTATATTATTATTATATGTTTATATTATATTTATTATATTTTATTTGAAAAGTTAATTATGTTTAAGTATTTTAGTATGTATTCTATATCGCGCACGTCGATCTGCTTTACTTATCACATCTCTCTTCTGTAGGCCTGCTGGAAGAAATTTCTTTTAGAAATAAGTAGTCCCTGTTGTGTCGTCTATATGTATGATGTTTCTCTATGTATTTTACTGTTTGCAATAAACTGTTAAATAAAATAAATAAATAAATAAATAATTCTTGGATAAATATATTCGTGTTGTCGTGATACGGTATGTTGTATTTGTGCCGATTATAGTGCAATTAAATTTGTCAGAAAAATATATTTTTGTATTATAATCTAATTACAGAGAGAGCTAATGTATGATACTGCTAAGTAGCAGTCTTAAATAGGGTTTCATTATTTGTCTAGAGGCTAATGTTACCCTGTATTTAATAAGATGTTATTGAGTGGTGATCGACAAGCGTCTTGTCTTATTTGATATACATACAACACTCGTAACAAAGTCAGGACTTACCGTATCAATCACGCTACGTACTGTATGCATAGACATCTTGCTTTGTTTAGGAAAAAATGCAGCAAAATGACCTTAAACGTCATTCTTAAATGTGTTTAAGAATTTGGTGCAAGTCGGGCTAAGTGTATAGTAATCATAATAATCATCTTGGCGTTAATGTCCCGGTTGTGCTTTCGAGAACGAGGGCCCGGGGTCCGCCTTGACCATGATCCAGGATTTGGCAGGTCAGGTAATTACAGTGAAGCGACTGCCATCTGACCTCCATGACCCTGCTACCAGGGGAACCTGACCAGATTGGATCATGGTTACACATCCAGTCGCCTGAATGTGCAGGTTTCATCACGATGTTTTCCCTCACCGTAAGAGCATCGTTTAGTATTCAACTAATGTACATAACTCAGAAAACACTTATTGATCGGAGCGGGATTTGAACCCGGGACCTCTGGCTTACGAGTCGGATCTGTAACCGCTCGGCCACCGACGTTCCTCGAAGTGCATATCTTAGCTAAATATGAGTTCTGACGGTGGAAAGTGGACGTTATTCGTTATGAATGATTACTCCTATAACCACGACAGATCACGCAACATACCCTTATGTCGAATATTTACATCAAACGCGGCCAAGTAGAAGCATTACATACCTGTAACAAAACAGATTCGAAATTAGCATACAAGTGGTTTTAGGCGACCATAATCTATTCTGGAAGAACAACCGTGATGTTGTTGAAAAAATAACCCAATAACCACCAAACACTAGTATCTCACCTATACACCTAAATAAAACCGAAGAGCACAGAGTGCGCGGCGCACACGGCGTACACGGCGAGCGCGGCATACGCGGCGAGCGCGGCGAGCACGCTTCTTATGACAGATGGCAAGTACATTAGGCGACCGCCGCTACACCCGCCGCGGCGCAAATTTAGATTTACTTCTCAGATAAAAGAGCTTAAGCGCCGCCGCTTAGTACCCGCCTTGTGTTCGCTCACGGCGCGGAAACACCGTGACGTCACTGAACACAAGGCTATCCCAAACTAGACGCTTATAGAGAAAAATTTCCTAGACACAGCCCACTGACGCAGAAAAGATAAACGCGCCTCCCTCCTGATGAGTTTACTAAGTTACGGCTACCTAAATGTGACATAATTAGAACCCTGGAATACGAAATGGTGCTCAATTTAAAGCTAAACTAGATTACGCAGACGCCTAGGTTTAAGTTGTTTATTTCGCTGAAAGGTCGACTTTCAGACGTTTTAGTCGCCATTATAACGTTTCTAGGTACATTTCCCTTCCCTGAAATACCTATTAGATGCGACTGCGGCGCTTATAAATCAATGCCTCATAAATTTCATCGTTTTCAATAACGCTTCAAACGTTTGAAACTCGTCAATGTTGGCTGACGTAATTACTCTGGAACGGCGGCCGGCGGCTGCGCGCAAACACAATTAATTGGCGCTGACTGAGCCTCGACAGCCTCCGCGGGCCTTACGTGACCTTCAAGCTATCGCACGTCTTCGAAAACAAGGTCTGAAGTGTCTATTTAATCTTAGAGTTTAGTAAGTCTAGTTTTAGTGGTATTTCATTTATTTAACTATTTATTGCACACAATATATAGTAAACAGAAATTACAAAAATGAAAGACACTACTTATTTCTAAGAAGAAATCTCTTCCAGCAGGCCTATAGAAGAGAGACATGGTAGAGTATAGGGGATGAGACGTGCGCAATTGTAATAAAAAAAAATTATAAACTACATAAATTATAAATAAGATACTAAAAACACACAATAGTATAAATAAATATACACATACACATACACATACACATACACATACACATGTGTATGTGTATGTGTATATTTATAAAACTATCCCAAACTAGACGCTTATAGAGAAAAATTTCCTAGACACAGCCCACTGACGCAGAAAAGATAAACGCGCCTCCCTCCTGATGAGTTTACTAAGTTACGGCTACCTAAATGTGACATAATTAGAACCCTGGAATACGAAATGGTGCTCAATTTAAAGCTAAACTAGATTACGCAGACGCCTAGGTTTAAGTTGTTTATTTCGCTGAAAGGTCGACTTTCAGACGTTTTAGTCGCCATTATAACGTTTCTAGGTACATTTCCCTTCCCTGAAATACCTATTAGATGCGACTGCGGCGCTTATAAATCAATGCCTCATAAATTTCATCGTTTTCAATAACGCTTCAAACGTTTGAAACTCGTCAATGTTGGCTGACGTAATTACTCTGGAACGGCGGCCGGCGGCTGCGCGCAAACACAATTAATTGGCGCTGACTGAGCCTCGACAGCCTCCGCGGGCCTTACGTGACCTTCAAGCTATCGCACGTCTTCGAAAACAAGGTCTGAAGTGTCTATTTAATCTTAGAGTTTAGTAAGTCTAGTTTTAGTGGTATTTCATTTATTTAACTATTTATTGCACACAATATATAGTAAACAGAAATTACAAAAATGAAAGACACTACTTATTTCTAAGAAGAAATCTCTTCCAGCAGGCCTATAGAAGAGAGACATGGTAGAGTATAGGGGATGAGACGTGCGCAATTGTAATAAAAAAAAATTATAAACTACATAAATTATAAATAAGATACTAAAAACACACAATAGTATAAATAAATATACACATACACATACACATACACATACACATACACATGTGTATGTGTATGTGTATGTGTATGTGTATGTGTATGTGTATGTGTATATATAAGATGCGTTGTCACTGTGTGGACTGAATATATACTAAAATATATTCAGTCCACACAGTGACAACGCACCTGCGTTACCTGTACCTAAATGTACGAATTGCTGGTGTTATGAGCGACAGTTACCACTTACCATCAGGTGGGCTGTGTGCTCGTTTGTCACTGAGTAGCATAAATTTAAATCTGAGCTAACTAAAATAAAGAGACGGCAACCTTAGTTAGATAAAACGATTGTCTCGTATGTAAATTTGCTTAGGTATTACAACAGGCTGTTTCACAGTTGACTCTCGCCCGTCTAATTTGCAATTTCCTAAAAAATTTGACCGCACTTCCGTTCATTTATTTCTCATCAGCGTGCGGTGGCTCGTGGCGATAGCATCGCGTCTGGTGCGCCGGGTGCGCCTCGTGCGCCACGTACACCGCGCGCGTCGCGTGCACCGCTCATCTTTGACAGTAACTGCTCACTGCTCGTGGCGTGCGCGAAGACCCCGCCCCGAAACAAACGAGTCAAATCCCATTATATGTTAATCCGAACCCCGCTCGTATGATAAATTGGCGAATAAATAGAAAAATTGCATGCCGCGCCACGGAGCCGCGAGTAATTCCACTCGTGTCGGCGGCTTGTACCGTTGAAATTGCAATAATTCACGTGAAATCGCCGCGGACTTGTGCAAAAACGCAACTTTTAAACTTTTAACCGCACGTCAGCAGTGTGAAGTGCCGCAGATCGTAGATATGGAACACGCTTAATTCGTAACGAACCGAGCTCGTACAGAATATTCAATGCGGGGAAATGGAAAGAGAATTCCTTTTGTGTAAAAGAAAATACAAACAGACATTACGAAGTATTAGGAAGTTCCCTCAGAGGGGTATCGTGAAATATGTAGAGCATTGGGAAAAATCGCGTGATATCGGCAATAACGCAAATTACCGGGAAGTTTCCGCTTCCCGCGCCGAGCCTGCGGGTCTCTCCACATGATATATTTGGAGAGAAGTCCGCCTCCTCTTGCGGGCAGATTTATGGCTGCCAGGGCCTCCTGCGGGACCGCGGCCACTGGCTT
Organism: Blastobasis adustella; assembly: GCA_907269095.1. Taxonomy (NCBI): domain Eukaryota; kingdom Metazoa; phylum Arthropoda; class Insecta; order Lepidoptera; family Blastobasidae; genus Blastobasis; species Blastobasis adustella. The sequence continues at coordinate 19,113,951 of OU026123.1, forward strand.
ATGGAAAAATTTACAAGTGCCGCTGTTTACTCGCGCCGAACGTGGCAGCGTTATCCTTCACCCACTTACTGAGGTTAGAGAGACCCTCCGAAGGACTAAAGAGCTCTGCTGTTGGCACGGCAATCCACTGGTCCTTTTTAGTTTTTACTACGTTGGTTTGTGCCAGGCATTCCAATCGTCTCGCCTGAGTATGCCTAGAATTTACCTGTTCATCCTAGCTTCCAGGCTTTGCGGGCGGCTTTTGTTTTTTTACGCCACGACCACGTGAGACGTTTTGTATCCAAGTACATTGGCGAGCGGCTAAATGTCACGTAGTACGGCCTCAACAGACCGCAGCATATTCATTTAATTTGGGTTTATAAAACACTTGTGAACGTCATAGAATTACAAAACACATTTGATGAACTAGTTTACAATTTTTTTTAAAGCAAGCTTTTATTGCGCGTTCTCTATGATCAGCCAAAGTACCTACTTCTCAATACTAATCAAACTCGATGGATTTATAGTGCGTTGTTTAGGAGTTCCCAAGGCCACCTTCCATCTCTATCATCAGATCAGCTCGATGGTATCATAACATTGCATTGTCACTAAACTACATAAGTATGCAAAATTTCAGCTCAATCGGAAAGCGGGAAATTGGTCAAATTTAACTTGCAAGTATTTATTACGTACAAACATAGGTACATGTGAAAGTAAATAAAAGTTTGTAATAAAAATTGGGCCGTGGCATCATCGAGCCAGTAAAATTTTTTGGAAACGGGCTGACTGACTGTCACTGTCACTCTGACATTGTGACTTACCGCCCGGATAAACGGTGCCGCGGCATGTGCCTTCCGTACACAAATAAAACAAATATTATAACACTAAAGAAAACATCACATGATTAAATAATAATACTCATTTCAGGTTGCACAAGTAATTTGAAACGGTTTGATTACTGCCTTTTAACTAACTAACCCAGGGGTGTTTGTCTTCAATGTAATCATTTTTGTGATACGCTTTTAGTAACACAGCCCATAACAGTCCACTATAGGACTTAGGCCCTCTCCCACGAAAGGACAGGTTGGAGATCGCAGTGTTATAAATATAACAATGGAAAACGCTGCTGCCCATTTTGCAGCCTACGGAGGCTCTAGATTTTTGGCTCGACAACATTAGTTGCCTTGTACGACACCCACGAGAGAAACGCGTTGGTTCTATTCTACTTTGCCGGCCACCACACGGCCAAATTTATTGAAAGGCAGTCTCTAAATCTCCTCTGGTAAATTATTAAAGAAAGGAACACAGTGGCCAATGAAGTAGCATTTGACCTTGGACAATCGCAAGCGCTCCACAATGGGTGGCACCTCCACCATATACCTGATCTCTGAATCAGTAATAAATACTTTTATCATTACACACTCTCCTAAGTGTTTTTCAGAGAATATTGTTTACCATAAACTCGCGCCCCCACCCCTCCCCCACTGTACTCCCCGGCATCATTAGGCGACCTCAGCAAACAAGTTGGCACAAAGCGCGGGCGCACCCAATGCATATGAAATCACTCGCCGGCGGCTCCTTGAACCTTGACCGGGGTCGTCGGCACACCGTGACTTAGCATTTTTAGTACACCACGTTACTATACTGCTACGTGATGAAGCCGTGGTGGTACTCAGCAGCATAATGGATAGGATGGCGCATACGATCAATTGCGATACCCAATTACTACCTGAATGAATTGAATTGAATGCTCGTCAACTGCAATTGAGGGAAATTGACGCGCCGTGCATTGGAAGTCATTGACACCAATTGACAAGTTTGTGCCAGGTTTTATCGCTAAGCACGAGGATGAGGAGAATCAAATAAATTAAGGGTCTTATTTTTAATACGCGAGCGCTCGCGTGCGCCACCTATCTCTGTCACACTCGTGGTAAGTTGCTGGATCCAAGCGAGCGCTCGCCATCTAATGCTTATCGTTTCTATCTCTAGCAACTTTCAAAAATAGGTTTCAAAAATAGGGCCTCAGGTCGTTTATAATTAATGGCATGGAAGCGGTTGGTGGTCTACCTAATCGATACCTCACGATCTAAGAAATTATTTCGAAGCGAACCTTGCTTTTAATATGAACTTTAATGGAGAAAAGTAGGTCCAAGAAGGTTCATATTTTACACGAAGGTTTTAAATTTAAAATTTCTAGTAAACGAGACTTTTCAAGCCGGCAGAAAAAGCGTATCTCATGATAAAGCGAGTGACGCTTTTCAGCAGGTTGCTTTGCCGACACGTAATTTCCTGGCGTCTTTTTCAATGCAGTTTTTAATATCTAAGTAAAAGTTGTAGTGCCCAATAAAGGTTTTGTATAAGAAATATTTTCGTCTCAGTCTTTGTCGTCGTTAGTCTTTGTACTACCTACATTAGCTAGAATTAACAAAGATGTTTGGACGTGTAACTTTTCAAAAGTAGGTACGTATTTTCTTACGCAATTATGTAATTTCTTATCGGTAGATACAATTTCTATAATCTAAGTCTATGTCTAAAATTCCATACAAAATAACATTAAACGTTATTAAATGTGTTTCTGAATCTAGTTCAAATGTATTATCTTATAAGTCAATTTCAACTGCACACGCACTCAAGTTATATCCTCAACAAATTATTATTTACCCACATTCAACTCCCAAAATCTACCCTCTAACCCCTATACGACAACCTCTTAATTAAACTTAGCAATCCAACCCCGATTACCAGCATGATCGAAACGCCATCCAGTATAGCCCAATAAACTGCACAATGGAACTCGCTTGCAATTAGAGCGAAAATTACTGGCCACTTCCGAGACACTAACAAAGTCGCAAGCGCAAAAAATTGCACGGTCAGTTGAAAACGGAACCGGAAGAGTTAGAGTTAACAAGTTTAGGCGGAAGTTGTATTAAAAAAGTTGCGAAGTGAGCGGCGATCGCGATCAGAGGGGGAAAGGGGGCGATGGGGAGCGCAGGGGGAGATTAAAACTATCCTAACGAAGCAGCTTTCATTAAAAGCGGTCCTCGGTGCAGTACTGACTTGTCCTTCTAGGAAAAGTAAATATTGCTGCCGCGTACACTCAAAGTAATGCTTCCAGAGGCAAACCGCATGACACCTTGGTAGAACAAGAAAATAATAGGATTGAAATTGAAGTTCTGCGTTTGCGTCTGTATTTTTATTTTAACCACCGACGAAAAAAGAGTGGGTGTTATAAGTTTGGCGAGTGACGATCTGTGGTATCGTAGCTCTCGAACGGATAGACAAATTTCGATGCGGTTTTTCATTTGGTTTTTTAATCAGATGGCTCGCTTGTCTGTTTGTCTGTCGTATGACATTAAAAAAAATCGATTCTTTAGTTTAATTTGAATATACGAATACTTGGTCGATGGTTCACCGACGTTTTTTATGATACTCAGTGACAAACGAGCAGATAGCCCACCTGATGATAAGCGGTAAGCACCATATATTCAGAACCTCAGATACGTTATCACTGTGAGGAAATGCCTCATGTCTAAAACTGCGCTGTCTATCTTATCCTTCAAATCGAAACACAACAATGCATTGTTGCTTAGCGGCAGAAATTGACAGAGTCCTGCCTTCTGATGACCTGTAACCTGTCCTGTTTACCATTCGGGTGAACAAGTGCAATTTTCTACTACGCAATAGGTTTTGTGGAAGAGGATGAAGTCCAGCAGCGAACTGTAATGCGTGAAGTGGCATGACATTTAAGTGTCCGTTTATACGTCACCGCTTACAAACAAGACAGAAAACGTGTCGTACCGCGTAGCGCATAGCCACCGCGTAATAACCGGAGAGCAAACGTACAGTTCACCCTATTGGCGCGTACACGACGCGGTGACTACGCGGGTAGAGCTTGTCTAAGCTGAAATGACGCGCCCCACTATTTAATTAGTTGATTTCGATGTGTGAGTGCAAATATTAATAACGACACATCATCTGTGTGGGAGCGTCGACTGCTCAATCGAACGACGCGTGCTCCTACGTTTGAGTCTCACCGGCATCTATATGGCCAATTACAACGGCATATTTTAAATTTGCTTGTGTGCGTTAATGCGATAGTAGGCCCGTCATTTCAGCTTAGACGAGCTCTACGACGATGCGGGTGCAATGCAGACGCTGCGCGCTTGTCTACAAATAATCAAATAATAATAAAGCTATCTGTCATAAGTATAGAAACCGAAATTGCTTAAACATTTGGAACAAATCGTGCAGAAATAGCGCACGTCTGTATGAGGTCTTAAGTCAAGGTATCGCAATAGACATTTCTTTTTTTTCTTTTTTGTTCTTTTTTTCTTTTTTTTGGCACAAACAGTCATTTTACAGTGGTAGTTACAATAAAAATTTGATTTCAGTTTACTGACCTATAGTGCCGAATATCAAATTCTTTATAATATCAATTTGCTATCAAGAGATCCAGCTTATTAATAACCGACTTCACAAACTCAAATAAGTATATATACATTTTTGTACAGTCCAATGCAAATCCAATGGAAATCAAGTCACTAAGTCATTGGGGCGATTGATTTGTTTGGATGTTTGTGAAATTTGTCTTTGTGAAGTGGGGAGCACCCCCCTTTCCCCCCTTCGCTTCCTAGCTCCCTAGCTTCTTATGCTAACAAGTAGGTACTTATGTCTCATCAACGTCGGGACGTCGATAACGAACTCCGATAGTTCATTAAACCGCTTTTGTGGTGAGACTCGCTGTCCAAATAAAGAAAGAAGATAATACAGGAAAGTGAGACGAAAGAGGGATGGTGTAACAAAGTCTAATTAAAGAACTTGAAAGGTACCAATACTTTTTGCCGTCACACCAAAAATATGATGATTATGATAAGTTATTTTAAGTAGTACACAGTGATAATTACGGTATTGCAAAAGCCACTTTAACAAACAGAATTCATGTTTCAGCGTCCTTTTGTAACATTGTGCTAATTAAAGTGATTATATTCAGTAGCGATCCTATTATTGGCTAAAATCTCGAAACTGTGTAAACATTTCGAGAAAATCTTGTTGAAAATACGGTATCTTGCTTCGTGATAGTACTTTCGTGCTAACAATGTTTCTTTATTATTTTTTTCCAGGATGTCGAAATGGTACATTAAAAGTATCGAAAAAAAAACCGGATGAAAAGTTGGTAGTGGATTACCGACCTACAAGGACTTTTTAACACTTGGAAGAGGGCGTGGGTGTCAAACATCAACTCCAGCTCTCTGTCAGAAATGACGTTTTACAAGATGGCGGCTTCTGATTTCGGCCACGGGAAAAGATCCTTGTAGGTCTGTAGTCGAGGCCCAACTAAGCAGAATGACAAGCCCCACCTCCCCACCTCGCCGAGACGGGAGCAAAGTTTAATAACCGATAGCGCAAACAATAGACAACGGCAAATACAACTTAAAGCATACAAGATATTAATTTCAAGCCCTGCGCGTTGTTTGCACTACAAACACAAGTTAAACAAAAACAATTAAAGCCGAACATCTTTGGGATAAAACAAAGAAAACTGGGGAAAATGCAAGATATTTTAAAATTTCACCCTTCGCTTGGAAATTGTTGGGGAAATTTTGCATCTTAAACTTATTAACGTTACGGATTATGTTTTCGTTCGCTGTCTACATTCAAATCGGGGATTTGTATAACAAGTTTATTCAGCAAACAATTTTCGGTTCATTATTAAAAAGAAACAGTTTACATTAGAGATTAATAAAACTTCAACCGGCCTTATCTTCTGGGGAACTCGAGAACATAATGTGCTAATAATATTTTTTGTTTTCACAGAAGGTAAACGCTCGGAGACTTAGCGAGTTATTGGGTGTGAAAAGATAAATGGAAAAGTTCAATTTATAAAGGCTCCTTAGGAAAAAAACAACGGTGGATGAGGGCAATTTATCTTAACTTTATTAATTTAGCGAAAGCGGTGGTGCAGCGCTTTCTGCAGCGAGGCGGGTGCCGGCACCTAAATATAGAGGAACTACCTACATATTACATTGTACTGCCAAAAATAAAGACAAATAATGAGAGCAGCGTAGGCTACATTGCTTTTACGGTTCAGGAATTCGTGGTAATAGTATGTCTTACTCGAATATTCGACTGAAAAGTAATTGGTTTAGATATTTATAATTTAAGCTGCATATTTAAACGGTTAGTAAAACAAGATCTGATATAGGTCTGGATGGATGGATGGATGACTAATATTAAAGACATTAACGTTTATCAGATCACATATTAGGAATGTAAACCCAACACATTTAGAAGGAGACGTGTTGTTACTACCTGAATATCTCACCCGGACTAGTACAAAACTTTGGAAGGACGAACTTCCCATTTCGAAGACGCAATAAAAGAGCAATTGTTGCAGTTTTGTAGTTTAGCATAGGATCCGGGCAGTGCCATCAGTCACAGCGTACTGTGTGGCCGTAAACCGGTGCGCCATAAAACTGACAAAACTCCCATTGCCCCCTCCCCCCTCGGACCCCCCACCTGCAACCTGCACCTGAATTTAGTGCGCGCCCCGTGCCAGTAAACGACTAAACAACTTCTGTACTGCAGCATTATCACAATAGAATAGCAGAAAATCGACGCTGTTGCCAACGGCAGTGCAGTCGACGCATCTACATCTGCTACTAGGTTGCGTGGACGTTTTATTTTTAACATCGCATGGTGCAATGGTTGGCGAAATTATTTGTTTTTTGGTTGGACTATATTATGTACGATTTCACAAGCCGTTTCGTTTAACAATTCGATAAAATTGACGGACTCATCGGAGGGATGAAAATACTCAACAGATATTGATGATTCCTTTCTGCATATGTAATGTTCACAGATATTACCTTATTTCCTTCACGTTCTAACAGTGAAAGTTACTTTTTTTTTATTAGACTAGCTAGGCATTTGACGATTTGGTTAGTAACGATAAGACCGAAGATGGAGCATGCCTGTCCAGGAACAGTATATTCACTCTAGCCTTGAAGGCGTCCATACGGAATAGCACCTACGTCATTTCCTATATTTTATGGAACAAAAGCGAAATTTTCTCACTCCTCACTTTCTGCTGACATGACAGCATGATCACGAATTTCAGTACTGAGGTAACGCGCGAAGTCCTGACGTAGTATGTGTCGCGGTAACGTTCAACCGAGTGGAGACCTCGTGATTCCGCACACGACCTCATTTCCATGGCGCTGTGATAATGGCGGGGAGGGGAGGGTCGGAGGGAGGGGGCGAAGAGATACCTAGATACTCCTGCCTCTCAATCAAACATGTACAAGATAAATTCGGGTGTAACCGCGGAAGTGTTGTAACTAATTTGCAAACTTCGTTCATAGCACTCGAACCAAACCAAATTGGAAATTCCGCTTGAATTCACAGTGGATGCCTAACTTGGATTTCAGTAACGATATTGAATCTCGAATAGGTAAAATAAAACCTGACACCCTAAACGGATTAGAGGAAGACACAATGCTTGTTCACTTATTCATGAATATAGGAGTAATATCTAAGGCTCCACTTCGCCAGTCGAGATTGTAGGTATCTATTAGTTTGCAGATCCATTGTGTTTGCGAAATGTTTTCGTGCAGCAGCAAAACTGCGGAAAGTCTTTTAAAAACGTTGCCCCAGTGCAAACCCGATGGCTTAACTGATATATATGGCAGAATTTACGGCCGCCCTACTAAAGTTAAAAATCTCGGCGCACTGTCTCCGCTTTTACGAGCTCGTCCGTTACATTCTCGACCACAGCGTGTCGGAATAAGGTTGCTATTTGTGGCGTGATAGTGCGCATTAGTCGCGGAATAGGTAGTGTGGCACGTGCATTGTGCTGGCGGGCGCGGCGCCGGCGCGAGCGTGCATTTGTTGCATTGAAACCGTTTTAGCGCGTCGTAATGCCCCTTCTTTATTAGAACATCTGCGCTGAATGTGAGAACAATTCCCTAGTCCCTACTGCAACATGAGAACAAACTGCAACACAGCGCTATGTGTCTGTATCTGTACCGTTACCCTCGCAAAGCCCTGTCTCCGGAATTCTCTGAGTAATGACTAAGCCGGTCGAAGTTAGGGATCCTCTTAGCTCACGAAGTTTCAGTCATGTTTCATTCATCGTCTCCCGTGAATTATTAGTAATCGCTAGCTTCCAATACTGTGTTCAACTAGTTTGTTGTTGCTTCATTAATCTTTCAGTTGCACGCGTGTATGAAGGGAAGGTTTCGATTGGTGTGGCGAGTCGAAACCGCAAGGGTTGCTAATAAATTTAGAAATAATCTGCTTGGCGTTAAGTCCCGATTGACTCGCGCGCGAGGGCTCGAGGTCCGCCTTAACCATTATCCTGGATTTGGCAGATCAGATAATAACAGTAGAGCGTCATTTGACCTACGTGATCCTGTAAAACGGTACACATTTAGACGTCTAAATGTGCAGGTTTCATCACAAAGAAAATTGGTTGTAAAATCTAGATAAAGTTCTTTTGAAATGTTGCAATCTACCATTTCAAGTCACCAAACATAGGAAGCCATCCAACTCACCGCTAGTTGTATTCCATATCGGCTAAGTTACGTCACGCTAACCGAAACGTCGCTTGCGGCCCAGTGTAGGTAAACCAATAGCGACTACAATATCGCCTCGACCGCTGCAACCCGCATATCTGGGCCCGGGATAAATCATAACACAAAGACGCCGTGTACATTCTAGAAGCAGTGCCGTCCGCAAATACGGCCGGGCCGCAACTCCGCAAGTCCGCAAGTCCACAACATTGTGTCTTCGCCAACATTCCGGGGAAGTTATCAACTATGCCGGCCCGGGTACATCTCAATCGGGCCTTATTGCCTATTGATTATGTTGCCAAGGCTATCTTCGTAAACGGTTACAGGCATAGTTCTCAGAAGGCAGGTGCGTCCATGCCCATTGTCTCGAACTGCCGACCGGGACCGTACGATTTGGTTGGGAATATTAAGGGTTATTGCGAACGAAGTTGGTGAGATGCTGCTGTTGGATAGAAGGGGGACTCTTTGTTTGTATTATGGTACTGTCACATTGTTGTCGATTAGGCTGCGGTTTAGGTAAATGAACCGGGACAAATTATTAGTGACTTACGTTTCGTTTGAAAGAAAGCAAAGCCAACAATTTTGGCAAAACACGAAAACCAGTCGATAGACTTGAAATTTTAACATATTGTGATTCGCACGACGACTGTTAGTGCCACCAACCTCTTCAGTACATCATCATCATCACCATCCCATCCATGCCCACTGCTGGGCATAGGCCGCCCCCAGTGATCTCCACAAAGGCCGGTCCTATGCCTTCCGCATCATTTCCGCATAGGTCATCGGGCCACCATGTGGGAGTTCAGTACACAAAATCGGAACTAAAGCATTATTGTACTTACATGATAGTTCCGATTTTGTCTTTTTATTCTCTGTATTCGTTTTGTTTGATAAATTCAGATTTTACAATAGTTATAGATATAAAATATACACATCGTAAAAAACTTAAAACTAAAAAATTTAAAAGTTTTTTACCATCTATACAAGATATAAAAATAAATAAATAAAATATATTCGTGGACAAATTCACACAACGCCATCTAGCCCCAAACTAAGCCAAGCTTGTGCGATGGGTGCTAAATAACTGATAAACTATTTAAATTTTTTTTAAAATACATACTTATTATACATAGAACACCCAGACCCGTAACAGAAATTAAAATTCATCATTTCAATTTCTGCCCTGCCGGGAATCGAACCCGGGACCTCTTGCGTGGCAGACCGGCATGTTGACCACTGAACCACTCAGGCCATCAATATAAAACAAAGTCGTGATTCAAGAGGAAGCTTTATAAGCAAGTAAGAAGTGGTGCTGGGTCCACTAGAACATTATATAAATTATAAATATTATAATAACCCTAAACTGAGAGTGCAGCCTGCAAGGGGACGAGGCCCAAGCTACTGGTGGCTTATTATTATTATTCTCACCGATATCGGCCATGGCTACCTATTCGACCCTTATCAGATCGGCGCTGATGCGCACGAAGACGGCTTGCATAGCCGATCTTAGCGGCAAACTCCCGTGCGCAATGTGGGCACGTCAGTTTGCTATTTACTAAATTACACCTATGATGATGATGATGATCTTTTAAATCATCTTGGCGTTAATGTCCTGGTTGTGCTCTCGGGCACGAGGGCCTGGCATCCGCCTTGACCATGATCCAGGATTTGGCAGATCAGGTAATTAGAGTGAAGCGACTGTTATGGTAACACATTCAATCGCCTGAATGTGTAGGTTTCGTCACGATGTTTTCCGTCACCGTAAGAGCATCGGTTAGTATTGAACTAATGTATATAGCTCAGAAAAGAGTCATTGGTACACGGCGGCACTGGGATGAACCCGGGACCTCAGGGTAGGAGTCAGATCCCGTAACTTAGAGTAGGCAACCGATGCTCCTATTCCAGTCGATTTATCTACTAAGCACATAAAATGCTTCTCCATTTAGTTCTAACCAGACACGTGTATCGATCGCGTAGCCGTGGACTGCTACGTTTTTTATAAGAACTAGCCAGGCAATTGACCGCCATCTCACCTGGTAGTAAGACACAGTGCGGCCGAAGATAGGGCATGCCTGGCTAGGAAAAATTACTATTAAAAAAGGAGTTATAGTGCAATAATTATTAATACGAAGGCATTACAACCATTCATATCGCCCACAGGATTGCAAAAAGAAAAAGTCAGATAAACCCCGACCAATTTTACATTTATTGGAATATTTTCTAAAACACTAAACCGATTTTGATGAAATAAAGCTAAGAACCATCTCGGTTAAACTGGCTTTCAAATATGGAAAACTACATCTAAATTAAATAATTCGTTCGGGAGCTACGATGACACAGACAGACACACACGTCATCACCAACCTTATAAATACCCTCTTTTTTCGTCGGGGATTTAAAAGAAGATCTTTCCTCTCTGCAAGTACGAGGTAGCAAGGTGCGATTGATAGCGGCCATTTACGGCGCCCTGGCGGTCCGTCTTGCGCCTTAATTAGTCCGGTGCCAAGACGACGTTCAATGTACGACGTTCTATGTAAATTTTCATTAAGGCTATTACTTGGAGAGGAGGCCGATAATGAATTCGCCGCGGCAATGATAACGGACACGTGCGGTCTTGGCGCCAATCAAAGTTGAATTGAAGACAAATAGATGGGAGGGGGAGGGGTGGGGGGTTATTGGAATGGTGTAGGGTGGGAAGGCCTACCTAGAGGTGTGGTTATGGCGAGGGTAGATGGACTCATCTTTTAACGCCTTACCAATTATAACCATACCTAATTAAAAGCTTGATGTGCAACTTTTTAAAATTCATTTTAGAAAGTTCCACAATTCATCTTCAGTTGATTCCTCATGTCAGTAATTTTTGATAATTTATTGATTTAGTTGTGTAATTTAGGTATTGTAACGTAGTGATATTGTCAATACAGAGTTTCAAAAGACTTCACAAAATATCTGTTGAATTATGTAGAACACAAATGGTTCGATTCGAGAGAAGTACTTCCTATAATATCCCCATCTACCAAATAATAAGAGAAATAATCCAAATCTCGCCAGCCACTCCGCGCTAAAATTATCCAAACTGACAACATCGATTATCCTTACTTTTCTCATTATCTACGAAAAGGAGAGGAAATTAAGATTGGCTTTTGACACGACCTACTAAAAATAGAAATTAGTTTTATTCGGCGACGGAGCGAGGCTTGAGACTCAAGGTTCTCAGTGGCGAAAGCGATTAAGACTCAATTTAAATTCAAATAATGTTTCAGTTCCTTCCACAAACATTTGAAGTAAGTACCTATAGATATCAGCTACGAAGACACCCGACCAGACCACGAATCGGTTGACACAAGACTTCAAAGCTGAGCTTCAAGGGAACGACTGAATTATTCATTGGGGAGACCAACTATAATACAACATGCTTTTTCAATTACATACCAATATTCGGAGCTTAGAAAGGCTTTAGAAAGAGTGGGTGCTTGTAATAATATTGTACATAGATATATAGATAAATTTAATATATTTTACTACCAAGGAAGGTTTATGTTTTTTTAATAGACTAGCTAGGCATTTGACCGCCATCTCACATGGTGGTAAGTGACAACTGTCTAGGAACAGCCTATTCACTCTAGCCTTGAAGGCGTCCAGATTATAATGATCAGGGAACACACTTGTAGGCAACGTGTTCGATTCCTTAGCCGTGCGCATTATAAAGGTTAAACCAAAGCGGCTCGTGCGGACAGCTGGAAGATCGCATTTCGGACGACGATACGGATAAGTCGTTCTATCCTGTAACTGTTTTGCCATGACTGTTTATCTACCGTAAAAATTGTCTTATCTCATCTCTATACCTATCTAGTAAGGGTTTTGAGTTCCTATATACCTAATGTATAATTATACCTGTATTTCTTAAATATATTGTTTATGTAAATAAATACTTCTTATTCTTATTCAACATTGCAGTGCTACAAGCGATCTCGTCCTGGAATCCTTGATCTACTATCATCAAGTCTTGAAGTAGTTTTTATATGTTTTTGTACCTATACATCTGATAAATAGACAGGTAAACACAGACAAATCCACTCGGATATTCTGCCAATTCGTATTAAGAAATAAAATGTACTAAAATGTATTAAAATATATTCAAAATACATCACAAATAGAAGACAGGCTTACTATAATTACCAATATTGTAATGTAAAACATAAAATTACCCGAACGTTGATTTAATACATCGATGGCAATTTAATGCATGACTTTCATTACTAATTCAGCCATAGATACCTGTCGAAAAGGTAATATCTCCACTAAACAATTGTCATTTTAACTGAGTATCATATCAAATGATCAAATATTAGCAAATGACTCTCCATTGTCCGGGTATAACATTTATTGGCAGCGATAATTACCCGGGCAGCGAATATCGCCCATTTATGGATATTTTGTTGCCCGCGGACCGCAGAGGCCGTCCGATGATTAATATTCACACAAATACTGATTAATCCATTCCAAATGACAATTACGTGATTGCTTTGTTCCCTGTCTGAGCCGGGTGTTGTAATACTGTCGGATTTGTAAATGCTTTTGATCGCGACCTTGCCTACTTTGCGCCCCGGGGACCTTTCTGGGCTAAATGTGTATAGATACGTGGATATATAACAATTATATATATAAAACAAAGTCCCTTCTCAATGTATCTATGTACGCTTTGATATTTAAACTACGCAACGGATTTTAATGCGGATTTCAACAATCGATAGAGTGATTAAAGAGAAAGGTTTAGAAGCAAAAAAAGGGTAGGTTATACCCCATGTATGGTTGTATGGTACGTGTAGGGTAGGATAGGTGTAGGGATAGGACGCCACGCGAACGAAGTCGCACAGTCTCAACTAGTATTATAATAATCTGATTTTTATTTAATTTGACTCTAATCATTAGAGCCCATACAGACGTTCTCGACTTTTCTATACAACAGGGGCCAGAAGGAAAATCTAACAACCCAAACGCAATAAATTCACCAGAGCAGACCCTAACTAAATGGCTGTTCATTTAATAAAATATTTAATAAATTAATGTAATCTTGTTTGCATCAAAATGTCGCTTAACTTCTATTTTCGCTAACAAAATAAAACGTAGCCGTCCCCTAAAAGTAAAATATTCATAAACACGTTACCTACCTTGATGAAAATAAACAAATTCTTCAAAAGTTTCCTTCTTTCATATTCTTTTTCGTGCTTATTTTTTGCGTTTTCGGGTGCCCGGGGCTGCTTAATTATCATATTTAACGTCCACTCCGTCCTATTACCCTGTTAGGACACCTAATTACGACACTGGAATTAACTCAGGAGCAGGCGGGAAATTATACCAGATATTCTCGTCATAATTCCCTATTATCCCGGCAAGCTTCAGTCTTCCCTCCTTGAGACCCATAGCTGGGCTATTGACTCAATCTGAATAGTCAAAAATTAGGCCCAAAGCTTTTTAATTTAAATGCTTGAGATTAGGTAAATACATTCATCGTTAGTTATATGAGACTTGCTTTTGCCGGCTATTTTATCTATGTAAAATTGGGTTATGCCCGGTTCCCGCGGGAATCACATTGAATTTCAAGATAAATTGTTCCTTAAGCGTGTCCTTTAAGGTTTGTAACTCACTATACTAAAAAGTAACAAACATATTTTTTCATATTTCATATTTCTTTATTAGTATTGTTTATACATTGTCCAAAATTCAGTATCTAGGTATACATTATGTCCTAACTAACAATGCATATATATTGAGTTTTTCCATCAATAATTATATGGTATCACAGTCAATAGAATTAATAACAGAATTGAAATTGTCACCTTTAGATATTAATTGAGTATCAATAGTTATATTCGTTCAATCAAATATATCAATGGTTATAGGTATATTCGTTTTTCTTTTTGTTATGTATTTATGTATTTGTTTTTTTCTTTTTAATTCTGTTACATTTATTTTATATACATATTTATTTTATGTAAGATGGTAAATAAACGATTATTTATTTATTTATTTATTTAACATGTCAAATTAAAAATTATATTATTATTAAAATTAGAATAAATCTATACATTTTAGTTCATTCGTCAAGGACTTATAGGACTAACAGGACTCAAGGACTAACAGAATAGTATGCTTTTTGGATAAGCATAGCTTTTAATTGTTTTATAACACAGTACTCCGTCTTCGCTAGGTGTATATCTTATGCATATGTCCCATGCAAAAGTCTGTCGCATCGCATCGCTATACAAACTTAAAAAAAGCCGTGTTCTGGATATATTTCAATATAAAGTGCTGGGAAACCACTTACAATAGCCATTGCCGTTTTCAATTTCAACGTCACATGCACTACCCTACCCACTATCCGTTTGTTTACTAATCAAATACGTATCTACATCAAGCATTTGTGGTAAGGTATACAAGTGGTATTCAAACATCGACCTGTAAGAGCTGCGCCGTGCGATATGCGGTGCAGTGCAACAGAACCAACCACCGGCACCTTCTACAAGGGTCTCTTACAAGGAGACTATCCACTTTCGGAAGGAGACAATCCACTTTCGGGTCTCATACAAGGAGGCTATCCACTTACGGGTGTAATAAATAATAGTAAAAATAAAGGTAAATGATTGACATGGCTTTCTAGAAATTGTCTGTAGATTTTTTTTAATGTGGACGATTTCTAAAATAGTGATATAATAGTATTCGTGTTTATATTAGCAGGCGGCGTTGGATTCAATGATGAGGAGGATCTCGACAGGAGGATGAGAGATCGAACCTAAGCTGTTCATGCGGATAGCGGATGCGCATAGTGACATATGACTTACCTGAGGCTGACTGAATCAGGTCGTGTAAAAACCCTTTCGCACAATCTAACCGAAATGCAATCAACAGACGTGTAACCCCAAACCGATGGCAATATCGTGTAATACTTTCGCACTAACATCGGTGGCCTAATGGCAAGCAGGTTGACTTGTAAGCGAGAGGTACCGAGCTCGAACCCCATTGCCGCCATGTACCTTTTTCTGAGTTATGTACATTAGTTGAACAACCGCTGCTACAGCGAGAGATAACATCGTGAATCGAAACCTGCACATACAGATTACAATATCAGTAATTATGCTCCAATCTGGTCAGGTTAGTAGTTAGCTGTTACCAGGGCCACAGAGGTTAGATAGCAGTCGATCTACAAATTACTACACGTAATTACCTGAACCAGCATTTGGCATGCTGGATCATGGTCAAGGCGGGCTCTAGGTCCTCGCGCGCGATTGCACAACCAAGCTACATTGACGCCAAGATGACCGCCCACCGGAATTCAACCAGAAACCCGACAGACACGTAACCCTACACGCGAATGCTACACCGGATGGCTTCAGATATTGTACCGTGTAGCCCCTAGCGGTCGCTAGTTAAGGCATCACGGCCGATTGATACTTGTCCCGATTGCCGAGGGCCGAGGGGTTCGCGCCGAGACCGCTTTAATTGCGTCGAGACTGGGGTGGGGCCAGGAGGTGAGCAAACGCGGTAGCGGAGACTCGTCAAACAACTCGCGCGCTGAACAAAAGACGGAGCAAGTCACAGAGGTAAAAATCCACAGAAAATCGATGCGGGCGACATGGTCGTGATAATTGACAGACACAACTTCGACCGACATGTTCAACAACAGAGGCAACATCCGACAGACCACGATATAATGGAACAACGCAACAACTCACAGACGATCGACAGACGCAAAAAGCCGCAGAAGATCGATAGGCGCAACATGGTCGTGATATTAGACAGACACAACTTCGACTGACAGGTTCAACGACAAAGATATCAATCGACAGACGACGATGCATTGGATAAATATTATTCCGCGCCAGAGAGGAAGTTACGAGAGTGTAACGGTCAATCGGTTTATGTAGGTAACGTTTTTAAGAAACAACATCAGTTTTTTATTTATTTATTTAACAGTTTATTGCACACAGTAAAATACATAGAGAAACATCATACATATAGACGACACAACAGGCACTACTTATTTCTAAAACAAATTTCTTCCAGCAGGCCTTTTAAAGTTTCCATCGAACTATATTACAATACGATAAAAGGTACAATACTGAACAACTGGCTGTTCACAGTTAAATTATCACAGCTGTGAGATTCCAGCTAACCCCCGAGTTGTAATATGCATTCAGAAATGGGAAGAAGATGCGATACATTATTATTTACAGCAGCAAAACCTAAGTATCTAGCATTGGTCATTCACTCATCACAACACAACAACTACCTTCACGAAAAGGTACCTCGAAAAGGTAGGCCCAAGTGTCTTGAAAAGATGCCTTGCGGCTGCTTCAATGGGGGTCCACCAATGCTTTAGCACCACGTTGCTACTAAAAACGCTATATATATGGCACGCATCCCATCCATTACATTTAGAAACGCCCCGCCTGTTCTATGGCCCGAGGCTGGCTGGCCGTCACTTGACCCAGCCCCGGAGCCAGCGGAAGCCTCTCGCAAACAAAAATAAACACGAATATCGCTTCATAACCGGCCCTGGCGGCTTCGCAACCGGACAAAACACCCCACTATCCCATACTGCGGTCGTTGTGAAGATTAGGCAACGTAGAACAAAGGGATGAGAGGCATGTAGAACCTTTGTGTGGAGCCCGGTGTAGGACTTCAACCTTTCGACGAATGACTGGGTATTATCAGGTTGAATTCTTTTAAGGGTAAAGTTACAGCTCTTACGTGTTCAACGATTTGGCTTTATTATTTCTGAATTGCACCCGTGCGAAGCAGGGACGGCTAAGGTACTTTGGGCGAAAAATATGATATTAATTTTACTGATAGTGACAAACGAGCAGACAGCCCACCTGATGGTAAATGGTAACTGTCGTCTATAACATCTACAATTCATACATTTAAGTTGCAGGAAACAAATATGCAGAAAATGTTGTCACTGTGAGGACTAAGATGAAATGCCTCATGCCTGTAATTTAGCCTGCTTCCTTATCCTTGAAACCGGAATATAACAATTTAAGCATTGTTATTATTTGCGAAAAATTGACAATGAAATGAATTACGAGAAAAAGGTTCAACAAACAGCTACCAAAATGCGAGAATTACAATTTGATAACATCCAAAAATGGCGTTTTAAAGTCTTTGCTTGTTGTTCCTTGCGATCGCGTTCTTTCTTAGCTTCTTATTCCTTACGTTCACGTTCTTTCTTAGCTTCTTGTTCCTTACGTTCACGTTCTTTCTTAGCTTCTTGTTCCTTTCGGTCACGTTCCCGCTTGTCTTCTAGTGCCATGGCGATTGACTTGAACATATTGAAAGGTATTTGCTTCTTTATTGGTCACTGATGAATTAGCACCGCGGGGCTGGTCGAACCGGAGTGAATCTAGGAGTTTGTTTAGATTCGGGCACAACGTGTGTTGCCTGGAAGAGCTGAAGCAAAACTGGTACCGCTCGTCAGTGATTATCCTGTTTTATAGCAAACCGCGAATATGTCACGCGTTGTACGGGACAAAGATTAACTGTATAGCATAAATAAATGCCCATTAGTTCATTACGATAAACAATCGGGTAATGAAAGCGGGGGAGGGAAGTGGGTGGAGTCCGCGCCCAGTGGGAATATTGCCCGATAGCGTAAAGCCAAAAGAGTGGAATTTCAATAGTCTTGATTTTAAATAAAAGGCTAAGGCTAAGTGTACGGTTGCTAGGGGGAAAATGTTTAATTATTAGATCGAACACACTAACTACCTAAAATGTATAGTATTGCGGTTAATGTTATTTTTGTATATACTTGTTGACGCATGGTTTTTGCACCCACAATGAGATCATACCTACGTACGTACATAACAATGCTTATTATCCCCATAATTATAAATAGATGATAGGTATGGGTTTCAGCGAACAAAGGAAATAACAATCATACTCCTAACCCGGCCTTTCCGGTAGAGACCGATAAGAGAAGTGATTGGCTTCGTGGTTCATACGTGGCTTGTCCCTAAGGCATATTGCAGGAGTTACAGACTGTTGCACATACTTCGTAACGTAGATCTTGACAACTTCTGCTTTTGTTTAGGCAGTGACCACACCACATGAACCCTAGAAAGCTGTGAATGTTTCCATGGGCTTTTGAGAGCTCAGTGTCCGTCACTACCATTGTAAGCTGACACCGGGCGTGCAGAATGATACAACTGGTTGCGAAGTCTTCGATCTTGCAGTGCAGCGTCCCTAAGCTTCCAGGTAGCTGTGTCGTGAACACCCCAACCTTAAATACAAGAGTATACTAGAGTTATAGATCGTACGCTGTTGGGGCACTGACTGTGACTTGGGTAAATCCCTCGTCCAAGGGAGATAACCATGCAAGTAACTGAGGTTTACCATCTTTTTTGTTGACGTTGGGCTCGTCCGAATGAATAGTATTGTTTGAGACATTTGTTTACTCGAGGCGTTTTAAAAGACAGAAAAATTATATCCGCCCAAGGGCGAACATCGCTATTAATATTCGGTGAATAAATTAACAGTGTTTTTGTGCGCGGACAAAAACAACAAAGGACAATTTGCGATGTGTCCTCGGCGGTAAGGCCGCCCTCGACACAGGCCCAGGACCTCCTCGCGAGAGGAATCTGTTGGCTCAATTAATATTTACAAACTCCGAATAACTTCCCAAAGTTTAAGGGAAATGTAAAAGGCTAATACGGGTCGGAACCGGAAATATTAATGAGAACATTTTAGGAGGCGAACGTCTGAATAAACCTCTTGCGACTCCGAACATGTAAGAGCCATTTTCGCGTCCCAATACCCAAAGCCGAAAAAGAAGTAATTTAGAGGAATCGCGATTCACGACCAACAATAGACAAAGGAAATACATTATCTCGGGCCGGGGGAGGGGCGGGGGCGCGGGGTTATCTGCAAACTCCATTGAAAATAAAAATGAAACGCTCCACGCTGGAGGTGCCTAAAACATAAACAATGGGATTCAGCTCACAAAAGGAAGTCATGAAAGGTACGGGCTTTTATTGGATATAACTTGGCAGACTGCGCCCATATACAAATTGACGATTTGCGAAGTTGGTACAAGGCAATCCTTGGTTTTTTATTTCCTCTCGCATTAGTAACATCATATTTCAATGTCGAAGTTATGTCGGATTCGGTGATCGGTCTGCATGCGTCGCCCCTTACCTGGATGAGCTCGCTTAAGTTTCTCTTTGCTTTCCATTAGATTTTTTCGTTTGAAAAGAGATGAATTTACATAATCCTTCAATAAATACTTTTATCATTTTTATTTTCCACGGTTTTTTAATTTTAACTGACAAGGCATTTGACCGTATCTCAGTGGTAAGTGACGATACGGCCGGCTAAGGAGCATGCCTGTCCAGGAACAGCCTATATATACACTCTAGCCTTTAAGGCGCCCAGATTACAATAATCAGGGAACGCACTCTCAGGCAACGCGTTGTCTTATTTATTACCAAGCGAACAAAGTGTCTCGGTATTTTCAAACACGCGGGCAAGATTTTGGCGAAAATTGAAATTGTTCTTGTTCATAATCTGTTACATAATGGTATGGTAATGCGCTGGGCGGACGGGAGGGGTGAGGGGGCGGTCTGGATTGATTTATATACCCGCGTATGAGTCGCGCGTTAATATGCGCTAATACACCCTTCGGAGCGTAGCTTCTCCGAGAATTTTCCTCTTTAATCCGAGACTAGGAGTACGCTTCGAATTTTTCCGGAAAAAGGAGAATAAACGAGCACAACACGCGATAGGGATTGCGAACGGCGATCCGCAAGTGGAATGTTTACGCGCCACATATCGGTCCGTGTTACCCGTTCGGTATCGGTCCTGAAAGCCTGAAAGCGCCCGCAAACGGTGTCCAATTAAAAAGGGCCCGGCCGCGTGACGGACGGCGATAGGCGGAACCAGCATCCGCGATTCCGCGCACATCCGCCGGCGTGGACGTGGCGGCCTTATCGTGCCTTTGTTTCGGCAGCCCTCATTGCTAGTTCGGCTGTAAACCGGACCCGGATAAAAGCATTCCCTTGCCAGAACGCGTTCGCAACGAATTCGCGGCGACACGCGTGCGGTCCGTATTTGCTGAATGTCCAGTGACACGTTTTTTGCGGGGGCAGTACTCTCATTGGCGATTGTTTAGGGATTTGAAGCTCGAAGAGTCGTCATAAGCGATAGCCACTAAATTTCTATAATTACCCGGGGTTTTTCGTTTTCACCGGACTGCGCGAGGCAAATGTAACATACGAATCAACGCGTGGGCCGATTTTGATGATTCTTACGTCTATTGCGTCTATCTTACGTTATTGTGTATAAAAGGCGGTCAAATGCCTGTATAGTCTAAAATAAATGTATTGTATTGTATTCTATTCTATCGATTTGTCTTCTTGTGAGTGTCACTGAAGACATGACATTAATAAAAATTTGATATGACGACTACCAGACTACCCTTTTCTTACAAATAAAAAATGAAAGTCGACAAACTATAT
This sequence comes from Blastobasis adustella, assembly GCA_907269095.1. Classification (NCBI taxonomy): domain Eukaryota; kingdom Metazoa; phylum Arthropoda; class Insecta; order Lepidoptera; family Blastobasidae; genus Blastobasis; species Blastobasis adustella. The sequence goes on from OU026123.1 coordinate 19,135,012, forward strand.
CAAGTGGGCTATCGTTGAATAGGTATTGAAAAATCATGTTAAGGTTTCTATTGAAAGTAGTATATTAAACTGAAATATGACTCCTAAATGTTTCGTGCGACTGCACCGCTTCCTTTTCCGGCTCTTTGCTGTGCTGTATAGGTACTAGGACTACATAAAAAGAAAGACACGCGTGCAAGTGGAAGTTTAATCTGTTAAGGTGCAGCTGTGAGAAGCACGGCTGGTACCGACGGCGCAATTTCCCGCGCGCACTGAAGATTGAAAATGTGCTCTCCAGGCCCTCCAGTGAGGAGCGACGGGATAATCAAGCTTTATAAGGGATCATTATTAACAGTCTTTTAGCTTACAGATTGGAAGATGACATCAAAGGAGAATGATGGCACTAGTGAGGTAAGATTTTAGATCAGGAGCAATATCCTGGTATTTAACTCAGCGCCCGAAGTAAGATTATTCGCAATGTCCATCATATCAATATTGGTATACAGTAGGCACCTTTTTTTGTAGAAAATAGTCAGGTATTTGACTACTATCTCACCTTATGTTAAGTGCAGATAAAGTCTACAGTGGAGCATACCTGTCTAGTAAATACCTATTCACTCTTGTCTTAAAGAGACCCAAGTTGTAGTGCTCAGGGAAAACATGTGAAGGCAGCGAGAACCTATGATCTAGGTTGACAGGTACACGCGGCTAGCTAACACTAAAAAAACTTTGTAGGTTCTCTGTAGGGAAAGTAATTCGAACCTAAGTAGCAGTAGGAAAATATGCCATAGGGTAAATTTCCTCTTTAAGAAAAGCGGTGCGACCATGGAACATGGCCATGGACTTGACATATTTTTCCGTAGGTAGGCAGAGACCCTATTGCTCCAATTGCTACTTGCTATGTCAAAGAAAAGTCAGCTCAAGAGTGCCCTAAGGGTTTCCTATTGAAATGTACTATGTTGTTGCAATAAAGAGTTTACATACATACATACATACATACCGACTTTCGTGTATGAAAAAGTTGATTTTTATTTTTATTTCTTTTTTAAATGGAAGAAGCGACAGAGGTTTTTGAGGAGCGTAACAAGTGGAATCGAACGATCCTCGGAATAACCTAAACGACATAAAACGACGGATAATCCCCGACGAAGTTTAATTGGTTTTGGTTTTATTATTTCTTAAACTACTAAACCGGTTTTAATGAAACAAAGCTAAGAAACTGACTTTCAAATAGAGAAAACCGCATCCAAATCGGCCCATCCGTTCGGGAGCTACGATGCCAGAGACAAAACACACAGATGCACGAAGCTACATACATACATCAAACTTAAAACACCCCTCTTTTACGCTCGGGGCTAAGAAACACAGACTGAAAGTTCAAATAAGTGCGACGCCATTTTTTTGTGAGTAATCGCGGTGGATACCCGGAGGGGTGGCACGAACGGCACGGACGGCACGGACGCCATGGAACACGGACCGTGGATAGCACGGACGAAGGTTGCCATGCCGCGCACGTCCGCACCGATAATGAGGGCCCCCGCCACACTATTGTGCATTCAATCTCCCCCAATTTACCGAAGTCGCTCCTTCGGCCCATTTACAAGCCGCTGCTCATTCTGACATGTAAGGGTATTTCGCCCGTTCCAGAAGGTTCCCCTTAAGGATTACGCTGTAATAAATAAGCCTATTTTGTAAATATTCGCCATCATTCTTGTGTTGGGAGCTCGAAGTCTACTAATAGAGATGTGGGGGGTAAATAATGCACATCGGAAATTTTTGGCATCGTATTCACTCACACGCTTGCGACAAAGACGAGGTGGTTCGTCACTAATACTAAATTTATTTTTCTTTTATTTGCTTGAGTGTTTAACAATTTTATTATGGTTTATATACTCTTAGGAAATTGTAGTCAATGGTGCGCGAAATGGCTTTTTATAGTGATATGTAATAAAGCAGTTAAACCGAAAAAACCACAATTCGCCGCTTGATTTTTCATTGCTTTGTTTTATATTATTAACATGTGGAATCCATTTCACGCTCAATTGTATCCATTTGCTAACGGCCAAATGCACAAGCATACTCTTTAACGATTGAAAGAGATATTTAATGTCCTTCTTAATAAATTAATTTTGATTTGATTTGAGTTGACATACATTAAAAACGTCAAATGGAAAACTAAGATTACATAAAATTCGTATAAAAAACGTACCACCTAGATGCAATTTTGCCTGTCAAAAGAGAAGTAGTATGAATAAAATAGTTGATAGAAATTGCTGCCACAGAAAGTGAGCAGAGAGAGCAATAATTCACGAAGCGAAATTACATGGCGAATAATCTGCAGGGGAGAAGTTGAGAGTCACTTCCCGTTTCCTGAGGCGCGGTGGGCCCGGCGACGGTGCCTCGGAACTTATAGGTACTATACTCGTACTTATAGGAGTGAGCCAAGTACCCACCAACATTTTCCGAGTATTTTATACAAAATAAACAGCCACCGGAAAGCGATTATTGTCCATAACATCTACGATTCGTGCATTTAGGTTGCTACTAAATTCTGCAATGTGATTGCCAAGTGCGTTGTCACTGTGAGTTTCTGGATGGAAAGAGGTAATCGGGGCTATAGGTTATCTTAGAGAATAACTGAATTTGACATAACAAAATCTTACACTACTCTGATTTGGTAGACATTATTGCCAGTGGCCAACGTAGTGACGTAGTGTAGAATTATCTAAGGTCAAATTCAGTTGCCAACTGAGTTAGCCAATAGCCCGAAGGTTCGTAAACTTAATTGTCAAGTAAAACGAAAGTAAATCGCTAAATAAACGTTAAAGCCACGCACTATCATGCGTCTTGATCTAGTGGCAAAGATGCTTTATCAAGCCAAATTTACCCACACGGGCAGAATTTTGTGTCAAGTGGGACCAGTTTTGCTTGATCAAGCCTTATTTTATCATGCCACTGGATAAAGCATGAAATTCACCAAATGCAAACCATTGTATCCTTCAAACCGGAATAAATCAATACAAGCATTGTTTTTTGGCGAAGCAATAGATAATGGTAGTCCTTTGCACGAGTTTTTCTTGCCCGAAAACATTGCAAGCCCCCGGTCGCCACCCTCGCGCCCGCCTTTAGCTAAAACATGAGACTTTCCAGCGATTAGTCCACGAAAAGGATTTAAGTGAAAGTTTGGCGGACAACAGTGACTTGGGTGTTTTGCGAGGGAGGGCGCGTCATCAATCAACCGCCTTCATCTGCCGCCTAATGATAGCCATCTGAATACAGCGGGAAGGTGCCGGGAGCTGCTTTCAGCGGTGACGACGCTGGATACAGCGGCTGGTATGCGAAACTACAGCAAACTATAGTAACCATACAAACTACGTCGATAACATCATCGCCAAACGATATGCGATTATCGTTCCGGAAGTCACCTTGAACGCAACCCCTATCTACATAACGGCCCAAGATCGATTCAAGACAGGTCATTGATCTCGGCAAAATATCTTATTGTTCGCCTCATTCTCTTCGCGATTTGCCATCAATTTTCTTCGCAACGCCATAGTTCCTTTGTAAGGGCGATGAACCTAGAAATTAATCACTTTAAATCTCTCGCAACAACAATCCATAAGACGTCCGACGTCGTGGGCATACCGAACTAAGGTTTCCAGGCCAATGAAAGCGAACTAAGTTTTCGACGAATTACGCAGAACTACGCTTCGGTCCAACTCTATTACAACATGTATGAATCACAGTTCTTACTCAGTCTCAACACCTCCGCATAGTGAGGACAAGAACTTTTCCCCGATAAACCGACGTCGATTGTTGGTGTCCGCTCGTGTTGTGTACGAGTATTTATGGGGGGAGCGGGCGGGTGAAGGGTGCGGGGGCGTCACGCCTGCCACCGATAAACTGGCAGATTTATGGGCACTCGGCCGACACTGGACACGGCCATCGATAGCCTCTCCACGGTGGGATAAGACGCGAGCCGAAGCCGTAGAAGCCATTTCTAGGCTTACAGTTCTGGCGGCTTATTTTGCTGGATTCAGAGACTTTCTTAGAGATGGAGAGGGTTGGTCGTATTCTGACTGTGCTGTAGTTGGAGGTCTTTGCTTAGTGCCCCGATGCGATGGAGTGAATGTTACAATAACCTACACCTACATTTGCCAATTTGATGTGAAAATGTAACTGTCTTATGTAGAACAGTTACTATTCTCTTATATTGTACAGGCAAGCATTTGTTTACCCTCACATCTGATGGAAATTGGAAGCAGAGATCGATACAGACGAACTCAATTGCAGATAACTCAATACAGATTGAATAACGCAGCAAATTGGTTCACAACTCAGAAACAAAACAACGCAGGTAAGTACATATATATTAGGATGTAGAAAGACAGGCAGAGTCAGCAAAATCAATTCCCCTTACTAGGTAGGTAGGGAGCAAACCTGAGTTCTCTGGACTGAATTAGTGGGGGCACCAAATGCTCAATTGAATTACCGAAGTACAAAGTGATTCGATGATAAAATGCCGGCACTCGCCGGCAGCGGGGCGCGAATCATAACAACTCTGACCTGAAACGTGGCGTGATGGGTTGGGAAATAGTGGCACAGTGCAGAAATTAGCAGTTGAATGGCGCTTTTTACCACTAAGGGGCCAATCAAGCTTACGGCTTGCATTATGGTAAGCAGTTATCACAGAGTATGGAAGTTTGCAATGCCAGAGGTATCACTCCCATGTTACGGATCATGTAAAAGCCTTGAAAATTGCTCGGCTTCGGAAGGGCGTCTTTAAAATTGCTCCCATTTTTCAGATAAAGACAATTCTTTATGAATTAATAATTTAGGCCCAAAGATATGTCCAATATTTTAAAAATAAAGTAAATACTGAGGTATCAGCCAGTCACAGCGCTGATTTACGGAATAACCCAGAGTTCGAGTCACGCAATATACACAGAATAAAAATAAATAGAAAAATAGTGATGAGTATTTCTCGTTCCATAATAATTATAAATCAACAATTAAAGGTACTCATAAGAGCCACATTCGAATGAACCTAAAAATAATCGGATGTGACTGTGTCGGAACACAAGGCTGTTAGTTATTACGTGAAACATCTACCTTGGCAGCTTTAAGACGCTCTCGAAATCGCTTCGCTGGCTTAGCGCCGGACATTGGGTCCCACGTCCACACGTGTGTGGCCCACTCATTTCGACGATAGCTGTGATTTGTATTTCTTGCTGGATATTGCACGAGCTGTGGCCGACATATTTAATTTTTAAATATATTTTTACACTTTTTGCTAATTTTTACTATAAATACTGTCCAAATTACACATATTTTATGGTCCAGTTTTCTGACTTGGTAGATACTCATGTTTCATACAAACGGCTCACGTCAAAAGTTACTTTGCGGCTGTTGCAGCAGGCCAAGGTATACCAGTAATTTGTGGCGCGCATAGAAAGCGCGTCTATATCGGTTGTATGAATCCGTTATACCGCCACGTCCCCGCCGCACTGTGGCCGAATACCGCAGGACGGGTTGTAACCAATAAGTGGCGGAGAGCTGCGCACAATGCAGCTTCCATTTAGCCGTTGTAAAGCGGCGGAATGTTTGTTTTCGCCGGAATTACAAGTTGCGAGGAAGTGCTCTGAGATTGCGGAACTAGAATTTGGATGGAGGCATCTCGCGAATATTTGGCATTGTTGTTGAAGGGTTAGATTTGGTTATGTTTGGTTCGGAGACGGAATAGAGCAGAATGTTTGCCACTGTATGGTACGGTGTCGGTACTGGTGCATGCCTGTTTGTCTGCCAGATAACATAAAAAATAAAAACTTGAGATTTCAGCGGATCTATTTCATAAATCTTAAACCTGTTTCTTGCAATGGTGAATAGGAACAGTCTAGGCATGCATTCGGTTCATCATATACGTGATGAGGATGGCGATTTGACGGTCCGACGCTCGCTTACAAAGTTTGATTAAAAAACTAAACAGCTACGTAATCAGTAAACATATTCGCAATCCGTATTCCGACCCGCACACATCCCGAATATGAAATAGGAGCGAATAATAACCTCGTGATCTACCGCTTCAATCTCGCGAAGTTTCATCGCCAGAGCACCAAGTCGGTATATCATAACTGGAGCAAAAACTGTGGGAAAACACGCTCCATTTCCCAGCACTCATTAACGGGTGCGGCGCCAAAAACAACGTCTTGGTGAAAGTCCCCATTACTTGGCGGACCGAGCCAGGGATGGATAACTCGGAGCACTTGGAACCTTGGCACACTTGGAACAAAGTAGTGTAGTTTTCACTTTAGCGGCCCATAAAGTGCGGGGAAGCTATCCGGGGGCGTGCGAACGAAGCCGAGTGGCGATAACTCAGCCGCAGGCGCCGATGGGGCGCAAGCGCATGCAATTTTACGTGGATCATCGGACAGGTAGGTGAGAAAAATTGGAAGGATTATACGGCATTGAATTTGAGCACACAAGACAGTATACGCAGTTACACGTTCTTTCTTTGGTCCCGGGATTCTTAAGTCCATTCGGTACTGTTAACTATCGAAATCACCCGTTTCCAGAAACATATGAGGTCTCAGAATACTTGAGTGGCGATCGGCCATGTGTCCGTCAAAATGAATGAATAGATAGTGAACAAAATTGATCAAACGTAGAGTTGTATTGAACGCACTGCGTTCAGTTCGCAAAGGGCCGCTAACGAGCACTGTGAGAACGCATAGTAAAGCTACATTTCGACAAGTATGGTTTTTGAATACGGGTGTACCAATACGATATCCTTGCAGCTTTGGCATGTCCCGGCATGACAAGTTTTAAATCAGGTTTTCAGATTCGTTTTACCTTTGCGTTTAACTTCGAAATTGCATTTCCTGTCTCGATTCCCAACGGTTAAGTCTCGAATTGAGATCTATGTAGACTAGAGGATAGAAACGGGTGGTAACGATCTATTACGTGCACTCTACTGGACTTCAGTCTACTCTAAATTTATCAGTTTGCTATAATCTTCAGGGTTGGCCGGCGAATTGGAAATTGCAGTGTTGAAAACGCTGCTGCCCTTTTTCAGCTACGACTATAAGATATAGTAAGTTTGCACGATGACCAGCCTGGTTCCGTTCAACTCGAAGCGAGCGGTTTAAAAATAGGCGTATTTAGGTCTAATCCCGCTCTAAGTCATAAAGCCACTTTCTAAGGAATTTTCAGATCTGAAGGTGGGCCAAGAGGACTTTAGGGCGAGCGACCCGGAGCCGTCTCCTATAAATTGGGCGCCCTGGACCACGGCCCCTATTGCCCACACGGTACCTAAATATGCCACTGACGACGACAGCTATAACTTGAAGTGCTTGTACAACGATGCACTGTAGAGATCAAAATTGTAACTTAACTTTCGTAAATCTGATCATCAAGGGAGTATCGATTTCCATGGCGGGGCAGGCGGGGGGGCTGGCCGGGCTCCAAGCGGCGCTCCATTGACCGACGACGCTACTAGCCGTGTTCCTGAACCGCTGGCAATTGAAATATCGCAGCCAGATATGCGATCGACTATCGAATTATACGAATATTTATTCTCACACAATCGGCAGATGCTTTGCTGGCCTTATGAGTCTTATAGGGACGTTTATATGAGTATTGATACAGATCTTAGCGGTCTTATTGCGTGGTTTGTTTGTAATGTGTTCGTTGTTCTAGGTTTACGTTTAAAGGGTCGGCTGCCAAAATAGCTGGAAAACATTGTATTTGCCAAACATGTTGTCTACAGGCGTAGCACTGTTTGGCTGTAGTTGCTATAATATTATTTTGTACTCAGATATTACAATATACGTGCGTATACGCATAATTGGCAAAGCAGCGCGCCGTTTTACGCGCCGCCAATCTAAAGTTTCCCAAAGAATGCTTGCCCTAAATACGGCTTCAAAGAGCCACGAGCCGCACTCCGGCGGCCCCAAATTACCTCTTTACCCGAGTCCACACTCGGGAGATACTTGATACTTACAGAATAGCCCGGGGACTTCCCAAGTGAAATAGAGTTCATACATTATAGATGATGAAATGGCGTTTTCGCTTCAATAACATTGTTGTAAAACCGATTCCTGGAAAGGCAGATATGGGAGAAGACTAAACATTTTTAAATGAATTGTAGATTCGATGCATAATTAACGTTTAAGGCCGGAAAATATCCCCAATTAAAATTATCTCCCAAAATACGTTGGTGATTCCCAGGAAAATCTAAAAATAATCGCACTACATCATAATAGAAGATAATTTTAATGTTTTTATGTGTTTTAAAATTTATATTATCTGTATTTGTTAACTTGTATAATGGAGTAATATTGTCTTCGGACAAAGCTCCTTAAATAATGTAAAAAAAAATTAAAATATAATCTGTTTCACCATTTAGTACCCCTATGAAAGGTGGCGCTGTTGCCTCTAGCCTAGCTTTATGTTTTTAAAATCATTTGTAGTTCCGCTGATAACATCGGGACTTTTAAGATGAAACGCTGTCCAGCGCATATTTTAAGAAACTACAATGCCAGGCACAAACCCACTACGGCACCTGCCAATGCATGGGATTGCTGTTAAGCAAAACTGTATTACCAACTCAATAAATTCACATTTAATTCTGCAAAGGCTATATTTCACTCTGCCACCGCCGCCGCGCCCGCGCCGGTGACACGGCCGCCGTCGCAAATCCTTAGTTACTTATATCGTTGCGCAGATCACACAATTACTTAAAACCTTCAAACTTACAGTCACTCGTTGCGACACAAAACTCAACCGCTCCCTGTGCACGGAAAAGTTGTGAACCTGTGTCAACTTATGAATATTATGTTTCCACTCCCGCTGGGCATAAAGCTCGCGAGAGGAAGCTTTTAAAAAGTTCACTAAGTGGCTCGAGTAAGCGGCTTAGCCGGCCAGGGCAGCACATGTAGCAGGCCAACCCTGCACGTCTTATGATCATATACGGTTGTTATTTTGGGCAACCATTTACTGCATTACGTATTCTAGTTGCTAAGACGCGTGTATGGGATTACTACAGTTACTTACACGCGTTAGAGATTGTGAGCCTACCTATATTTGGACTATATTTAATCGGGATCTTGACTCTGTCAAGCCTGAGGCCTCCGCCTGGGTGAGTACCACTGTCTTATCTATTTCTGGCGCCTAGCAACAATGCTGGCATTGTTGTGTTCCGGTTTAAAGGAGGAGGTAGCCAGCGCTATTACAGGCATGAGACATTTCATCTTAGTCCTTACAGTAACAACGCACCTGCGTTTACACTTTTTGTTTGTTGCCTGCAAAATAAATGTATGAATCGTAGATGTTATGGGCGACAGTTGCCGCTTACCATCAGTTGGGCTGCCTGCTCGCTTGTTACTGCGTAGCATAAAATCTGGAAATTATTTTGGACTTACTTCGCAAGAAGTAAACAAGTTCTGTGTAGATAGACTGACTATCTAACAAAAAACATTTCTTGCAACTTCACAATGTTTTCACTTTTAAAGTCACCAGAGGTCATAAAGAGTCAAGTCCTAACTCTTCAAATACTACATCAAGATAACAGACAATAGACCACTGCTGGACTGGACCCTACTCCACATTGCTGGAGGAGTTTGCCATGATCTTTAAGCTTTGCAGGCGGTGTGGAGATCACAGTCTTGAAAATACTGTACAGAAAAAGCCGCTGCCCATTTTCGTCCTTCTACGGAGGTACTTAGCTGGCTAGCCTCTCAGATACTAGTCGCCTCGTATGACAACCGTAAGTTGAAGGGGGAGATGTTATTCTTCTCTACCGAATACCACACAGCAATCACAATGGGCGGTGGTAGCCGGGCGTTTGAGTATCTAACCCGTAAGCGAGAGGCACCGGGTTCGAATCCCGCTGCGGCCATGTACCAATTACTCTTTTCTGAGTTATGAACATTAGTTGAATGCTCTTACGGTGAGGCAAAACATCTTGATGAAACCTGCATACTCAGGCGGTTGAATTTGTAACCATGACCCAATCTGGTCAGGTTCCCCTGGTAGCAGGGTCATGGAGGTCAGATGGTAGTCGCTCCACTGTAATTACCTGATCGCTAAATCCTGGATCATGGTCAAGGCCAACGCCAAGATTATTATTTTTATTTTTAATCACAGTTGGCAAATACTACAACCAATCATGGAGCCGTGTTGAACGCAGTGCGGTCACTTCGCAGACAAGCATTGTGACAACGCCAAGAAGCTACTTACATCCTTATCATCATCACAGTCCATAACAGTCCACTGCAGGTTTAAGGGCCTCTCCCACGCAAGGGGAGGTTAGTGTCATAATCTCCACGCTTGGGAGGCGGGTTGGAGATCGCAGAGGTAAAAATATAACAATAGAAAACGCTGCTGCCCATTTTCTAGTCTACGGAGACTCTAGATCTTCTGCCTCGAAAACATTAGTCGCCTTTTACGACACCCACGAATGTAAGGGGTTGGTGCTATTCTACTCGGCTGGACACCACACGGCGACACTTGCGTCCAAAGGACTTAGACAAGTATCGTTTATGAATACAGATGTTCTTCTTCTTATCGAGTCGATGGACAAAACGCTGACTAACTCTTTATTCCAGCAAGTATTCGGAAACGCATACAGCGTTTAAACGGGCCTAGATCAAGTCCTACATTGTGCAACTTTTAGACACGCTGAGCATGAAATGAGGTCCATAGTTTGCTGCAATACGCCACAGCCGCTTGAGAACAGTAATTTTTTTTTAATACGGCAGACTACCGGGCAAGCGAGCCACCAGATGGAAAGTGGTCACCGCAGCCTATGTACCAGGGGAGCTACCAATGCGTTGTCCGCTTCTAAGGAAACCTCTAATATACCTGTTTAACGATCCCATGTCATAGTCCAAAAGAAACACTGTGGTGGAAGCTCGTTTCACATCCGAATTGTACGAGCGAGAAACGTTCTTTCGTATGTTACCAAAAGAGATTCTCTTTAATACGAATGTTAAAGTTCGGCCGTTTAATTTCAGCCACGAAAAACGTCACTCCAACCGGGGAACGATAAACGATTAATCCTTGCAAACGTATCGCATGTCATCACGCGTCGACAGCGCGTATCGCCGAGCCAGACCACCACAAATCCACATGGAGACCGACGCCATTGTGCTCGTATATCCCCAAATATCCCAATGAATAATTCACGCACGAGAATAAACAGCCTTTTTTTGAAACTATGCAAATTATCCGCCCAAAAGCGGGAGTGATATCAAATTAAATATGTCGAGAGCGAGTCTGGAGATACGAGGGGTCCCGTAGCGTCCCCTGTGAAATGTTAAAATAAAAAATGTTTAGGGTTTTTTTTTTATACCACTAATGGGGCAAACGGTTTGCCTGATGGTAAGCAGTCACCGCAGCCTATGGACGTGGTATAGGCTATATTGAAGAAGATGTGCGCGAGTTTGAATCATAGTTGGCCGGTTTTAACTTATTTGTTCTTATGAGTCATAATCATCTCATAATTCGATTGGTCACTCCCGGCTTCTGCAAGAATTACGCTTTAATGTTTTTTCTTCTCCCTTGCGTCAGGTCTCGGCATGTCAATCTACCGCTTCTTGGATACTCTGCAGGACCTAAAAAGCTTTATTTTTAACGCAAAGTCTGGTGCTGCTATATGGATTCTAGCAGGCAAAAAGCAGGCTTGTGGGGACTGTTTATACGCCTAACGAGTGGCAAGGTCTTTGCGGTGCTGAAGTTCGACCAGCTTCAAAATACGAAATAAACACCTATCCAGTTCCCGGACATTGCGAGGATTGCTTCACCATGGTTATCGCTCTCACAGGCACGCTGCCGCTAGACCATTGCTTCTTCATATAGTATTGCAGTACAGGCATATAATGGTTCTTTTTTGCGCTTCGGACTCAGAACACCAAAAAGCTTAACTCCATTCGGATACTCCTCCATAATAACAACGGTAGAAATTACGCGTGCAAATAAATCTGCCCTCAGTTTTTCGTGCAAGAATATTATTTTCAGCGGATGGAGGCTTATTTATCAGAGACAAAAGAAAACATAACCTATTTAGCCCATTCGCATCCATTCACAGAAGTCACATAACTTATTGCGAAATATATTGCGGCGTCTTTGTTAGAGTTATTACTGTTTCATTGCGTAAACCACTGCATTACAGATCTTTATTTTCATTGAGAATAAGATTAAATATATAAATGTGTATATCTACGTTTTTAACCAAGTTATTACTGAGGTAATTACTTACCGAAGACCAATTATTTATCTCCAAGTGCATGGAGCTGCGGAAGCTGGGAAGCTTTTTCTTGCTCAGTGTTTTATTCTCATAACTTTGATAATTCAATTATTTACCCTTACTTTAAAATCCATGGCTATGATGCTATTTGCTAATTTATTTTATTCTTATGTTGTAGATCTTCCAGTTATCCGCACGAGCCGCTTTAGTTCAACCTTTATAATGCGTACCAAGGAATGGAACGCATTATCGCGAGTGTGTTCCCTGATAATTATAATCCAGTCGCCTTCAAGACTAGAGTGAATAGGCTGTTCCTAGCCAGGAATGCTCCATAATCAGCCGCATCGTTTCTTACCACCAGGTGAGATGGCGGTCAAATGCCTGGCTAGCCTATTTATAAAAAAAAACTTTATTGTACACAGACTTGCCACTTTTCAAAATCTATATTTGTATTCCTTTATTCGATTACGTCAGGACCTAATACTGATATCAGACAAAAGGTCCCAAGGCGGCCGCTTTTCGTACTTTGTGGTCGGAGATTGTATCCCAGGTCGTAACTGAGTTAGGCTAGGTCAGGTTAGGAACAGGATTACGTTGACAATCAAATGAAACCCCTTTTCCGTTTCCCAATCGACCCTGTGGTTTTGTGACGACAGATATCTAAACTAATAGATAGATAAACTAAGAGAAAATATTTTATTATTTGTTTGTAGTGGATAAACCTACCATTCCCGTACGTTACGCCCGGAACGTTAGTAACCGAATTTTACGCGAAAAAAAAGCTATTATTCGTGTGTTATGCACTTAGTATTTGATTTTAGTTCAATACTATTGTATTTCATAAACGACCTGAGTGGTTCAGTTTTTTTTTTATTTCATAGAGTAGGCAAACAGGCAAGCGGGCCACCTGATGGAAAGTGGTCACCACTGCCTATAGACATTGGCAACACCAAGAGTATCGCCCACCTCTATAACACGTTGCTCTGGTAGCAAAAAGGCAAATGCCCCTCCACTGCCAAAGCCGCAGTTCCCCAAATCCGCACCCCATGGAGCACTGGAGACTTTATTCACCGGCAGAAACACAATACTATTTAAAAGAGTATTGTTTAATCTGTCTGGGTGTTCAATATCACTTATCTATCTATAAAACACTACAATCATCATCGTACAGCGGCGCCGAAGCGAAATATTAATATGATATTGTGGTGTTTTGGCTTTTAACGTGCGGTAACTACCATCTGACACGCACAATCCCATGGGGAACCTCACCTCAGCCTCGTCCGTCTGTCAGCAAGGAGACCACGAGAAGGTGAGCTTAAGCTCATGAGATTCACCTTAGGTTAACGATGTCATGTGGAACCGAATAAAGTGCTGTCTATGTCTATGTCTATGTCTAGATGGCTATAGACCACAACGCCCTCAAACATTATAGACTTTATCCATACCATACATGTCCCAACACTTTCATCGCACATGTTATCGGGTTCCTTACCACAGTTAGTATTGTTTTTACCTCGATATTTCAGTTACCTGCAACTTCGTCAAAATATTGAGCTAAAAACAATACTAACCGTGGTAACAAACGCGATACCATGTGCGATGAAAGTGTTGTTAACAATCACGAAAGTTTTAAAACACATTTTCTCACCTTCTTAAAAAATTCGAAATTCAAAATTACTTTATTGAGTAGGATATTATATATCTCTTTCAATCGTCAAAGAGGAGGGGGTAGGAAATTAGGAAGGAAACACACAGTGACATGTTGGCCGCCCCATGGCCGCAGCACACCCACCCCCCGCCGACAACGGCCAGACCATGTCCGACAATACCAGCGTTAGGTAGCTGCTCCCACCCTACCCTTACCCTGCCCGTAGCCTACCCCTATACTACCCTACCCACCCCTACCCCGGCCTACCCCTTAACCTAACCTAACCCTACCCCTACTTTTCCCCTATCTTATCCTACGCCATCTCAACGGCAGTCCGCGCAGAGTAGACGCCCCCCAGCCCCGCTACGACCAAAAGACACCGTGTGTGGGCAGGGAAGGAATGTTAACGCCGCTTCCTAGGTGGTCCTCCGTGGTAAAGAAATGGCAACAAACCCACAGAGCCTTAATTCATTTTTCTGTTTTTTTTTAAATGTCTTATATACTAATACATTATATTTACATACTAATTTTAACTAAATTAATACCTGTTTAAAACTGCAGTTCAGTTCATGGACTTTTGTCATTCACATATTCAGGTATACTATAATAACTTTTTAGAAAAAAATTATTTTTTATAGTGGCTTTAAATTTATTCAATGGTAAATTCTGTATATCTGTTGGGACTTTATTATAAAAGCGTATACATTGACCCATAAATGATTTGTGGACTTTGTGGACTTTGGCTAAAAATAAGCATATCGCAAAATTACACACGGCTGAACTCCAATTGACAAACAGAACACAAACCCCACATTTTTGTCCCAAACTCTGTGTAATCCAATTAAATTAGTTTAATATGCAAACTCATTTCAGCAATAAATCGTCATGCCCCTTCGCGGGTGACGGCATTCGGTCGGGGAGATTTAATTAGTTGTCTGTACTCTCTAGTATCCGGGAACGTAATCTGTTACGACTGTATACGCCCCCTTCACCTTATTGGATTATTCTGTGACGGTGCTTGGTTTTAGACTTGGGTACGCTGGCTGCGTTTATCGGCTTACCATGGCTTGCAGCTTGTTATGGCAGATTCAATGCAGTCTTAGCCAAATACTACACTACGCTGTGTAGCATTTGATAGTAACTGCATTAAATCCGTCTATTCCGCTTCAGAACAACTAGATCAAAGATCAATATCACAACTATTCTTTTAATTCAATTCTGCCGTCTCCAATTCGCTTTCAATAATGGTACTTATCAAGTGTGTCAAGCGAGTCAACTTGGCTTGCAAGCTGCCTTTCAAGTAAATCCAAATAGAATCCTACCTACCAATTTAATATTTGTATGCCCAAAATAGGGTTAGACATAGAGAGACATTCAACTTTATAACAACTAATAAGTTATGTATATGTATATGTATACACCTATGTTACAAATAAATGACTTTGAACTTTGAATCGCTTTCTATTTTTTATTGCAAGTGTACCCAAAGTCAAATGTTGCATAGTGTATAAAGGCGGCCGACCAACCGGTAGATTGAAGAGAATTTTGCCGAAAATGCCACGTATTTGTTGGCGTTGCTCGATCATATCGACGGAGATGTGGTACTGGGCTCGCTGTAGTAACAACGCTCGCCACTCGCCACTGTATTTGTACTTGCCACGCGCCACTGACCAATGCAAATCAGGCATAAAGAAAGGGCTACAGCGTGACAGCGGTGTTCAGTTCTTTAGGGAGGCAAACAAACAAGCGGACCAATAGATGGTAAAAATCACCGCGGAAAATGGACACCCGGGTAGTCGCGGATGTGATACCGGTTTTTGAGACAATTGTAAGCTCGTTTCGCAAAAGTTTCATTGTCGTAACTGTTCGAAAACACCGGAGTTCTGTTCGAAGGAAGCTCGTTTCATATCGTGGTCGTTCGAGGTACAGAATATTGATACTAGTCTCATCCGAGGTAGAAAGCTTTGTGAGAAGTCGTTGTAATTGAGGAGATCGCTGTGATTATAGTATGGAAAAGAAAACACTGAGCCTTAGCGGCCAAAACCCAAATTAATATTCCATTTGTTATTCTTAGTATGGATATTGCCTGCGAGTATCTGGGGCCTAATATTCTCGCTGTGTTATCTAGAATTCGACATGTTTTCTAGCTGCAAATCTTCATTAACAATGACATTGTAATGTCTATTGCAGGCAAAACATATTTTCTCAACTATCCTCGACAGCCGTATATTGTTGAAGATCAATTTCAGTGACTTTTTAATACAGTTTTTTTTAACTAGAGAAAATGTAGAGAGATGTCACAGCCCGAGAATCGCCCCCCTGGACGCTTTCATTGCTATTCCTAGACAGCCATGCTCCATCAACTGCCGCATCGTTACTTACCACACACTTAAAGCAGGTAGCAACCTACCTAAATACTCAGAAAGCGAGAAAGTATATTTTTGTAACCTCACGCTTTATAAGGTCACGTGAAAAGTTCAATCAACTTTATACACGCGCAATGGACAGTGATTCAGTCTCTTTCAGTCGCTACAAACACGTGTAAGCCTTTCACTGTAAATGAAATTTCAATTAATTACGTAAAATTAATTAACTTCCGCCCGTTTCACCTTGGAGAGAATAAACTTCCCCTATACTCTACCATGTCTCTCTTCTATAGGCCTGCTGGAAGAGTTTTCTTCTTAGAAATAAGTAGTGCCTGTTGTATCGTCTTTCATTTTTATAATTTCTGTTTACTATATATTGTGTGCAATTAATTGTTAAATAAATCAATAAATGACTTTCCGTCGGTATCGAGGTGCCGGCTCCCGAGACTGTTCAACCAGTCTCCGACTAGACAGCGTTTCATCTTAAAGTCCCGTGGTTATCAGAGGAACTACAAACATTATAGACTGTGAGGGCCCCGTAGGTTATCCTACGGCATCGAGGACAAGTAAAATTCCACTTTGTAGTGATAGTAGTCTTTTCTCTTTTGTGACTATAATGTGGCTGAACCGCTGAAAAGGGAAAGTAATAATAATAATAATAACATACAGAACCAGAGCACTTGGCAATAGCCCGTGCCTGATTCTAAAAAATCCGACCAATGGTCGAGCTTTACAAAGTGTAAGTAAAATAATAATAATAAATCTTTATTGAGCAAGTACTTAATCATAGACAATTGCTCAAGCTGTAGGTAAAATAGGTAACAACCTGTGCTATACCTCCAGCTAACAAAAATAACGTTAATTTGCCAAACAGTACTTTTAAAGAGAACATTAAACTTACAAACTAATAGCATTCCATAGCATTATTTTATTTTATGCTTACGTAAAGTGACAAACGGATGTGAGGCACCCCGGTTTTTTTACTTATGTAACCCACGCAAGAGGATATTAGTTAGTATTATAGCTACGAAAAGTTGAAGTTTGGGTGAAAAGAAATGATATTTATGCCAGGCTGCGCACGGACAGACCAACGTTTTTTGGATCTCCTAAACATCTGCTATCGCTAAGTGGATTTTTTCTTGTACTTGATGACGTATGACAACCTACTGCCCCACGCAGTCTATTATTACAAGTATCTATATGGGCTAGAGACAGAGCAGAGAGAGAGAGGCAGAGCGTCGGTGGCCAAACGTTACAGTATCCGACTCGTAAGCAAGAAGTCCCGGGTTCGAATCCCGCTCCGGCCATGTACCAATGACTGTTTTCTGAGTTATGTACATTAGTTGAATACTAACCGATGCTCTTACGGTGAGGGAAAACATCGTGATGAAACCTGCACATTCAGGTGACTGGATGTGTAACCATGATCCAATCTGGTCAGGTTCCCCTGATAGCAGGGTCATGGAGGTCAGATGGCAGTCGCTCCACTGTAATTACCTGACCTGCCAAATCCTGGATCATAGTCAAGGCGGACCTCGGGCTCTCGTTCTCGAGAGCACAGCCGGGACATTAACGCCAAGATGATTATTATTATATGGGCTAGAGACAACAGCGCTACTTTTCATACGTACAACATACATCTTTAGTTGAAATAGATTATTCAAAGACCTTGTTTAACCTCACCGAGACAACTGTATTAGGTGGCACACTTAACAAGTAGTAAGCTCTTGGTTTCTTGATAATTTAGTTTGTTATGTATGACCTACAAACTCACACACTTACACTAGGTCTTACTCCCCCGCCATTTTGTTTCATTTTGTACCGCACTGTCACGCTAATGATAGTGTCAAAGCACACATACATAGGCGGACATTTTATGCTTCACTAATGTTTTTGTCCGGGATTTAGTAGCAGTTATATCAGTGCAACAACTGCTACTAGTTCCCTAGTGCGAACGATGCTTGATACATTGTGTCGAAAAATGGAAAAGTACCCACAATGTGACCACAATGGCACACAAATAAAATTGCAATTATTATGAGGGTAGTGTCTCCGTGAGCAAGGGATTCTTGAGAATATTAGAAGTAAAATATATTTTTATGCTACTTTGTGTCAAACGAACAGTGACGATATGGGAGTAGCAATATCAAAACTTCAACTCAGGAAAGCCAGCTAATATTATTTTTCAATGGAGTTATTCTTTTGGAAGATTCAGATGCAGGAATCTTCTTTTATAAGAGTGTCACAAAAATTTGCAGCTTGTAAATGGAGTCGCAGTTTGAAAAAGATTGGGAACCCTGCTGTAGGTATCATATCCTTCAACATCCAAAAGCGCGCTGTGAGAACTGTCGATGATACCATGCTCACAAGTGGTATTGAGCCACTCGCCTCCCTTTGTGTGTTCTACCTCTTGTATAATGGTGTTCGTTCTTAAGAACTGTTTTACATTATGCCTACAGATACATTCTATCATTGCACCGCTCGCCACCGACAGGGAGTTCATCCTCACAACTTGAAGCCAAATTGGTCGCGAACTGTTCGGTTCCACGAGCTAGTTACGCAGGCGAACTCCTCAGGCTTCTTCACAGAGTCCTACCACGTAAAATTATGGTTCCAATCTTCAGGCTTGAAGGACCGGCCCGTACGAAGCCTGCCAACCCCTACAACGCAAACATGGGCAACAAGAACTGCGAACATCGTATTTACTTCGGCCCCCGAAGGCCCAGCTCGGCAAATCCGAAGCATTCCGAAGCTAAATTGATTCATTGCCATCATAAATCTTGTTATTGACACGCGCAAGATGACTTAACTTCGCCGCGGTGGATCATTATCTAATAATGCCTGTCTCGTGGAGACGTTTGTGCGCTCCGCGACTCGCAGGGCATAATGTTTTACGTCGTTATTCCTTACAATCGATAAATAAAGAAATAGGAAGCAGCATTGAAGCTTCAAAGAGCATCGTTGGCCTAGTGACTCGCAATCGAGAAGTGCCAGGTTCGAATCGCAATACCGGCATGTACCAATTACTCTTTTCTGAGTTATGTAGATTAGTTGAATACTAACCGGTGAGGGAAAAGGTCGTGATGGAACCTGCACATTCAAGCGACTGAATGTGTAATCATCCAATCTGGTCAGGTTCCCCAGGTAGCAAAAGTCACGGAGGCCAGATGGCCGTCGCTCCACTGGAGTTACCTGATTTGCCAAATCCTGGACGATGGTCAAGGCGGACCCCGGGACTCACGAAAATAACACCCTGTTACAAACAATACTTATGTAAATTAGCGTTAACAAGCGTTCTCACAGTGCTCATTGTTACAATAAACGCACTGCGTTCAATACGGCTGTCTGATTGGTACGTTTTTGCTCGCTACCTTAGCTATGCTTTCATTAACGGACGCATAGTTCCGATCGCCACTCAAGTGCTGTCAGTTGTGAGACCTCAAGGCACGCACTGTGAGACATCATTGTAACGTTTCTGTATAAGCTGTTTACTCTAGAATATCCAAGTATCACAAGAAATAACCTAAACACACAAAAGCTGATCAAACTAATGGATTTTGTTATATTGTGTATTTCATCCGAAGAAAAAGTATCCCGAAGTTTTCTTCGGAACCACTGAAGCTATAATATTATAGGATTGTATTTCATATAAAGGGGAATAGGAGATAATATTTAATCATAGAGATTTTTTTCTGGATAAGCTACTACGCAGTCTGCAAATAGCGGGGTTCGTTCTCAAATTATCCTAATTCGTTCTTATTTACTTTAAAGCTAGACGCTGAGTAGATTCAAATTAGGGACTTACTTAAAAATATAGCTGCGTTAAGCTTGTGTGATCAACCCTATTTTAAGTCGTCGTACCTTAGAAATCTATTGCCATCATAAACATCATCATCATCATCATCATATCAACCAAAAGACGTCCCCTGCTGGGCATAGGCTTACCCCAGAGATCTCCACAAAGGCCGGTCCTGTGCCTTCCGCATCCAACTGGTACCTGCGATCTATACCAGATCGTCGGTCCACTTTGTGGGAGGCCTACCGACGCTGCGTCTTCCGCTACGTGTTCGCCACTCGAGAACTTTACTGCCCCATCGGCCATATGTTCTTCAAGCTATGTACCCTGCCTATCATAAACGTATTCGGCTATAATCGTATATGAAACGAAATGGAGAGACATATAACTCTCGACATATAACTCTCTAAATTGAGCTACCCAAGAGGCAAGTAGATAACCAGTAGCCGACAGTTACTGAGCTAGACATTACGCCATTTACGCCGCCATTTTAAATGTCCGAAATTAATATTCATTAGAAACAATTATAAGGGTTCCTAACACTTGTATCTTTAAGGGGCGAAGACAATAAATAGTGGGAAGAGCGTTGTGGGGGAGGGTTGACACCGTTTAATTGTGCGTGATGGCAATGGCGAGCGTAACGAGCGAAGGGAATCTTTCCTCGGGATCTCCTACACTCTAATTGCTGGTCTTATTACGTAGGCATACCTCTGATTTAATGGTGGCTGGTAATAATTATAGAAAATGATATGTGATAGTGTATGGTCTCTGATCGCTGTTCTGTAAACACTTTAGGGCGACAAAGAATAATTTAATTATTCATGAAGAGCTAAAAACAACTGTTGTAAGACAAAATAGAAAAGCGAATAGATTATGGGAACTGCAGACATATTACAATACGGGTAGTATTGTAATATGCCCGCAGTTCATGTTTTGTCAGTACAATAGACAAAATTGTAGAGGAATACTTTGCGAAACTAATTCATAATGTCTTCCGTGATCATGATAGTATATAAGTGACTTATTATATACATAATAATATTAGTAATAATAAATATTAAAATTAAGTACGTATGTAGGCTTTGTAACTCTTGTTTGTTACACAAGCTATTCCTGAAATAACTAATCCAAGCCGGTAACTCCTCTATACCAATTTGCGATTGATTTGCGACCCAATCCGGATCCATGTTGATTGTTATGATTATAACATATATATGTAATACACGAAGTGCGAAATTAATTGAAATTCTCGATAACACTGCGCAATGGCTGTCGTTGTTTACCAACAACATCAACAGATATTTAGATGAAAAGAAGCACGTATTATTGTATTTATCGATCATACCAAAGCGTTCGACCCTCTTCGTCACGATGTGCTTATTTCACTGACTGTGGTATCAGAGACGAAATGCTGGTGTATCAGGACAACAGTGTGTATTGCTCGGAAATTGACACGTAGTTGGTGTTAAGCCTGCCATCTGCGCTAATCACTTAAACCCCCTATGGATGCAAGGGGTCAGGATAGTCAAAGTCAATTGACTTTACCGCCCGGGTCCACGTTGCCGTGCCGCGTGCTGCATGTTTATGCGTGCTGCTGATAAATCCGGGACTACTCGTGCCATAATGAAATCACCACTACACAGTCAGTGTACGAACTGTATTTACATTTGTTATTGCTTAGGGATGCATAAGATAGTCAAACGGCCCACCTGATGGAAAGCAGCTACAGTAATATTAGGTAGGGGGTTCATTCAGCTGACTATCCCTGTAAATATAACTTGACTCAACCACTAAATCAAACATTAATTAAATTTCCATAACACAATTACCGGGCGCAACAAAAAGTTTCCCGCCCAATGAATAACGGGTCAAATTTTGTTCAGAATCATTAATTTATGTGAATTCAATACTCAATTAAAGCCCGGGCAGATTCCCTTTTCCGGCGAAGGCTCGGAACAGCGGCGTGATTACGTATTTCTAACAATTTCGTTTCGTTTTCGTACGACTTTCCTAGCTCACATTTTGTTCTCGTTTTCTCTGCTATATGTTCCGTTTGGTATAACCTACGTAGAGACAACGGCTTATGACGCGAGGATACTCCACTCCGGGCAAAGTGGAGGAAAAAGAGTAGCGGATAGCAAAACAACTTTTTGCTTCTGAATCTAGACGACTGAATTTGATAAATGTAATAAGCGCATAAGCCGTACGGATGGAACTTTATTTTGTGGCATGGAGTCAGTGGCGAAACTCGACAACAGATACTAGCAACAACGAAACAAATCCTCCGAACACCTTACCTCGCCAACGGGAAAAGTTACACAGATACGTAATGTTTTAAAGGATCGCGGTTCTTATCTCACATTTTAAAGGTAAGTTCCGGGTTTCCTACCGCGTACCTTTGCTTACCTTTGTTGTTTGTGTCCTCCCACGACCATGATACATGCAACTGCTTTGCAATATCGGGTTACTCGTCATCAAAGGTACGCGGTAAGAAACCCGGAACATAACTTTAAAATATACAGAGACGCACCATCTCTCCCCTAACACAAGCAATGAAAACGATAGGTTCAGTATATATACATAATTGCACTGCATCGCTGGGTATTATTACAGAGCTAGCATTTCCCTATCCCGGGCATTCAGGAGGTGTTATTTTTCCCCTGGAAGCGTGATTTAAGGGCTGTTTATTGAGGGCGTACGCAACGGCAACGCGCCCCGATGAATATTCATAACGCGTATTAACATAAACAAATACATAAAATTAGGAGACGCGAGGCTGAGTGCTCATGCGGTCGGCGCTTGCGCAGGCCAGCAATATCGCGGAAGGAAACATGCTTTATACTGCACGCTTCCGCACGCGGCTATGCCCACGGAAATGTCCTTTGAATAAAGATCAGCCACGAGTTTTGTTGGTGACTTCCACTTCCACTATCTTATACCACATAAATGACTATGAAGAAATTTTCACGAAATCTCTTAAAACAGAGAAGATATATGCGCTAGAACACTGTCATTTTGGCATGTCAGTTGACGTCATTCGACACCCGGGTAAACTTTACGAAGTTCGAAATAAAGAACATAGTTATTGCGTTTGATATTTCATTCAAAAATTCTTTCATTTGGTGTCATTGCTATGAAAATGCGTTCCGATTTAATCAACAAACCTATAAAATTCTACTATAGGATTGATCTTTGAGGCTTTGGCCCAGATTTCGTCTGCATAGAATTAGGTTCCAACGTTCCAGATCCGTTCCCGCGGGAACCACATTGAATTTCGGGATCAATTATAGTCTATAGCTACATTGTTGCCAAATTTCATCAAAATAGTTTATGCGTGACGGAGTAGCCAACATCTTTAAAAACTTACGCATTTTTAATATTAGCACGATTAGTTGGATGTGTTTATGAGATCTGAAATAGTGATCATTTAGCTTTGTCCCATTTCTCTGGCTCACCACATTACACCAGTACCACCACCAAAGACAGTGCAGTGGTGCTGGTTGTGGTAGTGGTAGTGGCAGGTGGAGCAAATCTAAACAATCAAAGGTTGGCATTGGCGATACCCCTGGTGTTGCTAATGTCTATAGGCAGCGGTGACCACTTACCAGCAGGTTACCGCTTGCCTGTTTTCCTACCGTATAACATAAAAATTATACATAATTTAAATAATAAACGTGAATAAACGAAGGCAGTAATTTGTTGTTCAGGTATTTAACCGCTGTGAAATTTCGACACAATCTCGCGGTTAGCGGCCTGTGGGCTTTGAATTTCGGGATAACAAGAATCGACGTGTTACGTGGGATACATTAACCATTTTACTTAACTGATTAATAAAACAATTTACAAGTAAAGTAATATACATTTATATACTGCTTTTTGAAGTACTCTCCATTACATTTTAAACACTTTTTCATTCGGTTAAACCGTATTTAAAACATGAGGACCATTGGTTGAGGGCATGTTTTTCACGTGCTGGTAGACACTTCTCATCAAATCTTAGATTTTTGGGAAAATAAAGAAATCGCATGGTGCCAGGTCTGGACTATGTGCAGGATAGGTCCCTAACTCTTCCTTTTCCGAAGCCAAAAGTGACAATCTTGTTCGCGCTGTGCGCCGAAGCATTGTGATAAAAAAACAATTGACACGCGTTTCACCGCAATTGTTTTTAAACTCAATGGTTGTGTTTCTTAAGTTTAAAAAAATATAACATTCGAAATTCAAACATTTATGAGCGACAAGGAGCGCGAAACTTTCTGTGCGCTCTATGTAATTCAGGTTGCAAATAATCCGAGAGTCCATTGTTGCGTGATTGAGTTATAGACATCTAACAGCATTTTGTACGGATCCGAACGTTGGAAAGCAAGTAAACAACGGCTTAACAAGCTGCTCTGCTTACAGTGGAAATGCGCAAGCTATGGTGGTCATCGAGTATCATGTTACTAGATATGATACTAACGAGTTCGTGGAAGGAAGCTTTATGGTCGTAATAAGGGAGAATTAAATGTAATAAACAAAAAACCCGCCTTTGAAAAATATCGGTCTCCGAAAAGGCGCACGGTAACCGTATACGGCACCGTAAGAGCATCAGTTAGAATTTAACTAATGTTCATAACTCAGAAAAGAGTCATTGCTATGTACATCGCCGCAGCGGGATTCGAACCCGGTGCCTCTCGCTTACGAGTCGGATACCTTAACCACCGACGCTCCAATTTGACCGCCCACATTATACCATAATAATTACTCATTTACTCGTGTATCACACTAGCAGAGTTATATTTCCATAAACAAATAAATAATTTATGAAACGACCGTTGTATCAAACCCGATAATAATATGTGTGATGAAAATGTAGTAAAAAAAACTACGAAAGTCCTGAAACCTATATTTATGAAATGAATATATTATTACGATATAGCGCGCTTGGCGTGGCATCGATTTATCGAACGGTGACCCAGCCTGCAGCTGCGTCTCCTGAATAATTCACATGCAGGTGCCGGTAAGAAAGCGCTGAATTTGCTGCATTTGTACTCCAAACGAATACATGGGTGCTGGACACTGAGATTGACTGTATAAACGCTGCACTGAATTCGCAAGTTTTATTTTGCTACACCTCAGCAATTTTCAACCGCAAATGTTTCTTATGGGCACAGATGTAGGTATGCCACTGCCAATTGCTAAAAATTTAAAGAAAAGCCTTCAGCCCATAGTAGTAGAAATAATCTAGGACTTAAACAAAAGCGCAAAGTAGGCCGGCAACCCTAGTGTTTCGGGTGTCAATGGGCGGCAGTAACCACCGTCAGATGACCTGACCTGCTGCTGCTCGTTGGGCTCCCATCTTCTGAGATTGCGTCATCATCATCACCATCGTTGCGTTTGTCCCGGTTGTGGCTCGGGTAAAGGGTCAGTGTTCGCCTTTCTACTTTTCTTTATCTGTCTTCTGATATTGTGTAAATAAATGTATTTTACTTTACTATATCCTTTCCCCACCTAGATTGTAAGCGAGCGTCGTCGAGCTATGGATAGATTCCGGCTGGCATCACGGTTTCCGGGCGGGTGAAGCGCGGGAAAGTCACTGCCAACGGAAAACCGCTGTGCCGTACATGCAACCAGTACTGGCACTAACACAGCAGTGCCTACAACAGTCTACTGCTGGACTGGAGCCTCCTACACATTAGTAAAGGGTGCCATAATCTCCATGCTTAACGGGCGGATTGGAGTTCACAGTTTTGAGACACAAATAGATTATCTGTCTGTCTCTAACTCATTAGTGGCCTTGTAATATGTGCGACGCCCGCAATGGTCCTGCTGGTCGGACACCACACCGCTGCTGACACAAAAGTTTTGACTATAATACACACCGGAGGAATCCAACAATGAACTGTCACGGGCCGTTGACGGTAAAATAACAATAATATCAAAAGGAACAGGCATAGGAAAAAAGGAGAACCCAGAGAGAGAGAGAGGTTTGACTGAAGAAAAGGCAGCTGAACCACGGAGGCACGGAGGTCCTAGCTTCTAAGTCACGGTCGCTGCGCGTACGCAGTTTGTAAGCGTCTATATTATAAACGGATCCACAAGAGCTATTAAGGGTTTTTTATGTTATTGTAATTATCGTGTCGTGGCCTCCATGTCTTATTAATGTTTTTTTTCTTTCTTTCTATTATGGCCACGACAAAGCTTGTACACAACTAAAATGGCAACACTCGCTCCACTCCACGATACATTGCAAATCGTACCCGGGCGGCAAATAAATAGCTGCGCGGCTGATCTGGATAGCAGATTTTAATTAGCCGTTTGTTTACAACGGGTGTTTCTTCCTTCGCTTCGAGGCCCTGACGCCGACTGCCGCGAGCTCTGATAACACTTGAATTATTTCCCGGGAGTTTATCAGGCACTTGTTACGTTTCGTTATTTATGCGTGCCGTAATCGGGGAATGGCTTATTAATAATTGGATGTCGGACGTTCCCTTTGTAGCCATTGGATTGTAATGTCGTTAAGGCTGTGATTGCGTTTATAATGTAACATAGCTTTTGCCAGAGACTTCATTCGCGTAAAATTAGATTATAATGTTCCAGACCCGTTCCTGCGGGAACCATATTGAATTTCGGGACAAGTTATAGAGTATGTGCTATTCTGGGCAATAAACTATATTGACGCAAAATTTCATCAAAGTCACTTAAGTAGTTCTTGCGTGAAGGAGTAACGAACCTCGACACATTCTTACAAACTTTCGGATTTTTAATATTAGCCTAAAAAAAAATATTCTGCAACGCTTTCATTTACTGACATCCATAGTTACTAAAAGGGCTCACAGTGCGCGCGAATGCACAGCGTTCCAACTGACAATACTTAAGTGGAGATTTGTACTACATTGAACGTAATGCGTACATTTAGCAAAGATCCGCTGTCAATAGCATCTTACTTCGCAAAGTAACGCTAGTTTACTTAGACAAGTAGCGTTTATGAATACAGGTGATGTGTAGTTTCACGGTCATAAGCGTGTTCAATCAATCATTGGTGAGTCAATCCTGTTATCAACTTTACCAGAGCCACATTATAGTAAACTAAACCGTACTTGAAGGATCTTACATATCTACCTCTGTAACTCCGTAACTACTATCCCTACCGTGCCAGTCTTACTACTGCTAGCTGCAAGCCAGCCGAGCGGAAGCCGCGACTATCTCCCTCCCACCCGTACCATGCACAATTACCGCGAGCAATTAGACCGGGACGGCGCGACGGGACGCCTGTGATGCGACGTCTCCTGTAGCTGGCCTCTGGGGTCTTGGTAGTTGGTTCTAACTATAGTTGGTCTGCGCAGTCTTGAGCGGCTAGTTTCTGGAGTGTTAGGGTTGTCAAGTGAAATTTAGAGAAGTTGGGAATACGTAAACTTTAATTATTCGAGAATCCACATATATGGTCCGATGATGGCTTGCTAGAGTTTTTTTTATGCTACGCAGTGATAAACGAGCAGACACCCCACCTGATGGTAAGTGGTAACTGTCGTCCATAGCATCTAGAAATCGTAGATGCTATGGACGACGCCTTTAACCGTAGCTCAATCGTTTGACATGTATTTGATATTCTGCGCCTAATAAAAGACCAATCAAATTCGATTGGTGTTACAATCGTAGCTCGACTCGATTGTGTAATACAACGGTAACTAATAATAAAAATGGTAAATATTTTTTTTTACCAGTTTTCGGGGTAGACTGGTAGATAAAGCTACAAAGCTTTAAGTCCACCTTTGTACTATTTTGTGCATAAAGTATTAAATAAATAATAAATAAATAAACGGTATTCTCCTTTTGAAAAAAGACGGAAAATTAAATTAAATAAACCAAATCAATTGTGCATATTTGACGCAAATGTTTTCAGTCTCATATTAGTTAGATTTTAGAAGGCAATACCAAGGAGAGCATCGATTGAGAGTCGATTCGATTACAACTCAATGGCGCTAACCTACAAGTCTTTGCAGAATACCCAATTTGTCACGAGTTGTAATCTACTTGTAATCGAATTGTGAAATAACTGAAAATAGCGAACTTGAGGCCCAGGTGTGATGTCGATCAAAAGCCCTTCTAATTTTCTAAAAAGTAAAGCAATTAAGTCCTTAGGCGTAAAGAAAACTTCTAATGATAGGACTTGGCGAATTACTGGAATTTCCGAGACTATTTTAGCTTACATAATTATGCGAGACATTTCACAGAAACCTATCAAGAAAAAAAATATAATCATCTTGGCGTTAATGTCCCGGTTGTGCTCTCGAGAACGAGGGCCCGGGGTCCGCCTTTTCCATGATCCAGAATTTGGCGAACAGGTAATTACAGTGGAGCGACTACCATCTGACCTACGTGACCCTGCTACCACGGGAACCTGACCAGATTGGATCATGGTTACAAATTCAGTTGCCTGTCGAGAAAACTGTATGAAGAATTCAGTAAATTAAGAGCCTAGCGAAATTTCCAGCAAATTAAATGTTCACGTCTAATTTCCGTATGTTTTAATAGGATCCAAAATAATTATGGTAGCTAAGCCATAAAATAATAATTGTTTCCAATAATAATTGGTGAATTACATTTTTAAAGGGAATATACAGTCCCTTCGAGGGCGCCAGAGTTTGCAAATTAAGTAGCAGAGATCAATGTCAATATAATATGGGCTGGATGGGTGGTTTTCCAAAAACAACCGACACCGACACTTCCTGCCCAAGTGTTGTGAGAGCCTGGAACGGGTTGCCTGAGGCGGTGGAGACCGCAGGGAACACAAACGAATTTAAAAATAGATTAGACAAATTCTTAAGAACAGAATAACAGGAAGAATAATCTTGGTTAGAGAGAAGCCGGATGCAGGTTCCAACCCACAGTTGTTCACAACTGCATGCCTTATAATAAACAATAATAATAATAAGAATAAACAACTGGCAGAAGGCTGTGATATTTAATACATGCAGAATAGTGCGAAAGTTCCTGCAAACAACACTTAACTATTTCCGGTTCTTTATCAACTGAGATCTATTGAAATAAAGACGAATCATAATAATAAAATATTTAACGAACAATACATTATGTCACTGTCAGATCGATCAGTATTGCTAACTTCAGGTAAATAATCACGCAAGGCGTGCGTATTGAGACTATTTTCATTTTGCTCCTCACATGTCATAATAATGTATGACACTTTTTTTTCAATAATATGAATAATACAGCCTGTTAAGTACAAGTTGCCATCATGCGCTCTGCATAGAATATCGAAAACAGTATTAGAAAAGGCTTTGGCAAAAACATTTATGAGAGGCATTAGAAGGCCTTACAGATTTGGTAAGCCCAGTGTAAAAAAATATACAATTTCTTTTTTCTAACCGGCACTTCACATTTTTGGCTCAAGAATGTGTGAAACGTGAATATCCTTTGCATCCGAGTGACAGATAAACGAGTATAGTATTAAGTCAGCAGGGAACTTTCCATCTTACTTTGAGGCGCTTGTGCGACAGATCGGCCAGCGACTACGGGAGAAAAAGTGTGTCTCCCGTTCAGGGTCATTCCTGCTGCAGAGGTTATCCATCACCATTCATCACGGCAACGCGGAGAGTATGATGGGTACGTTTGCGCCGGGAACGACTCGGGGTGGGTTATTTGACAAGTGCACTATTCTGACTTTTTTTTATGTTATACGGTAAGCAAACAGGCAATTGGGCCACCTGCTGGAAAATGGTCACCGCTGCGTATAGACATCAGCAACACCAGGGGTATAGCCAATGCATTGCCCACCTCTATAACACGTTGTTCTGGCAGCAAAAAGGCAAATGCCTCTCCACTGCCAAAGCCACGGTTCCCCAAATCCCCACCCTGGAACCATCGTTTAAGTCTTACTATCTACCACTACCACTATCACTCACCGTTCTATTCCCAAGGTTCCGCACCCGGCAACTGAGGTAGGCGGACTTGCCGACGAGCGCGGTGACGTTCCTCGGCGTGGCCACGTCGAAGGAGGGCGCCAGCCGCGCAGCGCCCGCGCCGCCCGGCAGCGCGTTCACCGACCCCGCCCCGCCTGACACGTCGCACCCGCCTGGGGACAATGAGAGGATAGGTTAGCCTCAAAGCAAATAAAGACAGGATCCTGCAATAATACACTGATAACTGATAGGATACGCAAAACTAGGCTGTGCAGTGTATATGTACACGCTCACACGCATGCATTGACAAGCAAACTACGCCCTCTGCTGGGTGTAGACCTCCCCCAGAAATCTCCACAAAGACCGGCCCTGTACTTTCCGAATCGAGCTGGTACCTGTGATCTTTACCATGTCCAGGTTCCAAACCAAAATATTAAAGCTAAAAGAATAATAAGCTAAACTGCAACATAATAATAATTGTTTTCAATGATGACAATGAATATTCTTCAGTACCTTGCAGGGCGCGAAGATTTGTTTTTATTTCGTATCAGACGTATATCAAATTTGAAAATGTTCACTGATGGTAAGATTTTTTAAAGCCCGAGGTGTCTGCTAATATAGATATCACACTTTAATACGTAAAGAGTTATTTCTATTGGCAACAAAGCGCTTGCGTTGTTGCGTTCATGAACTTGTAAAGGGTAATCTTATTTAAGAAAGTAAGTAAACGAAATCTGGGTACGATTAATACTCTGTACAGTGAAGGCACCATGAACGCAGTCGCTGGGCAACAGCTAAAATGTGAATTATATATGATCGTGCAACGAGAGCGCACGAACTAGCGCAGAGCAGCAACATCTCAGCTGCTTTGCAGGATACAAAATTGCCACCCACTTTTTCGTGCAAGCATGTCGTTGCATCCCGGCTTATTCGGCTGGAGTGTAGCTAAGTGTAATGGAGGAGGTTGCAGCCCCCCCCTCCCCGTATAATGCGACGTTGAGTGATGGCGGCCACGGCGGGCGCGACACCGTACTTTGTAAGATCGACTTTATATTTAGACGTGCCATAGTATCCGGAGAAGCGGCAGTATAAGATATTTTTGCGACGCGTCAAATGTACATAAGCGCCTCGAGAAGTATCCACAGTACAAGAGAAAGTCTCCGTACAAGAGCAGTAGTCCCCATACCTCCGCAGACCGAGATTGTCACACATCTCGAAATCTCTGTATACCTCGGAAAACTAGGAATGATGAATTTACAATGCCTATAAGCTTTTCCACTAAAAAATTCTATGTATGTTATGATTTGATGTAATAAGTGTATGTTAGTTATTTGTAATAGGTAAATATTTTATAAGGTACATCAACAGAAACTTAGAAAATAAGTACTCCAAAATTAGATTTCAGGGAGGTTAGATGCAATAAATGTACGTACTTTAAGTAGGTAAGTATTATAAGAAAAGATTTTTTAACAAGTACTCAAAAATGTAGTGATCTAAATATACTGTAGGTACGGTATTTCTAAGCAACAAGAATGAAAAAAGAAATAACATTTCAATTTAATGCACCATTTTCGTACGCAGTCGTTGGCCGAGCGAGTGTAGATTACTTCAAGGACACAGCTAAGACGTCGTACTGCGCCTTCCTTGTACTGTGGGTATCCCTCGCCTTCCTTGCACTGTGGGTACCCCGCGCCTTCCTTGTACTGTGGGTACCCCGCGCCGTCGATACACGGTATATTACTTAGAAATATTACCAGCCTAACCGATTTAGAGGTAGGGGGTACAATTTGAGTATTTCGCAAAATCAAGAGGCTAAAGGAAGGGATTATTGTATGTAGCTACATAAACAGGGCACACAGTGCGTAAAGCTACGACGTCTCTATTTTGATGTGGGCTTTTTTGCTTTGCTTATTTGCTTGGGACAAAAATAGATTTTAATAACATTATGTTTTCCTTTTGTATTTTCGGCTGACCCTAGACATACTAAGATATTTATATTTCCAAGCCTCTACTGTGCCAATCTTTTGTACGATCGATGCATTCTTATAATTTTTCGGACTTATTATAACTCCTTACCCTTACATAGTATGTTACAATTACATAGATGCAGTTTTTACTATCATTTAGAGCATTTGTAATGTACGTCATGACTAACAAAATACACATAAATCCAACTCGAAGTTCTCGCCTTACACACTAGATGTCGCTGCATGTATTTTACATCGCGCTATCGACATGACCGCTCCGAATTCCTATAACGGTCAGGGCACTCTTGTACAGGTACAGACAGACAAACTAATTTATACTAGCTTTGCCCGCGGCTTTTGTTCGCGGAATTTTTGCTAGTCCTCTCTAGAATACTAGAGATGGGCTTTATCTATTGTAAATCGAAACAACACCATTACAGGCATGCTTGCTTGCATATGAATGATTACAATAATAATAAAGACTATGCCTTCGGGCACTTAATTTTTATTTTATTTTCCTTTCTAATATCCTAATTAGGTCACCGTAATTAATTTTTTTGAAAAAAGGGTACAAAAGGTCAGGTATAGGCGATATTTGGATATTATGTTATAAAGGCACAGGTCTTCATGAAAATTACAAGTTTTTTGACCTTGAGGTGCTGCCGCGGGCTCAGCAACGTCCATAAAACGTTGAAAATTATGTTGTTGGGGTAATTCACTAATATCGTCAAAACGGTGCGTCGTAGAGAAAAGGGTTTTTCTACTGAATGAAAGCTTTTAAAATTGTCTACAACTTTTGGGGTCCAATAAATTTTCCAAAGACAACTCATCATTGTCCGACTCGGCAATGTCATCAAGAAGCGATGGATTAACATTGCCGAGTCGGACGCGCGAGCCAACGGCTTACGACGTGAGGATGCCGAAGATCGGGCAAAGTGGAGAAGAAAAAGTAGGAAAGCGGAACCTGGTAGAAGACGGGATTGACCGCTCGAATGATGATGACAGGTCTATAACAGACCGGCATACAGCAGAGACTTAGTAATAGTCCCATTTATCCCTTCTTATAGGTACAGGACCCCAATTCCAGCTTTACAAAACGCTACCGGCAAGAACACTGAACTCCCGAGACTTTCCAACTAAAACAAACAAGGCAAACTAAAGCAAAAATGGTTCAATAAAAGTCAGCTCCACTCAGTCCGGTCACAGCGCAGTGCAGAGCCATAGTGGACAAAGACACAATGCTACGGAATTAAGTGGTTCTGAACACAGCCCTTTGTACAGCTTTCCAGGCGCCTTAATTAACGTTATAGATCTAAAAGCCTTGCGCAAAACGACACAGAAAGGTTTTGCTAATAAAAAGTTAAAGAAACAATGGGGAACGACTGATAAAGCGTAACAGCTCCCTATTGTTCGGAATACGACTGCATTCACCTATTTGAATAGACAAGCTTGTTAGGTCTGTCGTAGTTATTCAGTTATAGTTACAATTTAATTATGTAACTCACAATTTTATTAGCTATTCTATTATTAAATCGATTGACGTAGATGGAAATATTGCAGTTGACATCACAAAAATGTTATTTATGATAGTAGGGTCGGCGTAGGGTTGCGCGTCTATCGGTCTTCTACAGGTTACATTTCGGAGAGTGTGCGAAGCAGCTGCACGACCTCATTCCGCCGGCCCCTTTCCGCCATCGGAAGACGCGATCCGGGCGAGCGCTTCATCCTTATGTCGTGGATATTCCAGCTATCCGCACGAGCCGCTTTGGCTCGACCTTTATAATGCATACGGCTAAGGAGTGTCCGTGAAAAGAGTGTTAGCCGTGTGGTGTCCGGCAGAGTAGAATAGCACCAACCCTTTACACTCATGGGTGTCGTACAAGGCGACTAATGTTTTCGAGGCCAAAAATCAAGAGTCTCCGTAGTCTGGAAATTGGGCAGCAGCATTTTCCATTATTATATTTAAACACTGCGATCTCCAACCCGCCTGCCAAGCGTGGAGATTATGGCAATAACCTCCCCTTTCGTGGGAGAGGCCCAAAATCCTGCAGTGGACTGTTACGGGCTGTGATGATGAATGAGTGGAACGCGTTGCCTGCGAGTGTGTTTCCTGATCAATATAATCTGGATGCCTTCAAGGCTGGAGTGAATAGGCTGTTCCAAGACGGGCATGCTCCGTCTTCGGCCGCATCGTCACTTACCAACAGGTGAGATGGCGGTCAAATGACTGGCTCGTATAATAAAAAAAAAAAAAAAAAAAATTAGTACTGTACACGAAATATGCGTATAATATGTAGTGATCCACTATATTTACACAAAATTATACACTCCCAAATCGACTGCTCTTCCCTTCTTTCACTATCTAATTTAATCGCCCACTATAGAGCTTATAAACCAACGCCCAGCGTATTTAGTCTGCAGGTGTATGTAAAAAATTGTTTTTATGCTATACAATGCCAAACGAGCAGACAGCCCACCTGTTAGTAAGTGGTAACTGTCGCCAATAACATCTACAACTCATGCATTTAGGTTGCGGGTAACAAAAATGCAGAACCGCAGGTGCGTTGTCACTGTGAGATAATACCGCTTTCTACAATCCAATCATAAGAATGTGGTATCTATATAATGACACTGTAGGGCAGCACTCTTCCCTAGATATTTTCTAATATAAATTCCTTACATTCAAAGGGACTGTACTGCAATATTTTACAAACCCTCCTAACTACAATATACTTTTATAGCGTAGTATTTATGGATGTTTACCACAGATTTATTCTATTAGAAAGTTAAGCACTTCTGTTAACTTTAACTTAAGTTAATTTAGCATTTGAACAGTTGTTTGGTTTTATATTAAGTTGTTTTTGCACAACATAACATATAAAAAATTCGATATTGGAAAGAGTATGAGCACAGGATGCGCTGGATTAAGCACACACAGAGTCAAGAAGAATAAAAATAAGGAAATAGACCGAATTTTAGAATAAGAAATTATGTGAGTAATTGTCAATTATTATGTAGATAACATTTTATCTTGCAATAATTGTTAATGATATTGTATTGCAAAATTATTGTGTCATGGCACACATGTTTAATAAATGTTTCTTTCTTTATTTCTTGTAATATTATTCTAACAAAAAACCAACAGGAAGTTAACAGTTATAACGAATCAATCCAAACCAAACCAATGACAAGTTACCTACGTCCAAGAACTCCGTAAGTACCAACATGAGTCATCAAAACATATTGATGACCACAACTAAGAGAAACACGTTTAGATACCAACTGACACTAGATATTCAATTGAAACCGAAACCGAATAAAACCCGCTCCTTATTTTAGTTCTGATATAAGAATAAATAAAAACTTACAATAACATCGGCCGATAGAGACACCTTGAAACTCAAATAACCTGGGCCTCGAATCCGCAAATTTACTAATAGCTCGATCGAATTGTAATTGGGTCGCAATCGCAGCTCAACGTGTTTAACATATTTTTGGTATTCTGCGACTGTTACTAATCGCTTAATTGAATTATAATCAGATCGCAATTGCAGCTCAATGTCAGTTTTATGCGTTTTTGTTAAAACTGCCGTTGCGCTGTTATTGCGATCCAATTACGATTCGATGGAGTAAAGAAAGCGGCCTCGAGGCTCTCAGTGTCAAAACTTTCAAACTGTTTAAATTCGATCGAGACAAGTAAATTAGTGGACTCCAGGCACTAGTGTCAAAACTTTCTTATTACTAGTGTCGGTAACAAATTGAGACTTACTCAATTTTCAAAGTGTCTAATTTAATTTAGCGTCTCTAAACTTTTGTCTAGACATCACAACAGGCAGTTAAACTTGATACCTTATCAAAATAAGTAAATTGTAACTTTATACAAGTTTTAGCTGCTCGGTTAGAGCTGAAACCAAGTAGCTAAACCGAGGCATTTGCGGTCTCTACAAATGAACAGCTCAGGGGAGCGATTCTCGTGCTTTCGACATTAGAATTCGACATTTTCTCTAGTCACAAATATCTATTAAAAAGTAACTCAATCTCTATTGCAAGCAAAAAACCCAACTCAACGATTTTTGCCAAACCTATATTGTCGAAGATCGTTTTAAATTACATTTTGAATAGACATATAACCGACAGATAATATTTTAATTTGTGTTTATCTGTGAGAATCTTTAATTGGCTTTCTGATACTTAAGTTTACTTCTAATCCATGTTACGACAGCTGTTGATTTTCCTAAGATTAAATAAATAAATAAATATTTAGCTAGACAAAATGTCGAAATCGAGATCTCACAGCGCGAGAATTAGGCCCCAGTGCGGAGGGGGTGAGGTAAAGGGGAGGCTTGCTCCGTCGACTCGCGCGGTTTAATACCTGATTGATGCCCGCGGTCTGGTGTCGCCAGGAATGGATGCTTGGGGCCTCTAACCGCACATCAGTAACCGCAACCGAATAATCCTTCCCGCTTACACTTGCCTTGAATTCTCCGTGAGTGAACAGAGCAGCATGCTTCGTGGTATCGGTTGAGCAGAATAGGTGCGTACTAGTTTGTGCTAACATATTCACGCCTTAGCGCCCCATTTAGTGTGCACGCAAACTCGATTTAGGTAAACCTCTGTCTAGGCCACATTTGAGTCTACAAACCATAGTAAGAAAATGTATAATGTGCCGATCGTGTGCGGTCGGATTACCCTTGGGACGCGTCCCTGTGTCATTTAGTCTTTTTTATGTACACGAAGACATAGGTAGAAGTTGAAGGTTCTTCAAAAGGTATGGCTACAGGTACCTCAAAGGCCGACACAACAGCTGTTCCCCTTAGGTTGCAGATCTCCTGGACGACAGTGGTCACTTTCCGTTAGGTTAGGTTAGGACCGTCCGTCCGTGTGCCTTCCTAGGCCATAAAAAAACACAAACACAAATGTTGTTAAAGATATTACAAGTTAAACAAAGTTCTAACACCGATATTTATTTATTTATTACTTTCTGTTTGTAAGCTAATGAGTTCAACACCTTAAGTGAAATGCTAAGATAACTTCGACGATGAAGCGAGCTACGCAGAAGTTGTCTATGCTCATGTCGTATTGTTATTGGTGTAACCTTTTACATAACTCTTGTTATGATTTATATTATATTGGCCTAATGTTATCTTACTCTGACTTAAGTAATCGTACAAAGATACCACAATTAGACCAATTCGCGCATCAAACCCCAATACCCCCCGCAACAAACTTAGGAATTCCCGTGCGCCCGTAAAACTTACTTGTTCCAGCACTGTGCGCTATAAACCCAGAACGAGCTTGTGCAGTGTACTGGCTTAATGCAGCAGCGCTGGGCCGAGCGCTGGAACATCGCCAGGTCACCTGCCCTCGGATTCCGGAGAAACGGGGAGCGGTGGGGAAAGTTCCGAGCGTTACTGGATGTCACTACAGTCGCGTGTCACTGATCGTCAGTTTTTCTCTGTATAAGTCAGGTCACGTGTTGTAGAAGAAATACAGAAATACAAATCACGGCTATCGTCGGAAAGAGGGAGCCATGGGCCACATGTGGGTATCTCGATATGGTATCGAGAGCGTCTCAAAACTCTGAAAGCTACCAAGATAGACGTTTCACGTTAAAACCAACGGCCGTGTGTTCCGACACAGCCCTACTCGGTTTTTTTTTCTACGCAGTGACAAACGATCTAGCCCACCTGATTAGACAGATGTAGCGTTAGACGAGTGTCTACATAGAGTTCACACTATGTAGACACTCGTCTACACACACACACAGCCATGCTTTTTGCCAAGAACTGAAGAACTGAAGTTCTTGGCAAAAAGCATGGCTGTGTCTGTGATTAGATGCGAAAAACGAAGCGGCTCCTCTTGAGGAAGACCTAGTCGAGGACTGCAGTGGTCTGTTGTTAACTTCTCGTAGTCGTAGCCATAAATCGCGCGTTATTTGCACACTTTTTTCTTCCATTTTCATATATTATTATAATTGAGTTTTCGTCAATTTATGTTCGTTATAACAGTTTGTTCGGCCTTCATGTTTTATGAAATATCAATGCATACCTATAATACGTTTACCAAAACAAACACGTTCCTACAAAACGTCAACACTGAATAATCATAAAACAGGAAAACGCGTTAGCGCCGTATGTAATTCCGACGCCGCCTATTCCGTCGCGCGTAAATATAAAAGATCACCTCCACGATGACGTAATAAGGCCATGTATTGCCGTAATAGGCTCAAAAGTGAGGATAAAGAGGAGTAATATCGCGACTCGCCCGAGACAAATGGTCCGACGCGTCCTTGCCGCTGACAGGCAAGAAAAACAAAACTGCTTCGCTCACGCAATACAAATAAAATTAACCCAACTCAATTATTCCGGGCCCCAATTCCGCTAACAAGCGACAATCAATCCCGATTCGCCCAAAAAATGACACAACACCAGCTTAATCAATGGCCCATCAATGGAGCGGAGCTGATCGATGTCCCCTAATGAAGCAATTCGGAAGACTGTGCCTTGTGTTGCGGCAAAATGAGGCTTCTGAACGAATTAATAAGGGCTCGAGCGACCGCAGACGTACTAGTGTATACTATGGAGGCAAATAGGTAGTGCGCGGCAGCTGGGCGATTATAGCCCTTAAGGCAAGGGCGCACGGACTCGGTACGTGGACAGATTGCGGACTCGGGGGTTGCGAGTGATGAAGCGTCTACGCTGACACCGCTAACGATGATTTGATAATTAAAAAGGAAAATAATAAACAACAGAACTGCCCATCTGATATACGTGTAGGTATTATCATTTTACAAGGTTCTATTTAGCTTGCAATGTTTGTATGTTTGGGGCAAATCTTGCAAGCCTAATTTGACCCAGTTCCGGCGTTCGACTGAGCTGAAATTTGGTAAACCTATGTGTGACTTGAATGGCAATGCATTAATTTGGTACCATGGAGCTGGTCTGAAGATAGAGTCGGAAGGTGGTCATAGGAACTAATGAACGTCACAAGATAACCTGATGGGGTTTGGGCTCTTGGGATTGGTCTTCAAGAAGGTGGTCATAGGCACTCCTAATTGATACATGATAAATCCAGCTTGGGCTCGTTTACGTTACAAGTACTCTGACTAATCATAGGTGGCATCCAGATAGAACGCGTATAAAAGCTTGTTGTGAAATTTTTGTTTCATTTGGGAACTTATTTTACCTGTGAGTTTTATAAAATATTCGGGTTTCATATTCGACCATCACAGTTTTGCCTCTTTTATTATTCCTAACAACCCCAAGCGTACTTATCGCGATCATTACGAAGATACTTGGTTTCCAAAACCTTTTTATTAGATTCTAATCGAAAGACTGAAGGCTAAAGGTCAACAATCGGCTGCGAGTTCTTAATTACAATCACCACTAACGAAAACACATGACGGTTGTGCTCTCGCGTACGAAGGCCCGGGGTCTTCCTTGACCATGATCCAGGATTTGGCAGATCAGGTAATTACAGTGGAGCGACTGCCATCTGGCCACCTGATCACATTCAATCATAGTTACACATTCAGTCGTCGGAATGTGCAGTTTTCACCACGATCATTTCCTTCAGCGTACACGCATCGGTTAGTTTCCAACTAAAGTACATAACTCCGAAAAAGTCATTGATACCTACACGTCGGCACTCCCTACCTCTCACTTACGAGTCGGTCAGGACCAGTCAGCCATCAGGCCACCGACGCCGACCGACCGAAAGAAAACACATTACACCCGACTTACACCAGATCGCCATCATCAAAACCCTCGACATTCCGTTAACAATTTACACGTGTCACCTCTTAACACGGATTTCTTCAGGCAATTTGTTTTAAGCACGTGTCCTTTGATGTGTGCCGATAAATCTGTCGATCGAATGTATTATTGGGGCGGAGAGAGACCTGTCGACGCCACTGCATCTGTGTTTCCAATTAGGGGGTACACGTAACTTCACTAAGACGCTACAGTCTCCAGATGCAACGTTCGGGAATAGACTGCCTCTACGGCTTTCGGCTTGTGTCTGAAACTTCGTAAGGACACAAAGTTCCCCCCTCCACCGAAGTGATCAGTTAGACGTGTACGGCTTAGAACTTCGCAAATAGTTAGTCAATTTGGCGGCAAACACATGTAATGGGCGTACAGAGGGCGTACAGAGGGTTTGCTATGGCAAAACTATAGTTTTGTATCGTATTTTTTAAAGATGTTGGCTGTAAATAATGAACATCGGCAAGTTCGGCTTCGTAGAACGTCGCGTGTAAAAACGTGTGAAAACGAAGCCGAAAATGTCTTTGTGCATTCTTTACCAAGATATTTTCTATTCATCATCATCACAGCCCATAACAGTCCACTGTAGGACTTAGGGCCTGTGCCACAAAAGGGGAGTTATTGCCGTAATCTCCACGCATTGCAGGCGGGTTGGAGATCGCAGTGTTATAAATATAACAATGGATAAAGCTGCTGCCCATTTTCCAGCCTCCGGAGACTCTAGATCTTTTGTCTCGAAAATATTAATCGCCTTATACGACACCCACGAGTGTAATGGGTTGGTGCTATTCTACTCTGCCGGACACCACACGGCCTTTTCTATTCATCAAGAGTTATTTTAATGGATGCAAAAGATAATACTGCTATTTTGGCAACACCATGTTGTCCTTGTACGAGATACAAGGATTTATAATGCGTACGGCTAAGGAATGGAACGCGTTGCCTGCGAGTGTGTTCCCCGATCAA
The DNA here is from genome assembly GCA_907269095.1 of Blastobasis adustella. Classification (NCBI taxonomy): domain Eukaryota; kingdom Metazoa; phylum Arthropoda; class Insecta; order Lepidoptera; family Blastobasidae; genus Blastobasis; species Blastobasis adustella. Next base: position 19,175,637 of record OU026123.1, read on the forward strand.
TATAAATTGGATGCCTTCAAGGCTAGAGTGAATAGGCTGTTCCGAGACGGGCATGCTTCATCTTCGACCGCATCGTCACTTACCAACAGGTGAGATGGCGGTCAAATGCCTGTCTTGTCCTATAGAAAAAAAAAAGAACATCTAAAAATTTGTCGTGGATAATTTTTTCATACTTACGCTTAAGTTCTTTGACTGAAGACAAAAATAATCTTCCAGCTTTTTTAATAACCTGACGACTATGAACAAACATTTTAAAAACTTTTAAAATAGTTAACTATCTAAAGAAATCGCATTGTACCAAGTTCAAAACAATATGTTCGATATACCTAACCTAACCGACAGAAGAACGGCGGTAAACTCCCGACGGAATATATTCTTAACTACTAAACAATTTTTAATGAATCAAAGCTAAGAACCAAAAAAACCGATATCATTCATTCATTAAACCATTTTGATTAAACTGTCTTTCAAATAAAGACAACCGCATCGAAATCGGTCCATCCGTCAGCTACGATGCCACAGACACCTCCACACATACACAGAGCCACAGCTACACAATCAGCGTTATCTTAATAAAACACTCGAACCAAACCGTTGCTGACAGAAAGTTTTTAAACAGCACAGCTACATTTCTGTCCACACTCCAGCTCATATTTACACAACAGTTTTATGTTCTAGCTCCAGAATGTTTATACCAGGGGAGTAACAGCTTAAGGCGATGGGGTGTTAAAAATAGAAGTCTTTCCGTGGCCGGCAGTTACGTTAAGTTTCACCCCTGGAGGCGACAATGTAACTCGGTGGTTTTCGTTCAAAAACGATTATGAACGACACGTACGACATTTGTTCGTGGTAATGATGTTTTTAAAAGCTTTTATTTAACTGGCACTGTTCGTATGTATGTAAGTTGTCCGTTAAAATTTGCAAATTTGCAAAAGATGGCGCTCCGCTGTAATTCTCACATCCGCCAAATTCTGGATCATAATCAAGGTCAACCCCGGGCCCACGTGCGCGAGAGCACAACCGGGACATTAACGCCAAGAAGATGATTTAAATAAATCGTAAAATTTTTAGCTTGTCAAATGAAGTCTTAGTCGTTTGACTAACGCTTTGACGCTTTGGTATTTTTAATAGTTTTAACGATATCGCCTGACTTACATACTCAGCCCCTAGTTGTTTTTTACGCGGCTCCGGCAACAACTGACACTCTAATTAAGCCAGTCCCCGCTCCGTCGCTGTTTGTTAGACAACTTGAGTTATGTTTAGATTCCCGGCGGTAATTTATTCGATTATCACTGGATTGTTGGCTGAAATAGTTAATCCATTTGGAGGGGCATTATTGTTGGTCTTAATAGCGCTGGCAACAAATATAATCAAATGTAAGTGGAACACAATATGCTTGAATTGTTGAAATCATTTCAGCTTGAAGGCAACTAATGTCAGAGGCTTAAAATAGAACTCCTACCCGTGTACCAGGCGTTAGGATTACGGCAAAATCTAAGTTAGGAGGCTTAAATCTAACAACTGTTATGGCATGGTAATAATGGTGGTATTGATAATAATCTCTGATTTCCTACGATACACGTTTATACAGTTACAATATGCGGTAATATTAAACACTTACCGAATAGTCCGATTTGTTTTACAACTTTATGACGTAACTAGATATAAACTTATAATTGTTGTTACATGGATTTGGCCCGTACCAATCATCTAACCAGTGCACTTTGTGATCTGAGATCCATAAAGGAAAATACTAAAAATATTAATGATAAATGTTTTTGGATCAATTTACACACCGCCATCTAGCCCCAAAGTAAACAAAGCTTGTGTTATGGGTGATAGATATTTAATAAACTACTACTTATTATACATACTACACTCAGACCCGTAACAGAAATTTAGATTTATCATTGCAATTTCTGCTCGGCCGGGAATCGAACCCGGGACCTCTGCGTGACGACCGGCATGTTAACCAACTGAACCACTCCGGATCAAAACAGAAGTATGTAACTACCCATATATTTCACAACCGAAATATTATGTGGGTAGTTACCTACTTCGTCAATCGAAATACAGCAGTCGGGAGAACGCTCTTTTTTTCAAACAAAAACACATGGTGTATTTATTTTATTGTGAGAAAGCGTTGTTCCATCGATCATTGTCAGTCGATCACCCCCCTCCCCCCAGCCCGCCCCCTTCCGCTCCCCTCGTTCGTGTGGCTGCCTCATTAAATGCGTCATCTCCACTGCATTTACGCTTAGTTTAATCTCTAACTCGCTGTTGCCTGCTACTTTCACTGGGAATTCGATAAAAAGTAACCTTACGCGCTGTCCTAATTGGCAACGGTTGTGCGACCATAGCCGTACGATGGACGTCGGATTACCAATAGGAGACCTCGAAACCGCCCGTTGCATGTCCACGGTCGCACGACCGTTGCTAATGAGGACAGCGCCTTAGGCCTCCTTCATCCTCCATCACTGTGAGACCTCATTATATAGTAACGTATCAGTGCTTTGGTATCAGAATATGGGTGCTAGAGTAGGGTTACGTAGATGCAAATTAGTAAAACACACAAAGAGAACATTTCACAGAATTCTGAGCGCTAACTTACAGCTATCACGACTGTAACGTGAGCTTCAGTCTGAGAACGTTGCCACGCATGGCTGGCGATACACATTACACATATGTAATGCTAAACCCGAATAGAGATCCCTGCCCGCCGACTGAGCAAGCTGAATAGACCATCACGGTAAATGGGACCTTTCAATACACGCAGGTTACGTATTATACAAGTTCAAGGTCAACGAAGGACATGCTTCATAAACGTGTCAATAGAAAGGGTAAGCAAAGGAATTCAGAGAATCGTTGTATCAGATTATTTGCTATTTTTGGGACCAATTGGTCGAGTGGAGGTGGGGACTTTCCATCTATGTTGGCTTTTGTAAGTGTAGAGTGTAAGCATAATTAATTTTCAGTGGCTGACTCTTGTGATTAATGAATTTTGAGGAATAAATTGAACACTTTTGTTGTTTTACGGGCATTTGACCGTTATCGCAATAATAATTAAGCCGAGGATGGAGCAGATGTGTCTAAAGAACGTTGACATTCACTATTTTATTTTATTTTATTTTATTTTATTTTATTTCTATGGAAAACTTCTTCTTACTATTCAAATAGTTAAAATCAATCAGTTAATGCATGGATCGCAGATGTTATGAGCGACAGCTACCGCTTACCATCAATCAGGTAGCTGTCTGCTCATTTGTCACTACGTAGCATAAAAAAAAATTATTCCATCTGAAGCAACTAATCTGAAAGACATTCGTTCCCCCAAAATATCTGTGATTCATTTTAGCAACAGTTTTCACACCGCAAGCAATATGAATCATACCCGAAACGCGTCACCCTACAAAAAGAAAAATCACAAAAAAAACGAGGGTAGAATCAACCTACTTCCGATCATTGCAGTTTCCCGCCTCGTGATTGGAGCGAGTTCATTAAACCCCGAACACTCAGCCGTTAACTAAACAGAGTCGCAGGTAAATATTAGTCGTTGGATAATAAATCTGTTGAGGGTAGAGTTTCGGTTTAATATCCTGCTTGGGGGTAGTTCTAGAGGGGGTGGGGGAGGACGCGGCGCCATTTCCGAACCTATCGGGCTAGTCATCTATGTAAGGTTACATAATATAGCTGTTTTAGTATTCAATCCGGATTAATAACTGAAGATGGAACTGATAATACTTGTAATTAGTTCAATGGGAAATTTTGGCGATGAATATTGCGAGTTGTAGTGGATGTTGGTTATCTAAATAGAGCCTAGTCTAGAGCCTAGAGTGTAATTAAGCCAATTGTAAGCCAAAACAAACACGGCGAGATCATGTCTATGTTTACCCGAGTGCCGAGGAAGGGTTATTTTCATGCGTATATAGTATCTATGTATGTGAGTAAGTTTGTATATTTTTTTTAGACTATCCTGGCATTTGGCCGTTATCTCACCTGTTGGTAAGTGACGATGCGGTAGATGATGGAGCATGCATTTCTATAAACTGCCTATTCACTAGAGTGTCTTGATTATAATGATCAGGGAACACATTCGCAGGCAACTAAACAGGAAGTTTAAATTAAACTAACATTTGCCCTATGTACACCCATTTACTTCCAACATTTTCAGTTTTTATCTACTTTTTTTACATGCCACTTGTCAAGCAGCATGAAGATGAGTTGCCGCTATTATAAGCCCTTCAGACAATTTACAACACACTCAAAACACGCAATCCTTATCTTGCTAGGCTCTAAAACCATCTAAAACTTCCAACTAAACATAAATCTACCCTACTTGTAGACGCCTACGCCTACGCCTAAGGATTTCAAAATATCCGATAACATCCAAGTTTAAAGCCTGCTTACCAAACACCTGCTTGCCAATGTGACAAGTTCTTCGCACATTTAGTATGCAGGTTGGCTATTACGGCTCGTAGAGCCAGGCTTGCGACGGCCCGGAATAGCGATGAGCTAGCCCTAGTATGGACCAGTGTGAAAAAGGCAGGCTGGAACAGATGTAATGGAATCATACGTGATTGTATGCTTGTAAGCTTTTTGCGAGTTCTTTTATGTTGAGGTGGTTGTGTTGTTTGTTTTTTGAGTCATGTTAAAGAAAGGATCTACGTTTAGTAATGCGATGGGAATTCCAATTTATAAAATGACTTAAACTATTCAGAAGCTCACGTTTGTATCCAGCAGGGGTAGGCAGAGACTATCGAGTGCCACAAGCTATGAACCCGACACATGTATTTTGTGTGTGTATATGTAAATATTAAAAGGCTACAATATGTCTGAGGCCTTGTGCGATAGGTATAACGACAAATAACGATAGGCCAAAATAACGACATTGACAAATCTAACAGCAGGCGGAAGGCTGCTTGACCTTTGGGAGTTCCGAAGACAGTACAGTTAACTTAATTGCTTATCGTCTGTAGATGAGCGGTCTACGAACGACCCACTACCCGTTCCCCTCATTAAATGGCCAATAAAGCGATCACCGCCCCATAAAACTTAATTCTAATATCCGCGACTTATTCAAATCGAAAGGAAAAGATGAAGTTACACTCTAGTTGGCGAAGCCACCAACAGTCCGTATTTAAAACAGCGACCCCTCCCAGTCAGAATACATGAATACTGCGCCATCTTTATGGAAAACAAAAGTATGTTTAAGTAGACCGCGAGGAGAGGCCTCGAGGACATTTTGAATTATACTCCAAATAAGAAGTGGCTAAGATGAAAAGGAAACGGAGGCGAAACGTAATATGAAAATGTACAAAAGGCTGAATGATGTCCGCGTCAAGTGTCATTATAATGAAATTGTTCATTTCTGCTATGGCCGCGGAATACTGCATAATGTTTGTGTCAACAGTGGTGTAGCTGTCGATACAGTATCTCATAACGATGACCACCTTCTGACTGAAATGACAGAAACATCTATCAGAAACGCACATCGTTTAGTTCGGCTTTAAACTCTATGTAAGTAAATACGACGATGAAACTAGATGATGGTCATTATCTACCGCCTTTTTTACATACAGATCACCTGTTAAAAAGTGTCGCGAATGCGTTGCCGACCTACTAATAATACATACTTACGTACATATACACACTCACGCCCGTATCCCACAAGGGTAGGCAGAGACTATCGAGTGCCACAAGCTACGATACTGACACACCTCTAAGCTCTCGCCTCTTCCACATTCATACATCTTATATGCATGTAAGCCTACTAATAAGTAAAATACCATATTAGAGCATAACTCATTTTCTCTGTTGAAGAAGAATGATGAAGCACATTCATAAATAGAGATTGAAAGAATTCAACTATTTTATACAGACTAAAATACATCAACTCGAAAATTTTAAGTTTGACATCTTGGCAAGTCCGACCGAGACCCAGTAATCAGGCTGCGGTGGCCCTTCGCTTCAATATCAACACGAATTGTTGGCAAGTATTTCAATTAATCTTCCGTTCCAATCTCCCGCGCTCCACAAAGTCTCGATCGGCCCACGACGCCCGGGTGGGAACGTAAATTCCTACTAAAGTCGACGAAATTACCACTGAGCTGATGCTGTAACCGACTCAGAGTCTAGATTTAATTGCTTCCCATCTGCATAGTTTGCCTCCACGTGTGAGGATTCCGCCCGAATTAACATCGGAATTAGGCCCCGAACACGTTTAAGCTATAACTTTCTACCATTACAGTATAATAACCAACCTTCTGGTTAATAAGTTATCTATAACAATAGCGAACGAAACCGATTCGCAGCAAAATTAACGGAGGCCATCCTCGGGTTTAATAATTTAAGGGGAAGTACAATTTGTAAACAAACGCAACACGAAAGGGTCCAACGATTCAATACCGTATGTTGAAGGCTATCTTCGTCCCGTGATATTACAGGGCCCTAAACTATAAGCGGAAGTGGAAAACAATTGGCGATTCATATGCAAATACGAAGTTTGCGGGGCGCCGTCCGGGGCGTCCGGTACAGAAATATGCATCAATTGATCCCTGGGGGTTACCAGGGGGGTGGGGGGTGGGGGGGTGTCGCCGGCGACTTGTTATTGATGAGCGAAGTTCCGGCTTGGCGGATCAGCCGCTTTACATAACAATCAGGTACGGTGCTAGTCGGTCGCGTCATCGCTGTCCCATGAATGGCGGTTTTTAAAGTGCAAGGCGTAGCAGTGAGACGTGTGGGCAGTGTCTTTGGAATAATTGGCTATGGTAGGTCAGGAAACGCGCGATCGGATTGAAAATTTATAACTATATATTATTTATTATTACTAGATATCTGGGTAATTGTGTTTATATTCACATTTCAGTCATAAAATCGCTGCAAATTACCTTAGATTTTAGTTTAGTGAACACTACTTTAAGTTTTTGTAAAGAGATGTATTGGAATACATATTTTGAATGTATTATTTATTTATTTATTTATTTATTTAACAATTTATTGCACACAATATACAGTAAACAGAAATAACAAAAATGAGAGACGACACAACAGGCACTACTTATTTCTAAGAAGAAATCTCTTCCAGCAGGCCTATAGAAGAGAGACATGGTAGAGTATAGGGGATGAGACGTGCGCAATTGTAATAAAAAAAAAAATATAAACTACATAAATTATAAATAAAATACTAAATACACACAATAGTATAAATACATAAAAATATACACATACACATATACATACTAAAATATATTTAGGTATTGTAGGACATTCAGGCACATATGGAAAGATAATGTTCTTTTACACGTTTCTTAAAGATTGCTATAGATTGACAATCACGCACTTTGTGCGGGAGAGAATTCCACAGTCTTGCGGCATGAACAGTGAAGGAGTAGGAGTAGAAGTCGGAATGGTGGATGGGGATATCCAGCGACGATCTAACACTGAAACGACAAGGTTTGTCTTGTGGACGAGAAAAGTGGAATCGGTCACGGAGGTATGAGGGAGCGGAAGGATTATGAAGGACGTTATAGAGGGTGGATAGGATATGAGCATTCCTGCGCAAGCGAATTGGGAGCCACTTGAGTTGAGAACGATAGTTTGAGATGTGGTCATATTTGCGCAGGCCAAAAATGAATCTGATACACAGGTTTTGTAAGCGCTCCAATTTATTTAAGAGTTGCTCTGTGGCATCCAGGTAGCAGGAGTCTGCATAGTCGAGCAGTGGAAGGAGAAGAGTATGGACAAGTGAAATTTTTGTTTTATGTATTAGTTGTTGGATGACGACGTGGCGATAACCGGTGCCAATGATATATTACGGAGCGGGCTTAGCTGAATACCTAGACAACCCAGGACCAGGTAGGGCTACAGTAAGTTTATAGGACAGACAATTCAGGCGGATGAATGTGCACCATCATCCAATCTGGTCAGGTTAGGTTAGGTTAGGTTAGGTTAGTCCAGTCGGTAGTAGTAGGTAGAAGTAGGTTAGGCCAGTCAAAGTCGCGATTAACCATCCAGTTCCCAGACTCTGCGTACGTTTCTTAACCTAGGTTATTAGTCTCACAAGCACGCTACCACGAGAACAGTACTACTTATAAAAAAAATACAAATTCGTACGTAGTTGATGCTCATCGATGTATGGCGAAAATTCTCCGCAGTCTTTCGCAAGACGCGTTTCAGGCAAAGGTATGAAGACATACCGCTCCATTTCTTTACACCGTGTCCCCTGACGTTGCGCCTCCACTCGGCTTAATAAAGAAACCGTGACGCGACGCAATCCGCCGAGAGTCCCGCAGTGACTTATCGCCTTAACAGTGTAGTACGCCTATGAGACATGAGCGATAGGGGACACAAATATTGACGAAGGATTTATCATCTTGATAATAGCGCGAGTATTTGCTTCAGTTGCGTGCTCAAACTTGTGCCTACGGGGTGCTACGGGGCTTGGGGTAAGGATAGATTCTACTCGTCCAAATGAACTACTTTTGCTTTTTTGACTTCATATTTTTACATAAAAAAACGTACCGTGACTTTTTAAACCTACTTGGTGCCACCGTCACTTTTTCGCAACCGCACCCTCGAACGATGGGAGAGATTTCATCCACACCATCTTGATACTTGGCATCCAACTAACGGGGAGGTCATTCCCGAAGTCTTTCATTTGCACAAAAGGTACTTCTACAGGTACCTCAAAGGCCAGCACTGCATCCGCTCGTCTTGGGTTACATGTGCTGGACATGTGCTGGACGGTGGCCGTTTTCCATCAGGCAGACCGTCTGTCCGTGTGCCTCCCCTAGCAAAGAAAAAGGTACTCGGGTGGTCATAGTACCTGTGATGTATCCCGTTTATCAATTATTCAATTAAGTATCGAACAATGGAAATTGACATCGATAAAATTGCTGTGTCGCAAAACCCTGATATTCCGAACGTAATAATTTAACATCGTTTAATAATCCCAAACCGTAAACGTCAAAAATGGCGTCGCATTACGCGCACAATAAGTGAATTAACGAAAACGAAGTCACTTCACAAAGTTGTAAAACAAAATAAATGTCGCTCCTTTTTACATGTAAATCTCGAGATTCAAAGCCATGCCTAGAGGCGCCCTGTTTGTGAGTTTGCGAGACAGAAGTTCGGGATCTAGTACGCGTTAAGTCTATTTCAGACAACTTGTTATCGGCAGCAATCGCCTTAAGTGACAGTGCAAGAACAAACAATTCTATTACAACAAATCGTGTAAATATAAAGCCTGTTACTTTGTTGAGTGAGTACCAAGAAAGTGTAGTACGGAATCAGTGATGTTAGTTTATTTAACCTAAAAGCTTTCATCACTGAACTTAGACTATGTATAGTATAGGCTTCTCCACATAAATACCTATATAACAGCTTCCAGCTCTACAGGGCGAAAGTCTTCACGCCCTTTTTCAGGTGGTAGGACTCTGTCAAGCCTGAGCAATCCGCCTGGGGAATCCGCTAACACTGGGCATGTGACACTCATATCACAGCCTTATCTATTTCTGCCGCAAAGCAACAATGTTTGTATTGTTGTGTTCCGGTTTGAAGTATAAGGAAGCCACCGCAATTACAGGCATTTCATCTTAGTCTCCAAATTGCGGTTCTGCATTTATTTTGCTTGCAACCTAAATGCACGAATCGTACATCAGGTGAACTGTCAGCTTGACCAACATTATAGTCTCATAGTCTTTACGGACGAATGAAGTTAATAATGCTGCAATTTGTAAATTAAAATTCATTACCCCATTTGTACCCTTGTACGTCAGATCAACACGTACAAAGATTGCAATGTACACTAACCATGATTTATTTCCAGTATACATCTAATTATGCTCTGCATAGTGATTGCATGTTACGGTTTGCTTTACTCCAATAACTGGGAGCAAATCACGTAATGGACCGGATATCGATTATCCTAGGCGCTATTAGACCTGGTCCAGTATTTAGCAAATGTTAGCAATTGGAAATGGAATCATAAAACCACCCCAACAGCAGCAGCATCTCGTATCATCCCACTGTTATACTTAAGCCTCTAGCAAATTAGCGGAAGAGTTTGACAGATGGGTTGAAGTCCGTAGGGTTGAAATTTTACAACAGAACAGAAAATGCTGCTAATATTCTGGTCTACCGAGTTACTTAAGCCATAGCTAGAGGGCAAGTCTCCCAGTCTACAGCCCTTGCAAGATCGTTCGTCTATCATGAAGGTCTAAGTTGCGATTTCCGTTCCGTGGTCACCGATTGAGTAAAAATAAAATAAAAATAATCATCTTGGCGTTAATGTCCCGGTTGTGCTCTCGAGAACGAGGGCTCGGGGTCCGCCTTGACCATGATCCAGGATTTGGCAGGTCAGGTAATTACAGTGGAGCGACTGCCATCTGACCCCCATGACCCTGCTACCAGGGGAACCTGACCAGATTGGACCATGGTTACACATCCAGTCGCCTGAATGTGCAGGTTTCATCACGATGTTTTCCCTCACCGTAAGAGCATCGGTTAGTATTCAACTAATGTACATAACTAAGAAAACAGTCATTGGTACATGGCCGGAGCGGGATTCGAACCCGGGACCTCTGGCTTACGAGTCGGATACTGTAACCGCTCGGCCACCGACGCTCTGATTGAGTACGTTAAACCATTGCCTATATAACACTTGGCCACAGACATAGTTAAACCTCAATAATAAATCAACTTTAAACCTAAACCAATAGGGTTCAAAATCAAACATCCTGTCCGGGATCCGTAGATGTAGCCGCCACGGGCACTAAGTGCAGTTTGGGCAAATGTAATCCAACTACAGGGGTTTTTGCGTGGCCGGTACGCAACTACCGAATATTAGTTTAGGCGTGGAGTGGTCCGCCATTAAACTTTTTAATGGATATTCATGTTTGCCGGTTTACTTGGTACGGTGAATTGGAGTTATTTGATTGCGTCAGTAATGAGGATTAGTGGTGCCGATTTTGGGGTTACTGAGCTGGTTTGATAGTGAACGGTGATGGTGACTACAGTAAGCCGAATAGGGTCAGAGTCGACGGCATGGAGTAGTTTTTTTATAAATCTCTGTGACGAATAAACAGACAACGTACCTGATGGTACGGTAACTATCGCCTATAATATCTACGATTCAGGCATTGAAGTTTCATGTAACGAAAATGTAGAACTGCAAGGTGTGTTATAAAAAATTGTGATGATGGAACGGCCCATTTGCCCTCAGATTGTTTTAAAAAACTCAAATTGTGGGAAACCTGGTTTTAAATTATTTCGATACATCTCCCTTCCAGACCATTTAGAAATAGGGCAATTTTCTTCCTTCCTTAGGTTCTTCCACTCCAACCTGCCTCTACCATCTCCCGCACGCTGTAATCACACCGCGACTTACGTTACTATCAATACTCTTCCCCTTTTTCTTTTCCTTTCCATCTAGGCCGCGACACACATTTCCGGCGCAAAAACTGTGATCCGAAATTCGAAACACTGGAATGTGTGGCATTTGTCTGACTCTAGACCCTCGACTCTCGCGTGCTGGCAGCGAACAAACAAACTCGAACAAAAGACATAACTCCGAAGAGCAATTAATGTTTCCTGCGCCACGCGCCCGCACCGCGCTAATGAGGACCCCGCCCCCCGCCCCCGCGAATTAGAAGCGGTTCACACGTACGTATCGTCATTTTTTGACGGATCGTTATTTGTGGTCAAAATCTGGAATAAAATACTTTTTATCGTATCATTACAGGATTATTAGAAAAAATGTATTAAAAATTATTTATTTCAGGCTCATGGTAACCCATAAAATTCAACACAATACAATGTCAATATGTCAACGCCAATTTACAGTGTCAATGTCAATTATAATTCATTTTTCATTTTATTTCGACGTTCCGATCACTTCACAATTCTAATGGGCTTGGGTTAGAATAAAGTGACATTTGTCTTTAAAATTAAAAAAAGATTTTTAGATTTTCGTGGTTTTTGACAACACTGGTTACCAAAACCTTGGTGGAAGTAACAAGTAATGAGTGTAGATATTTATTATTTTTTGCGATGACACAAAAATATGACTGTGAAATGGTCCACCAAAAGTCACGAATCATTATTGCAATTTTCTTACGGATCTGTAATTTTTAATTTAAATAAAACGCATCCCTTGTAACCTGTAGATAATGTAGCTCCTAATAATATCAGAAGAAAAACGAATCGTCACAAAACGATATATCCTCAATAACGTATTATATGGAAACGGTCCCTTACATCCCCTTGCCACCGCGAAAAGTTGGCTTTCATAAGATTTCACGCAACCAAGTTTCGCTAGAATGTTCGCTGAAGGATTTCTCCCGAGTCAGGCCAAAAACAAAGGTGCGATGTGAATCTGATTTACGGCTTTGCTGAGCGCAGTGGCGTCGATGCTTCCTTGTATGGGGAGGTTCAAAAGGAGTCCCACAAGGCAGTGTCCTCGTTTGCATTTTAGTTCCTTTGTCGAACGCCGTAAGAGTTCCAATGTATGAACTTCCAACTGACTGGGCTGATGTAAATACCGGACCCGGATTTTTTTTTCCGGAAAAGGACAGAAATTTTATGGTGGCTGTTTTTGTCTGTAGATAGGTATTGAAATCACTTCTACAGATTTTTTTGTTTTCTGGGTATATAAAATTACTAAACTATCTTTCAAATTATACAGAATTTGTCGAATTATTCAAAAATCACACCATGTTTAAGGACTAGCTGTAACTAATTGAAACATCCATCAAACATTACAGCTACGGCACAAAGGTCCACGCACTTATTTGTTTACGTTTTCCGAAATTTTAATTAAAAGATAGCTTACGTTAACCGCGTCGTAGAGGACATTATATGGCACATTTATACTTTTAAGTGGTCGAAAATTTGACTTCCCGATAGCACTTCATTCGAACGAGTCGTTGCCTTCTTTTCCCAAAATTATGGTAAAACACAAAATGGCACAATGCTATCTATTAAAATAATGCCAACATGTCTATTAAAACAATATCATGGCCATTAAGACATTATTTTTAAGGAAAAAAGTTATATGTAACTATAGTATCAGCCTCTGCTATTTTTCAAGTCGATAATCCGACAGACAATGTATTGAGTAGTTTAGTTTTGGGAATCCATAAAGCATTGAAGTACTTAATTCGTAGAAAATGTAAATCCTATAAGCTTACACGAAAATGGCGAAGTCAAAGTCAAGTATTATTGCCAGAACTCACTAAAAATTAAGGCAACAAGGTATAAAATTAGATCCTTAAGTTCTATCTAATGAGATATGCAAAAACTAAATAATTGTTACTTGTTAAGTATACATTTTAAAATAAAATAATCATCTTGGCGTTAATGTTCCGGTTGTGCTTTCGCGCACGAGGGTCTGGGGTCCGCATTGACCATGATACAGGATTTGGCAGATCAGGTAATTAGAGTGGAGCGACTGCCATCTGACCTTCAATACCCTGCTACGAGGGCACCTGACTAGATTGGAACATGGTTACACATTCAGTCGCCTGGTTGTGCAGGTTTCATCACGATATTTTCCCCCATGTAAGAGCCGTTAGTATTCAACTAATGTACATAACTTAGAAAAGAATTATTAGTACATGGCCGCAGCGGGATTCGAACTAGGTACCTCTCGCTTACGAGTCGGATACCCTAACCTACACATGTTGTTTAGTCTTATTCAGGCAAAATAAAGCGCTACAACAACAACAAACACACGAACAAACGCCAAACAATACCTGGACCGGGGAAGTTTGAAAGTGTTTGCACTAGAATGACCAGTCAGTTAGGGAGCGCGGCAGCCGGGCCCAATGATCCAATCCCGCGCAGTAATGGAAGTGTCGCGCCGCGAGAGTGACGCACGAAAAACGAGAAATTAGCGCGCGATGACAAATGCCAACGCGAACTTTGACCAACCGGATTTTTCTAGATTTTAGGCGGCTGGCGTCGTCATTTCTTTTTTTTATAAGGATTTGGTTTTTACGGCTCTGGACTCAAGTTCTTTTGTGAATCGTGGGTAAATAAATAATCGTGGACAAATTCACCCGAAGCCACCTAGCCCCAAACCAAGCAAAGCTTGTACCAAGTGTTTGTGCCAATTGCAACCGTTTTTCGATGTAATTTTTATAGGAAATTGTAAAAAAAATACACTAAAATCTGAAACTAGGTACACAGAATCTTAAAATTCTTAATCCGCCATGTTTTCAGATGTTGTCGCCCAACGGCGAAGGAATTAGCGAGCGCGATGACAAACGCCGCAAACTTTAACTACACTTGGCGGGGATTCACACGAATTTATAGGCCTGCCAGGGAGCCTGTTTACTTATTCTTTATGCCTTTGTAATTCTTAGCGAGAGAGCTATATTGCCAGCTCTTCTAGCGGAAACGCGCTGCCTATTTGTGGCCTTAGAAAAAGCTGTGATTTCTAAATTTTATTTGAAAATCGTTTGTTAAATGGTACAAAAAATAAGCTCTAAATGCGCTTCAATTAAACAAATTATTATCAACAAGCAGTACCTGCCCCGCGCGCAGTTCGGTTCTCTGTATACATTCAACTGTCACGCAGGACCTCAATTATTTTTCCGGGATGTAAAGTAGATTTTGTCACTTGGGAATTATGTAACTTCCTATTAGCGAAAGAATTGTCAAAATCGGTCAAATGTTTCGAGATTACGCTCCAACATACGAACTCACAAACTTTTCCACTTTATATTATTAGTGTAGAAGTACCATAGTCTCTGCTTACCCCACCTGTGGGACATAGGCGTGAGCTTTATGTATGTATGTATGTAGAAGTACCTATAGTTAGTACTAGCTGTCTAACCGCGACTTCGTCCGCGTACAATTCGGTTACAACGTTTCGGAACCGATCTCGTAGAAACCACATTGAATTTCGGGAAAACTATAGTCGATTGTATAGGTGAAACCATTTTTATCTACTTAAATCGATTAAGTAGTTTTTGAGCGTATTACTTACACTAACTTACACAACAAACAACGAAATCTTTTCCCTTTTTACAGGGTTTATTTAGCAAAAGCACAACACCTTGGATGACAATGCATTAGTATGGTACAATGGAGCTGGTCTGATAATGGAGTCTGAAAGTGGTCAAAGGAACTAATGAATACAATTTGATTATCCCATCGTGTTTGGGCTCTTTGGAATGGTGTTGACGAGTAGGTACTATACCGCGCAATAAAAGCCAGTTTTGAAATAAAAAATTAATTTGAGAATTTATTTATTTATTCGTATTGCATTACAAGTCGTATAACAAAAGATTATCGAAACATCATAACTTATTGGTATTAGAAAATAAATAGATAGATATAGAAAAAACGCTAGATCTAGCCCCAAACTCGCTATGTTGGCAACACAGCTCGCGTTCTAAGGTCGTTGGCGAGGATTTCTCACACGAGTACGCCGTTAACTTGCGCCGAATTACTCGCTACTCTTACTTGTAATCCGGAGCACATTATGTATTAAAAGCAGAGTGTAATGAAATAATTAGAACGGCAGCTAATTCGTACCATACGCATCGAATGGCGGCAACCAGTGTATCTTGGACCGAGTTAATATGATGTTCGCGGATTCGAAAGCAGAATTTTTTATTATTATAGCTATTATCCGTTTGTTTGTTAAAAAGCTTCATCTAGAAGTTTATATCCGTATTCAGAAACGTTGCTATAAGTCTCATCATCATCATCACAGCTCATAACAGTCCACTGCAGGACTTAGGACCTCTCCCGCGAGAGGGGTGGCTATTGCTATAATCTCCACGCTTGGCAGACGGGTTGTAGATCGCAGTGTTATAAATGTAACTGGAAAACGCTGCTGCCCATTTACCAGCTTACGGAGACTGTTAGAAGTTTTGCCTCGATAACTTTAGTCGCCTTGTGCGACACCCACGAGTGTAAGGGGTTGGTGCTATTCTACTCTGCCGGACAATATACGGCCACTATGAAACGTTACTGAAAGTAACATCTCATACTGCGCCCGAACGCACAGGGTTCCAAGTTCCAACTGACAATACTTGAATGGCGATGGTCAAAAAGGACAAAATTGATGAAGCTTAGAGCCATATTGAACGCAGTGCGTTCATTTAGCACACGAGCACTGTGAGACTATACTAATAATATAGACAAGTATTGTTTGTGAAGATGGGTGTTGGTACCTATAACATGATGTCTCACCGGATATAATATCTGGTATTGGAGCGTCGGTGGCCGAGTGGTTAAGCTATCCGACTCGTAAGCGAGAGGTACCTGGTTCGAATATTACAGCGGCCATGTACCAATTACTCTTTTCTGAGTTATGTACCTCTATTAGTTGAACACTAACCGATGCTCTTACGGTGAGGGGAAACATCGTGATAAAACCTGCACATTCAGGTGACTAAAGGTGTAACCATGATCCAATCTGGACAGGTTTCCCTGGTAGCAGATTCACGGAGGTCAGATGGCAGTCGCTCAATTGTAATTAGGTACCTGATCTGCCAAATCCTGGATAATGGTAAAGGAGGACCCCGGGTCCCGTGCGCGAGTGCATAACCGGGACATTAACACCAAGATAATTATTCACATGGTATAAGCTGCATAGGTAATATGACGGGTGTTGTAGGGTACTTTTCATCCCAGAAAAGTGTAACGATTCCTGCGGGTCGAATTTCCTTTCTCCAGACTTCCTTTTCATACCAAGGTAGGTTCAATAAATGCTCTTTTAAAATAACTATTCCACCTACCCTCCCAAAGTTTCTTAAGTCATGTTTCCGTTATGGGGAGGGAATGTATAAAGTTTTAACGGAGTTTTATTGTCTTGGGGGCTGTCCAACTTGGGGAAGTTCCACTGAATGATGTCGCAAACATCGGATCGAGTTACGCGCACAACTAAGTCTTCAATGTACGAAATTAACGCTTATCTCGTTGAAAGTGTAATGTTTTATGTGTCATACAGATTTTGGCTCTATGTGCGTGTGCTTATTATAACACTAGAGAAGCCAGCGCGACGTCGTTCGCGTACATCTACTTTACCCCTACCTACTCTCTTTTTCTTGCTTATAAACATTTCTTTTGAATAAGTCTATCTATTATTGAAAACCGCATTAAAATCTGTTGCGTAGTTTCATAGATAGTAGTTTAGAAGAAGCGTACATAGATACAGACGGCGGGGAGCGACATTGTTTTATAATATGTAAAGAAGATAAAGATTCTGACTGTATATGCTTGTGCTTGTTATAAATTGCATGTAATTTTTTGTGATGAGGAAAAGTTGATTTTTTTAATGAGAGGTTTTAAATTTGTCATTTTTGTCTCCTTGGAAATAGATGGTGCTGTACTGAACTCTTATGTCTAATTTGTTCTAAGAGTCAGAAGGAGATATCACTTAAGTCACGTCATATATTGAGTATAGTTAGCCCATGTTGCTAAATTATCTTCCCGCCTTTAAATCTTATCCATAAATCGGAGAAAACCTAAATTACATAAAAGTTAAACGTGCAATATTATCAGTCGTGTGCAATGTTTGACATATTAGCACTAAACTTCGCCATCTATTGACGATTAGAACCACTTTATTTTTTTAATGTCATCTTGAAATCTCTCATTATTGTAATATTATGGTGTTGTCATATCTCTTCCATCCATTCCAATATCCACGTCTATTTCTTATGTCACCGCCCTGCCCGCACTGGCCGTCGATTTATCCCCAGGGTGGACAAAGTGGTCACGCCTTATATCCAAAAAGGTCGCGTATTTTGCGGATCCTGAGGGATATCTCCAATGCTTAGTGGAATGAAATAGGGACCCGAAGAGGTTTTCCCAGTAGAATAGGGCGTGGAATTCTTGAAGAAAGTGTGAAAAGGTTTTTACATGCATTCCATAAGCTGCGCTGCTTGCGGCTATAAAAATTTAAAATATCAGGTTTATATACTCATCGTACATTGCCCTTGCCGACTCTCAGTCTCCACTCAAGAACTCGTTTACCCCACCGCTGGGATAAACCAATACTGCTGGGATATACCTGCCTAGTCTACTTCCACTTTAGTTTACTAATTCTGTACGCTATGTCGCTATGTTTCTTTCGGATTCTTCGTTATCCTTCAAAGAGATTACGAGCATAGCACGTTCCTTAGCACGCTGAAGCGATCGTATCTAATTTAGGTACCTGTATTATGAAACGACTGACCGACATACTAGATGACCTGAGTACCACCATAGTAGATGAGTGCTGCTACGCAGAGGTCCCGGGTGCGATTCCCGGCCGGACAGAAATTGAAATGATGATTTTTTATTTCGTATAATAAATACATATTATATAATACGTAAATTAAATACGTAATACGTGAATTTCGTATAATATAACATACTTATGCATAATAAATAAAGTTGTATGTATAATAAGCATGTATTTAAAAACATATAAGTAGTTTATCAGTTTTCTGGTACCTATAACACAAGCTTTGCTTACTTTGGGGCTAGATGGCGCTGTGTGGATTATTCAAGCATATTTATTTATATTATATTACACTAAAATACGAGTCTATCAGTGAATCAAACATCCAAAGAAAATTACAATTCTTTTCATACCAGAAGTAGGCTAACAAATATTAGATTTTCATAATGAAAATATACAGTTTCGTTCGGACACAGGCTGCATACGGCTCATGCGTCTAATCACCTACTGAGGAACCAATCGGCTGGATCGCTCCCAATTCAAAGTGGATTCCGTGCCGATTAATAACTAATTGCTCATCATCTATCCACGAGCCCGGATAATCTACGTCTTGAGAGCACTATGGGCCAGGGAGTAAGCGGACAAAATTTTTATTTTTTTTACCACTTATCGCAAACAAGCTTACGACCTGCCTGGCCTGGTAAGCAGTCACCGCAGCCTATGGACGTTTGCAATACCAGGGGCATCACCCATGCGTTGCCGACCCCATAAAACCTTTTCAGCCCTCTCTTGAAGAACTCCATGTTGTACTCTCCAGGGAAAAAATGGCCATAATAAAAGCTGTGAGAAGAAACTGAAATTATTTTTGTTGCCTGAAACCTAGATGCATGAATCGTTCTATCGTTAAATCGATGCTATGGGCGACAGTTACCGCTTACCATCGGGTGTCTGCTCGTTGTCACTGCGTAGAATAAAAAAAATTATTAAAAAGTTGGATTTTTATTCTAAATACTTTAACTTATTCCCATTTTAAAAATGTTCTATAAAAACTTTTAACAAACTGCTCAGGAAAATGATTATTATCGAGTAATAAATACATTTATGCGTAGCAGAGAAACATTTGCTACTTTCCAGACACCTTTTTCATGAATTTTAAGTAGAGTCTGCGTCAATAACCAGCATTCTGTCGTGAATTGCCTGAATGTTTAGCTAACTGAAAATCACAATTGCATTGCCCACGTCCAATACCCTGGGACATGTTTCTCAGTCAGCAAATAGGCAAATGCTGCGCCCCTCCACTGCCAAAGCCACGGTTCCCCATCGTGCAATGGAGACTTTACTCATCGGCAAGAAGACGATACTAGAACCATCTCGATTAAACTATCTTTCACACAAAACTGCATCAAAATCGGTCCATCCGTTCGAGAGCCACGTCGCTCCAGACAGACTCACACATACACAAAACCACAGGTATTCATACTTCAAGCGCCTCTCTTTTTCCTCGGGGGTTAAAAAATGTATTGTTTGGTTGCTGTATTCTGTAAGGTAGAGGTACTTTCCCAGTCGGGCGGCTTTCCTGGAGATCCCACCATGCATTACGCACCGAATTGCCTGGAACCCACCAACCGTCAAATGCAGTTGACACTAATCCATACACAGTATAAAATTACGTCGCTTTTGGGTGCGGAGGACGTGGTCGGGCGTCCAACCAAGATCGGCTTCCCCGCGCATCCGAATTAATCCAAAAGTGACTTCATTTTGTATTTCGTAAGAATTAGTATCAACTGCCATTGACGGTTGGTTGGCTCCAGCCAAAGGGAACGTCTGTTACTAGTTTTAAAGCTGCCTGTCCCCTGAAGCTCAGCTGTGCCAATATTAACCAATGGATTTGCATAAAATCTCCGCTACGCTCCAGTGATTGGTTAATATTGGCACAGCTCCGCTCTGTTCCTCTCCGCTCCGTGGACAGGCAGCCTAAACCGCCGATTCCCTGGCCAACCTACGCCATAACTGTCGATAATTGGACTCAGCGCAGGCATTCGCGCCGCGTCATCTCATCGCGCGGCAATCAGCGTAGTCGCCAGGCTACCTGAGGGCTTGATGGAGCGGCTGCAGCGCTGGAGAGCGTTGGACTGAGCGGCTGTCTATTTATTTATTTATTCATAAACCTATAGATACAGCTGTTTAGCTGAAGACACGGGTAACAATTTGAGGCAGATGCCATGATGATCGTGAACTTGAAGTATTTACAGACGACAATGCGACGAAGCTTGCACGTGAAACTAACCCTTACGCAGTCTACTGAGTTATTATTTGATAAAATAAAGTCGCTTTCGGATGTAGGGGACAAGGTCGGCTCGCCCGCAAGTCTGAAAGCGACTTTATTTTATAGCATGTAAAGTATAGTAACAAGTGCACGCTTGCATCCTAGATCGACCATGATACAGTGTCGTAAGTAGCAAGTTCTACTCAACATAACTGATTTTTCACGAAAACTTCTTCCCTGCCAAACCCTACTTTTACAACTTTTACACTCTACCAAAATATATAATAGTCAACAGCATACCTATCGACCTACTTAATACCAGTATAAGACAAGGTAGCGGCTCTATAGTCGCACATAGCAATGTTAGGTCCTTGTATACTGGTTTTTGATAGGTTGATATTCTATCTTCTGTACGACATCCGCGACAGTTGTTGCATGAAATAGCCCAAAACTCCAACCAAGAGGATAAATAACAAAATTTATAAATATGCTTAGACAAATTCACACACCGGCTAGGGCCCAAAATAAGCAATGCTTGTATTATGGGTGTTAAATAACTGATAAACTATAGTTTTTTAAATACATAATACACCCAGACCCGTACCAGAAATTAAAATTCCCCATTTAAATTTCTGCTCGGCCTAGAATCGAACCCGGGACTTCTGCGTGGCATACCGGCACCAACTGAACCGTCGTCGAATAAACGAGAACTGTGAAGACCACCATTTCCCAAGTGTGCTGTGGGACTTAACAAAACTGACAGACGGACTACAAAGTGTTATAATAATATTACATCAGTTACGGAGAAATACGTTTGTGTGATTTTCAAAGCCGAAGTTCAAACGTCTTGTGGACGGATATGTTAATATGTGTTCTCTTATTTGATTTCATTATTTTCCCTACCTACACGTATTTTGCCCCTGAATACCAATAACGTTTTCCGCTGAAAATTCTCTTTGATATCATTCAATTTCCCAATATGCGTCACTAAAATAGAACAGCAGCTATTAAATTAATGAGCCTATCCTATGAATTATAGGTATTTTCACTGCTCTGGCTACTGTATGTGTAAACATAATCCAATCAGGTCAGGTTCCTCAGTTAAAGGATTCAAATGGTAGTCGCTCCACAGTAATTACCTAATCTGCCAAATCCTGGATCATGGTCAAGGCGGACCACGGGCTCCCGCGCGAGAGCACTACTGGGCCCAACGCCTAGATGAAATAAGGCGCTATAATAATTGGCAACGGTCATGCGACCATGGTCGTACGACGGACGTCGCTCGAAAAATAGGGGACCTCTAAACGGCCCGTCAAACGCCCATGGTCGCACGACCGTTGCCAATTAGGACAGACCCTTATACATATAATCGTATGTTCGTCAAAATCACGATTGTGCTCAAGCATGCGAGGGCCCGGCGTCCGACTTGACCATGCATAATCCAGAAATAGGCATGATCAGATAATTACAGTAGAAGAAGAAGCGAGGGCCGGCCCAAGAAGCGATGGCTTGACGTAGTCAAGAACGATATGCGTGCCAATAAGCTCACCACGAGAGATGCCGAAGACCGAGCGA
This sequence comes from Blastobasis adustella, assembly GCA_907269095.1. NCBI lineage: Eukaryota > Metazoa > Arthropoda > Insecta > Lepidoptera > Blastobasidae > Blastobasis > Blastobasis adustella. Next base: position 19,197,659 of record OU026123.1, read on the forward strand.
GGTGGGCCAGGAATAGCAGGAAGGCGGACCCTGGGCCCTCGCGTGCTGCGCGGGGGCGAAACCGGGACATGACGCCAGAATTATGATGATGATGAGATAATTACAGTAGAACGACTGTCATCTAATCCCAGATTAAATCATGGTTACACCCTGAATGTGTAGATTCCATCACGATGTTTCCCACGGTGTGGGAAACAAAACGTAAGACCATCAGTTAGTGTTCAAATAATGTACATTTCTCGGAAAAAGTCATTGGTACTGGTGATTGTACCCGGAACCTCTTACTTACGAGCCGACTCGCAACCGACGCTTACATTTTTTAAACTACGCAACTAATTTTAATGCTGTTTTCAACAATAGTTAGAGTGAAGAGGAAGGTTTATACTCAAGAAAAAAAGGTAGGTACGGATAAAGTACGTGTAAGGTATGTGTAGGGGTAGGGTAGGGTATGTGTGTCTAAGTGAACTAAGTCGAGCCAGGTCTGGACTAGTATGTATGATCTGTCGAGACTGACTTGGTGAACAAATAGTGCCCAAAATCACTACACGCCGTATAAATCTAGCTTCGTGCACCGTGTATAGGTTTCTTTAACTATCTAAGAAACGCATAGAATGTAAATTTATATGAATAAAAATAAATAATCATCTTGACGTTAATGTCCTGGTTGTGCTCTCGAGAACGAGGGCCCGGGGTCCGCCTTCGTCAGGTAATTACAGTGGAGCCACTGCCATCTGATCTCCATGACCCTGCTACCAGGGGAACCTGACCATATTGGATCATGGTTACACATCCAATCGCCTGAATGTGCAGGTTTCATCACGATGTTTTCCCTCACCGTAAGAGCATCGGTTAGTATTCAATTAATGTACATAACTCAGAAAACAGTCATTGGTGCATGGCCGGAGCAAGATTCGAACCCGGGACCTCTGGCTTACGAGTCGGGTACTGTAACCGCTCGGCCACCGACGCTCTGACGTGAATTTAAATGAAAACTGCTGCAAATTATCAATTTAAATACATAATTTCCATAACCAAATAAGACAGGTCAGTCTGAACAGATTTTAGATAAAATACACGGAATAACGGATAAAAACAGACAATCTCGTACCCGTTTCTCAGTAATACGCTAACTGAAAAGAAAACTAAGAATCTCAGTAATTCTATTACACTGATATGCTTCTGACGGTTGCTGCTTGCTCGACCTCCTCCATCTATTACAGAAGCTCATTTCAAAGCTTTATATTTTGTAAAGAAAGTTTGCATAGTAAATAACCATCGGATATTTTTTATCCGTCATATCTTTTCCGTAGGTCAGCTGTAAGGTATTTCTTATGAAATAAGCTGTACCTTTTGTGTTGTTTTGCTTAATGACGATACTGTTTAACTATTATTGAGCACAAAAATTCTATTTTCAAATTATGAGAGTCCAATGACCTCTGCAGTTCAAGCTCTGCAATTGCAAATGTGTCGATATGGTGATAACCTAGCCGCCTTAATAACGGATGTCTGAAGACCCTCGACAGTCTTCATTATATGAATTAAATCACTTTTTGTACACTGTCTTCATTATGCTCAAATATTTTCTGTAACTACAGAACCGATTTTAATAAAACAGCTACATACCATCACGATTAAACGAAAATAAAGGGAACTGTATCAAAATCGGACCATCCATTCCAGAGCTACAATGCCACAGACAGATACACAGATACACACTTCAAACAACACTACTCTGTTTGAGTAGCGGCATAGAACCTGCCGACAGTTTCTGTCTATTTAAAAGAAGCTACATAATGAGGCTGTCGCTTGTCGGAAGGATTCCGACACGCACGTGACACCATTGGAACCGTGTCGTGCAAGTGGCCATTAACAAAAATCACACCGAAATAACACAGCCATCAAAATGACACTTTAATCACGATGTAGGCGCGACCGGTAAGGACACTGGTCTGTTTATAATAGAACTACGCTATTAAAAGAACTATTAAAGTAACCGCAATTTTATTTCGACTACACAGAAAACTCAAATTTCAAGCGTAAGTTGTATTGTGAAATTTATAGCGTCTAACGCCAAATCAGCAATTGTGTTGGACCAAGTTCTCGGTTTCCTATTTAACAATACCTAAATACATAATCCTACCGATTTGCATTGGCTTCATAAATATTCATATCCCTTAAATATACACTGTATCTAATTTTGAACCCCTATTTAAAATCAAATTCTTGTTTCTAGTTTTAGTGAACTATAAAAGAGATAAGGTTTATCTGTAGATAGGTCAAAAATAATTTTGGAGCATGGTTACTATTTAATATATTTCCTATATTTTATCTCAGATAAATGTTAATAACATAAGGCCCAATAGTAAACTTCAACCGAGAGTGTCTAACTTTATCAAATAATAAACCTAAGTGAAAGAATAACCACCATAAACTTCCTATCATGTTAGATCATGTGTTATAAAAAAGAGATATCAGTCAGTACATTATAATTTAGTAGTTAAATAATAATTTTGTATACCACGAAGGTTGCAAATAAGCTTGCAGCCTGAATGATAGTAATAAGTTACCGTAGTCAATCAATATTTGCAATATCAGGGTATCACTCCTGTGTTGCCGACCGAGGAAAACCCCTACAAGGAGCTCAAATATACATACTTAACCAGTAAATATGAGTAGTAAAGAAGAAATTGCACTGCCATGGTTGAATAGTTTGCTGAGTAGATAGAACTTAGACGCAATTTGAATGGAAATTTAACACAGTAATAAAATAAATGCCGGTCTTGGCTCCACATCAGAACTCAGAGCACTTTACGGTGATTGAAACTGCACTCATGGCTGACGTGGCTGTTTTATATTTTGAAGGTTTTCGACTGAGTTTAATTTTACATTGCCAATACCTATGCATTCCATTCGAATATAGTTCCAATTTGACAGAATTCTAAGAAATATTTCGAATAAATTAGTTTTCAGTTATAAAAATGGCATCAATCTAACTTATGACAACATACACCATATCATTTAATATTTTTACATACATAATCTCTATTCGTCAGGAATTAAAAACGATATCTTATCGGAAATGGCCAGTAATTCTGCGTCGATGCAATTCACGCTGTCCGTCAGTCGCTCAGCTACTATCGCCAGGGGCCTTATTTGCCTGACAAACAGTCAGTGTCCGCACGATGCGTGCACTACACCGCTAACGAGCAGCCTGGGCGCGGCGGCACTCCCGACCCGCCCTACTGTGCGTATACAGATACCGTACATTTCATATGTTTAAGGGTGACTTTGCATTTCGGCGAACACGCCTGCTTATAATTAATTTACTTAGCCCATCTGTTTCTGCTAGTTATTGTTTTGTGGCACAATGACAGACAGTTTCAAGTGGTTGCGAGTTGAGAATTATGTCGTTCGGTCAACTTGCGAGCTGATTCGATAGCGAATTTGATAGGTTTCATAGTTTCTGACTTGGGTCTGTAATTTGACTTGTGTTTGTAATTTAGAAGCTGTCGTCTGCAGTTTCAGTATGCGGTAAGCTTTAAAGTATATCCTATTTAATAAGCAATAATAAAAAAAAATTACAAATCTTAAAACTAGAGACTGCTATTAAAAAATTAAAAAAATTAAAAATCATTTATTTCAGACAATGTCCATACATTTAGGTCAATAATAGGTAATATTAAAAAACTAAAAAATTAAAAGCAAGCCAAATGTTGTAAGTCAATAGAAAATGCAAATATTAGTTAATTTAAACTTGATAGCAGCCATCGCCATTTTCATATACTTAGGTGGACAAGGATACTTAATATTTAGAATAGGTCTCCAGCCATTAGGAAGATACGAGGTAATAAAGAAATTTACAAATATACATAAATAAGTACATACATACTCGTACAAGTTTCTCAGGAAAAACATAACCCTTCCTTGGCAGTCGGCTAATAAACCATCCGAGCGAGAATTTTGAGCGACTCCCCGCTGAAACCACATTTCACTGGCGCTCCCAACAAATCCGGCGGAAAAATGCCGAAAAAACTTGATTCAATTTCGTCCAGTTTTTTTCCGGCTTCCGGCTATTGGTCGAGACTCAATTATGACTGCTAAACCGATATTGATTCGGTGCGAGCGGCCTGGATTAAACGGCTGCCGACAGTTAGGTTTTTTAGTTAGTTTTTGGGCCTTTTTCCCCCATATTTCCATTGGGTAGCTGCGCGCATGATTTTTTCTTTACGAAATAGAGGCCGTATTTTTAGCAAAGTGCAGGTAAAAGGCATCGAAAACGTTCGGAAGTGATTTTATTGGCTGCGTCAAAGTATTTTTTGGACTTGTTATTTTTTATGGTGCTTGTTAACGAGGCATTTTTTTTATCAAGTTAGTGATGATGAGCTGACGAAGATGGAGCATGTTTCTCTTTTTTGTTTGCTTTCACGATTATCATTATTCTACCCTTCCCTGTCGGGTACTACTGATTTAGTGATAGCGATATTATGATATGTGTATTACTAAGGCAACCCGTCACGCGTGAAAGAAAGAAAGAAAGAAAGAAAGAAAAAAAATTGATTACACATGGACGCCACGAGACAATAATTTTGCAATACAATTACATTATTATATGTATACTTAATTGCACACGATACAAGTTAAAAACAAATATTACAAGAGGTTGTTCACAAAGGTGGGCTTATCTCTGTGAGAGATCACTTCCAGCCAATCCTACCGGGTGTGGAGAATAGCAATAAACGGGGAAACAGTAGAAAAAGTGCACTATATTTCTAAATAAACTACGCTATATACATACTTACCTATTATACATAAAGTACATAATACACACGGATAGTACACAAGTATATAAAACTTATAATAATATATAATATACTATATAAATATATATAAAAAAGTGAAGGCCGCTGCAGTTGTGAACCAGCTCCTCGCTTTCCTGCAGCAGAAACTAGACGTTAGGGAGAAGAGACGAGACAGATACATGTGAAACTGAGGTACTGCTGTACCCCTTATCCAATCATCGTCATCTTAGCGTCTATCCCGGCTTATGCCAGGGTCCGCTTTCTAACTTTTCTTCCTCCACTTCGCCCGGTCCTCAACATCCAGACGGCGTAAGCCTCACTTTCTGGGCATCCTGCGGGCTTCCTGCACGGATCGCGGCGCCTGTTTCCGACGGTTCCCTGGATATGCCCTCATCCAATATGACATAGAATGCTGTTAAGGTCGAACTGTGGAGTATTCAGAGACCTTCCCAAAGCTTGGCTACGTTTTTCAAAAAACATATTACAAAAAACTAAAAAACAGATTTGACCACGGGTGCCGATAAATTTAGTCGCCTAAATGTTCACGTATCCTCAGAATGTATTCCCTCACCGTAAGAGCATCGGTTGGTGTTTGACTGAATAACTCATAAAGAGTCATTAGTACAGGGCAGTACTGGTCGAACTCGAAACCTCTTGCTCAGGAGTCGAACCCGTTGGCCATTAGGCCTCCTTCATTCCTATACATCATCCATCATTGACAACTAACAAGAACATAGTTGCTAGTTATTTATTAATACTTTTGTAGTACACTAAGTTGCAGAGTATGTCTCTGGGGTAAACGATAACATCCCCTCCTCCCCCTCCTTGCGTCGTATCTCCTCAATGCTGACGGTCGTGACCTCGCTGAAGCACTTTTCCGTAAACTATTCGGCACCATCTCATCCTGTCCTCGGCGATGTGGATAGCATCACAGACCGTGGTGTTTAGTGTTGAGCGAATTTGATCCGACCAGCGCATAGAACTTCGGCCTCTCGACCGTGATCCCTCCACTTTGCCCGTTAGACACAGCTTTTCCTAGTTGTTGTTGCTCTTTCTGCCGATGTGACCAAATAAATCAAAGACTCCCCGAAGACAGATGGTGGAGTGCAAGTGCAAACATTAGTTTCATTTTAGTTAGTTTTTTATAGCAGTTAGAGTTTTTAGTTTTTGTTCTACTTTTTTTAATTTCCGCTTTTTATTTTAATTATCGGTACCATAAAAGTTTAAGTGAAGGGAAAAAAATGAGAATGTTGCTAACTTAGTTTAAATCGTTGGAGATCCTAAACGTTACCCATATTATGAAAAATAAGAAAAACGATACACTATGTCATGAGTGTATCGTTTTTCTTCTTTTTCATAAAATGGCGGCTGGCTGTCGCCAGTATTGAGTTTTGATCAATACCATGTCTTCAGTGACACTCGCAAGATTAAGCCATATCGATAGACGTAAGAACCATCGACATCGCCCCACAAGCTTGGTCTCCAGATTACCACAAAAGAACAAACATACATACATACCTGGGCTGATAAACACATTACCCTCCTTTGCGTCTCGCAGTCGGGTAAAAACCGACGCACCCAAGCTTATCTGGGTACATTATTGTGAGCTACATACGGCAAGGCTTTCGTCAAATCGCACCTCGCCTCCGCCAGCAACAAGTATTTATCGCTGCTGCCAATTTCACGGCCCATTAGCCCTCTAATAAAACCTTGGTATCAAATAGAAGTCATTGATCACCCCCCCCCTCTCCTGCCCCCTCCCCCCTTCCCCGCACCTGCTAATGAGGGATGGAAAGCGTCTCCAGATTCAAGAAATATTCGTCGCGATCATTTTCCGAGTGCATGATTAGCGTTTGTTGTTCTATTCTGCTCTTCAAGGCGCTTGTCTCTCAGATACAGATGGTGTTCGATGAAGCTGTTTGAAGCTTAATGAAGCTGGTCTAAAATGTGAATTAGAAAAGGCAACGTCGTTATGACAATCGAGTGAAGTGTGAAAACTTTTGTCATCTAGTTTTTTCTTCACCATTCCGCCATCAAGATCCAATAAGGTGGCATACATTTTTACTTTATCTACCAGTCACTTACCATCAGATCATCAGGAGATTGCGGTCATGTGCTAGCTTAGATCAGATTTCCCGAATTGTCATAATAGATAACGATAAGTAACTTTGTTAGTTAAAAAGCAAACAAAACAGTGTAATAAATTAAAACACAGCACAGCAAATTGTTTCATACATGAGCTATCCAATTTCGCCGAACCGGTGTTCCCAATACAATCGCGCAGGTTCGGCCCCGATGTCACCTCCAGCAATCGGGGCCGGTCCCCAAACCCCAATTTACATATCCGTAGTCGCACGCACCGAAGTTTTTATTCCCCACTTCGGGAAGTTGTAGTCGTGACGTATTCCGGATTCCAGCGGAACTTGAACGCGGAATCCTGTTTCAGATAAGTTATCCGCGCATGTATCTGGCCCGGAGGTAAGCCGGAGTTGAGTAACTAGGCATAACTGTAGTTGGGTGCCTCAATCAGCGCCACGGATGTGAATGTTGGTCGTTAGACGCGGCTTTGTCCCGTTTGCCGCGTAAAGTTGGCACAACTGATTTGTTTGACGACTTCCTCGGTATCAGCTTCTGCGTGCTTCAGTAAAGACATGCGGTTTCATACCTGTATAACACCACACTGGCGTAGCAGGTAACTAAAAGTGAATTGAAAAAATATATAAATCTACAGAGGTTTAAGAGCGCCCTCAGACTGCAGACTTTTTAGATGTTAGCCGGTTCGAACCCCAGTGCCGCCATATACTAATGATTCGTTTGAGTACATGTAAAAAAGAATCATACGAGATGTACAGTAGTTGAACAATATCCGATGCTCTTACGGTGAGGGAAAACATCGTGATGAAATCTGCATGGGGTACTGAATGTAACCTTGGTCAATCTGGTCAGATTCTCCTGTTAACGGGGTAACGGAGGTCAGATGGTTATTGCTCTACTGTAATCACATGATCTGCCAATTCCTGGATCATAATCAAGGCAGACCCTAGGCCCTCGAGTGACACCGGTACACGAGAAAAGGAACCGGGAAATCTTTTCTCCCGGTCAGGCTCCGACTCCTGACTCCTCACCTCTCCTTTGTAAACGACATTTTACCCTTCAGCATCTGTTAAATAATTTTAATTTTCCCAACAAATGTAAGGGTGAGGGAGGGGGTAATTAACGGGTTTTTTCCTCGGTTGTTTGTTCCGAGCCGGTTCGGAAGCGACGTGTCTCGTCGGTGCCTTAGTCCCGCAATTGTTTTTAATTATCACGCCCTAATAACCGGCGTTCTTTGAAACAGATTCTTCTGTTGAATGACGGAGTTGTTAGGCATCTGCAACTGCAGCACTGACTACACTGACTGACTATGTAGGTACATACAACTTCGTTATAACTTTTCTTTAAAAACGACTTGTCGTTGCTTTGATTTGACAACGACATATCAGCGTACCTCTTCATTTATCACACCATTCTTCAATTTTGTGCATAGAAGAACAATATAGCATCCTAGAAGTGAAGTAATTTTCAAAATCACCTCATTATATATCACAACACCATTCTTCAATTTTGTGAATTGAAGAGCAGAACAGACGGTATGAGGTATAAGTCAGGTGTGTCTTGACGATGCCAGGTTGAATAGTCTCGGAAGCCAATTGGCATCCCGTGAAAGTAGTATAGCCCCCTATGATACTTGAGAACAATAATAGTTTCCTAGTGGTAAAGGAATTTTCGAAATCAGTTTAGTCGTTACAGAGATTATGCTACAGCCTACAGTCAAACTTACAAGAAATCTTTACCTCTTTACAATTTTCGTAAAGATTGTAGATAGACAAGACATACAGTTTACTTTTTACAAGCACTTATTTAACTTTACTTGTATGTCGATTCTTACAAGCCTAATTTGACGCACTTCCCCAAGTTCAATTGATCTGAAATTTTGAATACCTATGTAACTTAACTGACAGTGCATTAATATGGTAAAGCTGGTCGAAGTGGAGTCGGAAGTTGGTCATGGGAACTAAGGAACGCAACAAAACAACCCCATTGTGTTTGGGCTCTTTGGATGACTATTATACCGCACGATATAAGCTTGTTATGGAAACTTAGTTCATTACCTAGTTACAGATTATTATCATCATCTTGGCGTTAATGTTCCAGTTGTTGGAGAGCCCGGGGTTCGCCTTGACCACGATCTAGGATATAGCAGATCAGGTGATTGCAGTGGAGCGACTGCCATCTGACCTCCGTGACCCTGCTGCCAGGGTTATTACGGTTACTCATTCAGTCGCCTGAATGTTGTAGATGCAGTTGCAAATGTGAGTAAATACTCTCAATGCACACACCTAGCCGATGTGAATTTTTATAGCAGTATAGTTTGGGAATAATTGATTGAGTGAGATGACTGAACGTTCCCTGAATTTCAGACATGTTGAAATAACTGGAATTGATTCCAAATTCCATTGCTATTCAGTATCACGGCGCGGGCGTAATCCATTTAGCCGGATTATTTGTCAATTTGTATTTTGGTATTTTGTGTATGCGGGGTTCTATGTTTGGGTATATCGCAATAGCTGGATTTAAAAGTTTTATTGTTATACAACCAAAGTGAGAAAGGAGCAGACAGTTCCCGACTCTTCTTTCTGGTTCCACTAGGCTTAACGGAGTCGTACAACCGGTAGGTCATCTTGTACCCAGGGTACGTTCCCAGTGAGTACGACAGGGAATAATGTCGTGGCGTTGATGTCCCGGTTGTGCTATCGCGCGAGGACCCAGGGTCCGCCTTGACTATTATCGAGGATTTGACAGATCAGGTAATTACAGTGTGGATACTGCCATCTGACCTCTGTCCCTGTTAACAAGGGTACCTGACCAGATTGAATAATGTCTACACATTCAGTCGCCTGAATATATAGGTTTCATCACGATGTTTTCTCTCACCGTGAGAGCATCGGTTAGCGTTCAACTAATGCAATTAACTCAGAAAAGAGCCATTACGAAGCTCAGTGCCAGGCATCGAACCCGTTACCCCGGCACTCAAGTCAGAGACCTTAACCAATAGCCCACCAACGCTCCAGAGTCCTACAACCAGTACATACCGGAGCAAAATTTGCTGATTAGGGAGCAGCGTCGCCGTCGACTCGGCGGGGAATAAATAAATCTGTCAGAATTGAATTTAATTAGCAGAACGTTAATCGTTGACGGCGGGTGGGGGAGGGGGGGAGGGCTCTGGCCACCTAGGGCTTGTAACGGTTCCTACCGATTCACGTTATTGCATTCTCGGCGTTAAAGCTTGGCTAAGATAGCGTAGACTGTGAACCTATTCTGATAATATGTCTCAGTATTTCTTATGTCGTTTGGTAGAAAAACAGGCAAGCGGGTTTTATGAAAAGTGCATTTAGATGCATTGGCAATCCCAGGAGTAACACCAATGCTTTGCCCACCTATAGAATCCAGGAGACGTTGCTCTGGCAGTAAATACGAAAATGCTTGGCCCCTCTACTGCCAAAGCCACGGTTCCCCGTATATGTCATTGTATGTTGCTTTCCTAGTTTTCTAACCCCTCCTTTTGACTTTGACCTTAACCTAACGAATGGCAAAAAAGCTTTACCCCCAGAAAGATATCATATTCTATTATTATTATATTCTTTAATCAATTTTTATGCAGGCAGTTTTGCAGGTATGGGACGCTGGACGGGTGGCCTGATTGCAATAATTGTAGAAAATTTAATAAATGTAGATAAGTAATTAGTAGTTAGTTTGTGAATTGACTCCCTGTATAGAGTTATAAATACCTTAGCAATTACATACATATATTCTATATGACAATCATAACCATCAATAATGCTTTGACAGTTCTTGTTTATTAACTTGTGAAAACAATCAGCAATAAATCAGCGTATATAGTGGTGGTGACATACGTGCCTTCTGGCCCATTTAGAAGTGATGATAAAACGAAATTGGAAAAACAATGCGTCACAACTGTTATTTTAGGTATAAAATTTCTAATTTTGATCATAGTAACTAAGGAAAGTTACGTGTCAACTAGGGATCGAACGGACTACGACACTTATATTGACCGAAGCCTTCATGACTAATGAGGATCAGTCACGATCTTTGTTTGGTGACTTTTCTATTAGGTTATGATACCATATGAATGACTGTAAATAAATTTTTACGATATCTTTTAACGCAGTCTTCTATAGATATATGCGCTAGAACACTGTAATTTTGGCATGTCTGATGACGTCATTCGTCCAAACAGCAGACAGACGACTGGCGGCGCTAGCGTCACGAAGTTACTTTTTCTTTTTCCCTTGGTGCCGCGGCATCTGAGCATTTTAGTTTTTGTTTATTTAAAATGGTTTTAATGTTTAGGTACTTTCTGACAGTCATGAGCGTTTGTATATAACCTAAACTGAATAAACATATTTCGATTGCATTTGATTAAACGTAATAAAGTACATATTTATTTATTTAAAACTTCATGCACATTTCCTTCAAACCCATATAGCTTAGGCATTTCAAAATGGATTTCAAAAATTATTTACCTGGGTTTCATTGCTCTAAAATGCGGTCACATTTTATCAACAAACCTACAAAATTCTACCATTTGATTGATCCTCATTGGTCGATCGAGATTATTACATTGCCGTATTGAGTAAGTATACAGTTTTTCCATTAATCTATATTTCCCTCCACAGCCGGCCTTTCATTCACTTGTATCTCTAAAATCTCCAAATCATCGTGTATTGATAAAGTCGGAAAATGTCAATGTCGGGCTACAGATAATTTCTTTACGTCAAGGTCTTAAGATGTCTGTCGTGAAATGACAAGATCCTAAATTGTCGTTGGAAAAAGCAACGCACTTTACTTTTGACAATGGAACGTGATAAAGGACCCTTGATTCGAATTTTTATAGCCCCCACTCAACGATGCCAAAAATGGGTTTTATAAACTTGACATATTGCGTATCTGTTTATCTGTTGTGGTTGTGGCATCATAGCTCCCGAACAGGACCGCTGTCGATGCGGTTTATTCTATTTGGAAACAAGTTTAATTGAGAATTCGAGATGGTTCTTAATTTTCATTAAAATCCGTTCAGTGCTCTTCCGAAATATTTAAGTAAGTATATCTAAACTGTGTCGAGAGTTTTCCGACATCTGACGGTTAGGTTAAATAAATAAATAAACACGCTTGGACAATTCACACAGCCCCATCTAGCCCCAAAATAAGCAAAGCTTGTGTTATAACTTAAACTTCTTATATACTTTTAAATACTAATTATTGTACATATAACACCCAGACCCGTAACAGAAATTAAAATTAATCATTTCAATTTCTGCTCGGCCAGGAATCAAAAAATTTCAATTTCCAATTCTCGGTGTGTTAACCAATGGATGGATGGATGGTTAGCATAGAGTATCTATATCTGCGTACGCACCTATAATACATCTACAATAAGCTATTTACTATCAAAACACACGCTCGACACCACGTAGCCAAACCAATCTCCGTCCGTACTAAGCGACACGTGATAAATCCTTCGAATTTCCCGAATCTATCTTGACCGTCGCAAATGCAAACAGCTGTAAGGCCCCCTCTGAGGGGGTGTGAGGGGGTTGGGAGGGGGGCTCGAGCACTGGGCTTGCATATTGCGCAAGTAGCTTCTCTGCTTTTATTTCTATTCCATGTTCCCGTGAAACGAAGTGCTACATAATAATTGTGATTTCCTCCACATTACATCATGCATTACATTGGCCGTGTGGTGTCCGGCAGAGTAGAATAGCACCAACCCCTCACACTCGTGAGTGTCATACGAGGCCACTAATGTTTTCGAGGCAAAAGATCTAGTCCTAGTAGGCTGGAAATTGGGCAGCAGCGATTTCCATTGTTATATTTATAACACTGCGATCTCCAACCCGCCGGCCAAGCATGGAGTTATGGCAAAAACCTCCCCCGTTCGTGGGAGAGGCCCTTAGTTCTGCAGTGGACTGTTGTGGGCTGTGATGATGATGATGACATCATGCATCACGACCAACAGAGACTGTAATTTTTGTCTCGGCCGAGACCGAGAACGAGAATGGAAACATTCTCTAAAATGGGATAAAGATTGAAAACTTGTTAAAGAATATTTGTCATCAGCATTCATATATACCACAGAGCAGAAAAAAAATTTGCCAGTCTAAAGGCCTTTTACGATTTCTTCAGACAATAAATGCCTGCCGTGTTAGCGTAAAAAAATAATGAAGTCTCCTTCATTTTCTGCCAGCAGCAAATAAAAAGAGCTGTTATTTCGATACCTATACATATAATAAGCGACATTATTGATATCGATATAATGAGAATGATTATGAAACCAGAAAAAAACACGAAATAGTAGAACATTATTCTTACAATAAATAAATTATAATCGTTTGTTGACAAATGTGTCTTGACAACCAAATTGATCGTGAAAATGATGTTTGGCCCGCATTTTACCCAAAAGGGCCCTTCTACTCAGCCATGAATATTTTTTATTCGTACCTACATGGGTTTTTATGTGACCTATACAAAAGTTACAAGAGTAAATGTTTATACATTTTCATATAAGTATATGATCTATATCGACTCATGTATGAGTAACCAGGGTACATTTCGGGGGTTGTGTGATCTCTCCATCACACAGTATCGGCAAGAATCTCGGTCGATTTAACCTGAGAACCGAGACCGAGATCTCGATCGGGCTTTATGAACAGACCGTACAATCCACAACTGAACTTGAGCCTACTCCACAGTCGTGGTCATAATCTCCACGCTTGACAGGCGGGCTGGAGATCGTAGTGGTGAAAATTAAAAAAAAAAAAAAAAAAATGAATATATAGTATTTTAAGACAACCAAAATTGATAGATTCCATAGATTGTTAATAACAATTAAGCATATTTGCTATGTTAATAAAATATAAGAAGTACAATGTAGGTCAGACACTTCATCTCACTCGACAGGATCAGCAAACCCTTATAGTATGAAGTTCGGTGCCAAGCAAGATGGAGTACATCCTGCCCCCCACTATCTGCAGCTTCTTAATACTCTTAATACTTCTAATAATATTGAAGTAGTATTGCAATTTATTAATGACTATTTAAGACTAATTTTATATTCTTGAATGTATAATGTATTTGAAATTATTTGAATTCAAAATTTTTATTAACCACTCCAAATTTGTATGCCGATGGCAGGTCACGGAGGACCCATCTACTAAAACTGTAACAACTGCTTAACCTGTGTACCACAAATAAATAAATTGAATTGAATGGAATTGAGTTGAATTGAAAAAAGCTGCTGTGTATAATATATACACAGTATGTATATATGTGTAGGTCCCTACAAAGACAGTGACATTGAGACGAAATATGGGATATTTTTAAGCGCCCCATCGCACGTTTATTTGCGCCCCCCACCGTAAATAGGGGTGGGCGAACGAGGAGATAAGCAAACATATCGTGTAGCGATAGAAGACATCTCTAATTCTTACATTTGTTTTCGCGTGTAGTAAGTATAACCAGCTACACATAGCTTTACGTGAAGCGTCTGATTGAATATTTAAGGTTTTTACAGGACGGCAGTGTGTGGCTGATACCCCTGGTATAGCAAATATTCATAAGCTGCGGTGACTACTTATCAGGCAGGCCGTAAGGTTTTCTCGGTATGGCACCAACAATTTTTAACAACATTCCAAAACATATTAGAGACACACAATCTTTACCAGAATTTAAAAAGAAACTACAAATTCTTGAGCGAAAACGCATATTACACAGTAGACGAATTTTTGACGAAAAAAACTAATATAAAACGAAGTGTAGGTACTGTGATAGTGACATTGTAAATTTTTTAAGGTAGAATGTTTATTATATTGTTGACATCATTGTTTATTTTTTAAATTGGACTAAAATTATTTTAATGTTTATGAATTGTATTACTGAAATTTTATTATTTATAATTTGACATTTTATTTACACGACATTTTAATTTTCTTATTTTAATTTTTGCTATTTATTATTATTGTTGTTTTAGTGTGGGACTGGTTTAATTGTAATTTTAAATATTTAATTTTTGTAATTTTGTTATTCGTACCTGCTACATTCATGTGCCAACCGGCGCAACATAGAGGACTTTGAATAATTTCATAACAGCTGTATGTATTACCTATGTTGATGAATAAATGAAATTGAAATTCAAATTGAAAAAGCTTGTTTGCCACATTAGTGGTGTAAGATGCGCCTGTAAGGAACAAATGCCAGATTGCGCCAAACTTAGGCGACTCTTAAGCTGGCCCCTTATGACGACCTGACTGAGCCACAGTTGGTTAACATACCGGTCTGCCACGCAGAGGTCCCGGGTTCGATTCCCGGCCTAGCACAAATTGAAATGATGAATTTTAATTTCTGTTACGAGTCTGGGTGTTATGTATTTAAAAGTGTAGTAAAAGTAGTTTGTCAGTTGTCTAGGCCAATAACACAAGTTTTGCTTACTTTAGGGGGTGGATGGCGCTGTGACAATTGTTTAAATATATTTATTTATTTAGGAGTCGCAAAATCGGTGTCATAAAGTTAAGAGTGACTTAGCGATATTAGTTTCCACTATGGTACTTGGTATGGTACAATACGGTAGGAGTAATGCTTTTTCACGCTAGGAGTATATTAGTATTAGTAAACTTAAGCGTCGCCTAAAGTTAAGTGAAATCGGGCAACTATGCTATTATTGAAAATTTCTTGGTAGTCAGCGTAATGACTAATGAGCCGAGACCCTTCCGGATGTCTTTTTACTTTTTTCGTACAGCTGTCATTCATGTTTGGAGAACATTTAGTTTTAGCTAGCACGAAGCTATGTACTTGTAAAAGCTGGATAAGTGCAGCAAGATATTCAAATAAATGAAGTGCATTTAATTTGGTACCTTTGTTAGATAGCATGTTGGAACAAATTTCTGCTACATGCTCAATGCTAATTTTAACAATAAGGGAAATTACGTAAATACATTACTACAGTGTTAACTTCCATGCTTCATATTTTTTATTTCTATTCCCACCTAATAAAAATAAAAATTATTGTAAAAATTGCACTCTGTATAAAAAGCAACCTGCTTTGTAAACAAAGCTATGTTTAAATTCTAAAATTACGCTAGTGTAATTTTAGAGATAAATAAGTACAGCATATTTCTGACAACGAAAACCAAAAACGTTCCATGCAAAATGTAAGTAAGTACGAAAATCTGCGAAAAATATACTCTAAATCATTTATAACGTTCCCTGGCCCCACTACGTCATATTAGAGTGCTGTAACAATAAAGTGCGGGCAAGTACATTCGGTGCGAGAAAGGACGATCTAAACCCGACACTTGGACGGAATATATTGTCGGAAGATTCGGGTTGCCGGAATATCGTTTCGTGGGTCCCTGACGTCACTTCCAGGGCCGGACGCGGCCGGGCACAAAGGCCATACCCACTGCTAAGCCGCTCAGGGCCTCACACGAGGACCCTTTAAATTATTCAGTTGACTAACAGAGCCTCTAGTGCCTAAGCTAGATCAAAGGAGATGTAATTAGTTATAAATGCTCACCTCTGTACTTTTATAGCGAATTTGCGGTACTTAAGAAAACGCTGTTTACGGAACAAAATAATTCATGCTTAGAAAGGTGGCTGTGCCAGATAGAATACCAATTCTGTGGCATTGGTGATGTATTGTACCTACAATACATCACCAATGCCATCCAGATAGGTAGATAAGCCTCTTAGATAAGTTAGGAAATCTGTACGACAAGAAAATTCACGGCAGCCTTTTCTGTTGTGTGTTTTAATATTACGACTCCCTCCTCCCAACGTATGTATGTAATCTCTTTATTGCATCAATTTAAAACGTCTTGTTAAGCCTAGATCACAATACCCTACACGTTACACTAAAAAAAAAGTAGGACCCCAAGTTCGACAACAGATTGTTAACTATTAATAGCAGTAATAAACGGTATTCAATGTAGTATGTTCTCCTCTGCTCTTTTGATTTAAAGTCTCGATAACCGAATAAGACTCTGTTTGCTCGTTTATAACCGAAATGTATAAAAGAAGACTATGTCAGAGAAGCTAGTGATTGAAATACAGACTAGAGAAACATCAATATCCAGACCGCAGACAGAGCGCCTAACAATCCTGCCATCCTGGCACGGGGTATCACGTAAATTTTGCCATTCGCGCCTCCCCAACGGACGAGCCGTTTCCGATAAGCCCATAGTGTGTAGACAGACACTTAAAAAGTTACAAAGCCCCCCGCCGATCCTCGCTGACAGCATTATAAATAGGTCAGTAAACTTTGGCCCCCGTGCGGCGAAAAAGTGTAGCTAGAAGGGGGCGGCGGACAAATCGCGCGTGGGCGATTTTCCGGTCGCCGCGGATGAGCTTGGACAATGGGCCCCGCCTGGCCTCCTCCCTGCCTCCGACGTGGAGTGCCCACTCCGGCACAGAAGAGGGAACCGCAGTGTATCGTCTCGGCGGTGTCCTTGAAATTGCTTTGGTAAGCTCGGTGCGCAACAGCGCAATAGGGCTGCCCGCTTCCCGCTTCTGGTACCCAATGGTTTATTACCTTTACTACAACTTTATTTTCCGTTTAAGCCTACTAATATTATTAATGCAAAAGTTTGTAAGGATATTTGTTACTCCTTCACGCAAAAACTACAAAGGCAGCAATATAGTTTATAGCTCTGAATAGCACATAGGCAATAATTTATCCGGAAATTCAATGTAGTTCCCGCGGAAACGGATCTGAAATGTTGTAACCGAATTATACGCGGACGAAGTCGCGGGCAAAAACCAGTGCCTATCGCTAATACTACGTAAGATTTGAGTTGTTTCTTCATTCATAGAACTTTAATTATTTATAGTTTAAAAAACTCCTCATTCTACTCCTCCACAAATCCAGGCCCCTGCTAGGCTTAGCTCTTCTAGTAGGAAAGACGCTTTACTTTTAGAACATTTCAATAAAAGTTTGTGGTGTTTGCGGCGACTACCATCTGACCCGCGCAACCCTTTAGGGAAAAGCCGATTCGTAGCCTCGTCCATCTGTCAGCAGGGGTACATACTGGTAAGGTTGGCTTGGACCCCTGGGAACGTGATAGTTTGTAACACGAACAAATAAAATCTCATAATGTACTGAAACGAAAAAAAGACATTGCCATGCATTTTTATGTACAATTCTCAAATAATACCTCAACATCTACTAAAGCGTTCAGCCCTATTACGCATTTGCTGACAGGGCGTAGGCGATTTACTTCAAGGACACTGCCTAGAAGTATACTGCTCTACCTTGCACTGTGGTATTCTACCCTCTCATCCAACTGACGTCATAAAAGCAAATTACACAACACGTAACAGGTAAGAGTGGATCACTCTTGAGTAAATATTTTGTCCACCAAATTGTTTGAGTTTGCCCAAGGACGTTTGTGCAACGTTGGGGGGACTCGGTCGTAGGTTGGACTCGTGCGCTTCAGAGTAGCTGTCAAGGACAGGTCCGTATAGGAGATTCTACTAATTGGTCTGTTGATTTCGGTCTCCACCCTCCTCTGTCACAATCGACGGGATTTATGGTAAAATTCAGCTGAATTGATTTTCTTTGTTTTAGTTAGAATATTTTAATTACTAGCTTAGTTTTTATTTATAGCTTAGTTTTTATTTATAGCTTAGATTTTCTGGACTACCTAAGTGTTGTGCCTAAAATAAACGTTGGCCAATATTGTGAGGACCAAAATATTTGACATTTGACACTACTTTGATCGCAGTATCCGTTGACATAATTTTGGGCAAAGATATTGGCTATGTCCAATTTCTTTGGTTCCCGGAGCGTCTGTCAAGTACTGTCGCCTTATAGGAACTAGAAGACAAGATAGAATAACTAATGTTTCTGTGAATCACGTTTGGAAGTAGCAAATGATTTTCCAGTTCGGTCCTAGACCAGTTTCAGTACAGCACATTCAGTACTTAACAAAGTTATGGGTAACATTTCGGTATATTTATGTCGTAGGATGTCAACCTATAGTCAACGCTGAACCTACAATGTTCTTCCAAACATTTTCCTAGAAAATAATAGTTTTCCTATAAAAAACTTAATATGAAAATTGATACCTGCTATCTAACGACCGTTCATCATCATCATCATCACAGCCCGTAACAGTCCACTGCAGGACTTTGGGCCTCTCCCACGAAAGGGGAGGTTATTGCCATAATCTCCACGCTTGGCAGGCGGGTTGGAGATCGCAGCGTTTAAATATAACAATGGAAAATGCTGCTGCCCAATTTCCAGACCATTGAGACTCTTGATTTTTGGCCTCGAAAACAAGTCGCCTTGTACGACACCCATGAGTGCTATTCTACTCTGCCGGACACCACACGGCAAACGACCGTTCAATTGATTGAAAAGCTGACAAATTATAAATGACATAATTGGCCTATTAGGGCAAGGTTTCAGTGACAATATATCCTCGTTTTACGTCTTTACACAGGTATACACAGAATATTACTGTCCTTTTTCCCCGTATTCCGCGTATTTATATTTGGAAGAAGATCACAGTACGTTCTAAAGGAAGAAATGATAATTATCAAGTACATAGATGGCTACGAGAATTGCAAAACAAAGAGGTCATTTGGCATCGTGCGGAATTGGCAACATCAAAAGTGGGAAATACGGGGCTAGCAAAGCAAATAATTGGCCGGGAATCGATCCCGCACCCCGTGGGCGATACGACAATACTTGGCGACCTTTCTTTTTACAACACGCATGGCTAACAAAATAAAAAATAATAAGGTTTCTTGTTTTGGTAAAACACACGCAATTTCAAATGAAAACGTATAGGCTTTTCCATTTCGTCAACATAAACCCTTTATAATTTAAGCAGCATAATCTAAATTTCTAAATATCTCGTTAAACTTTTAATTTTCATTGTGCCCGAAGAATAGTTAATTAATGTGAAATTTAAAAAATATATTGTTATTTTTACAAGCTTTTTACTTGTACTGTTCGTATCTATGTTTGTAACTTGTCTGTCAAAAATTGCAAACCATTTTTCAACCATTTGTTGGTATACGATTGAGCTAGAATGTTTTATATCTATGGAACTTGGATGACAATGCATTTATATGGTACCATGGAACTAGTCTGAAGGTGGCCATAAGAACTTATTAACGCAATAAGATAACCCAATGGTCTTGATGAGTAGGTACTATAACGCGCCATAAATGCTTGGAAAAAAGATTTTTCATTTGAGAATTTATTTTTCTCGAGTGACAAGAGCAATCTCATTAGAACAATACGAAATTTGTGGAATTAATTTCTCGTAGCGGTCCCAAGGTAACATTGTAACCTTTGAAAGCAATTGTTTTATTGTTCTTAAGTTGCCTGGATGAATTCGCTTTAAGTGAAATGGTCAACTGCTTTTTTTCTAATTTCTGTTTTTATACCATTTACGTGGCAAAATGTTTACGGCCCGCGTGATATACATACATACAGCGACCCGAATGGTTCAGTTGGTTAACATCAGTCTGCCATGCAGAGGTCCCGGGTCCGATTCCCGGCCGAGCAGAAATTGAAATGATGAATTTTAATTACTGATATGGGTATAACACAAACTTTGCTTACGTTGGGGCTAGATGGCGCTGTGGGAATTTATCCAAGCATATTAATTTATTTATTTACATTTAGTAAGCAGTCACCAGTTACACATCAGTTTCCCAAATTCCTCTCATATGAAAACGATGATGAAACTGCCATAATCACATTCCTGGCATTAATATACGTATCTCGTATTTCATTTGACGTTATTTGAACATCGAAGTCTATCAATATGAATCGACAGATAATTTTCCGATAGGTATGCGAGAGCAGGAAACAGCGGCGTCTTTTTATACGACTGATATATTTGTATTATATCCACGTATACGGTACAGCCAAATATAAGACCAGCATTACGAGGAAATAATAAGTAGAACCAACAAAAATAATGTGTATAAATAAAGGTTTGAAAGATATATTCTAACTTCTTAACTACAAAATACCTTCGAGCTCATTTGCCTCCAAATCCAAATTGAGATAAAAAAGAACTTAGGCGATTAATAAGTTTAGTAAAAATGGCAAATAGTCCTATTTACAGCTTGTCAATAAGAGTTGGCCGTGGTGAAAGATGGAACAATATTTTTTTTATCTGAACTTACGTGACTTGACAGTCTATTGACATGGATATATGAAACTGGGGATTTGTCGGTGGGGATTTCTGGAATAAACCTCGAGAGCTCCCTCATTTTTGGCCAACTCTTTTTGACGTTTAGTGAAAACAGCAAATAGTTCTATCTACAGCTTGTCAAAAAAGATTTGGCCGTGGTGACGGAAGAAACAACTTTTTTTATATATCAACTTACGTGACTTGACAGTTCATTGACATGGATGAATGAAACTTGGGATTTGTCGGTGGGGATTTCACCATCACTTCAAACCACAGGAGCGCTCTCATTTTTGACAACTCTTTTTTGACAAGCTATACCTACTTAACGGTTGCGCGAAATACGGTCCGCCGTCCGTCCGGAGTGAAGCCGAGTCGAGCGAGCATGAGGTGTCTGTTGATGTCCGTGAAGTTGTTTATGACGGCAAACTTTTCCAATTTACGACAGGGAGCAATATCGAGCGGCCGCGGTGGCTTTGATGTCGCGGGCCTCCGCCCTCGTAATTCGATCGGCTGTCCACGAGTGTGGAAACTTGTACGTACGTTACGCTTACCCGAGATTGATATTCACAGGTACAGCCTTAATGCCTCGTGGAGGAAAACGGTTGTTATTGAGCACGTCAGATATTGGCTATTAAAGTTTGAGGAGTTCCAGTAACCACTTTGTGGGTTGCGAAGTTAAATTTTCGAGCAAGTAAAGTATCTGTTTTCTTCTGAGTTAATGGCTACCGTGCTGCTCTATTATGAAGGTATGAACCGGAAATAATTTTATTTTTATATTTTTTTGAGACTTGCTCTTTTTTGTTGGGCCCATAGAGTTCAATAATTCAAGAGTTCAATTCCGTATAACCGCCCATTTCCGGGCTTGATCCACTTCTCAAACTGTTATTGAGAAGGAATGGTCTATTTTATACGGAAGGCGTACCACCTGGTGTTTCAGACGCCCATTGCCTGCGGTAACTGCTTAACCAAGGACGTAAGCCTGTATGTTAGTAGCGGTGTAATTAGTAAGAAAAAGCACGAAAAAACAGGAGAGGGTTGGTAAAACACATCACTCTACATAGCCGTCGCTAGGCATCCTACATAATTATACAATAACAATTTGCGTTGCTTGCTCTGTGCGATTCTGGAATAATAATCTAACTGGCATTTTACATTCTCAACCACATGCGTATAAACGAACTAAAACCATAACTTTTGACATTCCAAAATAGAAAGCTGCAGCCCATTCGGGATCTGCGGAGATCCTACGCCTGAGGCGTCGTCCTAATTGGCAGCGGTCGTGCGACCATGGACGAACGACGGACGTCGCCCGATCAATAGGGGACCTCAAAACAGCCAGTCGCGATACGACAACATGAGTGAACTTCTACGTCTTCCTATGGGCAAACACTAGGACCTTGTGTCACATATAGTTTTAGCCCTTCACATTACTGCGGCTTCAGCGAGTCTCTTGTGTCTGACAAAGAGGATATAAACATTTGCAGCTTGGTCGCGCTGCAGCCGTGCGGTTGTCATAATTGTATGAATACCCACTGAAGTCGCACTACTAACACGCCCATAGGTATGTGTAAGCGCTATAAACGCACTCGTGATAATAAAACCACGGTGCTCGTCTACTCAATGCGTGCGTAAAAAAGCAGCAGACCCAAAAAAATTATACAAGCATCCACATGCAAATGTGAATTTGCATTTTTTACGGCCGTTACTTATTTAGGCACTTACGATGTTAGCAGCATCAGCGGGGGGGCTGGAGGAGGGGGGGGGAGCAATTTTTCCAAATTACCCTGGCTCGGAGACCACGGCACACCTCTGCCGGTAAGCTGCTTTGATAGATAGCGGGGCTCTCCTTGGATGCCAGTGGGTACTGGCGCGTCCAGTTCCGCTATTGGCAATTTTTAGACTAAATTTGAACAGATTTTTATGTCATGAGTAGGTTTTGGCAGCTTCATAACTTATAAACAGCCTTATTATCGGAGCTTTCCAAGTACAAACCATTCCGATAAGTGGCTTTTTTAAAGAACTTGATAATGTATTTTGTTACGTGGTTATATTAGCTTATTGACGTAAAATATTAATCAACATATAGTATACCTTATAATGATTTACATGTACTCTATAGCCAACATAATATTACCAATATGCCGAGCAAATATGTGCGTGTGCTTTTGTATGTGCGGGTGCTTATATTGAAATAACGCGCCTAGAAGAGCTTTCGAAACTAGGAAATCCGGTATCCGGCTCTATATGCCGCTGAACGATGACACAAAGATGATGAGTGGAAATCAGCACCTTAGCGGAATCCGTCCCGCAGGCGGGTCCACCGTCAACCAACCTCTGAGGGACTTTCACGTAAATTTTATCGAGTTTATTCAGTTTATTCATACAGTCGAACCCTTCGCTGTAACACGGCGAAACGCTTTTCAATTTCAATAAAGATCGCCCGCCACGAGAAAACTTTTAGGATAAAACAATTTTTGGATAGTCGAGCATCCATTTTCGGGTTTCATTCGCCTTTATACTTTCTTCGCACGAGTTCCGCGAATCAACGGATACCTGCCTGTACTCCAGTGATTACCAAGGCAATAAATTAAACGAGAGCCAACGGTTCATCGTAAAAGTAAGTACGATGAAAACTTTGTCAATTTGCTAAACGAATTTGGGGCATACTTCCTGTTTACGCGAGCAGCTCGTAATTATAACAAGGTTCCGCTGCGATGAAAAATCACGCAATTAGTCGAAGAAAGATTCGGGACGAAACTTTTCTGTTAGTAGAAGGTATAATGTGGAGGAGCGTAGGCGGACAGCTGTTAATAATAATTAGACGAGATTAAGTGAGGGGAGCGTCGGTGGATGAGTTGTAAAGGTGTTCGACTCGTAAGCGAGAGGTACCGGGTTCGAATCCCAATGCGACCGGCTCAAACACATTTTGTTTACAATAGTTGTATTATATTGTTTAATAAATTGCAACCGGTTTCGACTAACATATCAAGGCTCATTCTCATTGCAAAAAATTTAGTGGAACTAGTGTAAACAAAAAATGGGTGATTCATAATAATAGAGTTCCATCAAGAAACATTCCACAAAGCATGAGCAATTGTCAATGTTTACGTCGATTGGCGATGGCTTCGCCGACTGTAATTGAGTCCTCAATTTAATCGTTCAACTCCTTAATGGTAAACAATTGACGTTATCATCATAAATGTAAGAGTCTAACTCTTGTTGGTGGAGCAATTGACGTAAATATTGATAACCAATATTATTATTATAGATAAATAATATTGATGTCGATTAGACAGAAAAAGTCGGATAATCCTCGACTAAGTTTACATATTCGAATTTTCGAAAATATTTATTTTCAATACTACTAAACCGATTCTATTGAAACAAAGCTAAAAACCATCTAGATTAAATTGGCTTTCAAATATAGAAAATTGTATCGAAATCGGTCCATCCGTTCGAGGGCTACCCTGCCACAGACAGACACACCCCGCCACAGATACACAGATCATCATCATCATCATCTTGGCGTTAATGTCCCGGTTGTGCTCTCAAGAACAAGGGCCCGGGGTCCGCCTTGACCATGATCCAGGGTTTGGCAGGTCAGGTAATTACAGTGGAGCGACTGCCATCTGACCTCCATGACCCTGCTTCCAGGGGAACCTGACTAGATTGGATCAAAGTTACACATTCAGTTGCCTGAATGTGCAGGTTTAATCACGATATTTTCCCTCACATCGGTAAGAGCATCGGTTAGTATTCAACTAATGTACATAACTCAGAAAAGAGTCATTCGTACATGGCCGCAGCGGCATTGGAACCCGGTACCTCTCGCTTACGACTTGGATACTCAACCGCCCGGCTACCGACGCCGTAGACCAATGAGAACACAGTCATAAATCATCAGTTCATTTGCATGTTCTTGCTATCGAATTGATAGCCCCAGCGGCCACGTGGACATCCGATACTAAATTAGCGCCGATGATTACTAGTTATGAGCCACGCGATTTAGTACCCAATCGGCCGTTAGTACCAACGAAATACGAAATTATGGGCAGTAATTGCGTATTTCGTACGGTAATTAGGCATAATTAATGTCGACTTTTGCCTATGTTGACTACAGTTCATGGGTGACCTTTTTAGGACAAAGAACACGACGCTCAGGGGTAATATTTAGTTTTAAGGGCAAAGACCACTGACGGCCACCGTTGCATTGTTTACCTGGGCCTTAGTGGCGAGAAAAATAGCCACTGAGTTTTAAACCCGTTTAAAGGATATGGTAGCCAGATCATTGACGCAACAAAGCCACGAACAATGTGTTTAGCTATGATCTAGTAATATGACAAAAGAAGTAAGAAATTTGATAAAGTTGTAGGTAGGATATTGAGAAAATTATTTCGTATAGGAATCGCTATTACATCAGATCTTAATTTTCACTGTACGAAAATTGGAAGGACGTCATTGGAAGCACTTGGTACAATTATTTAATTGATGATAATACAAATGATCGAAATGGAGATATCAATGACTACCCCTACCTTACATCTTAGTTATTCTTGCTGTATTGTAGCACCCATACCGCAGTAATCTATTGATTTGAAGCAAATGGCCACTCCCAGGGGGCCCCACTGCTCGTTCAATCGTCAATTTATTACTTACACTTACTTATTATTTTATTGTAAACCTACTTATTACAATTATGAACTCACCCGGTGGTGGCAGATGCGCGATGATGAGCAGGGCGAGTTGCGCGGCGGCGGTGCGTAGGCGCATCTCGCTAGCGCGCCGCCGCGCCGCCCCCCGCGCGCAACATGCCGGCACCCCGCACACCCACGCCGGAGGGTCCCACGCTGGTCCCACACCGGAGACACCCACACCGGCGCGTCACACACCGTAGAAATCCGGAATGTCCCACACCGGAAGGTTGCGTCACACACTGGGGACACCCACGCGGGAGGATCCAGAGGGTCCCACGCTAGTGGTTCACACGCGGGAGGTTCACACACCGTAGGCTCTAATACCGGCAGTCTTGACACCCACACCGGGGATCGCACCGGATGGTTCTAAACCGGAGATATCAAGAAAGTCACACCCCCTAACACGCCATAAATCCGGGATTGATCCGATCCACTATTTCACAATAAGAGAAATTATTGAGTTAGTTATACATGAGCTTTTTTTACGCGCGCGATCCAGCTACGTACGTCACTGTATCCGAAACTTGTCACGAAATCTCACTGTCACACTCGCGGGAGTCGGTTACCTCTGTAGTTTACTGTACCTGCAAAAGAAAATTGGTATAATTAAAGCAAACTGTACTAAAGAAATTTAGCGTACGAGTATGAATTTAGATTTGAGGAAGGGATTGTCTAAAAAAATACATAGTTAAAACATACATAACATCAAGTTAACAAAATTACGTCCTTCAAAACAACCCCTTCCTTCCAACACACAACACTTCCTTGAATTACATGCTTTGGCTACAGCTCATGCTGAGCGAGATCCTTTTATCGACTTGGAGGGCCACAGCACGGCAATGCGAACTCGACACGACAGTAAGGCTAGGACTAGGTACCTATAATAATGGAATCAATTTGAAAAATGAATCAGTTTGTATGTGATGTTATGTGTTGATAAATATATGTATTTTTCTTTTTGTCGTGTTTCTAGTTATAATGTTAATTTAATGATAAAATTTGAATTTGACATATTACCATGTAATGAAAGTTATGGGTCAATCGGCCTGAAATAAATGATTTTTATTTTATTTTTATTTATTTTATAAGAAATGAATTATTCGTTTATTTTTATTTAATGTAGACCATTCAAACGGAGACACTTTAATGCCATTACAAGACACCGGTGACTAGTTAATTTTCATTAAATGAATTCGAAACCACTATTAATGCGAACACTGTATTTACACAAACTGAACTAAAACAAGAGAGGTAGGTAGGGCATATCGGGTTGTTCCGTTCCAATTGGAGCCGCTCAACTGGGAGAAATACCTCCACCTTACAGAATACTGTAACCTAATTCAATTTTCAATAGTGTTGCGTTCCTGCCGTTGAGTAAGGTCTTGGTTGGGGATTCATCAACCGTAGCTTGGGCAGTGGTCGGGCATTTGCCTGTTTGCTGCCGGTTCAATTTATTCTGGGGGTTTAAGATGGGCAACGCATTGGCGTTACCTCTGGTGTTGCTAATGTCTATTGGCAGCGGTGATAATTTTCCATCAGGTGGACCACTCGCCTGTTTGTCTACCGTTTGACATGAAAAAATAACGGTCCTTTTACTCTTCAACGGTATCATGTATCGCCAGAACACAGTGTTTTCGTTTGCGTAAAGAATAACAACTCGTACCACTCGGTGGGCCCTGTCTACCCCACAGGGATATTGGTGGATAAAGCATGTGTATATGTGTAAATTTAATAGAATATATGTTAAAATAAAGTCACAAAAGGGAACAGTGCTAGCTGGCAGAGAAACAATGGATTTTATTTATGGAACATATTGGAACTCAAATGTCGCCACGGCCGCTCGGGCATGTGCTGACCTTTACCATATTCTAACTTCGAATTCCCTAAACAGCATGGTTCCAGACTTATCTTCTTTATGCAGAGAAACGCAGGTTGTCGCCGACGAATGAAGGGATTCAAGAGAAATAATCCTATTTTTGGTTTATGCCAAGTTCATTGCTAGATTGTAAAAGACACACATATCTTGGTAAAGCAAAAGCGACGCCATGTTCATCCATGAATGAAAAACATAGCACAAACATAGCATAAGCAGAGCAAAACATCGCCGATACTGGCACCGCAATAGTCCTGAGAACCGACATATGTGGCGCTGTCTCAATTAAAAGGCAGAAGACCTTCTGCCCCAGAATGGGGCATAATTACAGCGGAGTACAAAATAAATAACATCCGAGCCGGAGCTAATTAGTTACGGTTCAGTTGAGGATCGAAGTTCATCCTGTAATGAAATTCCCGAAGCGACGCGCCGAATGAAACTGGAGCCCGCCCCGCGCCTCTTTCCCCGCAGGAGTTGGAGTTTCCAACTACCTGCACTGCATCCGAGGAAAAACGGACCAACTTTATGCTAATTATTACTCTAAAAGTACGCCGCCTTCGCTTTTGAACGGCTTCGCAATAACGGGCGACCGACAAGCCGCTATGTCACGACGTCTAAATCCGCCATCATTTATTTTCCCAGCGGACGCAAACAATGGGACTGAAAGAGAGGGATTTAAATAGCTCAGGAGGATCAATTGTCCGCCGGAGACAGGGGTGACACTTGGCTTTTAATTGTATATGTGTTGGTGATATCATTACCATCGTACTCGTAACCATACGATACCAACAAGTAACCTTAAGATACGTGCCTGAATAGAAGCATTGAAAGGGCATATCTCTTTTAAAACCAAGTAGAGGTTGTTTTAAGGAATAACAGTCTACCCGTGACCATGATGCTTGCAACTGCGTCACAAAATCGACGTAAAAACAGTACTAATCATGATAACAAACCTGATAATAGTGTGATGAAAGTGTAGTGAATAACCACGAAAGTCTTAAAACCTGCAAAGAAATTTTAAGGAAGATCAGGTACACCAAAAGCGTTGAGCATATAAGAAAAGATTGATGAATGTAAATGGAGAGAAAGAAGTTTTGTCAAAGCCGTAGCAATTTAGATGGGAACAATGTAGGTACTTCGTATCTGCCTACCTAAAGAAGCGCGTTAAGTATTCACGTATGATGATACTTTGCACAATTTATGAGTTCAGGCCCGCAGCGTCATTAGCACACGCTTTAATAATACCCCAAATAATTACCCCAAACACATTAAGAAAGCAACGTCCTTTTTTGTACGAATTTCCATTTCGTTTTGCTCCGAAATTAAATAAAGCCGTTGGTAAGCTATGCGCGCGAGCTCGCATGGCTCATAAAACTAAAAGCCAATTCAGTCCGCACGAGAATTCTTAGCTTTGGGAAAGAGCTATTGTTAAGACTATATTTCTTCATCTCACGTCATATATGCTGCGGAGCCAACCCCTTCCCGGCTCAAACAGGGAAAGTTTTATTAATACTTTACTCAATTTGTGAAAGCACCAGTTTTTACTACCCTCCTGTCCTGTATTTTGATTAGGCGCCTTGGAAAGATGGCCGTTTTATTGGCGGTCGTTAAAATTTACCTAAACTCGTTGAGGTGAAAGATAAGCAATAAATATTAAATAAATATGCTTGCTTGGACACATTCACACAGCGCCATCGAATCCCAACGTGAGCAAAGGTTGTGTTATGGGTGTTAGATAGCTGCTACATACTTTTAAAAAAATTACTTATTATACACACTACACCCAGATCCGTAGCAGAAATTAAAATTCATCATTTCAATTTCTGCTCGGCCGGGAATCGAGCCCGGGACCTCTGCGTGGCAAACCGGCTGATGTTAACCAACTGAACCACTCAGGTCATCAATTATAAATACCTTACTAACACCAGTGTTCACAAACATTACTTGTATAAGTAAAGCAGGGTTACTATTCGTTTTGACAGCGCTCCTATGGTCAGTGAATATAAAGGCTCTACGATTGTTCAATTTCGTTAATTTTGTCGGACTCATAGATTCGACAGCCACTCAAGTATTATGTTGAAACCCTGTGCGTTTGCGTGCACTGTGACATCTCATAGTAACTTTTCTATGCTCTTTCGAGAGTGTTGCCATATTACGTAATACCTACAGTACATACAACGCAAAGTAATGTCCCGGTGATGCTCTAACGCACGAGGGCCCAGGATCCGCCTTTACCACGATTCAAGATTTGGCAGATCAGATTATTACAGTGGAGCGACTGCCATCTGACCTCCGTGAACCTGCTACCAGAGGAACCTGACCAGATTGGCTCATGGTTACACATTCAGTCGCCTGAATGTGCAGCTTTCATCACGATGTTTTCTCACCGTAAGAGCATCGATTAGCATTCAATTAATGTACATAACTCAGAAAAGAATCAGTACATGGCCGCAGGGGGATTCGAATCCGGTAGCTCTGGCCTCCGAGTCAGAAACCTTAATTACTATGCCACCGACGCTCTTAACGTAATTAGTAAAATATTTTGTGAAAATAATTTCTTTAAACGAAAATTTGTTCGGATTCCCCGAAAATTATGTCAAGACCACAACTTGGACCGAATATTATTAGCACAGCCGCAAAGGTCAGGGTTGAGAGCGCCCGTCAGGCCATCAGACCGGCCCGGAGAGGCTACTACTTCATTATTACGAGTATGGTAGAAGCCTCCCACTTCTAATCTTCATTACCTCAGCCCAGTTTTAATTTTTAAACTCCGACGAAAAAAGGGGGGTGTTATCGATGAGTTTGACGTGTGTATCTGTGTTGTGGTGTGTGTCTGTCTGTGACATTGTAGCTCCCGAACGGGTGGACCGATTTCGATGCGGTTTTCGTTAATTGAAAGCCAGTTTAATCGAGATGGTTCAATCGGTTCAGTAGTTTAGGAAATATTGACGAATATATACTTAGCCGAGGGTTTTCAGACGTTTTTCCGTCGGTTAGGTTAGTAAATAATTCAGGTGTTTTATAAATTAATAGTACCTACCTTTAAAGTTAGACATAGGTAGGTACCGTAGAATGTTTGCTCTGGCAGACCTTAAGTTAGGTTGGCCTCTAGGATGGGTAGGCTTTTGGGATGGGGTATCACTCCAACGGTATGGTCGGGGCGTCGATAGGATTGGACTTTATTCGGGCCAGGAGCCTGTAACCTGATAGGTTTAGATATAGGTATTGGCTTCTAGGTTCACTCCCTGGGGTGCTTGCACTCGCCTGGTGTGAGTGCGCTTCGGTTAAAGAGATTTTGTCATACTGGGGTTCGGAACGTCTGTAGGCTAACTTGTTGAGCTCACGTGATACTGGCTGGGTAGGATTTTCAAATAGGTTCTGTTTTTTAAAAACAGATTGTTAGGTCCATTTTTGTATCACGGCTTTTGAAAATCGGAGCGATGTGTAACATAATGTAAATGATACAAAAATATACCTTATTCTATACGCAATATATTCCTCTTTGATTTGCTCGCAAGCTTTTTGCTTCTGAATTTAGTTAAATGTAATCAGCGCATTATTATTTCGGCATGATTTATATAGCTCGCCTCGATTTTCATTTTATTCCTCCCCCTTAAAGACACACCACAGTACGTATCCGACATGCTGACATAATTATATCGATAATTACTCTGACATCATATCATTTCAAAAATACATAAGCGGATAGGAGTTTTTGCTCTATATATTATTATTAACGCGACAAATTAACAGATCGCAAAGCCCAGTGCTGAGAACTGGAGGGCTTTCATAATTACGGCATCGCATCCGCATTGCCAGCCACTCCCGTTTCATTTTCAATTTGCAAATCCCCGGGACATCTTCATTATTTCCCGGCGTCAGTTTTTGGGGCCGTTTTAATCCGCTTAGGGGGCCGCTGACACAAATTGAATCTCACATTTACTTACCTGAGAGAGAAAAACAACTTTCCTTTACAAAGTTATGGGGGCCCCATTATTGGGGGCCTTTGGATCGAAGTTTCGTACGCACTAATGTACTTTGAAGTCAATCTGGCGGGAGTGCGGCCCGCACTTACGTAAGGGTTCTGGGAGAGCAACTATTTCTTTACTTATGCCTGTGATCGTGCAAAGGCTGTACGGTGATTGTGTTAGTGATGGGTTCCGAAGGCGACTTATTTGTTACATACACGGAATAACTCATGATGGATTGAAGGTTGTAGGTTTGATTTCTGTTGAGTGTGTTTGCAAAGTAGTAAGTATACTTCTAATTAGATCATAGATCATCATCATCTTGGCGTTACGTCCCGGTTGCGCCCCCGCGCGGCACGCGAGGGCCCAGCGTCCGCCTTGACCATGATCCGCTTTGGCAGATTAGGTGATTACAGTGAAGAGACAGACCTCCGTGATCCTGTAAACAGGGAACACTGGACAAGACTAGATCATGGTTACACGTTTAGACGCCTGAATGTGCAGGTTTCATCACGGTGTTTTCCCTCGAACTCGGTACCTCGGGGTACGAATCGGACCCTTTAACAATTAGGCCACCTACTCTCCTCTTATCACTAATGTTTCTACAAATTTACATATTGTTAATACCTTTTACTCGAGAGAAAATTAAATACACTATAAATAGCAAATGGTTGACCAGAGCCCATAGTATAGCAATCAATTATTTAGCGTCGCTATAGTTTTTCATTACGGAAAGGTCAAAACGGGGCACCTAACTACTAAAGACAACTAACTACACCCACACCGTCCACATAAAAACGGATTACATACGTGACCTTACGTACCTTAACCTTTACATGTTTAGCAAAGCCAACTTTACAGGTAGGTATCTCACCATTTCCAGCCCGAAACGAGCAAGCAGAATCAAATCTCTCACTGAAGGTACAATGAATGTAAAAACGTAGGCGCATAAGAGCGGTCGTTCCCCTCGCCCTTGGTTAACCTCTTTACTAGCAACATTACGTTACATTGCCGCACACGGTACAGGCAGACCCAGTAAAGAGCTTTGTATGGCAGTTTGTTAGAAATTCTTACTAACAGCTGATATACGGGAGGGGGACAACGACAAACATTGCTGTGTAAAGTGATTAATGAAAAATTCATTCACATCGCAATGCATAATGCCATTAGGTTAATATACACCAGCAAATTCACGGACTTGTTATAACAAAATGATCGCCCTAAAATATCTCCAGGCTGACTTGTCTTATTTGATAAATAAACAATAAAGACTCGTAACAAAATCACGACTTGCCGTACCAATCACGCTACGTACCTACTCTGTGTATAAATGTCTTGAATTATATAAGAAACACATAGAATGTGAATATCAACGAATACTGCTTTAAATTATCCATGTAAATACATAATAACACTGTAATTATAAACGTCGCCATCAATTACTGCCACAGATTAAAAAAAAGATTGACAGACTGACATTCGGAAATCCATTTTGTCTATGATTTTTAGGCCTACCCCAACGCCATAAATTGTCTGTCTTTGGTCGCTAGTACGCCATATTTGTTTACCAAACAAAACAAGTCAGTCTGTACAGCTTTTACTGGGTCTATACACTCAGACCCAGTAACATTACCTTAGATTGTGTCCCCGAAAATACGGGTCACAATCGGGCCACGATACACGGGTACATTTAACTTCTAAATGGGGCTCCTCCGGCGACAATGGCTAGAGGCTTGCACACTAACGATGCGTGGCAAAAAATGCCCCGAGTCGTCTGGCGATGAATCTCTGTCACAGTTTGCAACTAGGGTTTTTGCGGCACGGAATAAATTGCGAACGACATCCGTGGATACACTCGCGACAGGAATGGCAAGTAACGCGGCGGTGATTAATGGTGGCCAGTGGCCGGAGGACTGTGAGGTTCCTATATCGGAGGTTGCGTTCGTGATTTTTAATGAGCTATGTTTGTGCTTGTGCGGTGAGCGTTGGTGGGCTGGTTGAGGAATCCGACTCGCAAGTGAGGGGTGTGGCCGGAGTGATGCGAAGTTGCTATAGGCAATCGGAGGTTACGTTGTGGCTGGAAGAGTGCTGTGAGGTTGCTGTAGTCAATCGAAGGTTTCATTCGTATTTTTGAATGAGCTATATTTGTGCTTGTGTGGTGAGCGTCGGTGGCCGTAAGGGTAACCGACTCGCAAGTAAGAGGTGTGGCCGGAGTGCTACGAAGTTGCTATAGGCAATCGGAGGTTACGTTGTGGCAGAGTGCTGTGAGGTTGTTATAGACAATCGGAGGTTGCGCTCGCGTTTTTTAATGATCTGTATTTGTGCTTGTGCGAAACGTAAGTGGCCTGGTTAAGGAGTCTGACTCGTAAGCGAGAGGTATTAGGTTCGAATAATAATGCTTTTTATTATTATCTATGTTCCTCCTAAGCTGGCTCTATTTTTACCGGTATCGTTGCTTATCTCCAGGCCGTCAAATGCTTAGCTAGTAGGTATTTATAATTAAAGATTTGGAGCGTCGGTGCCCGAGTAGTTAAGGTATCCGACTCGGTAGCTAGAGGCGGCTATACCAATGACTCTTGAGTTATGTACATTAGTTGAATACTAACGTAAGGGAAAACATCGTGATGAAACCTGCTCATTCAGGCGACTCAATGTTTGTGTCAATGTCATGGTTACCCATGAGCCAATATCGTCAGGTTCCCCTGGTAGCAGGGTCACGGGAGTCAGATGGAAGTCGTTCCATTGTACTTACCTGATCTGCCCAATCCTGAATCATGGTCAAGAAGGATCCTGGGCCCTCGTGCGCAAGAGCACAACCGGAAAATAACGCCAAGATGATTTTTTTTGTTTGTGCTTGCGTGGAGCATCGGTGGCCTAATGGTAAAGGAGTCTGACTCGTTAGCGATACGCACCGAGATCGATCCCCATGTACCAACTAATGACTTTTTCTGAGTGAGTTAGGGAAAAACCGTAAAACTTTTCACCTCTTTCTTGAAGAATCTGGAAAGTATAAAAAATGTGTCGCCATAATAGGGAAAGCATGTTTATCACCTCAGGGACATAGCAAAAAATAAATATCGTAACCTTTAAAGCACACCTATGACATTATCAGATTGACGTTGAAGCTCAACGTAAAGTGAAAAATAGTCTGCATCCTACGAACTATATTCTTTATTTATAAATATTAGGTAAGCTAATTCTATTAGGACGGCTCAAAATGACAGCACTAAGGTTTGCGTCTATAAAAGTGCAACGTTGTATCTTGTCCTTTTTACTCTTATGCAATCAGAATAAACGAGTGTTCCGTACTTCTGAATTCAAATTAACAATACCTATAAATATTTCCTTAGTCTATACGCACGTGCCAAATCTAGACTAGCCCTAGCTAGAGCTAAATAAATCACGATCTCCCCGTACGAGGTCCTCGAGTAATTCCGAATTTACGTCGCTCGGACGACTTGTCCGCGTCAATTTGGGAGTTCCGAACCAACAAAAACCGGATCAAACCGGACCCGAAGAGAAACAGAGACAATCACAATCGCAGTAATGAAACTCGAAATAATACAATTGTTCTATAACAAAAAGCCGACTAAAATCCACTAGCAAGTAAATGGGAGAGAATACTTTGTTGTCTCCGCGAATTTGCTTCGGCGGAAGAGGATTTTCTTCAACGGGAGAGGTTGGAAGTTTTTTTTTGTCTTTTCATACTTTTCGTTACGCAACTCTTTGCTTCATGTTCTATCCCGCTGGGAGTTATATCGTAAACTAGGTAGGTTTTGTCCGCGACTTCGTCAGCGTAAAATTTGGTTTTTACGTTTCGGACCCGTTCGCTTGGACACCACATTTAATTTCGGGATAAATTAGCCTGTGTGCTGTTTTGGGTGTTAAGCTACATTGCTGCCAAATTTCATCAAAATCCATTCAGTCGTTTTTGCGTGAAGGAGTCTCAAAAATCCATCCTTACAAACTTTCGCATTCGTCGTCAAGACGGCAATCGCTACTCTGTAATTACCTACCTGATCTGCCAAATCCTTGATCATGGTCAAGGCGGACCCCGGGCTCTCTTGTGTGAGAGCACAACCGGGACATCAACACCAAGATTATTATTTTTATCTTTTTTGTAAGCAAAGCGTATTACCCTCCAACTACAATACTGTGAAATAGGTAATCAGATCCCTACCTGTCTATGATATAATCAAAATTTGCTGAGAACCTAGTACATAACCTGAAGAAACCTTCCTTCAGATGAGAAGAAAATTGTACCATAATTCTCTATCCCAACCTCTAGAAAGCATGTTTATTTAGTTGTTTTGTCCAGCCTTTGTGGGTAGCTCGTAAACGCCACGGAGCGCGTAAAAACTATAAAAATCTCGGCGCAATCCATCAGCGGCTGCTCGCCCCATCCTGATTTAATAAACAACAGGGCTGAGGCTCACTTACACCTTGTACATTTCGAATAAGAAACATGAATTTAAAACGTATTGCTATTTCTTCTTCTAAGACGCTACACTCTTGACAGAGTCGTTGTCGTCGATTGAGGATTGGCAGCACGCTTCACTACCCGGCGCCACTCTTCTCGAACTGCTGCTTTCCTAGTACACTCATAGAGAGTACCATTAATAGCAGCTTTTACTTGGTCGGTATAATTTTTATACAGCTACGCAATCATTCGACCACCTCGTAAGTAATGCGGCTGAGGATCGAGCATGCCGTCTAGAAACAACCTATTCACTCTGGCCTTGACGGAGTCCAAATAGTAGTGTTCAGGGAACACATTGGCAAGTAAAGTGTTCCATTATATGTACATACCAAATCGCAACATATAGGAATTTGATGAATAAGTAGTGTAACATCACGGCGTGTACATTGTTGTACAGTTCTTACTCACGATATGGCTCTGCTTATATTTTAAAACGCAGCAACTACTTGTCACCGCGAAAATATGACCTTTAAAATGATTTCTCTGTAATTTTGCGCACCTCATCTGCATCCGGTGACGCTTTATAAGCCTTTGACGCTACAGGCTTCCCCAGGTGGTGTTTAGCAGGTAGACGCTTACGTTTTTCATAGCGAGTCCTGTATAACCAGCCGACTGGCCACGCTGGTACACATCAGTGTTCTCCGCCTCCTTCTCTCGCTATCCCAGAGAGTGCCTATTACCCCTTGTGGTGGAGGAAAATAAAAAGACTATTATTTGTCAACCTGTGGGCCAACAAAAGCAAAAACATTACTTTGGAAATTCCTACTTTCGCGGTGACTGGCTGTAACATATCAGTGGGCACACTAGGTGACAGTTCACACGCCGTGATGTTACAATAGAGCATACTCGTTTTTTTTCGTAATGAAAACGAACGAGGAGGCTTCCCACCTGATGGACGCCGGTAGCTGTCATCCATATTATTTTTGATATTCGTACACTTTGGTTTCACGTGACAGCAATGCAGAACCGTGAGTGCATTGGCATTGCGAACCATACCATGTCTAGCCAAGCTAAATAACTTCTACACTCGCTACACTGTAAAACATAAATGAACGCATTTTCGCTTTACAACGTGAATTACTTACGACGTTAATTCACTGATCAGATCAGTAATGTTCTCAAAAAAGCTGGGGTCCGAAGTGGTAAGAATAAAAGGAGATGTATGAAAAGAGTTGTGGATATATGCGAGGCTAGGGAGTTGTGTCGGGACAGAGCAAAGTGGCAGTCCATAGTCTCTGTCTACCCCACCTGTGGGACACAGGCGTGAGCTTTATGTATGTATGTATGTAACGTGAATTAAAGCAGTAAGGAACTATATAACGTCTCAATATTTTGTGTACGACGTCAGAATGACGATCACCGTAACTGCAAGCAGAACCCCGGTCATTCGGCGCGAGCTCATTACAGCAGCGGCAGAACAGCCAAATGAAATATTCAGCGGCCGCGTCGTATACACGGAGACCTAAATAAAAGGCGGCACTAAAACGCCACAAAACATGGGTTTAATTTTAGCGCTGGCTGAAAAAGCGACGTTTGACGATGCGGGTCCAATTTGGAAAAAAATAAGGCAGCCCTGGCGGCTGGCAATAAAATGGAAGTAAACCGGAGTGAAGCGGAGTAAGCCGGAGCCGGAGTGCGTCCCGGTTTAACTGCGACGTAAACTGGCCGCGGGCGATTAGGTGCATGCAGCCCGCTCCCCCTACCCCCCGCCGCCCCCTAGTAAAACCATACATCAAATTACCCATACACACATTTGGCAGCCCACTTGTTAACTACTTCAAAATGTTCCAAATTAGTAGTTGTAGTTAGTCACTGCAACCCGAGCGCTACAACTTGGTTCTTTTTAAGAAATAATAAGAATGGTAGATATACGCCGTAGACTGCATCTGAGGTGAGATGGCAGTCAAATACCTATTCACTATTAAAAAAAAGGTTTCTCGACTATGAACCTAATCGTGCCAATGATTACAAGTCCTTTTAGTTTGGACTGTCTCGATTCGAGATTGCACAAATCGATGTCGAGTACCAATAGCGGAATGCGAGCGAATTTCGTGTCCAACATGACCCTTATTACGTACGCCGAAAGGACCTCGTTTATGGTTTAGTAATAGGGTATCAAGGATTTCATAAATATGAAAAGAGAGCGGTATTATGTATGTTTCGTATCGGGCTTATAATCCCGTACTGCTGCCTGTTGAGCGCGCTCGTAAACCGAACAACTCCGTAAAAATATCGCTTTACGACCTTTGATTACGGCAGGCGTAAGTTCTACGCCCCTCGCCCCTCGCCCCGCGGGAATATCAGAACACAACTTGGCGCAATATGTCAGTTTTATGTCGGTCAGCGTGAAATATTGACGCGAATGCGACGCGAAGCCGCGAACGACGCGCTTCCGGATCTTTCAACGTGACACAAATAATAGTAACTCAAATTATCTTGGCGTCAATATTCCGGTTTTACTACAGATCCAGAATTTGACAGATCAGGTAATTACAGTAGAGCGACCGCCACGTGACCACCATGCCCCTGTCAACAGGGGAACTTGACCAGATTGGTAAATAATTAGACATTCATGTGCGAGTTTCCGAACGATATGTCTCTCGCTGTAAGAACATTGGTTATTGTTTGACTAACAAAACTCACTAGAACAATATACCTAATATATCATAATCATCACAGCCCATTACAGTCCAAAGCAGGACTAGGGCCCCACGAAAGGGTTATTACCATATCCGCGTTTGGCAGACGGGTTGGAGATCGCAGTGTTATAATATAACAACGGAGAACGCTGCTGCCCATTTTAAAGCCTACGGAGCTTCGAGATCCTTGGCCTCGAAAACATTAGTCGCCTTGTACGACACCCACGAGTGTAAGGGGTTGGTGCTGTTCTACTCTGCCGGACACCACACTACCCTTAATAAGGGGGTTCTAATCTTTACATAGTATAAAACAAATTCACTTCCCGCCGTTTGTCCCTATATATCTATGTGTATATGTACGCTTCGATCTTTTAAATAATGCAACCGATTTTAACGCTGTTTTCAACAATAGATAGACTGATTCAAGAGCTAGACTTATACGCAAGAAAAAAAGGGTAAGTAGGGGGAAAGTAGGTGTAGGGTAGGCGAAGAGTAGGTATAGGATAGGTGTAGAGTAGGGGTTAGGTAGAACGCCAAGCGAACGAAGTCGCGCCGGGTCCACTAGCACATAATACACTACAATTGAAACTCAGAAATACTTATTATCACTAGTACATGGCGGCATTCGCTTGTCGACCGAATGTGACACGAACGCCTTGATAAAAGTCGGGGGCCATTTTTATTTTCCACATAGCCTCCGGTGTTTTAAAGCGGTCGCCTCCGAACGGTAGATTTAACATTGTCTGTGGGGAAATGTTTTTCGCGTCACGACTTGCGGACGAAGCCCAAAACAACAGGGTGTTTCCTTGTTGTGCTGTTTTGTTTACGCCTAGCTGAGTTTAGTCGAGCATACTGTAGTATATACATATATGTATAATATCAGACTCCTGTGTTAACCGTCTGTTGGAGAGGTAGCTAAAGATTATTTTTCATTTTCCACTGTGTTTTTTCCCCGTAAGGAGATGTCCATACCTATAGCTGGAGCTGAGTGGTATAGGTAACCGACTCGCAAGTGTGAGGTACCAGTTTCGAATCCCACTGCCGCCATGTACCAACTCTTTTCCGTGTTATGTACATTAGTAGAATACTAACCGATGCTCTTATGAGGGAAAATATCGCAATGGAACCTGTACTTTCAGGCGACTTAATGTGTAACAATGATCCAATCTGGTCAAGTTTCCTTGGTAGCAGGGCCACGGAGGTCAGATGGCAGTCGCACCTCTGCAATTATCTTTTATCATGGTCAAGGCGGATCCCGGGGCCTCGTGCGCGAGAGCACAACCAAGACATTATCGTCAACATAATTTTTATTTGTATGTACGTTTATTTAAAATAAATATATTTCATGAAACGTTAAGGCGATCTGACACCACAGCCCGACACGATTGAGCTACCACAACATATCTACACTAACAACAGTAGTTTATCAACACCCGCAATATTTTAAACGTGTCTCAGTAACCCGCACTGGCTTCAGTTTATTTATAAAGCAATTATGGCGGTGCGAATGGCGCATTAGTTGCGGCGACGCCTCGCGTGGCGCGGACGCCGGTTCAAGGCTGGCTTACACATGATGGCGCGGCCAAAAAAACGAATTAAACGAATAAACATTAAAAGGGAAGGGAATAGGAATAGGAGTATTACCTATGATTTTCCTAGCACCTCTGATCTTTAAAATGTGATGAAAGGCCAAGTCCAACAGTGGACTGTTAAGGGCTGTTGATGTAATGATGTGATTATACCCTATTGATATGTTCTACGTTATATGATACTATGTGCATGAAAGGTAAACGTCTCAGACGAGAATTACTATACGAGTAAGCCCATACAGACGTACACGATTTCTGCGCGATGTGTCCTAAATGTTTATGCAGTTTAGTTTGCAATACTAATGACAGAAAGCTGATTTTATTATTTGTAGACAATCGCGAAGCGCCCGCCTAGTCACCGCGCCTGAAGTCGCGTGTTAAAGTGATAGGCTGTTAAATTTAGGCGCGATTAGTTCGCGGTGAGTACGCGATTTGTAACGACGTTTATTTGTCTCTTTAGTTTTTATATTTATTCTCCGCACCAAACTCGCGACAAAGACCCGGATCCAAATGTTCCAATACTCACCAAATTGTCGTCGATAAAAAATACGACCCAATCACAGATTAATATTGGAACAGGGCGCGAAGCTAATTCTCTGTTGATGTTGGTAAACCGTTTCAGATTCGTGATTTTCTATTTTATTCACTCGTTGTAAGTAAATGAATGACGACTCAGTAGATTTACCTACGAACATTCGTTAAATATAACATTTAGGCGAAAAACTTCCATTCGATAGTGACCTATTTTTCACCCATGCCTACAGTAATTTGCTTAAGATGCGTAAAATGTCTAAAGTAACCAATATACTTAATTATTACAGCTATGCGTATACCCAAACACGAGTATACCCAAACGAAATAAATAAATAAAACGATGCGAAACCGCCGATAGGTGTGATCCAACCCTACCGTTGCTATTTTGGCCGCTCGAGTACAAAGGCAAGCGCCGCAGCATTCGCTTCGGCCATAGGTGACAGTTATTAACATTCAGTGAGTTTATTATAACTACAAAAGATGCCGTGTACGGAGCTAATTCCGTCAATCCGTCTCCCAGTTTTCCGTTTCGTGGTAGTGCTATTCGTAAAGCTGTGTACTCGTCATCTTGGCGCTAATATCCCTTGACCATGATCCAGGATTTAGCAAAGCAGGTAATTACAGTGGAGCAACTGCCATCTGACCGCCATGACCCTGCTACCAGGGGAACCTGACCAGATTGGATCATGGTTACAGATTCAGACGCCTGAATGGCAGGTTTCATCACGATGTTTTCCCTAACCGTAAGCTTCGTAAAGTGTACTGCGACACCTTAATCAGATACCCGCGGGAAAATAGCAAATTATATAAGCAAGTTACTTTGTTGAGCGATGAATGTTGAATGAAAAAATGATCTACTACAACTTACTTCTATATCAAATGGAAAACATTTGAATTTCTACCTAGCCAGTGTGCTCACCGAGGCAGCCTACAGACGTTCCGATCCCCAGTATGACCAAATCAAACCAAAGCGTACTCACACCAGATAAGTTACTTCATTGATAATAATGTACCAGAAAGAGGACTTATTTGTGGTGATGCAACATAGTGTAATTCACTTTGTACAATTATAAGTAGCTATAATTCTTAAACACATATTAGATATTTTACCTAGAATAGAATAGATATTAAACCATCGCCGTGTAACTACAATACATTCCAAACTAAAACACACACTATCACAACTGCCATAACGCTTAAACTTGAACAACAACTCCATAAAGCTGAAACAACAACTAAAGCTGGTAAATCTAACGGCAAACCGCAAAGCTGAAGGCTCATTAACACATCACTCGACATAAACAAAATACATGGCGTGTCACATATTGTCAAAGCATCGATCTGTTAACTGCGCCAGTAATTTAGTACGCACCAAAGCCGCTCTGTGACTGACGGTGGCGCTGGGGTGCGCTAGGGCCTGGGACATGCTGTGTAGTGTCTAGGGCGTAAGCAAACGTTATCGATATAAAATTGAAATCGGCAGTTTCAATTGGTTGTCTGCTCGCTTCTCACGGAAATGTAAAAATTACATCAAATTTTGTACGGCGTACCTACCATACAAAATGCATCTAATAATGCACTGGGTTAATAATAATGTAACGCTAACCCTTATGGTTAGCGCTTATAAAAATTGCAGTAAAATACCTAAGACGAAAAAAGAAATAAAGACAGAATCCTGTGAACAACATACTGACGCTATAAAACTACGCCATGCTCTGTGTACATACACGGTCACACACATTGAACCAACCAAAACTAAAAGAGGTCAATGCTTTGGCCGATTGACAACCAACATCATGCATACATGTTTACAAAACCGGCCTCATGTCACTGTTGACAGCGCGCCATCTTTATTTCTTATTTAATGTGATTAAAATACACATTTAAAACAAAAAAAACGTCCAGTTTGACAGTAAGTGCTATAACAAATCTTCAGACGTCGTGGATGATTTCAGTTACGTTCTCAAAACTATATACGAGAATGGGTACTTATAACGTGATTGTTATTGCGTATTGAATATCAATATTTTTTATGAATTTATGCACTTCCGAATGCTTGTCAGTTAAGAGGGCATGGACTCATTATTCCATTCACGAAGGTACCTATTCAATTTTGCGACACCTAACAAGTTTGAGAAAATATTTTTTTCCAAGTCAAGTCAATGACATCGACATCTTTCCGTAACAAATATCGATATTATATTCTTTGATGTTTCTTTCACTTGCCCATCCCTACTGTACAATACGAGCTTACTAAATGTATGCGCTCGTAAAGTACGGCTGTTTAACAACTGCCTTTGTTCAAGCCGACAATGGCCGGCCGAGAAATTGTCAATGTGCTATGATCTTGTTATAATAAGGTACTTTTTTTAATTCTACTCAGTGGGAAACGAGCAGACAGCCCACCTGATGGTAAGCGGTAACTGACGCCTATAACATCTACTATTCATGCATTTAGGTTAAAAGCGACAAAAAGGTCTTTGATATCGGACCAAAGAACATGGATCATAAGCTTATGGTCCAAGTGTGGTTATGGTACAAGTTCTTTAATCGGACCTTCCATTACCTAAGTCTATCGTCACTGACAGCCAGAGAGACGTACACTTAATAGAAATTTAAACGTAAATATAGACATATTGAATAACTCGGCCATTGGAATGAAATAGTTTTCCATTAAAGCGAAATTTCAAATAGAATACGCGTAAGATACTTTGCTCCCGGCTGATAATAGATCAACTCCCAACAAAGACAATGACCCAGACGTCGTATAATATGTATCTCTTTTGCTAAATAATTGATTAAATGTAAAAGGAGAAGGAGGCACATAATACAAACGGTATAAAATATAGAACCCCTTTTTAGTAAGTTATAGAGAAATAACTTAACATCAATTCAGTTAGATTTACTATAAAGTGTAACGAGACAATTTATTTTTATCAAGCGAAAGGAGAAAACTCAATCAAGCAAAGATAAAGAAAGATAAAGGAATGACTAGAGATAAGTTCGATACGAGCTGACTTACTTTGTAAAATAATAATGATCGCAGTCGTCCATTTATCAGAAAGTCAAAGAATGAATTCGCCTAAATGAAAATATTTTTTAGTTTACAGTTGACTGAAGTCGAACAAAAAAAATGTTAGAATAAAAAAGTCATTTGACATGAAAACAAATGGTTTGTTTATCGGATTATTCAGGTTTCGCTTGGCTTTAGTATAACAAAATACTTCCAGTCTACGGTCTGGTTCTGACACTATGTTCATTATGTCTACATTTTTGTAGAAATCTTTGAATGTGGAGTAATTTATCATTCTCTGCATTATTTCGTTTGATTAGCATATGAATTGACTTTATTCGCGCCTCGGAAAGTTACAGTCAAACAACGTTCACGTCGCTCCAATTCCAACATAAAAGAACAAGTTCTTGTAATCAACCTTTTGATAAGGTAGTTTTAATAAGAAACTATGTGTATTTTTGTACTCACACAAGTTTGGTAATTTATACCGTTTCATTATAGGTTTTGAAATAATAATCGTGGTAACAAACTCGATAATATATGTGGTGAAAGTGAAGTATTTCATTGTTTAATACACGTACAGTGAAGTATTTCTATTCATCATACTCGTATTAATGTGAATTTTAATGTAATTATTTTGCGAATGTAATTATTTGGCCATATGGTTTCCGGCAGAGTAGAATAGCACCAACCCCTTACACTCGTGGATGTCGGACAAGGCAACAAATTTTTTCCAGGCAAAAGATCTAAGATATAATC
Organism: Blastobasis adustella; assembly: GCA_907269095.1. Lineage (NCBI taxonomy): Eukaryota > Metazoa > Arthropoda > Insecta > Lepidoptera > Blastobasidae > Blastobasis > Blastobasis adustella. The sequence continues at coordinate 19,242,275 of OU026123.1, forward strand.
CGTAGGCAGGAAAATGAACAGAGGCGTTTTCCATATTTATATTTATAACACTGAGATCTCCTACCCGCCTGCCAAGCGTTAAGGTTATGGCAATAACTTCCCCTTTCGTTAGAGAGGCCCTAAGTCCTACAGTAGACCATTATGGGCTGTGAAGATGAGGAAGTTTTTACGACGTTACGATATATTTTTTAAAGTGAGCTGCTATTATTAGGTGAACTCAATTAGTGTTATTGAGTGTTCTAGGGCATTTCCTTGACCAGCGCTTGAAGCACTAAGGTGTATTTCGCACATTGAACACCACTATTAACGCCTATAAGACCATGTAAGGTAAATCAAGCCAAGTGCGTCAACACGGTGCGACACGCATCAATATCTCAAAAACTAATACACATACCGCCACTTTGCCCTATTCTGACACAACTCCCTAGGCTCGCATACATCCACAACGCCTTTCATACATCTCCTTTTATTTTTGCCACTTCAGACCCCAGCTTTTTTGACAACATTACTGATCTGATCAGTGAATATTTTTCTTTGTCGTCCTCTAAACTATACCTCTAAACGCGATGCTAAGTTACGTATATTGCTTTTTTGAACGCATACAATAGGCGTAAAAGACAGATTCGTACCACCAAACCCGTCTGGTACACTGTTTACACGTCACCTCAGCATTTTTGCCTCGCCACTCGCCAGATGCTGGTTTCTCGGAGGACCCGAAATAGTCATGTTATTAGTCGCGGCCGTGTTATGTTAATCACGCGGTATTTCTGTCCGTCCGTCCGTCAGTGCTGTGATTTACGTCGCTCATTACGGGGCCGGTTCACTTGGGTGAGCGCTAGTGACCACGACGGCTTCTCTATTCGTATCAGTATTAAACGCAATGTCGAAGGATTTAGCTTTAACTTTGTGGTGACCACAGACTAGACTGTCTTTATAGGTTGCCTTGCTTGCTAGATGGTTTGGTGCTCCAAACTTACCTACTACTCCTACTTACGGATTTTAGACAAAGTGATCTAGAGGCAAACCGCAGACAGAGAAGGGACGTGCACAGGAGAATCGAAGATCGAGTCGTGAAAAAGTGCCTTTCCATTACTCCATGAGAAACCTAAAAATCGAACTAGAGGATCCATGTGATTGACACAGTGCAGTGGCACCAACAGATAAAGAAAAGCCGACCCCGCATAACGGGACAAGCGCGAGAAGAAGAAGATCTAGAGACAGACCAGCTAGGAACTAGACACCAGAAACTCGAGACAGACAAATAAGCAAACATAAGACCCAATGCAGCGACCTCTTGAGTATGTTCAACACTGCCAGCTGCAACCTGCCAGCCTACGGTGATTTTGACATACAACCCAACCAAAATTCAGTCAGTGACTTGGATCCAGTTCAATAAATTGTTTATTTGGCTATACCTAAGTAGTTTATCCACCCGCACTTCTAACACATTTCTAAATATGTCTGTGTTTGAAACAACCTGTAGTTACTCAACACCTGTTTGTTTTTAAATGGTTGGTGTTAAAACACACTAACTTTATCAAGCGAATGAAGACATTAAGCATTCCCCACAAACACTGAAGTCACGAAGTAATAAAGCGGTTCCAAGTCAAGCCATTACGGTACAGTAATCAGTAGGAATGTGTAAAAACGTCTGTGAATGCAAGTGTCATGAGAGGCGACGCTCTCCTGCAAGAAGTTGATTAATGGCCGACACACCCCGACGGCGGACTTACGGCACTTACGGCGATCTCTTCGCCTCACAACTCGCAAATTGTGAAGTTGCGACGAAGTTTGCCGCGTTCTAACCAGCTGAACTTGTGTGGTTGGAAGTACCTGGTGGATATGAGTTTGAAATTTATACGCTGCAGAATGAGTTTTTCGTTCTGGATTTGGTTGAATTATATTCAGTCTCGATGTTGTGCCGCCACTAAAGCTATTTGACTAGTAGTGGAGAGCTGGGGTGGGGAGATACGAGTACAAACGAGGGTCTTCGCGATTTCAGATTGTGCCACTGAGGCGTGTCAAAATACTGTCTTGTTATTGGGCAGAAACAATTGGTGTCAAATGACGAATCTATTCCACATTTTAAAGGTAGTTCCGGATTACCTATAGCATACCATTGTTTACGAGTAGCCCGATATTGAGACGCAGTATCGGGCGCAGACGAGTGGTGCTATAGTTTAAAACATTATGCATCGATGCCAGCCAATGACAGGGCTTTATTTTAACCTCATTCAGACCTCACGTCGCAGTAGTACAAGTCGCGGAATCGCGGAAACCCTCAACGCCAAAACACGGGTGAAGCAAAAGTCTAAGCTGATTCTGATTGGCGAAACAATCCTTCACATATACTAAGTAACAATAGCATACGTATGTTCGGTAAACGCGAACACGCTTTCCCCAATGTGCCGCCTCAAATGGCACCCTAATACCTTATGCGGGCGGCCTGTGTCCAGAACTGGACAGGACTGGAATATGCTATGATAATGAATCTAAACAGTCAACTTCACGTTGTCTTTTATGCGTTATCGACTACCTTGGCATTGCTTTCATTCACAAATTCCTAAACAAGAATCAGACAGAACTTTTAACTACCATTTCTAATTAAGCGTATTTAAAGCAATTAATTTTCCCGTAACGAGACAGCTAACATCTCAGTATCACATCACCGCAAACATTTCACTTAAACTGCATGAATTAAATGGTTTAAATATAGATGCGCGTGCGCATCGTCACTCGGCGCGGAGTAAACAAACAATGTGCAGCGAATGGGTGCCAACGACCGCCTTACGGGCTGCTGCACTGGGTCCTGTCAACAGGGTTGTTTGGTGTGAAATATTGCCGTGTGGTGTTCACCATGAATTTGGTCAGGTTCTCCTCTTATTGCAGGTATATTGCTGACTGTGCGGTGTTTCCGGGTGGTTGGTGGGCCCACTGAAAACCAGCGTTGTGGTACGCGTCAAGCGGCCACAACATTATGCTAAGGGGGTCCAGTTGCACTGGAATCCGCGACACGTAGTTTAAACAATGCCACTGGGAATAGATAAACTGTAGGTAGGTACATTTATTATAGTTATTCCTTTTTTTTTTTTTTTTTTTTTAAGTTTATGTACGCTTTGCTAATAATTAGTTCTTTGTTTTTTTTTGTACCTGATTATCGTGTCGTGGTGTCTTAGTAATGAATGTTTTCTTTCTTCCTTTCTTTTTTTTCTTTCTTTCATAACAGAGTCACGGTGGTCAGATGGCGCTCCATTGTAATTACCTGATCTGCCATCTAGCCGCTAACGAGTACTGTGAGATCGCATAGTAACGCTACACCTACATACAAGTATTGTTTGGCAATACGGGTGTTATGTCTGTTTTGCATAAGAAAACAGGCATAACAAGAGCGTGGAAACTATGGCAATACGCTCGGCATTATTGTTATTAATTCCAAATTTCCAAGGCACACTACGTTGTATTTCATCAGTTACCATTCTTTAGTGTAATGCTGTTTCCTTTAAATTTATAAATTTAATACGTAACGTACGTAAGCACTCCTATTTGTTATACTATTACCATGATTTATTGCTGAAACTTATTGCTGTGCGTGTTCAATTTTATATTGCCTGCTACTGGCGGCCGGTTAGCTTTATTTCTATGTAATAGAACAAGCTGGTTATTAAAAACACAGAACGTAACATTTCTGATATAAAATTTTAAAAATAATATAAAGCAGCAACCCAGTAATCGGTAAAGGAATATATCCGCCGAAAATCTGAGGAACAGGACTTTAATTATATTCTGCGTAAATGGCGTATCTCCCGAACGCATGGACCGATTTGGTTGCGGGTTTTGGTATTTGAAAGTTAGTTTAATCGAGATGGTTTCTTTCATTTTCAAACTCAAATATTTGTGTTTCATTGGACTTGGTAGGGGGTTATCCGAATTTTTCTGTCGATTAGGTTAATAACATATTTTTAATTCGTTCCCGCAGGAACCTCATAGAGTTTGCATCTTAAGTCTTGCACCCCGAACGCAGAAAGGGCATGGGTCGTTTGAGTAAGCCCGCAGCCTCAAAGAAATACTGGAAAAGGCTCCTACATTAATTCTTGTTTTTAATTCCTTAATTCGTCAGATCTTGAGGCTAAGTGCAACTTCGCGAAGTTTCGCAGGAAGTTTCTCGCTCATACGATTCGGATGTGGTATGAGCTCCCAGCCACAGTGTTTCCTTTGGACTATGACATGGGATCGTTCAAGGGTATATTAGATGTCTCGTCAAGTTCTCTTATCACCAGGTGAGATGGCGGTCAATCGCTTGACTAGTCTTAATTTTCAATTTCCGCAACTATTGATCCGGAGATTCCGAATATAAATACCGTTGACGTTGATTATCGTTCTCGTGTATATTATAGAGCAAATAAAGCCATAAATGGCGAACAGCACCGCACGCAAACGCACGCACGGCAAAGCGATAAAACTGGGGCCGCGAACTGCGAATGCGGAACTCGCGTCTGATGTCGAAGGGAACTTAGCCCGTAAAAATTTACACTGGTGTATTTTCGCCATACGGCCAAGGTTGCTAACCAACCCCCTCAAAAAGAAGTGTGGTTTAAAACACTATGATAAGGGATTTCTTGCCACTTCTTTCTTCTACAACGGCTAGCATAAGTGTGCTATCGCGGGCGATAGGCGAGAAAAGGCACGACAAAGATACTGCTATCTATTTCATCCTATTATTCGGAGAAGGAAACGCTGTCTCGTGGCGCGAGACGTGTCATACTTGTGTTACCCGTGCAGATCGTCTCGACGCGTGCATCTGGAGCGAAATACCGGTCAACATCCTTTTTTTCGACGCAATGACAAACGAGTACAAAGGTCACCTGATTGTAAGCGGTAACTGTCGTCCATAAAATTCACGATTCATGCATTTAGATTGTAGGCATCAAAAATGAATAACTGCAGGTGCGTTGTTATGACGAAGATGTTTTAGGCGCTGTCCAAATGGGCCACGGTCGTACGACGGACGTCGCTCGACCAATAGAAGACCTCAAAACCGTTATGATGACTATATACATGACTTATGCCAATTAGGACATCGCCATAGATCCCCCACAGACTACACAACTTAGATTAGGTTATGTAGTGTTCGATGAATTAAACTCGGAAGTATGGGGTTATACTTTACGTATTGAGTAAAAACATTAAATTATAGAACAGCTGTTGTTTATTATGTGGACACCAAAATAATAAGGAACAAGATACAAGGTCATGTCGTCAAATAGTATCTAATCGTCTGCACTATCCCGGTCGACTTCAGTAAGACGCCGGAAGCGATATGTCGCTCCAGTCGAAAGCTACTGTAATTTGGCGTTTGTCCAATTAGAGTAAGTAGGAAAGTTAATTTGCATTTTCTGGGCCATTTGGTTAGGTGTGCGGCCATCCTAACCCCTTCCCTAACATCCTTTCCGTAAATGTTTGTCGTACAATACGACGAATGTCTTAGGCATTGTCCTCATTGGCAACGGTCGTACGACCGTGGTGGTGCGACGGGCGGTTTTGAGGTCTGCCATTGGTCGGGCTACGTCCGTCATACGAACATGGTCGCACGACTGTTGCCAATTAGGACAGCGCCTTAGAATCAGTTTTAGAACTTCTGTAAACAACTAAAATATTAATCAAAACACAAGCTTTTATTTAAAAAATGTCTTATTCATCTCAGCAAGCTTATAATAATAAGCTTAATACCCATATCATGGGGGTGCATAAAATGTAATTAATCCGCCATCTTTGGGTGTTCACCACCATATTGGACTAGCATCACTTAGCTAATTAGCTAAGCATCACGGATTTAAAATTGTTGAATCGAAAAGATGATTCTTGATACTGAGGTGAGTCTTGATAGAATAAAATCTTGATAAAATTGGTAGGAAGTATATATTGTTTCTTGATAGAGTGTGTGCGCACTAATTAGGTACGAATTAAAATAAATAAAATTAATGCTGAGTTAGTGAGCTGATGTGTGATTTACGAATCAGTCTTAAAAATCGAAAGATTTTTTTAGTGATACGAAAACAGAACTAATGAGTTTTTTTCTTAAAAACAAAATAAACTTCTAAAAAAGAAAACATATTTATTATAGTTCAGCCTAGGTTTGAATTTCACCATCAACTATCTATCACCTCAGTTACTCGTGCATCGGAAACCCCATACAAACCTACCATAAACAATTCCAACCCGTTAAAAACAACAGGACATTAGTCCCAGCAATTCACCTGCCAGTCCCGCAGACACACGACACTTGCGGGACAACACTCCGAATTTCACACCTTTATTACCGACTTGGCGAAAGTAAATCTTCGTACCGTCCGGGGTTGGTAGCGGAGAAAAGTAATGCCGCATGCGCCGCTTGCATAATTAAAATGGACTAGCAACGTGCTGTGGCCTTTCTGCGTATGGCTAAGGAAAAGGAATGGACGGGTATGTTTTCCGAACAGTATAGGTTGAAACTTTCAAGGGTAGAAAATATACTGACGGGGGTCTAGACGGGTATGCTGAATCTTTGGCCGGGTGGTCACTAGAATGTATATATGTATGTAAACTCTTTATTGCTTAATAAATACAGGAGTTACAAAAATAATTGTACGAAGCAAAGCTCCGCCAATTGTAATAATTTTAGTGCAATAAAGTTTTTAAATAAATAAATAAATAAGCAAAGGCGGGCTTATCCCACAATGGGATTTCTTCCAGCCAACCTTAAACAGTCTGAAAGGACATCCAAGAAGCGGTGGAGGCAATAACTGGAACTAATAGCCCTTACAATAATTTTGTAAGAGAACTTCGCCATAAACCTTTTCATGACAACCTGTACAAATTTTGGGCGTCGCACGCTAACATAACGTTTTAAACTATACGATATATTGGGCTAACAACCCGGTAGGATAGCCGGAACATAGTTTTAAAATATGTCGAGTCCCTAGTTTAATGTAAAAACGTAACTTTTTTTTCATTCCATAAACGCCGAAACATCGATTTTTTTCAGTCAATTCAATCCGTGTTTTGTTCAATACTACAGCTATCAGATTGAAATGTTAACATTGTCAAACAAAAAAAAGCACGGTTTCCTAAAATCCGTATTTCAACCGTGGAAAAATAACTTGGAATATTCTCCCCATATCGATGTTAATGTGTCCCATGCTACGAGGCCTTTATTGTGGGACATAAATAATCAATGTTGGAAAAGGCAGGCAGTAAAAAAATATACAAAAAAGAACGATGCGTGTACCGGTTAAAGGGTAGCCTGCCCAGGCGTGGCAGCACCCGGCGATATGGCCACACTTTTTCGCCTTATTTTCCGACAGGTCCCCGACAAGACCGGGTGCTATAAAGGTTATTTGAAAGTCACATGAAAATGAAAAAGTATTTATTGAATTAGGATTACGTTACAAATGTCAAAAATCTAAGGGGAAGGAATGGGAAAGTTAAGCGAGCTTATCCAGGTAGGGGCTGCAGACCAATCAGTACTTACGAGTGGGTACACCGGCGAGACACCGGGCACCGATACACGCCACGCACATAACCGCCTAGGCGAATCATGTGAACAGCGTGCCCGGCCCCAGCCAGCCCGCCGGCGCTCACACACACATGCATCAGCATACCTGCATCGTCATACCTGCATCGCCACTGAGTTCGGAACAAATAAGTAAAATAAATCTGACTGTCAAATGTTGCTTCATAGTTAGGAAAATGACCATATGTGGGAGAAAGAAATATCTGTTTCACGTTAGAAAATAATGACGGCTAACCTTCAATTAGCCCAGAAATTTTTATGTTGTATGGGAGTAGAATCTAACGCCAACCTTTTTATTAACATGAGTGGTACAAAGCACACGCCTCATGTACCACCAACACACATCAACAAACCGGTAGGTATAGCGTGGTAGGTTCACAATTCTGCAAACAGAGATTTCGCAGCAAAGAAAAGACAAACTAAACAATCTCCCTAGTTTAGAAAGATGTGCTGAATATTCAATTTCACGAAATATTTTTTACAAAATAAATAAAAACATGAGCTGTATCGCAACTTGTTGACGTTCAAAATAAAGAGTGTTTGTTGAACAAAACGTTTGACATTCCGGCCCTCTTGTAAAGATACATCGAGTATTTTTGGCTTTTCAACTTCTCTTCAATTTATTTCATAGCATATTTTTTCTCTTACTTTGCGGTATAAAAATTCATTCGTCGAACGATTTATTGTTTCAAAAATGCTCGGCTTTTAGTCCGCTGCTCCGCCCACTCAGAAGTCCAGCATTTTAAATAAATAAAAGTGGAATTCAGGACATGCGTTGAGCAAAAACGCGAGCATCCAATTCGGTGTAATTGAACCACAAACAAGCACGCATTCGCATCCATAATTAGAAATCCCGCACCACAATACAACCACAATCAAACAAACGGTTGCAAACAAAGTCGTACTACATTTTAAACGCTTTACCAATAAACGGGTAACACGGCGCATTTAAAACTGTGGCCCGTTCCAATTGCACCGCAAAATAGTCGCGTAAAAACCGGTAAAAACGTAAAAAAACGTTTCTCATTACCAACTTTTTTATTTGCCTGCACTGTAGCTGTAAAGCTCACGCAGCGCAATCAAAACTCAGGTGGATGCAGCAATGCAGCGGCTGTATTGCACGGTCTACATTGTCTCTGGTGTACGAGCTAGAGGAAGTTCCCAGTTTGATTTACGCCCCACGTCGCGCTAACTCGGGAATCTATTGCCGGTGTTATTGCCTTTTAAGCGCTGACAACTTTGTCTATAGATCCAGAGGCACTTGCCAACAGATTTGTCACTGGCTACGTTTATGAGCTGGCTTGTCCGGAGTTGGGGGCAGCGGTTTCTGTTAGGAATTTTCAACACTATTCATTCTCAGTGCCTCCACAGTACTTTATATTCTTCCGTGACCCGTCGACAGCGTGCGTTAGTTCATTGTTTAGATTTACATAGGGCTCCCCCAATGAACACTGCGGTCTGTCCCCTCGCCGCCTGGAAGCTGGGGGCTTTTATGGCACAGTTTAATATAATTAGTAGTATATGTCAGTAGCCTAATGGCTGGCGGGCACCTACGACTCGTACCGAGTGGTAAGCGAGTCGTACCGCGTTCTATCACTGGTGTATTTTTCTGAGATTACTTGTAATTACTTGTTCTAAGTTATGTACAGTATTTGAACACCAACTGATAGCTAACTGACAGACCCCTTATAGCTAGGGAAAACATCGTGTAGAAACCTGCATCAATTGGACGTGTAACCATGATCCAATCTGATCAAGATCTGTTAACAGGGTCGCGGAGGTCTGCAGCAGTCGCACTTCTCTAATAACCTTATCTGTCAAATCTCTTCTTCTTCTCTGTCTTTGATCGTCGTCAAGGCGGACCACGGACCCTCTCACCCGCCGTCATTCACTGTCGACTAGCTCCGTAAGCGACAGTACCACAACCACGCAGCTATTTCGTCGAAGCCGTAAAACATTTTCACACCCTTCCATTTAAATTTTATGTAATTTCGTGTATTGTGTAAGTGAACCCCGGTTCCGGGTAAAACCACGCTTCTGACAATGCCCGAGTCGCGAGCACCGTTGCCGGATATTAAGTTTGAAACATAAAACGTTTTTGTTGTTAAAACGGAACGCGCGGCGCCCACGTAAAACGGGGCGGCGTACGGGAATGCAACTTTTGGCCTCGGGCGAATGATAATGTTATATGCATTTTTACTGCCACTACCTCACCTGGGCTTCTCTTTTTGCTGTTTAGATAAACAGCAGCGCGAGTCGATTCGGCGGCTTTTTATGGGCTGAGAAAACACCTAATTTGTTTGAGGTTTTGAGGTTTTTTGTTAATTGTGATGCTCCTTAAATCCATTCGTTATAAGAGCCGAATGGGCTGTATGAGCTTAACTCATACAGACAGACGCGATTACTGTACGGTTTGTCATAAATGCAATTTTGGTGTCTATATACAGAAAGCTTATTTTATTATCTATCAACAAACGTCCAGCTCCCACAAAGTCGCAGGCGCAGCCACCGCGTCGCGTCCGCCAAGTTGCCGTCCCTTTATGGATTATTAGGGGTAATAATAATAATAGGTACTTATTATAATGCGAAAGTAACTCTGTTTATCTGTCTGTCTGTTACGCTTTATTATGTAATCTGTAAGTAAGAAGATAGTTTCGCACCTGAAGATGAACGTATGCTACTTGTTATACCCCTCCTTTGCAATCTCGCTAGATATAAGTACAATAATCCACTCGATCGGAGCCGCTGGCAGAAAACTAGTTAGTAGTTCTTCTATTTAGTTACGGAAAACATTTCACCTAACAACAACACTACAGATACAAAACCTACCAAACTCAGCAATATAGATTCATCGTCATCCAATAACATAAGTCTCAATACCAGATCGAGAACAAAATACACGCTCCAAATAATGCGACACGTAATTTATCAGGCCGTCCTACCTGCTGGCTTACTGCCCTACGTTCGGAGCAAGTGAAGCATACAATCCTCAACTCACTCGATGATTTCGTTCCCTTTGTACCTTGATCTTTCACACAGCTAAGGCTTTCCCTCTACCAAAGAATAGTTAACGGGTAACCCGTCCTTATTTACTTGGTCTAGATCGTTGTTTGCTTCCCTAAAAGCCGTTTCACGTATTCGTGGAACCGATGTTTCAATTGGATTGATACAAATGGGATTGTTACTAGGCTGTGTAGACGGTTCAATGAATTACCTGAAAGCGTAGGTTAACATTATTATTCTGTGGCTATGGCTGTGGAGTGGTTCAGGGCTACAATCGGGAGATCCATCAGTCAGTTCAAATTTCAATCGTGTTGTGCTCACAAAGCAAACACAGGTTGCTTTACTGAGTTATGTGAATATCTGCGGTACCTAGTCAAACGCTATGAATTCAGGATTGATTGTAGCCGTTATAAGGTACGTTAAAGGCACAACAGGTACATCCCAACAATAAGAACACCGTCATATATCTTCAAAATTGAAGCACACATCTTAGCACCAACGGCGGTCGCCACGTAAGCAATTTCGGTATTCAAATCTGCGACCCTGCAGGCGTCGGTTGACGCACATCCCATATTCAGGGGAAATCATAGAAATAATACAGGCTAAAGTATCACTTGCGTTGCCGCGGGTCTAATAAAAAAATCAGGAACTCGCCTGAAAGCGAAGGTCTGCGAGCGAGACGCGCTCGCCCAATCTGCTACGGCGAACGAGAAAAAAACTTTTTATAAAGTATCTTTATTAATAAACAATGAATTCATTTTCATAAAGGCGCCCATACAGAAACAATCTAGGTGAGTGTACGTGTGCCACACACGGCGGGCCTCATATTGTATTCATTGCTTGGCGGGTGCGGGAGGGGCTGCGGGGCGGGGTGTACAATGGCGGCGTTTTTCTCGGCAATTTATTACAGGCCACCAGCCGCCCGGACGCTCGAGGATTACGAGCATGTATCGCTGGACATTTCGTAATTTTGAACTTTATACCGACATTGACCGAAGGTCGCTGCGACCCTGCCGAATATATAGGCAGGCTGGGGACCGAGTGGTCTATGCATGGAATCTTTGTTAAGGGTTTTGTTGAATAATGACAATGTGGTGAGACATGCTAAAATCGGGCAAAATTCATTCTCGATTTACAGGACGTCAAGAGCTGTATATTTAAAGTGGTGATTAACAAATCGACTATTGGTTTGTTGCCTGATTCAATTCAATTATATATACTGAAAGCCTCCTTTAAAAAAGTGAATGGAAGCGTTGGTAGGGGAAAACCGAGACGAACATACCATGATGAAATTGGAGATATTTCTAGAAAGGTCATGTCAAGAGTACCACAAATCGACAAGCACGTATAAAAAGATTGATGAGTGTGCGGATGAAGCCAGAGGTGTGTCAGGAACGCATCAAGTGAACACATTCTCTCTGCCTGCCATCACATTATATCAGCCGGAAGACGCCCACTGCTGGGCATAGGCCTCCCCCATAGATCTCCATAAAGGCCGGTCTTGTGCCTTCCGCATCCAGCTGGTACCTGTGATCTTTACCTACTATATCGACACCTAGTGGACCTACCCCTATGGGAAAAAGGCGTGTCGGTATGTATATTAGAATTATCTGTATATCAGTTTCGCTTCTAAATCGAATACCCGCGAAAGCCTCAAGATTAAAAGTAAACACTTGAAGACCAACAAAGGCATTACGCTTAGGCTGTTAAACATGTATGTTCAATCTAGTGAAAATAGACCCGAGTGGGTGGAACAAACCAATGCTCCCATATGCTCCCATCTAATCGCAGCTAGCCCCTTTATCTCTAACATTTGCATTCATTCCGATGAAACATGCAAAGCGTACGTTAACACAGTGCGTGGCAACTTTGTTGGAGCTTAATTCCGGTTTAATATAATACGTTAAGCCGATTTTACAGGTGCGATTCGTGTGTTATTACTTGATGCTAATTAAACCGTGGTGAAATGCAAGCTTAATAGTTATTTACCAGTAATTCCCTGGTAAAATACTAGGTTTAGCTTGTACTTTATTTTGCAATAGGTGGGTAGCTATGCTGTTAGTGATGTAGAGTGATTTTGTATATGGAGTGATATTGGTTTTTATGAGTATATAATTTGAATATATAAAAACTTAGGGGTTATCCGACTATTTCTGTCAGGTTGGGTTAAACTTACAGCACGGTTTCAAGAGGAATCTCGAATTCGAACTCAAACCACCCCAGCACAATGATTCTACACCTAACTTGCGTACACTATTGTAACAGCATTCACTTGCTACAAGCTCACTAAATACACTTCCTGGAAAGGCCATATGCACTGCCCGTACAACGCAAGTGCAAGCATTAAGCAGTTCAGAGAACACAATACGCTAGCTTGTAGATCGTTTCACGAATTCCCTTCGCATTGCCCTTTGACATTCTAATCAATACGGCAGCTTCAGATGGCGTCAACAGTTATACTCTAGAAGACAAATAAAATGTTTACATTTTGGTGCTAATGTGTAATAAAAAAATATTCATCTTGACTTTAATGTACCGGTTGTATTCTCGAGCCTCGTGCTCGTGTGTTGGGGTCCATTTTAATAATGATCCAGGATTTCGCAGGTCAGGTAATTACAGTGGAGCGACTGCCATCTGACCTCCGTGACGATGTTAACATGGTAAACCTGATCAAAATGGATCATGGTCACACATTCAGTCGCCTGAATGTGCAGGTTTCATCACGATGGTTTTCCTCACCGTAAGAGCTTCGGTTAGTGTTACGCTAATGTACATAACTCAGAAAAGAGTCATTGGTTCATGGAGGACTTGGGCTACGAACCCTGTACCTCTCGCTTACGAGTCAGACCCCTTAACCGACCACCGACACTATTATGTGTACGATAAAATAAGTTATCGTACGGCATAAAAATACTTATACGTTTAGCTTCGTTTGTGTTGTCAGCTTTGATAATAAATATTAAAAACCTTAATGGGAAAGCTTAAGATCGAACTAACTAAACGAACAACATCTAACCAGAGAACTGAGTGTAAGTTTTGCTTCGATTATACTTTACTATCTTTAAGAAAAAACTTCTTTTATGTACCACTAGATGGCGCTATATATTTTTTCATACTAATTGTCACATAAACGCAAACACGATAGTGAAGTAAAATCAAAGCAAAACTTAAGCGTACTCCACATGTCCGCCGAAACTTTTGCCGGGACTTTGGTCGACCCTCTATATTCTCGCCTATTAGGGGTGTGGTGGGTGTCAAAACGCGTCGATATTATATCGATAAATCGGTGTGTCAGGAGAGGTGCTCTACTGTAATTACCTGATCTACTAATATCCTGGATCATGGTAAAGTGTACCCCGAACCTGTTACGGGAAAAAGCGCTAGGAATATAAATATAAAATCGATCGAATCGAGACGACAACAAATGATTGAAAGAATATCTATCTACATAGTCTATGAAATAGGCGAGACATGCCAAACATGCACGGGACTAATAGGACCACGCTAAGTCCGTGTGGACTGACAGTAGTAGAAATGATAAAATGTGGATATGGCAATAATCTGGGGATAATCTGTCCTTGTCAGTCCTTGTCAGTCCTTATTGTAAACATTTAGATATTTGGCTTCAACTTGTACATTTAGTTTGACAAAATTATTAATCATGCTGAAAATTATCACTCTCACTTCCTTTTTAATTATTTTGCCCATTATTTAATAATATTTTTCATAACTCACGAAAATAAACAATCCTACAGAAATCAAGTTGTTTGTTATGACTTTTATGAATGACGTTCTATTACTTTTAAAAAACCTGTCCTAAGTTGCCATACAGTTTTTTTTTTTTTATAATTTATTCGGACTTAGCGTGGTCTTATTATACACGAATATAGGCGAATACACCCTCTACACTCTCGTGATCCCGCGGAACGACGAACATGTGGAGCACGCTTTACACTCAGCCCTCGGTCAGCCTGCTGCTTGTTTGGAAAAATAGTTTAATTGCAGTTGCTCAATTTCATCAATTGCATCAATGTTCTCAACAACTTAATATGCAAAAGAGTGGAATTGTTGAGTTATCTGTTAGATACTTAGGTTCAATGCAGGTATTTATTCTCGTTGAAGCCTCACGAAACTACTACCAACTATTACTACTCATGCCTACGCTTTCTGCCGTCTGTATCTATAGATTTATCTATGTACGCTTAGAACTTTTAAACTGCGCAACGGATTTTGCGCAGTGATTCAAGAGGAAAGTTTATAAGCAAGAAAAAAAGGGTAGGTAGGGGTAAAGTACGTGTAGGGTAGGGTAGGGGTATGGTAATGTAAGGTAGGCGTAGAGTAGGGTAGGGCAGGAGTGGGAATAGGGTAATTTAGGGTAGGTGTAGTGGTAGGACACCACCCGATCGAAGTTCCGCCGAGTCCACTAGTATATTTATTTATTTATTTATTTCACAGTTTTACAGCATATAAAATAAAATAAAATAATAATAATAATAATAATAAACAACCCCCAACCCCACGACTCTGCAAATAATAATACTTAGTAAGTATTATTTATAACGTAACATGATATTCACTTGGCTTTGGCCCGTGGATGTCATTTAGATGACCAGTACGCATATACGTGCTGAGAGGGATCGCCCTAAAAGAGGATAATAATAATAATAATAATAATAAAGCCACCTTGACAACCTGGCTCTAATACTGTACTTTTCGGAGTTTTCTTGTTTCCTCGAGGAAAAGCGCGGAACGCCCTCTCACCCCGCGATACTTTATTAAAAGCTTATTACGCAACGAAATAAGATCAGAGATTGGGCGAGACCGTAACGATTTAATCCCAAATAATCCGAAAGCTCTCAAACGTGTCCACAGAAACCACTTCGCAATTTTGCGCCGCAAATTACCTATTCATAATCAAAAAAATACTTTCGTGCCGGAACTTCGTCGGAGTTGTCAGTTCGCTGGATTTTGCAAACAGGGAAAAATGAAATAACGGCGTACAGCGCTATAGTCAGAGATATTATGACGGAGTGGAAAGTTGACTTTTTTCTCGGGTGCTAAGTGAAAAGTTGGGAACTTGGTAACGGCGCCAATTTCGTGATAATATTAGCTCAAAATCGGGTGGGACAGCGGCTTTGAGG
This sequence comes from Blastobasis adustella, assembly GCA_907269095.1. NCBI lineage: Eukaryota > Metazoa > Arthropoda > Insecta > Lepidoptera > Blastobasidae > Blastobasis > Blastobasis adustella. The sequence goes on from OU026123.1 coordinate 19,257,968, forward strand.
ACTTTTATTTTTTGTTTACTTTAACTTTCCTTCCCATTCGGGCTAGTGGGCAATGTCTCCGCTCGTCGCTTCGGCTTTTAGCGGGTCGCGCGACTCCATGAAGGCGGAAACGACCAGAAACTCGGCTTTAAGGTGTGCCCAATAGCGACTTGGTACAGTCGCCCTCCCATTCCGGTTCAGCGGGGCGAACTCGACTAAATCAAACTGCGACACACACTGAAGACCACATATTTTGTGAGAAACGACCAGACTAAGGAGTCTGGGTATTTCTAAGCTAAACATCGACATTATTGCGACAACTTTAAATTAAAGGAATATACAATAATTGTTTTGACGTCAATTCGATGAACGTCTTACTCTGGAGTACGGGGGTCACGGCGGGAAAACAGTGACACTAAAATGAGTACTGTGACGAGCTACATCGATGCGGGTAGTGCCAATGTGTAGCTTACTTCGTCGCCTACATGAACATAAAACCAATTTTCCCCTCTTCAGGATGACGACGTAAGAACTCTCGCGATAAATGTCGATTTTTGAGCCAACGTCAGTTTTCTTTCGCGCTCAATGCCGAACTCCTCAACCGAAAAGATCAACTCAACAGTATACTCCTTGGAAATCATCGATTCACGTATGCAAACTAGCGGTAGCAGCTCAACTTCTACCCTCTTCAATTTTTTATTATGTAAGATCTCCGGTTTATCGTATTCACATGGCTTATGCTGGATCGTCAACACACACACCGATACGTCCACTGTCACTAGTACATCGCTGTCGAATGACGCGCCCTCTAGTGGTATATGCTCGATACCAGGCTCATACACTACATCAAAACCATAGCAACAATCGAACAGGCTGATGTAACTGCTACCTGATGAAAGTATCGTCAGCATCACAAGCCTGTGGATGCTGGGCCTCGTGGCATCCAGCATCCTGCAGCCTGTCGCAACTCGTAATTCCAACTGCCGAAGGGCGTCCTTCACTACGCTAGCCGAGTCACGGTTTCCACTCAAGAACTTGTTTACCTCTAGTTTAGAAAATATTTGAGTTTAAGTAAACTTAGCCGGGGGTTGTACGAAATTTCTGTCACTTAGATTATTTTGTATGCCATATGATTTACTTACGGCAAAGAGACAGATCCAAATATCGCCTTTTGACACTAATTTGAGCCAATCTTATTGAAGACACTTAAGGGTCGTTACAAATACGTGGCAAGGAAAATTGGACCTTATTGAGGACACTTAAGGGTCCTCCCAAATACGTGGCAAGGAAAATTGGAGATTAGAGCAATTAAAACAGTTACAGCTTCCACTCCAGCGGACACAACGAGCTTTAATTGAGGAACTATATCAAAGGACGGGGGTGTTTTTACGCGCGGGGTGTAAAATGGGGTAGCGGCGCGGCGCGAGATCAAACGGGGTAATTACCACCCTGAATAGTGGGAATGGCGAATGTATTTGTGTGTGGAGAGAGCTACTGGGCTAGATAAAGGTGTTGCTATGTGTATGGCGAGAGCTACTGGGCCAAATAAAGGTATTGCGTATATGTACTGAAGAGAGGACTGAGTATTGGGGATTGTCGTCTATTCGGGTATTTCTTCGATACGGAAAGATTACCCGATATATGTTTTTGGATTATTTTATTGACATCTACGTTAACATCATCTTGGCGATAATGTCCCGGTTATGTTCTCGCGCACGAGGACTCGGGGACCGCCTTGACCGTGATCCAGGATATGGCAGATCAGATAACTGCAGTGGAGCGACTGCTATCCGACCTCCATGACCCTGCTACCAGGCGAACCTGACTAGATTGGATCATGGTTACACATTCGTTGCCTGAATGTGCAGGATTCATAACGATGTTTTCCCTCTATGAGCATCGGTTAGTGTTCAACTAATGTACAAAACTCAGAAAAGAGCAATTGGTACATGGGTACCTAACCCGGTACCTCGGGGGAAAAGTAGGGCCCTTTAACCATTCGTCCACCGACGCTCATATGACGCTGATATATACGTTAACGATTCCGTGAAATTACTGGCTCGTAATTTTTTATCTCGTTTCACATGAGTAGGCAGAGAGCATCGAGTGACACGAGCTGCGAGCCACGTAAGAGGTACTTATTTTGTTTGTACTGTTTGTCATTCGTTTCTAATAAGTTATGCTGGAACCGAATAATGAGATGTTGATGGAAATAGAAATAAGCACGTCATTTTAGAACGGCTGAACCGTATTGGCGATAATTGATCACGATCTGAGTGGTTCTGCTGGTTAACATGCCGGTCTGCCACGCAGAAGTCCCGGGTACGATTCCCGGCCGAACAGAAATGAAAATGATGAATTTAAATTTCTGATACGGGTCTGGGTGTTGTATGTACACAGCAGATATTTAAAAAATATATAAAAGTAGTTTATAAGTTTCCTGGCTATAATATATTTTAACAAAAGTTTTACTTAATTTGGGACTAGATGGCGCTGTGTGGATTGTAATACAAAAAAGTTCATGTTTATCATATAAGGTTTTAAGTACGGAAAAAGCTTAAAAATTCCCCGATAACTGTACATTTTTCTACTTTTCTACTTACTAATCTTGAAATCCCAAGACCACAACCCTCGATTCGAAATCGGCTGACACGTGTGCCGAGTCAGCTGGCTCCGTCTTCAGTGTCGCCAAGGCTTCGCCTCCGCCTCGTCTAAACTCAGCGTGGGTGCCGGGAACCCTCAACGCCATGGTTAATATGTAACGGGGTCGCGACCCCTTCGCTTCGCTGCCTGCGCACCGACCCGTTGGTAGCTATGATGGTTGTGTTCCGTGGAACCGTCGGCACAATACCTACTACATAATATGTAGTGTTCCGTTCCACAATATTATAGTGCCGGTTTTCTTACGGATGCGCCCAGATCTCGCGAACGCGCCATTGCAGCAATAGCTCGCACGTCGGTTGCGAATAGCGCAGGCGGCGCGTTACATTTCACAGTACGAAACACTAGACGTGCACGCAAGCCGCTTGCGCTCAGCACAGCTAGCACAAGTTTACTCGCGCGCGACAAGCGAGAAAAGGCGCGATATAGATACTGCTACCTGGACGGCTAGCACATGTGTGTCCGCGATCAAGCTCGCGCCGCGAGAGAGCGTTTGTTTCCTTCTCTGAATACTAAGATGAAAGAGATAGCAATACCTTTGTCGCGCCTTTTCTCGCTTATCGCGCGCGAGAGCAACTTGTGCTAGCCCTACTGTTTAATGTTTGTACTAACCTAACCTAAATATATAAACCTACCGGGAGAAATTTTCTACATAATTGCGAAAACCGCAAATATGTTGCATGGTTTAGGAGAAGTTAGCAGATTTTCAGCCGTAAAAAGCTACTTTTTTATTTGATACTATACTATATACCTAAGGATAACCAACGATTCCTGTCGACGTAGTAGTCAGTACCCAATATTATAATAGACAGCAATGTATGGCATAAATCTGTCTCCGGAACCATGGTATTGCGAACCATCGCATTAATATTCATCGCACAACGACATGTACTTACTGTAAGGTCTCAGATTATCGAGATCAGTAGCTATTGGGCTGCTAAATGTAGTTAAGGTATCAGTGGTTCGGATTTGCTAATGCTACACACGATCTGATAACAACGCGAGCGTTTAGGGAGACTGTTTCGTAGAGAGGTATCCGGTGAAAATTATTTGTTGGGTACATATTTGTAACTAAGCGATTTAGTGTTGACTTTGATCGATTTATTGAGTGGCATAATAAATGAACACAAAATTATGTGGATTATTGCAACGTCTTGCATTGATGTAAGAAAGAATTTATGTAGTTACATGATACAAAATATTTACAATGGAAAGTAAAAATAAACACTTATACTAAAATATTATGTATTAAGAAATTCATTCACACCGTTGTCCCCCGGAATGGTGCCCAGAAAGCTAGCTGGCTTGCCTCGTTGGGTAGCAATGCTTATCCTCTATCCGAGAAACGAGCCAGATCGAGTCTACTAATAATCCTACACTAGTGCCAAAAATCGTGCATAAAAACTTGTCTTTATTCAGAGCTGTAATAGTCATAGAAAAAACTTTCATTCAACTCGATCTGAAACATAAATAACGATTCCTCGAGAACCACTTTTTGCTCCCCAAATGTAAAGAACTTTAACGAGGAAAACTTTGAAGAACATTCGTTAAACTCAGTTGTTTAGTACTTCTTCATTTATAACTAAATAACCAAATCGCCAAGAAAGCGTCGGAAAACTCCCGACCAAGAATACAAATACTTCCTAAACTACGAACCGTTTTAATTTAATAAAAGCTAAGGCCCAGCTCGATTAAACTGGCCACAGACAGACACACACATCCACAATACCATATACAAAGATCCACAGATACACACATCAAACTCATAACACCCCTCGTTTTTCGTCAGGGGTAAAAATATCGACATCTTGAACCCAAAGTCAATCCCATTGGACAACCTTAATCGTCAATTTAAAGCTCATTTCCTCAAAATGATCCACACCTCTTGATCTTGAGCCCATGGATTACTTCTGCTATCCCCGGATTAATAATGGAGATCCTTCGCCCAAAATTGTCCAATAGACGACAAAAAATTGTTGTTCTAAAATAATGCCAAGGAATTTTATAAACTCTCCAGATTTGAGAAATATTTCGCTTCAGAGAGTGTTATTATACCTTGTCCTAAGCGGCGAGGATTACTCTGATTCAAGTGCCATGAGGAAATTGTGTTTCTCTTTTGTGATCTCAATTGAAAATATTATAAGGAAGTCACTGATCTCTCGGCTGTCACTGATATAGCGTAGATATATTACTACATAATATTATAAATAACAAAGTCTCGGGATAAATTTAAAACTACTGAACGGATTTTCATGCGGTTTTTAAGGAAGTGATTTATAAGGAAGGTTTAGGTGTATAATTTGTGAAGGTTACAACCCGTGTGAATCGCTAATAGATTTTAAAATAATCGACCGACTTTTGCAGAAAACTGACGTGTTCTGTATTAGTACCAATATTAAAAGTGCGGTCGCACATTTCTGTTACTTTTCACACCTAAAATACGGCTACTTGTTATGCAGATAGCTTCAAAATTGGGAATGGATAAAGTTTTTATTAAATCAAATACTCGCATGGCTCACTCCGCATTGTAACTGATATTGTAACTGGCTAAAAAAACTATTCCTATCGGATTCGAATGATGGATTCGGATATTTTGTCGCTTAGACTGTGATTACAAATAGCATTTCTTTCCGGTGACAAACGAGCAGAGGGGCTACCTGATGGTAAGCGGTAACGGTCGCCCATAACATCTAAGTTTCATGCATTTAGGTTGCAGGCTACAAAAACGCAGAACCACAGGTGCGTTGTCACTGTAAGGACTAAAATGAAATGCCTTATGTGTTGTCCTTCAAACCGGAACACAACAATGCAAGCATCGTTGCTTGACGCCAGAAATAGACAAGGCGATCGACCTCACCAGGGCGGACTACTCAGGCTTGACAGACTCCTTCCACCTGCTAATAATAGGGTGTTAGAATAATAAGGTTATAATACGAGTATTATATGTTTAGGCAATTACCTCCCCTTTCGTTTGAGAGGCCCTTAGTCCTACAAGGGATTGTTATGGGCTGTGATGATGATGAATATGTTTGTGTACAAATCTCTGCCCGACGTTTCTACCTATCCCTAATCGCCACGAAGGTATATTCAACACCTCAATGGCGAACAAAATCAACCAAACCAACTCCGTTACGTAAACGTTCGAACAACAGAATCCTTGCCCTCCTACCCTCTCTGAGGCTGTAAAGCCCAATTGACATGCAAAGCTTACCCAACAGCCACATTACCGCTAAAGCGAGCCTTTCAATATCTGCGAATGTTAAGACCCAGCTGTGGATGACAAAAAACAATAGAGCTTTAATTTCCTGTCCCGTGAAATATTATTATAATCCGGCGCGCGCGGAATATTCAACGAGGGGAGCGAAGTGGGATGTGCGCGAAGTCGGTGTTGGTCACTTGATCTCGGTGTTTTTTTATGTAATCGAGGGAGGCAGAGCGTCGGTGGTAGGTGGTTAAGGGGTTCGACTCGCAAGCGAGAGGTATCGAGGTAGATAGGTAGCGAGGGTTTCATCCCCAGCGCCGCCGTGGACCAATGACTCTTTTCTGAGTTATGTACATTAGTTGGACACTAACCGATGCTCTTACGGTGAGGGAAAACATCGTGATGAAACCTGTATATTTAGGCGACTGAATGTATAAGCATGGTCCAATCTGGTTCTCCTGTTAATAGGATCACGGAGGTCAGATGGCAGTCGCTCCACTGCAACCACCTAATCTGCTAAATCCTGGATCACATGCTAAACGAGCGAGAGGGTCACCTGGTGGAAAATGATCACTGCCGCCCATAGACGCCTTCAAGGCTAGAGTTAATAGGCTGTTGACAGGCATGCTCTTGAAGGCAAACCGCATTCTTGTCCTAAACCGTATGCAATAGAAAAGTCGAAACTGCCTTTTTGCTGCCTGCTACCTAAACGCAGGAAATGTAAATGTTATGGGCGGCACTATTACCGCTTACCATTAGGTGACCTCTCTGTTCGTTTGTCACTGCGTAGAATAAAAAAACAAGACTTATAAAAGAGCTTAGTAGCTAGTTATAATCGCCGTCTTAGCGACAGGATATCCAAATCCTTCATAAAAAAACTGGTTTGTTATAGCTTTCAATGGCATACATAATGTAAAAATTTACACTTTTCATTGGGTTTGGATATGCCATCTCTGCGGAAAAGCAAGGTCTTAAAAACCTAAGAAGAGCAACAAAATTTCACCACCTACCGTTTGGAACCTTAGTGAGTAATTTCCCTCAGCACCAACAACTAAAAGGCATTCGTTACAAATTATTTCGTGCAAAGTGTCCAGGCACAGATTGCTTTCTCGAATCGCCACTAAATTGTGAAGACACATCTCTAGGCGACTTTTAAAGGAGGCTGTACATCAAGGACATCGCCTGTAATGAAATCAGTAGGGATTCCACGTTGAATATTACTTTAAAGTGCTAGACTAGCTTTGGTGTATATTTCATCTTGGCGTTAATGTCCCGGTTGTGCTCTCGCGCACAAGGGCCCGGGGTTCGCCTTGACCATGATCCGAGATTTGGTAGATCAGGTATTTACAGTGGAGCGACTGCCATCTGACCTCTGTGACCCTGTTGACAGGGGAACTTAACCAGATTGGATCATGGTTAGACCTTCAGTCGCCTTTGCAGGTTTCGTCACGATGTTGGATGTGGACCCCGGGCCCTCGTCCACGAAAGCACAACGGTACATGGTACAACAGTCTATGCCTTCATCCACGTAAAGCTCAGTGATGCCTCATTACAGGACAACCGTTGGTGTATACAAGGGATGGCCAATAAACTGCAGTCGACCGCCAGTAATATTTTGTCTACTAAAGGTCTGAAGTTGACGACCTGAGTGGTTCAGTGGTCAACATGCCGGTCTGCCACGCAAGAGGTCCCGGGTTCGATTCCCGGCCGGGCAGAAATTTTAATGTTGAAATTTAATTTCTGTTACGGGTTTGGGTGTTCTATGTATAAAATTATTTAAGTAGTATATCAGTTATCTAGCACCCATAGAACAAGCATTGCTTAGTTCGGGGCTAGATGGCGCTGTGTGAATTTGTCCACGATTATTTATTTATTTATTTAAAGGTCAGAAGTGTGGCTACCCCTGGTGTACACACTCCCTAACTCTGTCCGGAGACTCTCTTCATTTCATTACCGGTCTCCATTGAAACCTTTTACTGTTATTGCGAGCCGCTGCTTTGCATTAGAAGCGGTCGCAATGGCTGCCCGGTGCCTGGATTTGTAGCAAGTTCCAAGGCTTACGCGCTTATTACATTGGGCTACATTTAGTCGTCTAAATTCTGGAGCAAAAAGTGTGAGAGAAAATCAAGTATGGCTCGTAAAATAAGGTCCGTTTCTGTATCAGGCCTTTTGAAAAGCGTAGTTTGAAACGTAATATAAGTGATACAAAAATGGACCTTATTCTGTGAGCAATACACTTTGATTTGCGCACAAACATACGCAGCATTTATCCTGCTAAATAGGAGTTGAAGTGGGAATTATTGGTGTGATTTGACTGGTAACTGAGTTTCTCGGAAGATCGTCTTTGAAATTGGACTTGGAAATTAAACAGTATTTGCGTGATCCGTAAAAGATTTAAGATACAAATCTAGGCTTTGAAATCTAATGCTATTAGTGCTCATTTCATCTGCGACGTTCGTTTTTGCCTTTTCTTACTAATTAGGTTGACCTTCATTATGTCCAATAAGATTATGTACGTAAAGTACTCATTTTATTTATAAATTATCCTGTTTATTTTAGCCCGAAAAATAATTATCGACTAGTATTCATAATATTGGCAAATTTTTAAACATACAACAGAAACACAGTTAACACTTTTTTATTCAATTTTCTTAATAAAACAATTTCAACTTTTTTGTTTTTTAGTTTAACCTTTAATTGCCTTTAATTGAAGCAAACTTTATTTACGTCTGCACTAGAATATCGGTTCAAGATCCATAAGAGAACCTTGAGGTCTTTTTTATTCGTATTACACAAATAACTTTAGCATCTAATACATCACCAAATCGCACACAAGACGCGTATTACCCTGGCAACTCCAACTCTGGAATTCCCATCATGGCGTCACCCGGACAAGATTTACACGGCGAGGCGCCAACTCGAACAAAACACAGAGGAGATTTATATCGCGGGCGTTATCGGCGCAATATCTCCGAGCTGTCTTTGGAAAAAAGTTAAATCAAATACGTGACGCGGCGACCGACAGACTAGTGTAGGCGGTGCGTTTGGAACCGAAGCCGAAAGATTGGTTGGGATCGGAGCAGAGGCTTCGCCGGTGGGCGATTGCAATTATTTTTTTAATTAATAAAAGAAGGGAACGAGAACTAACCTAACCTGATGGAAAGTGATCACCTCCGCCCATAGACGCCCGCGTTGTCCACAAGCTGTCAAAGATCTGCTTTTACACTTTTGCGTTATTTGTAATGCTGCTATGATATTGCAATGTTTAATGTAATCGATATATAAAACAGATAGCAAACTTGATGGAAAATAAAAATGTTTGGGTTTTATGTTACACAGAACTGTAGGTGACTGTTATCACATTGCTTATCCTAGAGCCCAGCAACGCAAGCGATATTGGTTAAATTTAGAAATAGAATAAACTTAATGGACGAAAAACGTTTGGTAACCCCTGACAAGTATACAGACTCTTCAATATGCCTTATACTACCCTATCATTTAAATGTAACAAAGCTAAGAACCAACTCGCTTTCGGGAGGTAAGATGCCATAGACAGACACACACCTCCACACATAGACAGAGCTACAGATACACACGTCAAACTTATACCACCCCTCTTTTTTCGTCGAGGGCCAAATAAAAGAAACCTACACACAGCTCCTACGACAAATATCACGTGAGCTGTCTGCTCTGTTTGTCAGCATAGCAAAAAAAAATTGAAAAATAAACCGAAACCAAATCCAGCCCTACCACGGCGGGCGATAGAAGTGTCCGCCGGCGATTTATCGGCTCCGCAACGTCGCGGCCGCGGAAGGGTTAGTCCCGGGATGGCGGGACTGGAGACTCCACGGTGTTTCGTGGCGGTGTTTTACGTGTCATAGTTCAGTGGGAGACAGTCTCTTTGCGTGTTACATAATCTAGAGAAAATTAAAAAAAAAACGACAAACAGTATAATAATTTGCATAGTTAGCGACCTGAGTGGTTCAGTTGGTTAATATGCCCAGGGCCTCTGCCACGCATTCCCGCCCGGACAGAAATTGAAATGATGAATTTTTATTCCAGTTACGGGTCTCAGTGTATGTGTAATAAGTACGTATTTTAAAAATATATAAGTAGTTTATCAGTTTTGTGGCACCAATAACATAAGCTTTGCTTACTTTGGGGCTTGATGGCGCTGTGTGAATTGTCCAAGCATTAAATAGAAAAAAGAAACCTAAACCAAATCCAGCCCGGGTTAGTCCCGAGATATCGCGACGCGGACTTGAGGCTCCATGGTATTTTATTGCGGTGTTATACGAGTCATAGTTGAGTGGGAGACAGTCAGGCGACTGAATAACCATGATCCAATCTAGTCAGCTTCTCCTGGCAGGGTCACGGAGGTCGAATGGCAGTCGCTCCACTGTAATTATCTGAGCTGCCAAATCCTGGATCATGGTCAAGGCGGACCCCGGGCCCTCGTGCGCAAGAGCACAGCCAGGACACTAATGTCAAGATGATAATATAGTTGAATGGGAGACAGTCTTTATGCGTGCTACGTAATCTAGACAGAATTTTTTTTTTAACAAAAAAGAAATACCGACATTCAGTATAAAAATTGGAATAGTTATTTTTATGCTAAGCAGCGACAAACGAGCTGTCAGCGCACCTGCGACATTTTTTCTAACCACATATCTCTATTACTAATGACATTAAAATGTCTATTTCAGCCAAAAAATATTTTCTCAAGTATCTTCGACAGTCATATATCTTGGTTACGTTTTAATACGGTTTTTTGCCTAGAGAAAATGTGAAATTTGAGATGTCATAGCGCTAGAATCACCCCCCCTGTTAGTAAGTGGCAACTATCGCCCATAACATCTACGATTCGTGTATTTAAGTTGCGGGCAATAAAAATGCAGAACCGCAGGTGCGTTGTCACTGTGAGGACTATGCCTTATGTCTGTAATTGCGTTGCCTTATCCTTCAATCCTTGGCCGTGTGGTGTCCGGCAGAGTAGAATAGCACCAACCCCTTACATTCATGGGTGCCGTACAAGGCGACTAATGTTTCCGAGGCAAAAGATCAAGAGTCTCCGCAGTCTGGAAAATGGGCAGCAGCATTTTCCATTATTATATTTAAACACTGCGATCTCCAACCCTCCTGCCAAGCGTGGAGATTATGGCAATAATCTCCCCTTTCGTGGGAGAGGCCCTAAGTCCTGCAGTGGACTGTTACGGGCTGTGATGATCCTTCAAACCGGAACATAACAGCAAGCATTGACTGCAAAGTGGAGTTCCATTACATCCATTGATTATTACAGTATCCCTATCTGTTTCAGACTGATTCATGATTAATGGAAATTAATAATGACAATCCCAACAAAAAGCATGCTTTGAAGTTTACTTTTTCACCAATAAATTTTTTAAGCAACATTCCAGAGGTTTCATTTCATAAGCCGAATACAACAAAAACATGTTTACGAGTTACAACGAAAGAAACAATGCGAAACTACGTATTTTTGCTTTTTGATTCACAAAGAACACTGGATTTATTATGACTGTAGTGGTTTACGTAACTCCATTGTGGTTGGGTAATACAAAAGAAACACTTCAACGCTACGTCGGTCGTAGCTGCCTACGTCACAGCCTGCTACGCTCGTAGCAGAGCTACGAAACTGACGCCTACGTCTCTACGAATGTATTTATTTGTAGGTCTAAAAGATTTCCCGTACTACAATTCATATTCTATTCTAATATTTTTACGATATATCTTACTATAATCGCGAAAGTTTGGCGAATGAGTGTGTGTATGGATGGATGTACTGAAACTATGTAGTTAGATGAAACTTGTAACTTTTACAAACAAAATACATTATTCATCATCTATTATATAATCAGCCGGAAGACGTGAACTGCTGGCCATAGGCCTCGCTCAGAGACCGGTCTGGTGCCTTCCGCAACCAGCCGGTACCTGCGATATTTACCAGGACGTCGGTCCACCTTGTGGGAGCGTCCACACTGCGTCTTCCGGTGCGTGGTCGCCACTCAAGACACAATACATTAAGGAGAGACAATAAATTATTATTATGCTGTAATTTATTCAAAAATTCAAAATACCATGAAGTGCGACTCTCTCTCTCCTACATATTTTAAAGAAAAAAATAAACCACTTTCATTATGTTAACCTGTGACATCAAACTGTGATAACAACAACAATTTAGAACACAGTCCTAAAATTTCGCCATCCAAAAAACATAACCTCTGGAATCACCAGAGATTTACGAGCTAGAGAATAAATTCGAGCTCTTCAAAGGAGGTCGTACAAAAAAGCATTATGTAAGTACATCGTAATCATGATAATAAGGAATACCCGCAAAATACGGCAACATTTCCGCGTCCGACCACGATGGGAATGAATTATACGTGAATAGTTAACGAGGTTAATGTCGAGGAACGTCGGTAGCGAGTGGTTAAAGTATCCGACTCGAAAGCGAAATGTACCGGGTTCGGATCTAACTGCGGCCGTGTACCAATGACTTTTTTTTGATATATTTACGTGTATTAGTCAAATGCTAACTAACGCTCTTACGGTGAGAGAAAACATCGTGATGAAACCTGCACATTCAGGCGACTGAATGTGTAACCATGACCCAATGGTCAAATTGCCCTGGTTGCAAAGTCACGGAGGTCAGATGGCAATCGCTCCACTGCAATTACTAGATCTGCCAAATCCTGGATCATGGTCAAGGCGAAGCCTGGGCCATCCAGCACAACCGGGACATTAACGCTAAGATTTTTTTATTATAATCGTGCTAATACCGAATACCCACAAAACACGGTAACATTTCCGCGTCCTTCCGCTTCCACGTCGGTCATGAATTAAACCTGAATAGTTAACGAGGTTAATGTCAAACAGGGTTGTCACCTTGACAATGGCCAGGGTTGCCCCCGGGGCTTTCGTAACGAGCCTCAGACGCTTTACGACCTGCGACGAACTACAATATGTATTAAAAAGAACCTCAGAGAAAACCTGGCTAAAAGAAAGGTGTAAAAGGTTCGATACTCAATTTTCTAGTCCACTTTGATGTGGGGTTTTTCGCACTCTGTGTCGTTATACTTCGATTTCTATTCATGTCTAAGAGCAATGTTGGTTTTTCGCGTTTTTGGCAACATTAATGCTTTGAAATAAATGATTTTGTCGAGTGTTTGGCTGTATTTATCGTGTGGCACTTATATTATGTACGTAGTATTTTTTTTGCTCTGTGCTAATATATTTTTATTTTTATTAATCTACGCACTCCTCAGTACCTCAGTGAGCGTTTTGAATATTTAGTGCCCAAGGATAAGCCTGTGCGTTCTGTTAGATCCTTACTCTTAAATATATAATATCCCATACATCTAGCCGGTATGGTGGTTCATTTACTGTGCACTCCGCGCGTTTATGGAACTCCCTTCCTCATAGCATTCGGAATAGTCCATCTTTAATTGTTTTTAAAAAAAGAGTAAAAGAGCATTATCTCTCCCTTTAGTTTTCCATAGTAGGTATATATATCTATAATGTATAGGTATGTATAGTAATATATATGTATGTAAATAATATTATGTATGTATAATATGTTTTTATATATAATATGTATGTATATTTAGTATATGTCTATGTAAGTAAGTAACTGTATTTATCAATATCTACCGTAGTAAATTTAAGTGTACACTTTTTGTACCTGCATTTAAGTTAAACCTGTTCCTATGACTCCAAGGTTTGCTGGTAAAAAACTCAATTTATGAGTTAAGCTCGCCTTTGTACATCTCTGTTACTGTACTGTATAATTCTGTCATATTTGTGTACAATAAAGAATAAAGAATAAAGAATATTTTAAAAGAAAAGTTTTTCGCTCTAGCTCTAGCATACTTACTCCGAATGACCACAACATACGTTCACACATAGGACAACAACATAATACGGTTTTTGTTTCGTTTCGATTTAAATTCAAAAAGTGGTCAATTTATATTTAATTGATAACCTAACCCACTGAAAACTTCGGAAACCACCGGACCACTTTTACAACTCAAACATTTTCTAAACTACTGAACCTCAGAATCATCTCAACCAAACTAGCTATCAAATAAAGAAAACTGCGTCGATATCGGTCCATCCTTTCGGGAGCTACGATGTTACAGACACACATACACAGAGCCACAGATACGCAGATACACACGTCAAACTTTTAACACTCCTGTTATTTCGTCGGGGGAATAAACAATGAACAGTGAGGCAGTAGCGATCTCGATAGCCACCTGACTGATTGCAGGTGTTAAATATGCATAAAGGAATAATAATTCTCTCACGTCGCTTAACTACGTTTACGAAACGAATTTATCTTCCGCGTACATTTTATTTTTTTAAAGCCTTTAATACGAACGTGCACTGATTGTTTATTACCAGTAATTACGTACTGCCCGTGATACATCGTGGTATACGACCATTAATATTTAATAAGGGGCTATTGGTTATTTATTTATTCTTTGCACAACATTACAGTTAAAAACTAATGTATGTTATTTTATTTACTTAAAAAAACCAGCAGCAATGATTACAATATAAAATAACACTGGCAGCACAGAGCCAATTACAGGTTTCCACCAATAGACATTGTATAAACGAATACATACTTAACTAAAAGTTAAGCATACCGAACAGTCTATAAGACTACAATTTCAAACTTAAACTAAAAAACACCTACAATACCCGAAACTAATGCTAATAAATAATATGCTTTGAGAAAATGCTACAACGTGTCGAAGTAATACTTGAGTATGCGGCTTCTCGCTGAGTCACAACTTGTGTTAAATAAATCAAGGGCAATTCTCCTAGATAAAACAATAAAATTATTAGTTGCTCGCAATAAAAAGGTGTTCTGTAGTTGGTAGAAGCTTCTGGAACATGCAACGGGTCATTGCGTCTGAAGCATCTCAAAGGTGTCTTAAAATATATACAAGAAAGAAATTCAGTGCAGTCGACAACACCAGACGCTTATGTTATCTTAGTGGACACCTGAATTTGTCATAAAAAATATTACACTACTCCAATTTGGTAGACGCTATTTTTGCTATATTTCGCTCGTGGTATACGACCACGATGTATCACAGGCACTTTTATAGCAGCAGGATGTATAGCAAGCTAAATAATAACAAGAGATCGGTAACGAACCGCGAACTGTAATATGATGGTAACGAAGCCTGAGAGGATGGTTAATCGTGTTTATCAATAAATTATAATAAGCTAGGGACCCCGGCTTTTTGATAGTACGGGTTACAATATTGAAATATTCATAGAGGTCTATATTTGTATGACAGTCTACATAAGCACTAGATTCAATAGATCTGTCAAGAATTCGATTTGCCTCTGATGGTAAATGTATTTTATCTTGGCGCCAATATCCCGGAGTATCTCGGTTGTGCTTTCGCGTGACCGAGGTGTGCCTTGACTATGATCCAGGATTTGGCAAATCAAACAATTATGCTGTAATATATTCAAAAATTTAAAATACCATTGTCATTTACCATCAGGTGAGATGGCTGCCAAATGCCTGACTAGTCTATTATAAAAAAATCCTTTCTGAGCTCGTAATCCTGTCGACAGGGGAACCAGGCCAGATTGGATCATGGTTACGCTTTCAGTCGCCTGAACCTGCAGTATCCTTTCGATGTTTTCGCTCACCGTAAGAGCATTGGGGCCGGCCGTTTTTTATTTTGTTGCATAGGTTAATATTCAATCCATACTACCTATTAATACCATTGTGACAGGTGTTCGAGTAAAAACTACAGACCAACCTCTTTCTTACTCATAAATAAATCGACCACACCTGTATCAATTGCCTACCCCTTCACAGTAACACATCGTGTACGTCCCGCCAATATTCGGGGAACATTAAAATTTACATACAGTAATCCGGTTTGGGCCGGTCATAAGATATTGAGGCGGGCGACACCGGTCCAATCCACTCCGCTCAATTATGCAGCCGGGCCGCCGTAATCCGGTTACAGCCGGTTATAACCCGCGACTGCCGGCTCGCGTCGCCGACCGCTACGGCGTGGTAGAACGCTCTTCGAGACCGCGAGTTAGGAGGAGATTCTTTATAGGTCATTATAACGTAAGAAATTAGATAAATCTAGCCTAAATCTAACCGCCTGGTCTGAAATTACGAATCCCCAGAGGGCTGGCCTCTTCTTGGGTCAGCGCTTAAGCCGCGCTATTTAGCGGGAAAACGCGGCCAGCCTTCTGGGGACCTTTCCAAATGACCTGGACCTGGGACAAATGTTTGTTTTTAGAATTTATTTATTTTTTGTTAGAGTAAGGCTTTTAATATTAAAATCTAAATTAAATAAAAAATAAACATAGAACTAGCCTAAATCTGCTGGTACAGAAAAAGGTCCCGGGGAGACTTAAGAAGCGATGGATTTCTTCTTCAAGATTACTTCCATTCTGAAAAAGATTATTGCTTACAGACAAACAATTTCTGGAAAATCTCTCTCATCTAAACAATCCCTGTAGGCACTTTGTAAATTCCAGTGAAACATGAAATAGTAGTACTTTCCGTGTATTAGTAGGCTTTCTTGTATCAAATTATTTCGGGAATCTTATGGCCTTGTGACTAATACGGGATTTCCCATTCCCCATGGAACTTTGCTGACTTTAGCTTCACTTCATTACTTTTTACTTCTTTTGGCAAAATTTACAGTACCGCGCATTTATCTTCATGTGCTATTGCAATAGTACCTGTATGTATATAGCTATTTAGCTCTAAAGTCCGACGTCAAAGAAGTACGAGTAATTTTTAATATTTTTTTTACAAAAAACATGAATCAATACTACGATAGATACAATAAAGGCACAGATATCTACAATCTTCATGACTATACTCGAAGATGAAATTCAAGATCAATAGTGTAAACAAATTGTTCATATAAAAAATAAACTCAAGGGGTGGATTTTTTAAAATCACAGGAAAATCATCACATTTAAAATTAAATAAAATCGTATGAATATTTAAAAATAAGCTACTTTAAATAATCTACCCATTGGATTTATTTTATATAGGGGCAATTTGTTTAAACATATGATCCTAAATTCTCCGAGTTTAGATGGGCTAAACATGTTCCATGAAATCATGATTTCAGTAAAATTTATATAAGTACATACAACACACATCGTTCCACTATATACGGTCCTGACTTTTAACATATTCATAAACCTTTACATACATGAACGTCGGTTTAGGGTACTCTTGACCTGATCTTTCTTTGAAATATCATTAGTAAATAGTCAATGTATTTATTGCATTCATGAGAAGTATACAGGTAATTATTTTATCTAAAGTACTTTTTAACAACAAACTAGTTAGCCATTTGACCGTCATCTCCCTGATGGAAAGTTACATAATACTTAAAATCTAATCAATCATATTAATTTCGTTTTCAATTATTATTTAGTCCGACTGTTTTCATATTTGTGAAAGACTTGTTCAGTATATCAGGTCATTACGAATGAAAAAGGAAATAAAATGGAAGACTCCTCTTTGTGAAATCCGATTTGAATAAATGCATGACAAGTTTAATGTTTTCACTCACAAAATTCACATCCATTCTGATGACCCAAAAAAAATCGTTCGTTCCCATAATCAAAAGCCACGCAAAAAAGCAGCCACAAAAGTTCAACTCCTCACACTGTCGAAACTTTATACTAGCAAAAGAAATAACTGTCATGAATTTTAGAGTTAGCACTTAAAGGGGTGAATACTCTCCGCTGTGTAAGCGTCGGTATGAGGGAACAAAGTTTCGTTTTAGCAGGAGAATACATCGCAGATACCGACGTCTTAAAAATACAAAATGTGTTTTGTTCCTCCGGAGACGCTGGTGAATCTCTGATTGCATTAGAATGTTTTGAATGGAAATAACCGCAAAAATGCTTCGTATTACCTACTGTTTTCTCGATATGCGATGCCAAAATGTTGAATATATTTTGCATTCTGTGCAACATTATTTATCCCGTTATTATTTATTAACTTTTGCCCGCGAATTCGGTTATAACGTTCCAGACCAGTTCCCGCGGAAACCACATTGAATTTCAGGATAAATTATAGCCTATGTGCTATTCTGGGCTATATAGCTTTTATTGCTGCCAAATTTCGTCGAAATGCATTTAGTAGTTATTGTGTGAAAGAGTAACAAACATCCAAACATCCTTACAAACTTTCGTATATATAAGATTAGTAAGATTTATTAATAAATACTAGCTTTTTCCCCGCAACTTCGTCCGCGTAAAATCCCGGACTTGTTCCCGTGGGAACCACATTGAATTTTGGAAAATTCTTTGTACGACGCTGATCATTTAGCTTTCTGAAGGTAAAATAATTTTTTAAATCGGCTAACTAGTTTTTTGTATATCCATTAGATACAAACAGACAAACAAAGAAATACTATCTCTTTATAATATTAAGTATAGATTCTATTGAATATTTATTGAATATTCTAAAATTAATAATTTAATATTTTTGCGTTGTTTTTCAAAAGTAACAAATTGTTAATAATTGAAAAACTGTAAATTAAACTGTTATTTAAAAAGTTCCATAAACCGTGTGTACGGCATGGATATATTTGATCTCCCTGGAGAGGTTTTGTCTAGAAAGTAGTAGTTGGTATTGGTAGTGAATAACGTTCATTCAGCGAAACGAGTTCTCGGTGAACCAAACTATCGGTTTAAATTTTTTTGTTTTTCCGATCAACGGCAAACAGTGACTTCCATATACGATTGTTTCAGTCAAGGGCAATTCTGGCATACACTTTAAATATAGCGCTGTGTTTGCTCCAGTTTGGTCCGACGTCACATCGCCCTACTTTCCTTTTTTGTAAATTCAACTTTGGCCAAGTATTTGAGCCAAATACAGATTTGTCTATGTTAACAAACTACGACAGAAGGTTTCTCATCTATGGTCGGGAGCACCAGCATATCAGCTTCGTATAAAACTGATAAGTTCTAAAAGAAATGTCCATAAATAATCTCTACTACTTAGTTAGCCGGCTTAGTTCCTAGCCTATCTCCCAACAACCTTCGAGCTCGTCCTTGCCCCGACTAATAACTTAGTAAATGATAAATGATTTCTTGTACCAACAGACAAACTGAAACAACTATATATCCTGACTCCAAATAACTGTAATCAGACGTTATCCACGTCGTCAATCCTTAAATATGAGAACTAGCGCCGTCTCTCTAGGCTTATCATAACAGAGACAGAAATAAATTATATTCTGGACTATAATTTAACTCCATTGGTGGCCATGGATATAACAAATTACCTACCGTTGATAATGCCTCTAGTTGTCCCCCACGCAACGAATGTTTCTTGTTGTAAGGGGATACACAATATCTTTAGTCAAATATTGATTTATTAGAGTGCCTGAAATTGAGAACCACTTAGTGACAAGCTACTGCTATCATTGAAATCAAAGAAAACAGTGGACGCGTGAATAAACAACACCAATGAATTTATTAATTTATCAGTACAATATTGCTTTCGAAATACAAACGTAAATTAGCCACCGTCGTCTAAGCAGAGGCAGAAATAATACCCAAACATGCCATGGGAGACACTCCCCTTGGTGAAAATTGTTTGCTGTGCATAACAATAATTACTCAGCTAAGGCCCGGATTATAACAAGCGTCGTCAATAACGCGAGCAGCGTCGCCGACGCGCCTGGCGTCACCGACGCAACCTGCGTCAGAAACGCTACCCGCGTCGGCGCGCGCATTAGAAATACATACAATTTTGAGTTGACAGCATAACGAAACCTGCGTCGGCGACGCAGGGAGCGTCGGCGACGCTACATGCGTTATTGACGCTCCTTGCGTCGGCGACGCTTGTTATAATCCCGGGATAAGTGACATTACTTTGTTTTTTAAGCTGTAATTGCAGCGCTGCAGCACTTGCTGTAGCTAATGCTGAGCTGGGGTCTTTGGCATCGCATTGGTCCTTGATATTCGTGTGTTTGTACCTACTTTGTATTAGTTTAGTATTGAAGTGTTCTAAAATTACCTTAAAATGTTAACGCTTATGGATTTTTGTGATGTCAAAATAAATTATGTCTATATCTATGTCAATAACCAAAAACTAGGTATTATTGTATCTGTTATCAACAGTTAAATAGCATTATCAAACATCAAATCAATAACATATAAAAACACTAGACTCGCTTACATTAATTATTATAACATGATCAGTACAACCATAGCCATTTACATCTGACGTAGGCTATCAAAACCCTGTATTCACCCGGATAGGACACAAAATTTCGCGATCTCTACTTTAACAAAGATAGACCCAAATGGAAATGGAATGGATAGAACATCACGTAACCGTACGTTACCCGGGGTTCGGTAGCCTCGTCTTCATCATAATCATTAATCATTATCAGGTGTGTAAGACCTCTACGACCCCCAGTAATGAGGATATCGACGCGAGGATTGAGCGCTTCAATTTAGTAACGTTAGGTATCCGGTCGTTTCCGTATATAGCCATTATCATGTGCGATATATATATACAAATATATATTTTACAAAAAAACAGACACATTTGCATCAGTTTGGCTATTCAACGAGGTAACGCCGCCAGCATTCTGGGATCTAGAATCAGTTTTTATAGTAATTTTTTGGGTAACATTTTAATTTATGTTTCCAAATGGTAGTTTTAAGTTTGTACATATTGTAGTGTAACATAATTAAATATTTCTTTGTGCAATTTGGAGATCTTAGATCTGCCCCTTGCAACAGGGTTTTAAGAGCGTCGGGAATTAAAAACAGGCGAAAAAATGAATGAATGAAGTTTTGAGCACCGGGTCAAATAAGTTTGTGGCATCTGTCACTGTCATTCCCTCTGTCCTTGACCAATGTAAACAAGCCATTAGGTTATGGCGTTGCTGTCATTGTTTTTGATGAGAGTACTGGGGGCTGTTCTTGTTGGCTGTCTATCTTTTAAGTTCCTATTTTGGCCGCAAGCAAAGTAATGTTGCTATACGAAACTTCAAAACAATACAGGCCGTATTTATTGTACCTTACAACCTTCAAAACCTTATACAAAAAAAACTTGGCAAGACTCCCCCGATTTCCCAGGCATTTCAGGCCGTTCCAAAACGTCTTGTGGCGTGTGTAATGTTATAAATGGAGGTCGTTTGTCTATGCGTCTGTCCCAGTTTGTGGGACCGTCCTCGGTTGTTTCGGAAGAGTTGGAAAGAGTCGCCGATGTCGTGGCAACAAGGGTTCATGTCCGGGTATAATTTAAACAGTTCAAAAGTTAATTAAGTTGGGATACCCGTCTCGTTTCTGCCAACGGCGACATCACAATGCGACATGAGACAACAATACCGACGCGTTTCCGTGAGGATCGGGCGCGAACTCTCCTATAATTTTTGAGAGTTGTATTAAATTTAATAAAGATACTCGAAAATTGTTACAAATATTCTACAGTACGCCCGAATCAAAACAATAGAATGAAACTTGATATTGCCTCGCGTTTAATGAGAGCGCTTCTTTATTCTCATTTCCGCGGCTCTAATATCAAAATGAAAAATAGAAGGAAGATACAAATATAAACAACAAACGTGATATCAAGCAGGGTTCGAAGTGATAATTATCATTGGGAAATGTACCTTGACAATCATCTTGATAATAATAAAATGTCGCTTCATGCGGATGCAAACACGATTTGCAACTTCTGAACAAACGATAAGTGTCAACTTTTGAAAAAGAATCCCGAACTTTAGCTACACCAATGTGCCATAGATTAAGACCCTGTAGTTTGAGTGTATTGCAGCAAATAAAGCAATTTGTGAGCGAGATGCCCGAAATAGTCATGAGATATTTGAGATAATTATCTGTTAAATATCCGATAATTATGAAAGAAAATAACTATCGTGTTAATTTGAAACACTGGATAAATTATAATAACATAAATTATCGAGCTTATAAAATATATCAAAGGAGGGTAAGAATGAAGACGTGACCCGGCGTACCTCATGAGCTCAAACGGACGAGATTCTGGCGAATCGCCTTTTCCTTACGGATAATGGGAGTCAAGTCGTAGTCTGTGCGTGCAGTCGCAGTGAAAAAAGCGAACCCTGGCATAAGATGGGGCTGACCACTAGTATGGTGATTTTTTTCTATGCAATGGCAAATGGACATACAGCCCAACTCATAGTAAGCGATAACTGACGCCCATAACATCTACGATTCAACATTTAGGTTGTATGACACAAAAAAATATCAATTGACAAAAACATTCAAATCTACAGCCCGTAATAATTCGCTGCTAAACCAGACCTTTTTCCACGTTAGGTTAGCAGGCGGACTGGATGCCGCATAAATTCCTTCCCTTTTTAATTCAACTTACAATGCAAAGACCAAAGCCAAAGAGGGCCGGGTATTAAGGTGTAATTTGTCTCGATCCTCAGGGTTGTTAAATTTACCTAAATGACATTGAGAAATAAAACCCTGTGCCGTCGAAGTTACGTAATTACCGTCCGTGCGTACGAAACCATTAGACCCGGGAAATGGTAATTAAACCCTTTTTACTGGGTCCGGCCCTTGTTCACTGATTATGCGTGTATCTTGCATATTCAATATTACTTATATTGTGATAAGTTAAAATAAGAAATTCGGATGGCGCACTGTCAACAGTGACTTTAGGCCGTTTTCTTGAACGTGTGTACCATTGCGCAGTTTGATAATAAATAATTAGATAAATATGCTTGGACAATTTACACAGCGCCATCTGATCCCAAAGTAAGAAAAGCTTGTGTTATGGGCGCCAGAAAACTGATAAACTACTAATACATTTTTAAATACTTACAAACTTATTATAGAAACAAGACCCAGACCCGTAACAGTAATAAAACTCATAATTTCCATTTCTGCCAGGACGGAAATCGAACCCGGGACCTCTGCGTAGCGACCGGCATGTTAACCAACTGAACCACTCAGGTCGACAAACAAACTGACAATACACAAACGTTTCCTCTTGATGTATTAGCCTATAAATTCCGTTGCTAAATATACGAGTATATGCCGTAGCAACAATACACATAGAATTGAAAAATAATTGTATCTGCACTACAAAGAAATACAACAACACAACGCAATACCGCAAACTGCACATCGCCAGCTGGTAACATAGCTGAAAACGCGAAATAAACATGAACAAACCGAAGCACACACTGCCAAAGGCCGGACCCGGACTCCGGACGGACGTGTCCGGAACATGCCAAACTTGCTTGAATTTTCCGGAAAGATTGCGGACCACTTTTCCGATGTACGTCAATCACGGTTTGATGAGTGTGTTTTGTGGGAAGGCCGCGGCGGGGAAGTTCATTCGTGTTTAAGTGGGAGAGGTTGGAGCTGGGTGCTTGTGTAACTGTACTATGTTATGCGTATTTATGTACTTTTACGTACCATATACACACACGTACCGTGAAAGTAACTATGATACAATCTGGTCAGGTTCCCCGATAACAGGATCATGGAGATTAGATTGTGGTCTGATAGTAGTATGGTTAAGGGGTTCGACTCGTACCCCGAGGTACCTGCTTCGAACCCCAGCGTCGCCATGTACCAATGACTCTTTTCTGAGTTATGTACATTAGTTGAACACTAACAGATGCTCTTGCGGCGAGGGAAAACATCGTGATGAAAGCTGCACATTCAGACGACAAAATATGTAACCATCATCCAATCTGGTCAGGTTCCCCAGTTAACAGGGTCACGTGGGTCAGATGGCAGTTACTCCAGTAATTGCCTGATCAGTCAAATCCTGGATCATGGTCATGGCGGACCTCTGCGGCATACCGGGATATTGACGCTATGATTTTATTAATAACTTAAATGAGTAATTTTGTCATTTCGTAAGCGTTTCGTTAACTACTTAGATAAATAGATAAATTATTATTGGTCACACAAGAATAATTACATAAAAAGTACAGAGAAAACCCATAACTAGGTATGGGCAAAGACGGCCTTGTCGCTGCAAGCGATTTCTACCATGCAACCTTTGTCTGAAGAACCGCTTAATTTACAGGCAAGTAAACAACTGGACTTAAACTAGCGAACTTACTCCTAATACAAAGTAGAAATATACACCAACATACGAATAAACACATATAACAAGACTAGGGCGGATTGATCAACCCTCTGATAAAACATAGCAGTCCGGTAAGTGATTGTGTGAATAAATTGAAAACGTATCGCTACTTCCGTAAAGTGAAGTTTTATAGTCTGTTTTAATTTGGTGGTATATTACTTTATCGGGCAGTTAGATGTTATCAGAGGATTGAAAAATCAGTCCTAAAATTTATATAGACAATGCACCTAATTATCTATCTATCTAGTTATCGAAGTTACGAATCACAAGAAGGCTGGCCTCTTTTTTGGTCAACGCTTAAGCCTCGCTATCCAGCGGGGCAACGCGGCCAGCCTTCTGGGGACTTTTCCAAATTTTTATCTTTAGTTAGGGTTAGAGTATGGTTATTTTTAAATATTAATAATTGTTAACATTTTTATTTAAATAAAAGTACAACATTATGCACCTAATCAACTATATAAAAATAGACCATAATATATTTCGTTTCATTTCATTTAAACCATTTCAATGAACAAGTTTAATAATTAATTAGAAAAGTTTCACAGTTATTAACAAGTCTATCTACCGGCAAAACTTTTTGGCAACCCCTAGGCTACCATAGAGCCACAACAGCATAGCTAAGATTTGTTTTTAATCGAACTGTGCCAGGTTATTATTATTAATTACTAGTGAACCCGACGCGACTTCGTTCGCGTACACCTACTTTACCCCTACCTACCCTTTTTTTGCTTATAAACCTTCCTATATAATCACTCTATCCATTGCTGAAAACCGCATTAAAATCCGTTGCGTAGTTTAAAAGATCTTAGCGTACATATAAACATACATAGATATATGTATCAGATATTGACAGACGACGGGAAGCGACTTTGTTTTATACAATGTGTAGATTGATTATCAAATATTGACAAAGAATCTTGCTGAGTGGGGTCCGGTTACACTAAAAGCAGTTACATGAGGAATATATCATAAGGGATTTTAATTCGTATTATATTTCCTTCCAGAAAAAGTGGTTGTTGTATTACTCAATGTTCTATTTTAATGTGTAAATAATAATAAAAGCTTTCCTTCTTTCTTTCATATCACCTAAATCAATGTTTTTCAAGTGTGGGTCGTGACCCCCTGGGAGGTCGCAAAGGCCAAAGCCTCTACTAAAGGGTCACAGGGCGTCGCGAAGTGTCAAGAAAAAGAAGAAAATATATTTTGTATATTAGGTTTTCGATGCTCATTGATTGCGTAGACAAGATAACAAATATTTTGAGCTGCCTTCGTTTGCTCATTATTTCAGCACCGATAATCTTTCATTCACACGCAGAATCTTCGAATTTATATGTTTTTGCTTAAAAATTACAATCTCGTCAGCCTGTCGGGTACGCCTATTTACAATAGAAACTAATTTTAGTATCGTTCCAATTTTAGTATACGTATGTACTGCCGAAGCAAGTACCAAGTATAATTTACAATTATTGAGTATTTTTTTTAATGCAATGTTTATGCCATTATGTTGCCAACTATAACAGTATGTATGTATGTTTGTAAACTCTTTATTGCAAGAACATAGTACATTTAAATAGGAAACACTTACAAAGCAAAGGCGAACTTATCCCACAACGGGATCTCTTCCAGCTAACCTTAGACAAGCCGAAAGGAGCTTTAGCGAGCGGCAGAGGCAATAATAGAGTACCTTGTCTACTTTAAAAATAACCAAAGACTTAATTTAAATATATACCTACCAGTAAAACTTATCAGTAAGTAAGTACATAAATAAATAAACAGTATATTGTGGGCAAAAACTCCAAAATATTGGAAAACACTCGCCTAAAGGTGTAACAAAATAACAACTACGCTACACGTCACCAATTACAGCCAAATTCGGAACCGTTGGAGCATCGTCATTAGGAGTAGGTTAACTACCATGCTCTTACCTATAATTACACTGACTCGACTGCCTTATCCTTCAATCATGGACACGACAACTACGTGACAATATATCGGCCATCAATATCATCAAAGCTACATTAATAACCTGTTTGCGTACCATATTAATGGTGAATAATAATCATCTAGGCGTCAATATCCCGGTTGTGATTTCGCCTTGACCATGATCCGGGATTTGGAAGATCAGGTAATCATAATAGAGCGACTGACCTTTGTGACTTTATTAATAGAGGGACTTTGATTGGATCATAGTTACACATTCAGTCGCCTGAATGTGCAGATTTCTTCACGATGTTTTCCCTCGGCGTAGAGAATCGGTTAGAGTTCAACTAATGTACATAACTCAGAAAAAGTCATTAGTACATGGCGGCATTGGGGATCGAACTGGGCCCCACTCGCGTACAAGTCGGACCCCTTAACCATGAGGCCACTGACACCCTTTTTGATGGCCATGGTAATTCCCCTATTTACCCATAATTCGACCTAAACACCAAGAAAATTAGAGTTGAAACGTTTTCACCCCGACTCGTATGTCAGCGAAGGGCGTGTCCTAACATGTGTAAAACTCGTATTTAAACTTAACAATTTAATAAAAACCAGCGCGCCGCCCGCTAGCCCGGAATGGAGCAATTGTTTTGATTTACTCCCAGAACAATGCTACAAACGACCCACTAAATTCCGTGGGAACACCTCTAAATCTTTTCTCTGTGTCACCGAGGGGCCTGGGGTTTAATGACGTCACGATACAGCCGGGCTGATTTCAATTCGATCGCGAGACTAATGCAAACAATGGGGCGATTGGACCTACCCGAGTGAGGAGGCGCCTACGGAAACTGGGTCAGCTTTCGAGTGTAATGCTGTAAGTACTACGTGCAAGATCTAGGGACAATGAGAAGGTATCTAGCACGTTAATGGGTAACGTACGTCAGTAGTTCGATTTAAGCTCTCACTGTGATCGACATAAGGTTCAAAGATAGTCAATATTCTGTCTTCTATACGTAGCCCAAGAGTACTTACAGTAACTTTCGATGGCTTTAACTTTGTTTCACTAGAGTTAATTACGGTACGTATTCGTATATGTCGTGTCTTGAATTATTAATTTTCTATCATTAAAGTTAGTTACTAAAGCTCTAAGTTCCACCAAGTTGTACATTAGGTTCTACATACAATTTGCTGAAAATTACGCTTGCAAATCCAATTTCAGGATCTAATAAGTTGGTGCTGCGTTTATAACTTCAGCAAAGACATACTCATCAAACACGATAGACGTGAATTGTGGTAAAGAATTAACACCTGAATGAATAGGGTCTTAGCCCGTGCGATTCGCCGAGGTAATATCCCCGTGCCAGGGTGTACCACCACCGTCTCAATGCGAACCCAATAAAAACCCGACGAAACGAGCCGCCAAGCGACACGGCTCGCCCGGTCCTGCGGGCCGGTTATCCGGCAATCCGGTCAATAGGTTAAGCCGATCACTCTGCATTTCAACCGGTTTGGGAAAATTACCGAGCTACGGTTCGCCTCACATTGGCTTACAATGACGGGGAATGACGGCTTTGCAATTGGTTACATCTCAAGGAAGTTGCGTAGTTAGTGGTTAAGGAGGTAAAAGTATGCTGAACTTGAAAAAGGTGTATATAGACTATCTACCCACAAAAATAGTTACTGACACTAATGACATAACCTAACTACTGATACCAGAGTTAGATAACCGTTTCGGAATAGATTCCTTGGCGACCGTTTTGGCGGCGAATTGACGGCAGATGCGTTCAGAAAGCACGTAACAGGCCAACAGGCAAGCACAAACAGGATTAGCGACCTACCCGCGAACTTTTAACGAGCCTTAATGGGTAATCCGTGCCGTGCCATGATCGCTATCCGAACGCAACAACCCACCGTATTTAAAAGCCGAAAATTTTACAGTCTCTAATTGGTTACCGAATCACGCGACCGTACCGTTAAATCACTGTGCTATCGGTACATTAAATGGCATACAGCTGATGGTATTACAGGTAACTGGTTTCAGGAAGTGTATGTGTGTTGGCTTATATATACTTAGCCTAGAGGTGGCTGGTTGGCGGTCGCGCTAAGCGGCCGGGTAAGGCAACTCACTGGTTGGAGCTGGCCACAGACACAACACCATCAAATATGCACGGGCACAACACAACACGCACTGCCGGGTAGCTGGTACCGGGTGGGCGCCGCGGCGTGGCGACTGCGCGGCGGGTCGGCGCGGACTGCCGGCTCGGGGCCCACGCGCCGGCGCCGCCCCCCCGCACCCCGCCCGCCCTCCAAATCCTTTCCAACAGGGAGTAGCAGTACACACCCCGTAATAAATTAAAAAATATTACATCCATCCACGTCGTTGTCGAATTATCGTCTCCCGCGATTCCTCAGCTCTCTGGCGATCGCAAATTAAATTTATTACAACCCCTTGCCGCTTCGGGCTGATTAAATTGTTCGTTCTCCTCTCGCAGCGTTGACGGTTTGTTAACTTCTTTCAGGTGGCTCCTAATTATTTTATCTGGCGGCGCGGGGTGGCTACTCTACAATTGCTAATTTCTAAATTGAACTTCAGCAATTTATCTTGCTTTATGTATAGGTAGCTATTACTTAGTATAGCTACCGGGCTGAGTGGCTAAGATGTGATAACCGGTAGTCTGGAGAAGAACCCACAGCAACCCACTCCATTGGCGAGGTTGGAAAAGGCGACTACTGTCATAGAGACGACTTGACCATAAAGGAACACTCATCGTTCGGGACGAATCTCGGTCGAAGCTCGGCCCATAATATCCCATATATTCTGTATTTTTTATGTTATACCGCAGACAAACAGGCAAGCGAGCCACCTGATGGAAAATGGTTACCACCGCCGAGCCGAGCAATGACAACTCGGTTGCCCCTCGGTGTAGTGAGCTTGTCCATCCAAAATATAAGGGACATTAGTTGACCATACTGTACTATGACGCGGCTCGGACCAGGCACGGTGTAACATGAGTCATTGTTAATCTAGGATTTGGCAGATCAGGTATTTTATTACAATAGGGCGAATGCCATCTGACCTCTGTGACCTTGGTAACAGGGAAGCGTGACCTTTAGATTATTAGATCATGGTATTCAATCGCCTGAATATGCAGGTTTCCTCACGATGACTTCCCTCATGTGTTCAACTAAAGTACACAACTCAGAAAAAGTGCATACATAACGGCACTGGAGATCGAACTTGGTTCCTCTCGTTTACGAGTAGGACCAACTAGCCATTAGGCCACTGACGCTCCGAGGTACTAAGCCTAATCGATTTTATTAAATATTATAATATTAAAACGTAAGTACGTTTGTTAAAGCCATCACTCAACAACATTTACCTTTCCTGTAGAGTGAGATTAATTTGAAAATAACATTAATCTTTGTTATTTTAGGAGCAGAGGCGGCATAATTTATGGTATATTTTACATCTCAGTTAAAAGTACACAAATAAACAAAAAACAAAATATACAAGTTGAATTTCTAAGAATGGCCAATGTGGAAAATATATATTTTTTCCACCTGATGGTACGCGGCCTGATGGTGCACCTGAAGGTCCACCTGTTGGTGCGTGGCCACCGTCGTCCAGGACATCTGCAACCTAGGGGAGCGGATGCGGTGCCGGCCTTTGAGGTACCTGTAGACATACCTTTTGAAGAACCCCATGTTAAAGTTAAAGACTTCGGGAAGGAGCTCATTCCACAACCTGCACGTGCGCCGTGAAAAGGCTCGCGATGGTACGTTAGTTGGATGCCAGGCATCCAGATGGTGTGGATGGAATCCATCCCATCGTCGGAGGGTGCGGTGGTGGAAGAGTGACGGTGGCACTAAATTAAACAGTTCTTCGGAACATTCCTCGTTGTACAAACGATAGAGAACACACACAGAGCCAACATCTCTCCGGACGCTTAAGGGATTTTCAGTTACAATGTCGCTCACAATTAAAAATTAAAACGAAATCCCGTCTAGTGTTTCGAAGGTAATCCTGGCCGCAGGCCCTTTTGGCCTAGATTAAGTAGACCCTCATATTCATTTATAGACACGTGAATACGTTTACCTTCACACAGTCGAATCCTTTCTTGAACAATATTTTCTTGATTCGTACTATTCAGCGACCAAACATCTATTTCGTTTACAAATTTGTGGTAAGTGCTTGAGCTAATTTTTCTGCCGGTGAGTGTGTCAAGAACCACCATAAGCTACGGACAACCTACAATAACTACTTCAAAAGCACTCATCCATTTAAGAGAGAGAAGGCAACGCGGGAATAACCCATGGAGCATTCCGAGTAGGTACCGGAAGTACCTCCTTTTAGTATGTTTTTCTGCCGGTGAATAATATCCGTAGTGCACTATGGAGTAGGCGTTTGGGGAACCCTAGCTCTGGCAGTGAATGGGCATTTGCCATAATAATTATAATTAAATAAATAAACATGCCTGGACACAATCTAGCCCCAAAGTAAGCAAAGCTCTTGTTATGGGTGCCAGAAAACTGATAAACTACTTACTATAAATTCAAATACGTACGTATTATAAAATAACACCCAGACCCGTAACAGAAACTAAAATTCATCATATAAATTCCTGCCCGGCGCGGAATCGAACCCAGGACCTCTGCGTGGCAGACCGGCTAGTTGACCAACTGAATCACTCAGATCGTCAAATCGATCATATGCCATAAAAAGTCCAGAGTATGATCTAGTTAATCAGACTTATTGCTGAACACCGCAATATGTCGCGTCGAGGAAAAAACATGAGAAACCGGCCAGTTACCAAAGTTATGCCTCCTCATGGGGTTATTAATTTTCGAGGCTCCCTGTTTTCCTTGTTTGCGCCGAACTCTACCTACATCGCACACTCTATCGCCCCATGGGGATCCGTCACATGGCTCTACAATCGACCCCTCTAGGCTGACTTTACACTGGAGTGGCACACGGCAGCGACTGGAGCGTCTAGCTCGGCAAGTCGGACTGCCAGCGGTTTCGAAAAACCGTGGCCTTATCATTGATTGTACAATGATTTGAATGATACGACCTGGGACTCTATTTTTGAACCGCTCGCCACGATTCGAATGGTTTTCAATTTTGATTTTCGGCATCTAAATTCAATATTTTTTTAATCACATTGGCAACACCGAAAGAGTACGATTCAAAAATAGGAAAAATCTACATCACGCATAAAAATATCGAATTTTTTACACCGAAAATCAAAATTGAAACCCGTTCGAATCCAGGCAAGAGGTTCAAAAATGTCGCTGAGTCCTATCCATGTGAGTAAGTCCATGGCATTAATATCTTTCGTATAGGATCTCTTTCGTTTCACTATCCTTCTCTCTCTCTTTCGTATGGAAACCATCGACAATACCAGGGACTAATAGTCAACCTGTAATGCCTGTAATGCCGACACATCACCTTTTAGCCAATTAGGCAACCGATATTTATTACAGTCTAATAAATAAATAACTATGCTTAAACAATTCACACAGCACCATCTAGCCTCAAAGTAAGCAAAGCTTGTGTTAGGAGTGCCAGAAAACTGATAACCACTCCGTTGTGAATCGAGTCTTACTCTATGTAGAGTCTACATTTAAAGTGAAATTGTTTATGTTTTCCTTTAGGATAATTTGTCTATTATTGCCTGCCAATACCTAAATTGCCTGTCTGAGTGGCTGTAATTATGTTCCAATTGTTAGACGTTTGAAAAACGACCTTCTTGCCCTACTGATTATTCACTCTCGCTCCTAGATAAATAGATATTTACGCCTACGCGATATTTGAAAACTTAGTTACAACTTAGAAGGAAGCAGTAAAAAATGTTACTGCAAAGCTTTTTATGAGTTTACTAAACTTTGACACTATGGCAAAGTGTATGCTCATAAAAACACGTCTACGATCTTATCTTTTATTTGCATGTAGCACGATTGAAGGGGAAATAGATTCCCTGATTGTTAAGCTACCGTTGATTAGCCACACTTGATGGTAAGCGGTAACTGTCGTCCATAATATCTACTATTCAGGTTGGAGGCATCAAAAAGGCGGAACAGCGGGTGCGTTATCACTGTAAGTATTAAGATGAAATGCATCGTGCCTGTAATTCTGCGACCTTATCCTTGAAACCGATACCCAACAATGCAAGCATAGAGGCTGTGGTACTCACCCAGGCGGACTCCTCAGGCCAATAGCGATCTACTACCTGATAAAAGTTTTAGCATAACAAAAACTTGACAGCCTATAGACACACATTTAAGATCTCGGATAGGCTGCACGTAAACTCTTTTTTTTTAACACTTTATGTTGTGTGCGACTTCGTGATGAAACTCCATTATTATGAATTAAATCACCTTTCGTACACTAATTCCACTTTATTATACCAATTTTATTGAACTGCAATCGGTTTCGAGTTACTCATCTTCAGGTAATGATTTTATATTTTGTTTACAAACAATTGATTGTAGGTGATTTAATTCATACGTAAACTCTCTTACCTCAAAACGATTTTATGGTCCTCTGTGTCTCAGATGCCGTCTACAGCCTACGTAGATACAATATAGTGTTGATTGTGTGTTGCATAAGTCGTTACAGTGCTGCTCAACTGAGCGATGAGGGCGCTAAGAGGCGAGGGGCGCATCTTGCCACCTTAATAATCACATTCCTGTGCAGCTGTTAATAGGTTTTATAGCATTTAGCGTACTATTCGAAAGGGAATAAAGAAGAAAACATTTTAAAATAAAAACAACAAACTAATATATTAAAATATACACTCGAAATTAAATCTACAAAGTTTATGTAGGACACACTTGTGTCCTACATAAACTACTTCAGGCTTGACAGAGTTCTACGAACTGATAAAAGTTTAGCATACAAAAAACTTGACGGCCTGTACACTTCCATCGCGGATAGGTTGCTCTGCGTAAAATCTCTCACCTCAATTGCCGCCTACATCCTACGTAGGTATATATGTATAATGAATATAGTGTTGATTGTGTGTTGCATAAGTCGTTACAGTGCAGCTCAAGTGAGCGATGAGGGCGCTAAGAGGTGAGGGGCGCAGTGAAGCGGCGTCGTGCAACACACGCCGCATCTTGACAGATACATCACATATGTACGGTTGTACTCATAAGTGCATTAACACCTTAAAATTCATATTCCTGAGCAGCTGTAAGGTTTTTGCATACTGTTCTAAAGGGAATAAGGTGAAAAATATTTTTAAATTAACAGAATATCAATATGGCTTGTAGTTATTGTTTTTAGTACAATTCAAAATCACTTTGTCATTTTTCCTATTAAAGTAATAATGGTTTAAAAAGGAGACTTTAAAAATAAGTTAACATTATATGCAAATATTTTTTAATTTATTGTAAACATGAATACTTACAAAATATTAAACAACATTTTTAATTTTCATTCATTAAATAAAAAAACTCCTCCAGTTTCAGAATTAGTTATTGGTGACTTAAGGACAGCGAATAGGAATATTTTAACTGGTTCCATTTGTTTAACAATGCACCAATATCCTGTATGTGGCAGAAGCTACAAAATATTTTTTTCTAAAAGTGGTAATGCACTTATGAGCGCGACTGTACGTGGGGGTCCGTTGGATCGCGAAGTCGCTTTAACCACAAACTTACCCACACACACTTACGCTGCGCTGCGGGGTGAGGCGCAGCAAGTTTGGTTTATACAAAATTGTATGACATAGACAAATCATCATCACAGCCCGTCCAGTCCACTGCACTGCGTAACAGTCCACTGCAGGACTTAGGGCCTCTCCCACGACAGGGGAGGTTATTTCCATAATCTCCACGCTTGGCAGGCGGGTTGGAGATCGCAGTGTTTAAATATAAAAATATAAAATGCTGCTGCCCATTTTTCAGACTACGGAGACTCTTGATCTTTTGCCTCGAAAACAATAGTCGCCTTGTACGACACCCATGAGTGTAAGCGGTTGGTGCTATTCTACTCTGCCGGACAACACACGGCCAATGTTTACTTGACAATTTCTACAACATAAATAAACAAAATATTTCTTTCTAACTTAAGTTAGGTTAAATATTGTACTGTCATGCCAAACTAGAGGTCACCTCAGCATTTGCTGTAGGCAATGAGACCACATTGATTTTCAGCTAGGTCCTACAGTTAGTGCGTGAACTACTCGCAAAGTAGTCAGACAGGTAACGTAGTGTCGTACATTTGCCCACAATCTTATGGAGCTAGACGCGCTTGAACGACTGTATGTAGAGTTCCGTTGGTCCAAAGTCGTTCCACAAACTTATGCACTTACAGCGCAGCAAGGTTGGTTTATATGAGATTGAATGGAGAAATACTAGAAACAAATTGAACACAGAGGTATAGATGGAGCCTACTCACAGCTGAAGTCACAATCTATATTTTGTTTCCTTTTTAATGGTACGTATATCGTGTCCAAAAGGGACGGCTGTGAGTTGTCAAATACCCCTCCATAACCACTGCTATTGTCAAATTTTTTGGCCTTGGTCACCTAATTATTTAGCTTTTTGTATGATAAAAAAAAACATTTTTTGGCGTTAATGTCCCGGTTGTGCTCTCGAGCACGACGGCCTGGGGATTAGGTAATTACAGTGGAGCGACTACCATCTGACCTCCGTGACTCTGCTACCAGGGGAACCTGACCAGATCGGATCACGGTTACAAATTCATTTGCCTGAATTTGCAACATCACGATATTTTCCCTCACCGTAAGAGCATCGGTTAGAATTAAACTAGTGTACATAACTTAGAAAAGAGTCATTGGTACATGGCCGCAGCAGGATTTGAACCCGGTACCTCTCACTTACGAGTCGGATACTCAACCGCCCGTCCACCGACGCTCTTAGCTTATTGTATGATTTGTGGAAGAGAGCCAGTGTAAGTACATTCTCTATAGATCGACGCTTCATCTATGCTCTATATACAATATATTTGAGCTAGATCCACTTGAGCGACTCGACGTCAATACAAATCAAATTGTAGCGCGTTTTGCCCTGAATAATGTATTATTTAAGTCAGTCGTTTTAATTTCGAGTTCCGATATCTACCGAAGATACCGACGCGGAACTCCCAAAAAAGCTCACTGAAACAGTCTACATTTCCGACGTTTGACAAGAGATTAGTAAATTATATTTCGACAGTGAACGGAAATACATATTTCAATAATATTCTTTTGCTTTTGAAGAGACTTCTCCAAATTGTCTCGGAAAGGAAATGAAACGGCTCAGGAACTCAGAAACATTCAGAATATGGAAAATAACTTTAGTTCAGTGCGGATGACGTCGAAAAAAGTTGACCATGCCGTGCGCGGCGGGGTAGAATATCGTACCAACGGCCATTTCTTTTTTAATATTCAACTTAGAAACCTACCGAGTATACTCAGGCTAGCAGGAGTATAGGCAAACTCTGAGGACCACAAAATGTAATGTAATGTAATGTAAGTCATCTGGTGTTTCATTATTATATATATTTTTTTTTGTTATACGGCAGACAAACAGGCAAGCGGGCCACCTGATGGAAAGTGGTCACCGCCGCATATGGACATCAGCAACACCAGGGGAGTCACCAATACGTTGCCCGCCTCTGAAGAGACCTCTAATATCCCTCTTGAACGATTCCATGTCATAGTCCAAAGGAAACACTAACATTATAAATTAACCTACATAAAAATACATTATCGAACGACGGCCATCCGAACCTGTAAAAGTAGAATGTAACCCTTAAACTTCTCTTGGTTGTCTCTCTCATGTATCTCGGGAAAACAATTGAAAATATTTATTATTTATAAAATCTCGTTTTGATCTTTGGAAACACGTCGCAATTGCAACGATTTGTCACGCTTTACAAAATTGTACATATCTATTATGGCTCTCCAGCGAGCCTCTCTTTTCTAAACTTTAATACCCGCTATAAATCTCGTAATCCAAGTCAGAAACTATTTGCCCTTCAATTTTACTCGAATAATACATCATTTATTTCTGTCAAGCGGTTCAAAAACACTCGTTACTTGACATATTTCATCCAAGTTTGCCAATATTTAAGAAGAATGTGTGAGTTTGGTATTCTTCTGTTAATAAATAAAATATGTACGATTTTCTACTTCTCTAATTCAAACAACAAAATTAAAATAAATAAATATAAATAAATAAATATTCGTGGACAAATTCACACAGCGCCATCTAGCCCCAAACTAAGCAAAGCTTGTAATATGGGTACTAGATTACTGATATATTACTTAAATACTTTTTTAAATACATACTTGTTATACATAGAACACCCAGACCCGTAACAGATATTAAAATTCATCATTTCAATTTCTGCCCGGCCGGGAATCGAACCCGGGACCTCTTGCGTAGCAGACCGGCATGTTGACCACTGAGCCACTCAGGTCGTCAAAATTAAGAAAAAACCTTATGCCATGCTGTGCACATAATGTAAAAGAATTATAGTCTAGTATTTACACTTAAGATATTATGCACCATATTGTTGTATGGCTGTAGTTAGGCGTATGTGCCTAATAAATAAAATATCAAGCTATAACGAACTGATAACTACAGAATCATATACTCATTCGCCTCCAGGTTTCCTATAAAAGACTCATTGTTTGCTTGCCTGTACATGATACTTTGTTCAACAAACGCAGTAATCTGATCTGATAGGAATAGACTAGCCTTCCAGTGCTAGAGGGCATAGGGCGGGGTGCGTAAGGCTGGGGGTGTGGGGTGTTTTCTTAACTTTCCGCTAAGATTATCTTGTTAAGTTTCCAGGGCCTAAACAGCGCCCCGGGACCGGCCGGCCGCGGTAGCCTTTTGTCGCTTGTAATATTTCAAAGTTGTCGGGAAAAAGTTAGTTTCGACATGACTAATAAATAGGGGCGGGCCGCAGTTTGGGTGAGAGGCGTGTGAAGCTGAGAGTCGTGAAGTTTTATCGATTGTTGCCGAAAAAACTATCTAGACTAACACCGGATTCATAAGCAATACTTTTCTAAGTAAAGCAGCGTTAGTGTTCTAAAATGGAAAAACAAATAAATATTATGATTATAAACTCATAGTGCCCGTAAGTGGCTCTTTGATAGTGAACACATTGCGTTCAATATGTAACCGCGATTGGTCAATTTTGCTCGCTACCTTAGCTGTTTTCATTTTGACGGATGCATAGTGCAATAGAGCCGATCTGGCGGTCAATTCGAAGACATCCGGTGAGCGGAACGATGAAATGTGATCGTGTCAAAGTTGAAACTCGATATTTGTAGGGTATAAGTATAATAAATAAAAAGACAACAACAAAACAAGTCAATATGAAAGATGTCATAGATTTATCGAATCGAACGAATTTGAAATAACAAATACAACCTCCATCAGCAACGCACAATTTTCGTTTGAAATATTGTTATTATCCGACAGCATATCCAACATTTCATCGTTGCAATCAAGGATGTAAAATACAATGTAAGTTGGAACCGTGTGTTCACGGACACTGTGAAACCTCATAGTAACGTTTCTGAATACGGGTGTTAATTCTTTCCTGTCTTCTTTAGCTTGCTTCGACCATTTTAGCGAAAGCCTCCTTCGACATAATGAATTCACTCGTTGCGGCATTAGACTCTTTAGTTCCAATGTGTCCTAGCGAGATCTTTCCAGCGCCTTTGAGATCTTTCATGAAAGGTTTTTCTCCTCACAGCTTCAACTCAAGGTGATCTTGGGAACACGAGTTCTAGTTACAGATTACAGTTTATGTGTCACTTAGGTATTGCTTAGTGGTCGAAGCCATTTGTTTGTATGATATGACTATTTATTAATTCACAATAACCATCGGGACGATGTTCGATTTGGCTGCCAAGCCATGCACCCTGCTATGGCTTGTGGATGATGATAATAGGGGTAATTTTTGGGGGAAATTATTGATAGTAATACATAACATTTAAAAATGAATAATTGATTTCGAAAATAGGGAATGTCTAAAAAGACTCAGTCGTTAAAAATAAATATATGATTATTTATATAGTTTAAAACTACCCTTTTTTCTATATCCAGATGCAAAACAACATAGACATTATTGCTCTTTAGACAGATATGTTAGTGAAATGACAATAAGTACAGTTTTAGTACCTCAAAATTCCTCAAAAATCTGTCATCTTCTGTGCGGTGCGAATGTTTTATATTGCTACTTAGGTACCATATTTTTGTAACCTGTATCGCATTCTCATATAACTACATCTATAACAAAAATAAATAATCTTCAAACCTCTCTCTTTAGAATTGTAAGCCCACAGCTGTATCTAAGCCCCTCGTTGCGTGTCACTCCCGCCACGGCGCGGCGGGCGCCCCAGTTTATTTTATCAACACGTTCGGAGCGGCAGATCAAAGGATGCGGTTTTTCACCGGACACCGGTCGCATCCTAATTACATTAGTTCCACACACCCTCGCTCATAGCTGTGTCTTTACGTATTTATCCAACTAGCTAGATCGGTCATGCAGATAAAAAAAGAAGCAAAACTTGATTTCAAAAGTTCGAAAAACAAGCTTTTCTGTTCATTTGAATTAATTACAGGAAATTACAGTTTGTAAAGAGAGTCGCGGTTTGAAAAAAATTGGAAACCCCTGGCTATACCATGATTGCCATCGATGCTACAGCCGGTCAGTGAACTGTTTAAATAACTATCATGACATAATCAAGCGTTCGTTTGAGTTATACATCTCCGACTGAGCATTTATCATTGTTATCATATCTGTCTGCAGTGTATCATAGAAGAAATAACTTGAACCTGCACATAAATTGTCTCTTAAATCCGATTTGTCACCACTGTTTTAATTATTTTTACCTCGATCTGCATCATCGTCTTGGCGTTCATGTCCCGGTTGTGCTCTCGCGCACGAGGGCCCGGGGTCTGCCTTAATCATCACCCAGGATCCACTGTAATTACCTGATCTGTCAATCAGGTAATTACAGTAGAACTACTGCCATCTGACCTCTACGACCCTGCTACCAGGAACCTCACCAGATTGGATCACGGTTACAGATCCAGTCGCCTGAATGAGCAGGTTTCATCACGATGTTTTCCCTCACCTTAAGAGCATCGGTTAGTATTCAACTTAAAAAAAAACGAATGTGCATAACTCAGAAAAAGTCATTGGTACATGGCCGGAGCGGGATTTGAACCCAGTACGAGTCGGATACCCAAACCGCTCGGCCACCGCTCCAGATCGGTCATGCAGATAGCTCTTGCTGAAACTTCGAGATCACAGATCGCGTAGACGCAAAATGCCGCTTAGAAAAGCCTTAGGCTATCTGTTATAGTATTACTGTAGCTAAGCTTTTCAAATAGTGGATTTATTTGTTCGCAAAAAGATTACGCATTCTTGTACCTAAATGGTAAGAGATGCGTGACTACAAACGCCGTTGTTAGTAGTTTTGAAGATGTTTGCTGTATTATGCAAATAGGTCTCGTATGTCGATGGCTAGCGAGTTTCGATTGATCTCAATATTAAATGAAACCTACCCGTTCTCTCTATGATACATAGGAGCATAGTTGGTTGTGTGTTGCAAGAATTACCTATAGTCTCTATGATTTAACTCTACAGCGATAAGCATAAGAACGGGTATAATCCAAACAACTTGATGCGATCCCTTGTGCATGTTATACTAACGAAAATCATTATCATCATCATATAATTATCAGTCGCCGAATTATTGAAGTACACAGGTTTTAATGAAGAGTGTCTCGGTTCACAAAACGCCTTGGCAAAATACTAAGATTATTTTAAATTTAGAATTTTCTGTTAAAAATATGAAAGGCTAACATCGTAGTCGCAACGTTAAGCAACCCAATTTATGTATACCATTACAGTAGACAGCTTAATAACCTCATGAAAGAGCCTAATATAGAAATACTATTACAGCAATTCGCTACAGACGCGAGCCACCGAGCCTAAGCCTAGACGGCCAACAAAAAACGCTGTGTTTCTGACACGCTTTGTTTCAGGCAATCAGAACAAAATAACGTTGCAATTAGACTAACGTTACGACCGTTACGACCACTGTTTTTGACAGAAAGTTAATGGAGAATTTCTTTCGTTTCAAACGTTGGCGCGACGGAGTTCAAAGGGTTGAAATTTCACTTCTACTTGACTTCCAAATGGAGGTACGGGGATGGGTGGGACGGGGGAATCAATGTCGGAGGCGTTGCTGCATTGCTTAGAAACCGCGTACAAGTCGAGTCAGTAGTCACCGCGTAGCAACCGGACAGAAAACGCGCAGTCTGTCCTATTGGCACGAGCACAACGTGGTGACTACGCATGCACGGAGCAAATATTAGGCGGGTGCGACACGGTGGCTGTGTAGTGACTAAGCGTGTTGGCTAACATGTAATTATTATGCGCGAGCTGCGAAAGCTTAATTCTTTGCGATTTAGGTTTGACATGTTGTAGTTGAGCCCCACGCATCAGCCTAGCACGGATTTTTAAAGTAATTTTTCTACTACAATCTGTTTCTTTTTTAATATAGCAACACAAATCCCCTCCGTAACCTAGATACCCTTCGCTATTCTCACCCAGTCTACCTCGTCGGCCATCTTGTGTTCGACTTTACATTACGTTAACACAGCCCCAAGAATAAATATTTTTCTTTTCCTTACTTACCAACGTTAAACATGGGGAAGAAAAGGAATAGAGAAGAAAGTTGAGAAAGAAGAACGAAGTTGGAGAAGAAACCGAATACAAAGCGACGTGGTTTATCATCATCGGACGAGGACAGCTGTATCTAACTTATTTACTGGATTATATACCTTGGCAATGCGAATTTTAATTTAAGGAACCAAACTAGAAACCCCTGCACTAGAAGACTGTGACCGCCGCCGCCCGCGCAGACCCGCCTCCAGAAC
The DNA here is from genome assembly GCA_907269095.1 of Blastobasis adustella. NCBI lineage: Eukaryota > Metazoa > Arthropoda > Insecta > Lepidoptera > Blastobasidae > Blastobasis > Blastobasis adustella. Next base: position 19,298,815 of record OU026123.1, read on the forward strand.
CGCAATTAAACGAGGTAGCGTACGCAGGTTGTTTATCTTTCTTTTCTCATGGATGGAGAAAAATTAACAACGACCGATTCAATGTATTGTAGGGTACAAGATTCCATTTAGTGAAACAACGACACAGAGTACTTTCCCTGTCATTTACCCAAAAAATTTTCAAGAATCGTTAGATTTTAAGTAGTCAATAGATAAATTACTTGACATTGCCGCTATTTGTAAATGCAGTCATGAAGAATCTGAATTTTTATGGAGTATTTAAGTAGCACCTAAAGCTCATGGCGAAAACATATTTATTTATAAAGTTAAATGAATTATTTAGAACTTATCACTTTAAAATGGATAACTATCGGACAGCGTCAAAGTTGTTGCACACAAATGTGTTTTATGGGAACCATAGATTTAAAAGACGCGTAGTTTTGATAGACGGAAATTAATCCGATAGAATAAATTTACGTTTTAAATATCAAGACTGCCTTTACGAATTCAATTGTTTACCATTTGATTTATGTATCGCACCTTTTGTATTCACAAAACTGCTAAAACCAGTTATGGAATACCTCAGGAACAAAGACTTGTTGTCTGTAATTTACCTGGATATTTTATGTTTCGGCCAGTCGTTCGCGGAATGCGAACATAATGTTGAACAATATTGTATACCTGTTATTATGCACAATAAACTTCTAAATAAATAAATAAATGTTAACGTAACAGTAAAATGTCTACAGTCATTGGTATTCATTATAAAATTAGAAAGAAAAAAGTTGTTAAGTTCCAAATACTGTTGTTAAGTTCCGAAAACCGAATGTAAATATTTTAGGATTCATTTATGATTTCAAACGTATGATCCTAAAACTTCCAAATGGAAAAGAGAGTAAAAATTTGTGTAAATTTAAACATTTAAGTAAGTGTAAACTTCGTGACTTTACGAAACTACTTGGGCTGTTAATATGTGCATTCAGTATGCTTCGTTATACACTAAGAAATTTGAGTACCTATCATAAATACTTACGTCTTTTGAACAAACCAAGTTATGAACAAATTATTGATTTACCTGATAGTTTCGAAACTAAATATTCGAACAATTGGTGGTTATCGAACATTAGCACAGGGTATAGCCCTTTCATCTACAATTAAACAAGGTTCAGTTCTTATGGTTTGGAAGTTTTTTCCGATGCTTCCCTCACATGCTGTATTTTTAGAAACAAGATGAAAACTTTTATCACATTAACTAATTGGAACTTAAAGCGACCTTTTTTGCACTAAAAGTTTTTACCAAGGATTTGACTTACAAATATATCGTACTCCGAATTGACAATACTACTGCAATAGCAAGTATTAATCGTATGGGAAGTGTACAGTACTATCATTTAAATGAAGTAACTAGAGACATCTAAGCTCATCACTAGAGATGCCGAAGACCGAGCGAGGTGGGCCAAGAATAGCAGGAAGGCGGACCCTGGGCCCTCGCGTGCTGCGCGGGGGCGCAACCGGGACATGACGCCAGGATGATAATGAACTATAGACATCTTGCAATGGTATGAAAATAGAAAATTACATGTGTTTGCTTTATATATAAATATTAAAGACAATCAAGAAACAGACGCTCTGTCTCGTAAACAGTTCCAAGATACGGTATGAGGATTAGCAGATTATGCTTACACGAAAATTGTAAAACTTTGTTTGGTATTATAATAAAGAAAAGCCAAAAATACTAATGCTAGTTTTGCATAATTTACGATCGACGTCTGCAAGTAAGAAGGTTTGCCCACAAATTAAATCAGGATCGTATACCAGACACCTTAATATTAAATAAATAACCTTATTTGTAAGCCGAACAAAATACTTACTTAGAAATAGGAGCTTCAAATAAATCGTAGTTTTATCGAAACTATTTTAAAATCTTTTCTATTTGGTCTGGGTAAACCTAATTAAATATTTAAGGTATTCGGTTTCTTAGTTTAAAATAGGCAAGCGAATATATAAACATATAGATGGTCGCGACCTGATGACATTGTATTTTTTATACCTAATGTGGCAAACAAGCTTGCGGCCTGCTCAAGGGTAAGCAGTTATCGGCCTATGGACGTTTGCAAATCCAGAGGTATCACTCCCGTGTTACCGACCCTACAAATACCTTTTCAACCCTTCCTTGACCGACTACATGTTGTATTCTCCAGGGATAACCTCTCCCGGAAGCTCATTCCACAACCCTAGTGTACGTGTATTACGCTACTTCTTAAAGATAGTCAAAATATCCATAATTAACAAAGTCGCTTCCCAAAGTATCGTTAGTCAAAGTGTATTTATGTACGCTTAGATCTTTTAAGCTACGCAACGGATTTTAATCCGGTTTTCAACAATAGATAGAGTGATTCAAGGGGAAAGTTAATAAGCAAGAAAAAATGAGCAGGTAGGGGAAAAGTAGGTATATGCTAGGTGGAGGGTAGGTGTAGGGGTCAGGTAGGGGTAAGACGCCACGCGAACAAAGTCGCGCCGTTTCCACTAGTAAAGCATAAATTACATTTGCAACAATGTGGAAAACCAAGCGATAGTAAACCCGTCTTGCCTGTTAGGTTGATGACAGGCTAGTTGCACCTCCGTGCTTACAACCAGCGCCCTAAGATAGTGGTTCGCGGGATTTAGTGCTGGACGGGTTTATCCACGCCCTCCGCCCGCTATCGCACCTCGGCTGGCCAATGCCACGCCCACAACACTCAACAAATCAACCTCTTACTCGGTAAATAAGTTTAACATGCCGTGCCGTTGCAGCGCGTGCTAACAACAGTTTATTTAAGAGTTACATGCGCGAACGATGCGGCCTGTGCTTCAGACCGGCTTTATCTATTTGGTTCTTATTCTTGCTTTGTAAAGGAAATTAGATACCTAGTTAGTTTTAAAATTGTAAGTAGAAGACTGGGTATTAGAATCATGAAATTTGGCAAGTAGCGAGGTAATAAAAGGAAAGTATCAAAAGTTTTGAGATGAATTTTGGTCGTTCGAAACCTTCAAGGCGCGAGTGCTCTTCATCTGACCAAGTTGTTGTAGGCACAATTCTATTTCTAAGTGTTGGAGTAAATTCCGGGCCTCTTTATCATAAAGCTAAAAAGGAATTTATGAAGTAAAATCCAGGTACAATACGTGAGTAATAAAAAATAAATTACGTTAGCAAGGATTCTCTTAGGAAGAATTTAAAAACACTGGATCAAGTAAGTAGTATTCGCAGAGAAAGATAATACATATCCTGTGTTAGTTAGTACTAATTTAGGGGGGTCCACATTTATCTGCTGCTGACTGAACCATTTGCAGGTACTATCATTAACCCTAATTTTGTTTTGTTTAATTGGACTAGCCAGGCGACTGAATGTGTGTCCATGATCCAATCTGGTCAGATTCCCCTGGTAGGGAGCACAAAGGGTCACGGAGGTCAGATGGCAGTCGCTCCACTGTAATTATGTGATCTGTTAAATCAAAGCGGACCCCGGGCCCTCGTACACGAGAACACAACTGGGACATTAACTTCAAGATGTTTTTTTATTTAGACTAGCCAGGCACTGGACAGCCGTCTCATCTGGTGACCGCTACCTCACGACGATGCGGCCGAAGATGGAGCATGTCTGTCTAGGAACAATGAGCACGAAACGTGTATCGTGTATCAGAGGTATGACGATGCAATATAGACATGCATTTCTAATGTATGAACCTTTCGAAAGTAGGTTGCGTAAATAAAATTATACGTATAAAACAATGTCGATGCTGGTTTTTTTATTGTGGAGACTTACTGACGAAACAAAATGAACCTCATGTGGAGGTGGAGGTTTGAAAACTTCGCTCGTTGATGATGACCCGTTCGAACAACAAGCGATGTGGTTTTCAAGATGCTATTTTTTAAGTCGAAAACAGCTGCCTTCCGTCAAGCAAATCAATACAATAAACAAATATATTTTTTATAAGTTTTATTGACAAGGTTGTTTATTATATAGAGCCTTGTCATGAGGAAGATAGAACTGGTACCTGGCATTTTGTTGTTCGGTTTACGATGCGCATATCCAGTTTCGAGTCTTTGTTTCTAAACTATGACGCAAGAATTGCAAAAACATTAATGTGAAAGATGAGTCATGTAACCTAAGTTAGTGCTGGAAATAAGTAAACTACTTTAACTGAGATAATGTAGAAGAGAAGTTATCAAATAGGAAATGTATTCACATGTACATAGTATAAAACAGAGTCGCTTCCGCCGTCTGTCCCTATGTATGTATCTATGTACGCTTAGATTTTTAAAGTACGCAACGGATTTTGATGCGTTTTTCAACAATGGATAGAGTGATTCAAGAGGAAGGGTTGTAAGTAAGAAAAAAAGGGTAGGTAGGGGTAAACTAGGTGTACGCGAACGAAGTCGCGCTGGGTCCACTGGTCATCAATAAAGAAAATGATAAATGTAATACGACGCACCAGTTTTCACAATCGAGTGTCATAAACGTATTCATGACACGTACAGGGTGAAATTATGGGTATTTGGATAGCGATTTTTCAAAAAACTACATGTTTTTGAAAACTCTTGTTCCAGATGTTCCAATTTTACCCTACTAATGCGGATTAGGTACCCCTGCAGATGCTGATTTTCCAGCCGGAAGTACCTATAATAAAAAATCCCAAAGCATTTTCGCGCACATTATTTTGATCCTTATTAAAATACCATTAGCACCCAAATTTAATTGTTAGCTTCCTGCAGTACGCCACCATCGCTATCATCTCAATGCAATAAGACTGCTAACGGTATTAAAATAAGGTTCAAAATAATTTAATTCTGTTTGTAAATTGAAATTGCATGTAATATTGTTAAAAGACTGTTTGTTTCTTGAAGAAATAAATAATAAATAATAATAAATAAAAATAATTTGAAATGCCCCAAATTCCGCTGCGCGCGCGCTGCGTCGGCGGGCGAGATAGCGCGGCGTAAATCACGCCCGCGGAAAGGTCCTGATAAACGAAAACAATTCCACAGTCGAATTTACCTCCCTCGAATTTCCCTCTAATTACATTAAATGCCGACCCCGCGCCCCCCACCCCGCACGGGGCTGTACCTAAGCTGCCTGGGCCCTCGGCTGGATTCCGGCTACTCTGTGATGATTCATACGTAACACAGACGATTAATTAAAATTAAATCGTTAAATTTCAGTCAATGTCCATTGGGGTTAAATGTCGTTTTGAAAAGGTCTCCTTTTGACATTAGGTACCTCAGCAATACAGCCCATAACAGTCCACCGCAGGACTTAGGGCCTCTTCCACAAAGGGTTATTGATATAATTTCCACCCTTGGCAAGTGGGTTAGAGATCGCAGTGTCGTATATATAACAATGGAAAACGCTGCTGCCCATTTTCCAGCCTACGGAGACTCTAAAACATTAGTCTTATGCCTCGAAAACAATAGTCGCCTTGTACGACACCCACAAGTGTAAGGGGTAGGTGCTATTCTACTCTGCCGGACACCACACAGCCAATTAGGTACCTACATGTAGCTCATTCAGATAATGCACAGGGTTCCAATCCAACTGACAATACTTGAGTGACGATCGGCACTATGCGTCCGTCCATTTGAACGAAATTGACCCGTAGCGCTTGAGAGCCGTATTGAACTTACTTTTATCTTGACGTGCACTGTGAGAACGCATAGTAATGCTATTTTTCTTAGGCAAGTAGGTATTGTTTGTGAATACAGATGTTAAAGACAGACATCCTCAATTCAGTGGTAAGAAATCTACTACTTATTGTTCTATTATGTAGTCTAGTCTTGTAGAGTTAGTACTCTATGCCGCCGCCGCGCGCCGAAAAAGACAACAACAAGTCAGTGAGTAATTGATTTTAAAATATGTACGTATTCGGTCTGACTAGCACAACACTGCACTATAGCATATACTTATAAATATTTAGATTATTTACCTTTATAGTATTTATGTCTATCACTTATTTATTATAGAATATTTATAAGGAGTATGTAAAGTATGTGTGCCATGGGAATCAATGTAGGTGTGCGTTAACTTTTTTTTTTTTTTTTTTATTTGTCATAGAATCAACAGCTCTTAAAACTTTTACATCAGATATTCGTAAATAACAGAAAGCCAATAACAGATTCTTACTCTGTAGGTGTTAGTTTCATTTTACTGCAGATGGTGTTACTTACCTACATAAGACAATGCTTTTTTATTATTATTTTTAACTTCGTTTATTTGTGTCGTGTCGTGGAGTCTTGTGGCAATAAATGTTCTTATTCTTATTCTATACTCTATTACGTAGGTGACGTCACACCAGTCTAAAACGCATAATTTGGCAACCTCATTAATAATATTTTACGAGGATTTATTCACTCTTGATTGTTTTTTTTAAGTAATATAGGTAGATACCTACTATATTTGTTTATGCTACGCAGTGACAAACAGGCAGACTGCCCACCTGATGGTAAGCGGTAACATCCACGATTCATGCGTTCATTTCGTGCGCATTAGCCTACCTGGATTAGTTCAATAGCTTCTTTACGGTTGATAAGAGATTTATTTATCCTTTTTCAAGAAATAATTTTTGAGTTTGATTTAAGTTGCAGGCAACAAAAATGCAGAACCGAAGGTGCGTTGTCACTGTGAGGACTAAGAAGAAATGCCTGTAATTGCGCTGGCTACTAAGGATAAGTCCTTCAAACCAGATCACATCAATGCAAGCATTATTGCTTGGCGGCAGAAATAGACAAGGCGGTGATACTCACCCAGGCGGATTCCTCAGGCTTAACAGAGTCCTACCACCTGTAAGTAAGTAATATATTATACCGCCGGCCGACTTTTGTGGCTTGAAGAGATCAGAGGATCGAGGACATCCTTGATCATAAAAAACATAACATCGAGTCGCCAGGTTTTGACTGTAACTCCAGACACAGTAAAAGTAAAATAAGCAGTACAACATCAAATGGGAATAACACAAATGGAAACCTACACATAAAAGTAAAAACAACAGCAAAGTTAGAAGTTACACAAAAGTGCAGAAAAGAAAAATTGTAAAACAAAACAATAACTAAAATTTAAAAGTTAAAACAACACAGTAAACATATAAAACTTGAGATAAACGATTGAATAAGTATAAAAATGGTGAAATGGTAAAACAATAGAAAGTTGTCATCATCATCATCACAGCCCATAACAGTCCACTGCAGGACTTAGGGCCTCTCCCACGAAAGGGGAGGTTTTTACCATAATCTCCACGCTTGGCAGGCGGGTTGGAGATCGCAGTGTTTAAATATAATAATGGAAAATGCTGCTGCCCATTTTCCAGACTACGGAGACTCTTGATCTTTTGCCTCGAAAAACATTAGTCGCCTTGTACGACACCCATGAATGTAAGGGGTTGGTGCTATTCTACTCTGCCGGACACCACACGGCCACGGACACCACACGGCCATAGAAAGTTGTATAAAAGCTAAATTGTAAAATTAAAGCACAAACAAAATATAAAATATAACACATGAGAAGTTCCGAAAACTTATTTTTATTTGCCACGTTGGGCGCCATTTGTCCGACTGGATTCTGATCAGAACTACTTAACTAAGGGTTTTAAAAAGCAAACTAAGGTTGGGGGTGTAAAGTATAAAATGTATATTGTAAAATAAAACAATTATAAATGAAACAGCTCGGAATCAAAAGGTAAAACAGAAAGTACAATTAAAATCAACAACCTTAACATAAAAGTGGGTCCCTCTTTTCTCTCTCTACAAATTAAACTACACAAACGACACATTTTATAATCTAAATGTAAGCAGAAGCAGAAGCGGGGTGCTGGTGGACGATTTGCAGGTCAAATATAGTGGAACAGCTGGATCTGGTATGGGTTTGTTGAACGGGGTTTTTGCGAGGCAGCCTGGGTAACGCCCATGAGACTGCCAGCCCATAAAACTGAGCCCATTTTCAATGTGGTGGTACGGCAAACTTGACAAAAAGTTGTCAGAAAAAATGAAGTTTCAGCAAATTACAATAAATTAAATTACATTTAATTCCCGGCTCCAGGACATGGAGCACTCTCTCCTCTTGTCCATATCTGGGGAAGAAGGAAGGAATGGCAGAGGTTAGGATTCGGATGGATGGAGACTAGCAGGGAGATAAGCAGGATTATTTAGTGTCTAGCAAGAGCTAAGAGCGTCGGTAGCCGGGCGGTTGAGTATCCAACTCGTAAGCGAGAGGTACCGGGTTCGAATCCCGCTGCGGCCATGTACCAATGACTCTTTTCTGAGTTATGTACATTAGTTGAATGCTAACCGATGCTCTTACGGTGAGGGAAAACATCGTGATGAAACCTGCAAATTCAGGCAACTGTATTTGTAACCATGATCCAATCTGGTCAGGTTCCCCTGGTAGCAGGGTCACGGAGGTCAGATGGCAGTCGCTCTACTGTAATTACCTGATCGCCCAAACCTGGATAATGGTCAAGGCGGACCCCGGGCCCTCGTTGTCGAGAGCACAACCGGGATATTAACGCCAAGATGATGATGATGATGATTTAGTGTCTAGCACGGTAAACCCACCTGACTTTCGTCAGCAACAGATATTAGACATTACTTATCCACCAAACCACACATTTTAAATAGGAAACTTGTAACAGAAAGTTTGTTGTGAAAAAAAACAGAAATGAAAACTCAGCGCCCAAAGGGCTTTCAAAAATGGGGTACCTAGCACGTCAAAATCATTAACCCAAAAACAGTTTACCAAAATGTAGGAAAATGTAAATATAAAAAAAATAAACTAACAAATTAAGTAAGATACCATGATAGAAAACTTATAACGTGTTACCTAGATACATATAAATACTAAATAAATAAATTTAAGTAGTAAATAACAGAAATACAAATACATAAACTATAGGATAACCAGACATTATGCCGTAAAAGTGGCACAATATCTGGATAAGAGTGGTATCACTGCGCTAGACAGTCATATCCTGACTTGCGCAATGAGTACGCGTCCTCTCTGGCGTCTACCGCGAAAATATCGGATAGAGCGACGGAAAGGGATAGAAGATACATCATTAAATAAGGGAAAACGAGATAAAAGAATTTTCAACAAATTTTGAATTTAACAAAGGGACGTGCTAGGCAGCCTTAAAAAAAGAAAAATAAAAAGGGAACGTTCATAAAATTGCAATGTTACAATCAAGAACATCACATTTCATTAGTCACATAAATTTAATCAGCGTAATGTAATACAAAAACACCCAAGTAGAGATAATGTAATGAAAGAAAGACATATTAATGTAGGAACCTGATTTTATTTTTACTCTTATGAAATACTTTCTAATACGAGTATAGATAATTTAGAGTGGTGTCTGGAAGAGTGGAATAGCACCAAGCCCTAACACTCGTGGGGTGGGGGGCACTCGTGTTTTCGAGGCAAAAGATCAGGCGTCTCCGTAGTCTGGAAAATGGGCAGCAGCATTTCCATTGTTATATTTCAACACTGCGATCTCCAACCCGCCTGCTAAGTGTGGAGATTATGGCAATAACCTCCCCTTTCGTGGGTGAGGCCCTACGTCCTGCAGGGGACTGTTATGGGCTGTGATGATGATATATCTATGTCATACAAATATTATATCGATAAATAATTTTTTCAATGACGTTTTCAATTATAACATAATAAAATACAATTATTAACATTTTAAAAAAGCCTTACTCTAACACCGATAACCTTAATTCTAACTAAACTAAAAATAAAAACTTGACCTCACCATCGTCGCTGGCTAACTCAATCGGTTCCAGAACCGCGGGTGCACCAGCGGTGGTAAAGGCCCGGCGGATCACATTGTTTAATTCCGCGTGACGAGGATTGCGACCAGCGCTCCTGCCGCAAGACAAGCCGTGGTGGCCGAGCTGGTCTACAGGACGACCACAGCGGCATTAATGAGGAGCCCTACAGGGTGCGCCAAGACAAAGGGCCGTGGCAACCCTAAACGTGGCACGGTCGAGTAAAGTGCCGATGTTCTTAGAGAGCATTGCCTGAAGCTAGAGACCCGACTCCCACTCGCCAGCTGCCAGGAGGCGAGCACGCTCTGCAGAATTGGTTAATGCGCTCAAAAGGTTGTTACGCACCAATCTCCTGAGCGGCTCCTCCCAAATCCTCTGCGAGCAAGGATTAGCCGTAGGGTCCAACTCTGTGCAAGCCAACTGCCAAGCATTTTAGCCTTGGTGAAGAATGCCGACTCAAACGTCCCCAGTTTTGTTAAAATCTTATTTACTAGGGACTGCGTGCTATTCACCGAGGACAAAAAGGCTGGCAGAGAAACACTCGACACTTTCCGAATGCCCAGACCACCATATCGAATAGGCAATGATGCCTGATCCCGGGAGGAATTGTCAAAATTTATACTTATAACGGAACAGAGGGTTTGTTTCACGGTGTTGTCTAGGACCTCTAAAAGAGCAGGATGTTTCCACAGCTGACAACACCGCAAAACGTACATAAATTTAGGAACAAATAAACAAATAGCAACAACAACAATATAATAAATAAGTAAATACCAAATTATTTATTTAATAAGAAGAAATATTTACATGATAGAAATAAATGACACTAATAACGTATAAAATAAACATTAGTCATACAAATAAAAAAAGTTAATAAAATAAGTAAATAGTCTTTTATTTCAGGTATTTTATACCCATATTAGAACAATAATAATAATGCAAAATTATATAAGTACAATAAGAACATCATTAATACCTACGTACTGTAACACTCGGGATCTAGGGACTTAAAATAAAAACTGGTAACTGCTTAATTTAAGTTATATTCGTGAAAGTATACTGAATGATGCTATAAAATACAAAGGACACCTTACATCTAATTCAAATGGAACCCATTTGAATTCCTACCTAGCCAGTGCTATGTGTGCTCATAGAGACAGGCTAAAGACCTACGTCCTACTTGCTCCGAACTATCTAAGCCTACCGACCTTCTTATTTATTTATTTATTTAACTGTTTATTGTACACAATATTTATATACAGAGAAATATAACAGTATAGAAGACACAACAGGCGCTGCTTATTTCTAAAAAGAAATTTCTTCCAGCAGGCCTACAGAAGAGTGATGTTAGACTAAAGTAACGCAGATACGACGTGCACAATAATTGAATATATAAATACATAAATATATTATAACATAATATATAGGTATATAAAGCTAGACATATTATTAAAACAAGCTATTTAAAATACTTAAATATAAAAGTGATGGACTACTTCTTCCTACATGTTTCAACCTACTTAAAGCTCAAAGCCCCGGCTGCCCTATCGGAGCAACAACCTCACCTGGAAGCCTACTCAACCTAGAGCCCATCCAGACATAAGGCCTCCGAACGCCTACCTGTCTTAGAACCCGTCCTACCCTAGGGACAGCCCAAACACACATTCTACAGTACAATAGCACGACCATCAATAGGAACACTCAATAATAAAATAAGTAAAAATCTAAAACAAATTTCAAATTGTTGTTAGCTTACTGCTCATTGCAAATAAACTTTAACATTTAAGGCAAAATGACTTTTTAATATTTTATAATAATGCAAATGGCAGAGTTGGTCCTTGACATAGTAAGGAAACTTAATTTTTCACGCCTAAACAAAAAAAAAAAAAAAATAATCATCTTGGCGTTAATGTCCCGGTTGTGCTCTCGAGAACGAGGGCCCGGGGTCCGCCTTGACCATGATCCAGGATTTAGCAGGTCAGATAATTACAGTGGAGCGACTGCCATCTGACCTCCATGACCCTGCTACCAGGGGAACCTGACCAGATTGGATCATGGTTACACGCCTAAATATGTAAGCATAAACAAGTTTTGTGGCAAGCAACGCATTGGTAGTGCCCCTCGCGTTGCTTATGCATACCAAATAACATATAGGCTACAGTCTTACACGTAACAAGATAAAGGTATCTAGACGAAATTGAAACACAATATCCAATAATTTCCTACACAACATTTTCTATACAAGTTTGAAAAGGTAACACGGGGCCGGAGGGTGTGAATCGATTCAATTTCTTTGACGACCTGAGATTGATTCGATTTGACGACCTAAGTGGTTCTGTTGGTTTACATGCCAGTCACTATGCAGAGGTGCCAGATTCGATTCCCGGCCGAGCAGAAATTGAAATGATGAATTTTAATTTCTGTTACGGGTCTGGGTATGTATAAGTATGTTTTAAAAAAAGGAATATAAGTAGTTTATCAGTTATTTAACACCCATTATCACCCATAACACAAGCTTTGCATAATTTGGGGCTAGACGGCTTAATTTGTACAAGCATATTTATTTATTTAATTTGGTAAATGATAAACTTATATATCAACACTAGTTTGATCTAAACAGAGGCACCTTGATTCAAATGTCTAAAAAACGTCAATTTCGTTGGTAAGGAACCAATACCATAAAATCATAGGTATTAAGTAATAAGTCCATTAACTTTTACAGTATTTGGTACATTGTTTCCTAAATTATATTGGCTATAAGAAGGGAATAAAGATTGAAATTATTTCTACGGCCGAATCGTTACTTACCACCAGAACATATTGCGATCAATTAAAAAAATTTTCATCTACAAAAACACATATAAGGTTATAAAAACATTTTGTTTAGCTAGGATACCCTGTTTTTCAGGCGAGAAAATACATATCTTAATTTAACAAAGAGAAGTTATTACATAGATTCCGTACATAGATGTTGTATCATAAACTGACATAGAAACTCAAAGTAGGTAATAACTGGCTACTCTATTTAAAAAAAAAGCAATAGAACCCTAGCAAGTGCACATGAACATGATTCTTTAGGTAATAATTATACTCTTGAACTGTACGTGATCGATAATTGCGACCAACCTTACTCCACTAAACAGTATCCCGTTAACAGATCCAGAGCCTGCCTGAGAAGAAACGCATCGGTGTGATCACCAAGCCAGGGAAAGGGCTGAGCAAGCTGTTCACTCACGACGATCACTTCGAAATCGCCTTCCCACTCGATCTCGACGTGCGACACAAAGCTGCAGTGATCGCCACTTGTATTCTCATCGTGAGTACACTTCCTGCTCATTAGTAGATATGTCGCAGAGACATGAAGATACCAGGGATTTCACGAAATCCCTAGGGATACCACGAAATCACGGTAGATGTCGAATATTCTTGTTTCGTACGTCTTCTTACTAAAAATGTTTAGTAATATGACAAAATGCTAATATATTATCAGTGATATGGCGTTTCACCAAACTAACTCTAGTAAAATGTCAAAAAAGCGGACACTAGAATACAAGATTAGAAACATGAATTTGTCTCGCTCCCACTCGTACCGTCTTGGGGAGTGCGGCGCGTTCTCATTTTACTAGATTTAGTTTAGTGAAACGACATATCACTGAAAATATATTAGCATTTTCTCGTATCACTAAACATTTTTTGTAAGAAGTCGTAATAAACAAGAATATTCGACATCTACCGTGATTTCGTTGTATCCCTAGGGATTTCGTGAAATCCCTGTTATCCTCATTTCCCTGCGACTTATAGATAATTATCGCTTTATTTATTTCGGCCGTCAAGCAAGGACTTCGAGTTTAGACTGCTCAAGCGAGTGTCTTATATATATTAATCGATAGGCGAACGATTGAGCGGGACACCTGATGGAAACCGCTAGTCACCGCTGTTTCCTATAGAGGTAAGTAAAAACTCTTTATTGCACACACAAAAGTAAAGGATACATAAAAAGAAAAATATAACAATTTACATGCGCGCAAAGGCGGCCTTATCGCTTTAAGCGATCTCTTCCAGACAACCTTTGGGAAGAGGTAAAATAGCACATTATCTTATAGCAGTGCAAGAGCAAATAAGGGGAAAAACTAAATAATATATAACTAAATTTATAAAGAGAATACCATAAATATATTATTATTAAACTGTGGATAAACAAAATTCTATAAAATATAAATATTTATATATATATAAACAATAAGAACTTTAATCATTGCAAACAAACAGTTTTTGACAGGAAATATTCATGTACCTTCTTTTTGAAGATGGGTAACGATGTACAGCGACGTATTTCTCTTGGCAAAGCATCCCACAGATGGGCAGATCGGATTGTAAAGGATTCCTTGTAATAACCCGACCGCGTAAAAGGGGCTTTAAGTACATTGTCAGATTTGGACCGGAGACCACGGTTGTGCTCAGCACCAAGGAACTGGAACCTCTCCGTCAAATATCCAGGTGTGAGTGGATTATGCAGGATATTATAAATTAATGTGAGTGCATGTGCATCTCTTCGCAACCTGACCGGAAGCCACCCTAATCGAGCACGGAAATCGGAGACGTGGTCGAACTTGCGCAGCCCGAATATAAACCTGATGCAGAGATTTTGTAGACGCTGAAGCTTATTAAGCAGGATCTCATTGAGGTCTAAATAACAGGTATCCGCATAATCCAATATGGGAAGCAGCAATGCTTGCGCAAGCTCGACTTAAGTCTTAAACGGCAACAGGTTTTTCCACCGCCTCAGCGCTCCAGCAGCAGCAAACATTTTCCGACTCACCTCCGATACTTGCGGTGCCCAGGACAGCGAACTGTCGAAGTAAACCCCCAGATTTCTAACGACTGTATTAAAAACTAGTGGCGTATTTTCGAACATAACTGGTCGGAGATCGTCCAAGCCAAACCGAGCCAGCTGCTTCGTTCCACCAATAACAATTACTTGTGATTTACTTGGATTCACTGTGAGGCCATGCTTACGACTCCAACCAAGAATTGCCGCCAGGTCGCCGTTAACCATATCAATGCCTGCTGCAAAATCATCAACAGGTACCTGTGCATAGACTTGGAGATCATCTGCGTATAGGTGGTACTGGCACTTAAGGAAAGGGGTAAGGAAATTTATAAATATGGAAAATAAAAGAGGCGACAGGACTCCGCCCTGGGGCACACCAGCCGCGACATCGCAAAAGGAAGACGCTCCTCCATCATGACGGATACACTGTCTCCGTCCGTAGAGATAGCTACGAAACCACTTCACCGCCACAGGAGATACCCCAAGTGACTGTAACATCGCAAGAAGAATATCGAAATCTACCGTATTAAAGGCGTTACTAAAATCAAGTAGTGCGAGGATGGTGATTTGTTGATTTGACATACCCAATCGGATGTCGTCAGACACCTTAACAAGAGCTGTCACTGTACTGCGCCCCGGACGGAATCCAGATTGGAAAGGACTGAGGAGGGAATTAATATTTAGAAATGAACACAGTTGATGGTGTATAAGACGTTCCAAGACCTTAGAAAGGAATGGCAGGATAGAGATTGGACGGTACTGGGAAGGAGAAACAGGATTACTGGATTTTGGGATCGGGATAACAGCAGCCTGTCGCCAACAGTCAGGGAACGTACCGGTGTCGAGCGAGAAATTAAATATATGACTGAGGATTGGAAGGACGACCTCAAGGGACAAAATAATCATTTTCCGGCTGATCCCATCACACCCCTCAGCATTCGATGAAATAGACATAATATGTTTCTTTATATCTCGCTCCGATACAGCACTGAAGTGGAAAGGTGCATACGAAGGCGGACCTACAGATGACAGTGCCCGCAATGTAGCCTGCTTAGTGGAGACGGGTAGTTGACTCGAGGAGGTGAAATGTTGATTTAAGGATTCGATATCTAGGTTAGGGATAGAGGAAGCATTGCTTTTACCAATACCAAGGGATTTAAGGAAGGACCAGACCTTAGCAGGATCGCGATTCTGCACAGAGTCATGGATGTAACGTCGTTGCGCATCTCTACACAACCTGCTGCAGCGGTTTCTCAGCTCTTTATATTTGCTACACAAGATGTCAGAGGGGTTATTTTTGTACTTAACTTTAGCAGTATTCCTCTTACGCATAAGTAACCTCAACTCATCCGTGAGCCAGGGAGCGGGAAGATGCTTCATTTTTATAGGGCGTGTAGGAGCATGCACATCAAATAGCTGGGTCAGCACGGTATTAAAACCTTCAAGCTTATCGTCTACAGAATCAGCATCAAAAACAGGACTAAAATCAATTTTACGGTATCACTAATGCGTGGCCCACCTCTAAAAGCCCGGGACACAGTGCCTTGTCAATACAGTAAAGTGATAGGACATTTGGACAGTGTTTCCTTTACTGTGACATGGGATCGTTCAAGAGGTATATTAGAGGTCTCCTTAGAGGCGAGCAACGCATTGGTAGCATCCCTGGTGTTGCTGATGTCCATAGGCGGCGGTGACCACTTTCCATCAGGTGGCCCGCATGCCTGTTTATCTGCCGTATTAAATAAAATATATAATTGAAACAGTGTATCAAACTGTTTTAATCTATAATAAATAAATAAATAATCATGGACAGATTCACACAGCGCCCCTAGTTAGTTATTAGCTTAGTTCTAGCCCCAAACTAAGCAAAGCTTGTACTATGGGTGCTAGATTACTGATATACTAATTAAATACTTTTTTTTTTTTCAAATACAATATTATTATACATAGAACACCCAGACCCGTAACAGAAATTTAAATTAATCATTTCAATTTCTGCCCGGCCGGGAATCGAACCCGGGACCTCTTGCGTGGCAGACCGGCATGTTAACCACTGAACCACTCAGGTCGTCTTTACTTTATTATAGCGTTTATTATTTCAGGATTCCATGTACTACAAGATGTAAACACTGTAATTGTCGACTCCCAATGAGATTGACGAAAAAATATACAAAGTGGATGCTCTATTGATCCCTAAAAATAACTACAATTATTGCAAAACAAAGATTTAACAGGGGACGAAAAATTTAAAGCTGAAGTATAGAAATTATGACGTTGTCACTGGATCTGCGCTCGGCGTCCCTACTAGAATCCCCTGGTTTGACCTAAATGTAATGTCGTTGGTTGTCATTAATTGTTTAATTGTTAAATCACAGTATGTGATGAATCTCATCCTGAATGGGATATTTTTATTACAATAGTGTTAAATTTTTTGCTTTTAGATAAGTACCTATGTAATTATAACGATTAAAAAATTAAATCTCATTTAGCATTTTAAAATACGTGCTGCAGCATAGGTCTTTGGCTGCAGCTTTATAAGTAGGTACACTAAAATATAATTAAATTACTTAAGTGGTACTGATAAAATGGGTTACTTTGATGTCATAGGGCTATATTGATCACTCACTTTTCTCTATTAGTCAAGTATTATTTTCATGCAAACAAAGCTAACCATACCTTATTTTTATTTTTTTACTCGGTGAATGTGTTACGCATGATACCCTCCGTAGGGGGGACAGCGGGCCTGTGTGGAACTCCCAACAGTTGCCGGTGTACCCACTAAACCCCACGGCGCTCCTATATCGCCTGAAAGGAGGTGTCATGAGAGCAACCGTGACAACCCTAATAACTGGCAATACTGTAAATCAGCCATCTTTCCCTTAGCACTTATCAGAGATACA
Organism: Blastobasis adustella; assembly: GCA_907269095.1. Taxonomy (NCBI): domain Eukaryota; kingdom Metazoa; phylum Arthropoda; class Insecta; order Lepidoptera; family Blastobasidae; genus Blastobasis; species Blastobasis adustella. Next base: position 19,316,318 of record OU026123.1, read on the forward strand.
AAGTTAGTGATCAATGTAGCCCCCGCATATCAAAGTAACCCCATTTTACGGTATAACATTTTAGTACCTAAGTATTTTAATAACTTATATAATACTTAATGCCTAAAATATAGGTACCTACTTTGTATTGTTATTATTAGATACTATTAATAATTATAAATAAAAATGTATATGTATTCAGAACTACTTTTAAATGACATTTTTATTATCTTTAACTACCAATGTCTTTTTCTAAGCTACCGTAATAGGTGGGAGTGAAAATGACTAACAAAGAGGGTAAAAATAATCTAAATACCTATGAGTAAGACAACTTATTGCTGTTTTCACTAAACTTAGGAATCGCCTAACTTCATTCTTATCTCAATTTGGACCTTCCTGATTGACTGAAAGCTAATTTCCTAAGTTCAGTGAAAACGACCATAGGAATACTTACATAGGTACTTTAGCTACAAGTGCGGGTCATTGATTCCACCCTGTTAAGTCTGGAATTCAATTGAGCATGGGCTGAAATGTATGAGACAGTGTGCCTATTTTTGGAAACTGAGCGAAAGGTCTTTCCAAAATTCCAAAATGATCATTCCTTACTGCGGAGGCCAGAAATGAAAAAGTTATACAACGGCATCTTACCAAAGTAAGACGTAACTACGGCCTACAACACAACGCTGGTGGCAGTCGCTCGCAACCAGCATAACAACTTGAATAAGACGCATGGTGCTGGTAACATTGTGTTGTGCAAGTTCCGTGATAGTTCCAATAAGGATCGCTAGATGGCGTGAAACTTTATACCCGAAAACAGTACTATAAATATGCCGAAAACGTTGGTTGATCTTGTCTGCCTCAAGGTCACTCATATTACAACTGACCTTGTCCTTTCGCTATCAAAGTCAAACTCTATCGTAGTCTGTGCTGTAAACCTACAATTATGCACAACATAAATAAAGCCTAGCCTAGAATGAAGTTAGGTTAAGAAAACTACAGAAAAAACTGAAGTAAAAGCTATGCCATCGGAATCTGATTTTCGGCTTTAACATCAGTCTAGACTCTAGACATTATGTTAGTGTTTATGTTGTACCTAGGTATATATGTATATTGATAACCAAACAGTCCGCTCCGTACCGAGCGAGCTGGATAACGTTTTTTTTGGCATAGGTATATTGATGTGAAGGGTTATCAGTAGTTGAACGCAGTTGTTTTGCGATTTTAAAACCTTGTTCTAAAACAACTGTTTTAATTTGTTTATATGACGTAGGGGAGGCGGGGTTCAAAGTACCGGGGGTAAGTTGTTCCGATGCACATAGCTTTGCGAAAAGAAAATAAAGCAAGTTTGAAGCAAGTCTCAAAGCGTCGTACCATGTAATACCGCCGACTTAATAGTGCTAGGTAACCGCTTGGCGGTACATAAATGTTACATGTGTATATTTTCTTGTAGTCTTAATAGACAGTTCGGTATTCCTACTTAACTTTAAGTTAAGTATCTATGTAGTAGTTTATCCAGTTTCTATCGATGGAAACCTATAATTGGCTCTGTACTGCCAATACTACTTTATATGTATGTATGTATGTATGTAAACTCTTTATTGCAACAACATAGTACATTTCAAAAGGAAACACTTACAAAGCAAAGGCTTATATTGTAGTCATTGCTGTTGGTTTTCCTTAAGTAAATAAAATAAACATTTTGGTCTATTTGAATTGATATTGTTGATGTGAGATGTGTTACTTGCATTTATCAGTGAATTGTTTATTGAGAATGTTTTTAAATATCAATATTGGCACTTTTTATTCTATTTTATTATAATTTGATGTTACATTAATAAAATTAACTTTGGGGTTCAAAGTTCCACCGAAAACAAAGTACCTAAGTACCCAAAGTTGTTAATTTTAATAAGCAAAAAATATTTCTTATTGATTAATTGAAAACTTTGGTTCAACTCTGAACAAGGCAGCTTTCAACTCTGAACTAGGCAGCTATTTTCCTTATCAAAGATGATGAGAAGTGCGACACATGAACTCTTGATCTAGAGATTTGCATTTGACGTTATTTCGTTACCTATGTCCATTACTTTTTATTAAATGAGATATGGGTTTTATTCTAGTACTTTTATTTTATTTATAAATATAAGTGTACCTCGGCTTCATCAGTAACAAACGTAATTGCTATCAGAACAATTTATCTCGAAGCCAGAATAATCAGCCCCATGACGGGGCAGGTTGTTTCTCGCCAATTTTCTACAAAAAAATAAGTAATCTGAGATAAAAACTCTTAATAATTTATCAGATACAACTATACATGTTAAAACGTGAATGAATTCTGCACCCATATGATTTGTATTAAGTACATTTTTTTCCACCTTATTTTTACATTCATTTAAAAATCGAAACGTAAACCCGCCATTTTATTTATATAAGTTTCATATTTTTTTTAGTTTAGCAACATACCTATTCAAGTAAACATTCCATCGTCGCTTATCAACGAAGTAAGGAGCTATAGGAAATGGCGGCTGCAGCAGGCGCACCCATCGTAGGAAAGCATGCTAAATCTGGGAACGTACCTTTAGGTAAGTTTTTTTTACTCTATATACATAATTTGACATATTAGAGAAATAATTGTGTTAATAAGGTAATTTATTTGTTACGGTCCTGGTTGAGAACTCGAAAATTAAATTAAAAACTGAAAATTGTAGATTTAAAGTTGACTTTGCGTAAAGCAAAAAATCACAGATGCAGCCATGATGGAACAATAAATGCTCTTGTTCGATCCTATCTGTTCTCGCTTGAATATTTCTGTATGTGCGACATGGAGCATAATATTGAAAAGGGAACACGCATAGCCTCTCTTAGAACATGCCGAGGTGATGCCGGCCGACATTATGATACCCACAGAAAAAGAAAAAGTGAAAACAAAACACTGGCGTTTACAAACAAACCTACGCCCTACTCCGTTTATTTTTATCCTTGTTGCAAATAATGCAGCGCACTAGTGTCTGTCAGTGACCTTTGTATCTACTGCGTTGATAAGTATGTAGGTACAATTTTTTTGTAATACTTTGTGGTATTGATAAAATTATCAATTGAGGAAAATCACGCTTCATTCTCACTCTTGTCGTATGGATCTCACTCACTAAACATAATGTTTAAAAAGAAGCTATAGTTTTGTGTTATTGAATTGGATGTACCTAAATGTAGATATTTGATCGGAGGAAAGTGGCGCCCTCGTTTATCCTTGTCGGTCAGCTAATTATAGAGGTATGGTCAGATGCAAAATATGTTTTGTCAGTAAACAAAGTGAAATGAGCTGCTACTGGTGGTCGAAAAAAATAAGTCAATCGTACTAAATTATATATCTTATATAGCAGCAGTATTCATAATTTGGCAAGCAAATCGTGATTAGCACTTTATACAATTTTGAGAAGCTAAATAATTTTATTTCAACAGCAACAAAAATGCTCAGCTTTCTTACTGCATTTTTATTAGGTCACTTTCTTGTCTGTTCGCTTGCTTGTCTGTCTGTTGAGTACAAACTTTGCAATCGATTTTATACTAACTTACCGATAAGGTAGACACTTGAAACTTTGAGCATAGCTCAGAACTGGACGACAACGCGATATTATGGCGTCATTCAGCTGATCTGATGATACAGCCGGAAGAATTAATACCAAATAAAAGGATTTTTTTTCCATACCGCTTTCAGCATTCCCAGAATATCTCAGTTCGGATCTCTGTAAACATTCAACATTCCTGCGGGACCCCATTATTTTCCCAGGATGAAGTAGCCTAAGACACTCGAAGTATAATGCGGCCTTATTATTAGTGAAAGAAGTTTTAAAATCGGTAGAGCAGTTTTTGACTTTATTCATTACAAACAAAAATACTAATCTTTTCTCTTCATTACAAGAAAAAAAAAAAAAGGTAATACATTTATTTCCATTATCGTTGCACACATAGTATGTTATCTGATTGCACATAGTATATCACTGAATCCTATTATTATTATAGATTAGTGGTATGTAGGTACCTATGACGCTGGCTTGAAACTATGCTTGCGTGGTGCAAGACGGACGATCTTTGTATTTTGAATCTGTACATTACTTGATACCTGATTTAGTTACCCGGGAAAAGTATGTTTGCCTCAATCACGCAAAACTGTGAAAGAAAAATCTTGCACAGGGCACCCAATAGATACCAATCCTCTTACCCCCAGGGCTCACCAAACTGCTGCAACTAGACAAGGTGCTGATCCGTCAACGGCACAAGTTCATGAAGCGGAATGAATTCATAGTCATGACTCCGTCAGAAGACAAGATTCTGTTCGCGGAGGAAGATGGTAGCGCGCTGTGGCAGTCTACCACAACTAGCGCTCGATCGTTCTCCATGGATATTAAGGACTCGGAAGAGAAAGAGGTAATTTTTTTTTAAAACAGGCATGCGTGCCACCTGATGGAAAGTGGTCACCGCCGCCTATGGACGTCAGCAACACCAGGGTCATCAACAAAACCGACAGAAAATGTCGGGTAAGTTTACTTATACATAGCTAATATGCTGAACCGATTTTAACGAAACAAAGCTAAGAACCATCAGAATTAAACTGAATTTATTTAAAGAATTAAAAGAAACAAAATCGCATCGAAATCTGTCCATCTATTCGGAAGCTAATACCTAACCTATGTCGCCCCTACCCTTCACCTACGCTACATTTACCCTACAACTGGGTACGAATGGGAATTTCCAGTACATACGACCGGGAAAAAATGGCTACGATGCCACAGACAGACACACACCTCCACGCAGAGTCACATATACACAGTTTAACTAGTAACACCCCTCATTTTTCGTCGGGGGCTATAAACAGCAGTTCATTCAAACCGTCTGATTCCACCAATGCAAGGCTGTCTGTGGGGGCGGGCTGTTTATTACTGTGTGCTGTAGGTTACTATATGCCGTGTGGTGTCCGGTAGAGTAGAATAGCACCAACCTTAACCACTCAACGGTGTCGTACAAGGCGACTAATGAGATAAATGTAGATCACCTGAGACCCTCGTATCGCCGGAAAATGGGCAGCAGCGTTTTCTGTTGCATATTCTTAACACTGCGATCTCCAACCCGCCTGCCAGGCGTGGAGATTATGGCAAATCCCCCCAATATGACAAAGTCTCTTACAAAACAGCCCCCAGTTTCCGGTCGCCCTGCTAGTCGTGGCCAAGGCGGCGGCAACGGAAACGGCAGGGCAGGGGGTGCAAAGAATCCCCAGGTTACGGAAGGCCGCCAATTACAACTGACCCTGGCAACGTTTAACGGTCGCACACTGAGGCTTGATGAGCATCTGGCGCAGCTGGAGGTGGAGCTAGAGAATATTAAGTGGCATGTTCTGGGTTTGTGTGAAGTCCGAAGAGAGCGGGAGGACACCATAACCCTTGACAAAGGCCACCTTCTCTACTTTCGCGAGGGTGACCAAGCATCCCAGGGGGGTGTAGGGTTTCTCGTCCATAGGGCCCTTGCTGGCAACGTTGAAGTGATCTCCAGTGTGTCGACCAGAGTAGCGTACCTGGTTCTTCGGCTATCAAAACGGTATAGCATCAAAGTTATCCAGGTATACGCACCGACCTCGTCACACTCGGATGAGGAAGTGGACGAAATGTACGAAGACATATCCAAGGCCTTGCATAGCACCGTAAAGGCTCACTTCAATGTTGTTACGGGCGACTTAAACGGCAAAGTGGGAGCCAGGAGCGGCAACGAATCTAGAGTAGGGCCGCATGGTTATGGAGGTAGGAACCACAGGGGCCAAATGCTGGTCAGCTTCCTCGAGAAAGAGGGACTCTTTTTAATGAATTCATTTTTTAAGAAGAAGCCACACAGGAAGTGGACATGGCGAAGCCCCGACGGTTTGACCAGAAACGAGATCGACTTCATTATGACAGACAGAAAGCAAATATTTAGAGATGTCTCCGTGATCAATAGGTTCAATACTGGGTCTGATCACCGCCTTGTCCAAGCGTCTCTTAATATAAATCACAGACTTGAGAGAAACCGTCTGATGAAGTCCACGCTCCGACCAAATCCACTCCAAACCATAGAGGGCACCGAGAAATTCCAACGGATTCTCGACGACGACTCTCAAACGACGTGAATGAAGCCTTACACAATGTGATTGAAACGCTGAGAGACGGGGGCATCAAATTTTGCCAGAAACAGCGTAAGGGTAAAATGTCCAAACTCTCTGAGGAGACCCTGCGACTAATGGCACAAAGACGGGAAGCCATTCGGGCTACTTCGTCAGAGAGGTCAGACCTTAACAAGCGGATTAAAAGGATGGTACGGCGTGACCTTCGGAGCTCAAATACACGCCTGATTAAAGAGGATATAGAGCGAAACCGAGGGTCCAAAGTATGCATGCGACAGCTTGAAAGGAGTCACCTAACGAAGCTCATCACACATGACGGCAGAACCGTAATGTCAAAGTCTGAGATCTTCTCTGAGATTGAGGACTTTTACGACCGGCTATACGCTGCACATGCTCCTTGTCCCCGGCGAGACAACCACGATCCCAGAGCCACCCTGACGCGGCACTATACCGACGAACTGCCGGACATATCAGCCAAATCGTGTTGGCTCTGAGGCAGCTTAAAAATGGAAAAATCCCTGGTGAAGACGGAATTACATCCGAGCTTCTAAAGGCAGGAGGAGCTCCTGTAATACAGGAGTTACAAACGCTCTTCAACTCCGTCTTACACTGCGGGAGAACTCTTAAGGCGTGGAACAGGAGCTTGGTAATTCTATTTTTTTTCAAAGGAGATAAAACACTGCTAAAAAATTACAGGCCCATCTCACTCCTGAGCCACGTCTATAAGCTGTTTTCCAGAGTCATCACGAATTGCCTCGCTCGGAGACTTGACGAGTTTCAACCACCAGAGCAGGCCGGGTTTCGAGGAGGAGATAGCACCATAGACCACATTCACACAGTGAGGCAGGTTATACAGAAGTCCGAGGAGTATAATCAGCCCCTGTGTCTGGCCTTTGTGGACTATGAGAAGGCCTTTGACTCCGTCGAGACCTGGGCTGTTCTGGAATCCCTACAGCGATGCCAAGTGGACCATCGTTACATCGAAGTGCTGAAAAGCTTGTATGAAGGCGCCAACATGATTGTCCAAGTACAGGACCAGCAGTCTAAACCCATCCAATTGCACAGAGGAGTAAGGCAAGGGGATGTAATCTCCCCGAAACTGTTCACAAATGCATTGGAGGATATGTTCAAGACGCTGGACTGGAACGGTATGAGCATCAATATAAACGGCGAACATGATGACATAGTCCTAGTAGCGGAGTCGCTGGAGGAGCTGCAGCGAATGCTGGCCGGCCTAGCAGCAGCCTCGCAGCGGATAGGTCTCGACATGAATGTAGACAAAACGAATGTCATGATTAATACCCACATTAACCCGAGTCCTGTAATCGTAAATGGCCTTCGCCTTGAAATTGTTTCTGAATATACGTATCTTGGGCAAACCTTGCAGTTAGGTAAAGGCGATTTTGAGAAAGAGGCCAAGAGGCGGATTCAGCTGGGCTGGGCGGCATTCGGAAAACTTCGCCGAGTCTTCACGTCACCCATACCACAATGCTTGAAAACCAAGCTTTTCAACCAGTGCGTCCTACCCGTCATGACCTGCGGTGCCGAGACGTGGACACTTACGGTACGGCTTATTCGCCAATTCAAGGTCGCTCAGCGGGCTATGGAACGTGCTATGCTCGGAGTTTCCCTGAAGGACAAAATTCGTAACGAAGTAATCCGACAGAGAACCAAACTGACTGACATAGCGCACAGAATTAGCACGCTGAAGTGGCAGTGGGCTGGCCATATCTGCCGACGAACCGACAACCGCTGGGATAAACGAGTTCTTGAGTGGAGACCGCGACTCGGCAAGCGTAGTAGGACGCCCTCCGGCAAGATGGAGTGACGATTTGCGAAAGGCTGCGGGTGGATGCTGGATGCGGCAAGCTGAGGACAGGGTGCATTGGCGCTCATTGGGGGAGGCCTATGTCCAGCAGTGGACTAGTATAGGCTGATGATGATGATGTAGGTTACTAGGGTTATAGATGTACGAAAATATACGACTATTAGTTAGAAGACATATACCTTCGCTTGACCTTCCCAATGCTTATGGCTGGAACGCTTTCTGCTAATATATTTCCTGAACTACAATCTAGACTCGGGTCAGGGACAGGCTGTGTCTAGACAGGCGTCTCCATCAACTGAGTTGGAGGTTAATTGCCTGCTCCGTAAGTTGAAAAAAGTACCTAATATGTAAGAAGTAGCAGCCGATCATAGTTCATAGTAAATTATAGGTAGGTAACTAAGACTAATAAAAAAAATTAGGTAATAATAAATAAGTCCTGGTATCCAAAATTAGGTATTTACTTTATTTATAAAATAAAAAAGATATCAGGAGAGTAGATACCATATACCATACATATTACACACACAAAGCCCTTTGTGTTCCAGTAGATAGATCCATTTTGGTACTACTCGGAATTGTTGTCTCACCTTTCATCGCTGTATTACGTACTAAAAAAAAAAAAAAAAATATGCTTGGACAAATTCACACAGCGCCATCTAGCCCCAAAGTAAGCAACGCTTGTGTTATGGGTGCCAGAAAACTGATAAGCTACTTATATGTATATTTTTTAAATACATACTTATTATACATACTACACCCAGAACCGCAACAGAAATTAAAATTCATCATTTCAATTTCTGCTCGGTCGGGAAGCGAACCCGGGACCTCTGCGTGGCGACCGGCATGTTAACCAACTGAACCACTCAGGTCGTCTAGTAGTCAGTATTATATGATAATAATGAGTCTAAACTTTCGCAGGTGATAAGTATCCGACGCCCTTATACCTTCGGGCCTGACAAGATGGATGTGAATGTGTGCGGAGAGCTGGCCTGCATAGTTCGCCAGGTATCCACTTACGCGACGCCCATGCTGTCCATCAACAATGCCGAAGACCAGCCAATACTCAGGGTCAAGGGTTCTATGAACCTGACTGGCGAATGTGACTATGAGGTATCTACTCACTACAAAAATTTTCATTATATACGACAGTTACCGCTTTCCATCAGGTGGACTGTCTGCTCGTTCGGCACTGCGTAGTATAAAAAAAACAATTCTCATTTAGACCGTGGCAGATATTTTAGTCAGAGTAGTGGTTCTCAAGTGAGGGTCCGAGGTCCCTGAGGCACCCGAGTGGGGAGTTCATGGCGCACACCAGAATTACCTGTGCCCATATGGCACATAGAAGTCACTATGACACTGGTTAGTCGTCCATTTCGTACAAAAATTGTAACTAAATTTATTCTCGAGGGACATCATCATCATCATCATATCAGCCAGACGACGCCCACTGCTGGGCATAGGCCTCCCCCAGAGATCTCCACAAAGGCCGGTCCTGTGCTTTTCGCATCCAGCTGGTACCTGCGATCCTTACCAGGTCGTCAGTCCACCTTGTGGAAGGCCTACCCACGCTGCGTCTTCCGGCACGTGGTCGCCACTCGAGAACTTTACTGCCCCATCGGCCATCTGTTCTTCGAGCTGTGTGCCCTGCCCACTGCCACTTCAGTCTGGCAATCCTTAGAGCTATGTCGGTGACCTTGGTTCGCTTGCGGATCTCCTCATTTCTGATTCGATCGCGCAAAGAGACTCCGAGCATAGCTCTTTCCATTGCCCCTTGGGTAATAGTGAGTTTTCTTATAAGGCCCACAGTGAGCAGCCACGTTTCAGTTCCGTAAGTCATTACTGGCAACACACATTGGTCAAAGACCTTCGTCTTGAGACATTGCGGTAATTGGGACGAAAATATATGGCGTAGCTTCCCAAATGCTGCCCAACCGAGTTGGATTCGTCGATTGACCTCTTTCTCGAAGTTGGACCTACCTAACTGGATTATTTGTCCTAGGTATGAATAGTCGTCAACAACTTCAAGTGGAATGCCTCCAACTGTCACTGGAGTAGGCACAACATGGACATTCGACAAAATTTTCGTCTTATCCATGTTCATTTTAAGACCTACTTGTTGAGAGGCACTACAGAGGTTATCGAGCATTGTGCCCAAGTCTTCCAGAGTTTCAGCCATGACTACGATATCGTCAGCAAATCTGAGGTGAGTGAGGTACTCGCCGTTAATATTGATGCCAAGTCCGACCCAGTCCAGAAGCCTAAAGATATCCTCCAGTGCAGCGGTGAACAACTTCGGTGATATGACATCACCTTGTCTAACACCCCGCTGCAGCTAAATAGGTTCTGTGGTCTTATTCTGAAGACGAACTGACATAGTGGCGTTTTCGTACAAACCCTTTAGTGCTTCGATATGTCGATAGTCAATTTGGCACCGCTGTAGAGATTGGAGCACCGCCCAAGTTTCGATTGAATCGAAGGCTTTCTCATAGTCCACAAACGCCAAGCATAATGGCCGGTTATACTCTTCGGTCTTCTGTATAACCTGCCGCAGCGTATGTATGTGGTCTATGGTACTAAAACCTTTTCGGAATCCGGCTTGTTCGGGAGGCTGGAAGTCATCAAACCTGCGTGCGAGACGATTTGTGACTGACTCTCGAAAACGGCTTATACACATGGGTCAGCAGCGATATTGGTCTGAAGTTCTTCAAGAGAGCCTTATCACCTTTCTTGAAGAACAATATCACTATACTTCTGTGCCATGTTTCCGGCGTTTTTCCCTCGAGGATGACGGAATTGAACAGCTTCTGAAGGGTCTTAAGCACAGGTTTCCCACCAGCTTTCAGAAGCTCAGCCGTAATTCCATCATCACCTGGCGCCTTGTTATTCTTGAGCTGTTTGAGAGCCATACTAATCTCGTACAGGCTGATGTCCGGGATATCTTCGGTGTAGTGTCGGGTCAACTTGGCTCTGGGGTCTTTTGCCAAACTGGTAACAGGTGCCGTGTTGTCGTGTATAACTGTCCATAGAACCTCTCGACTTCCCTCAAAACCTCGAACTTGGTCGAAACAACTCTGCCGTCATCCGTTTTCAGTCTCGTCAACGGGCTCCGTCCAATCGACAGATCTCTCGCAAAGACTATGATATGTGATCCTTTAAAAGGTGTGCATATAATGGAAGTCTCATTAGAAGTGGGCAACACATTGGTGACGCCCCTGGTATTTCTGATTTGTGATAACCAGCACCACTTTCCGTCAGGTGGCCCGCTTGCCTGTTTGTCTACAGTATAAAATAAAAATCTCAATTTCATGCCCTTCTACCAGATCCAGACCCTGCCCAAACACAGACGCATCGGCGCGATCACGAAAGAGTGGCGCGGGCTTCGCGAGCTCTTCACTTATGATGACCATTACCACGTCACCTTCCCAGTAGACCTGGACGTGCGCTACAAGGCTGCTATGATCGCCACTTGTATCCTCATTGTAAGTCTATTTTATGTAGCAGTAAGGGCCAAGCTTACGGCCTGCGTGTGTAAGTAGTCTATTTCTCGTTTTCACTAAATACAAGAATGACCAAAGTTTCGACTCTACTTTCTTTTTATTGCTCAGGGACACGGACTAATGGAAAGTGGCCAACTAGCCACCCAGTGGCCAGTGGTTAACTAGTTTATAGCTAATCAGCAAAGTCCAAATTTAGACAAGAAAGATCCTAAATTTAGGTAAAACTGCAATACTGCAGCCTATGGACATTTGCAATATTAGGGGTATCACTGGTCGTAAAGCACCTAGATGTCAATTTATAGGGTTGACAGAGAATATTGTGCCGACCCCCCCAAGCCCCCCCCCCCCCCCCCCCCCGATAAGGGCAAGTACAAGATGATGATATTACCTGGTGAAATGGTTAACTACGTCTAAGTATGTCTATTTATAGTCTGTCATTCCATAATTTAGTTGTGTTTGTCTGCCCTGCATAAGTACAGAGCGCGCGCGAGTTCGTGTCCATCGGGCTCGACCATCTAACTCGAACGGATTATACATCGCTATCTCACTCGTTCAAACCGCAACCGAGTGAGATGGCGATGTATCGAGCCTCCAATAATAGCTACACATGAAATATTCAAGCGGTCGTGCTCGATGGACATAAACTCGCGCGCACAGAAAGAACATAATTATATCTAAAATTATAATTTTTTTTTCAGGATTACATATATTATTCGAAGACGAATTAACCTAAAACTACATGCATTTTTGTTGAAATATCTAAGATTTTTAGCATTTATTAAGTCAAGTGCCTTTTATAACTGCCTAAATATTTGCTGAGTATGAAAAAGTTACTCAGATAAAGTTATAAACTAACATTAATCCTAGTTTAGATTAAGTATTTTATTCAGACATACATTACAAATAAAGCAATTTTACATACAAAATGCATTTTAAAGCCTTACAATATCCTTATGCGTAACTTGTGGCAACATAAGTACAATGTCAGTGACGAAGTTGAGGATGCAGTCCCCCTGGCCGGCTGCAACTGCGCTCACCTCTCGTAATACAAGAAGTCCTGGAAGCAGTTTAACGGGAATGTTAATTGCTTGTGATATTCGAATGATTTTTGAATTGGGTGTGGGAAGAACAATCAAAACCCTGTTGCAAAAAAAACGGGCACATACTTGGGCAATTTTCATACAATCGAGACAATGAGGAAGTTTCCTAATATCGTAATTGCCATATTTAATGGCATAGTGTTAAAATATATATCAAAACTAACAAGCCGGTTAAAAAAATTTGATATCCGTCGATAAATGACTGAGTTATACAATATTTAAGTTTATATATTTTTTCGCGAAATTATTGCTGTTGCGATCTAGCTGTGACGTCACCATGCCGGCATCCCGCCCGCCACTATGGGGCTACCCATACATTGAAACTCTTAGTAACTGTATCTTCGGAACCGTAATAGCTAGACACTTTAACTATTTACAGAGTATGTGTTACTATGACCGCTATAACAACGAATAATAATAATTGTCATTAAATAAAAATAAAGGGTGGTCTTCATACATAAAACGTGATTTTATGTACACTTATAGCGTAATGTTCCAATTACATATTCGAAAACAGTTGTTTAAGGATACACTTTTTTCACGCCAGTCTATAAAATTTTTAAAAATTGCTTTTCGATACAGTATTTCCCATACTATTTTCATTACAGCTATATCGAAATAGTAGTTTATCTACACTCGTAGCGTAATGTTCCAATTACATATTCGAAAACAGTTGTTTAAGGATACACTTTTTTTACGCCAGACTATAAAAATTTAAAAAATTACTTTTCGATACAGCATTTCCCATACTATTTTCATTACAGCTGTATCGAAAAATAACTTTTTAATCATTATGCAACACTTTTCTTTTTTAAATTTTTGTCGGGCGCCGGGACACGGCTAAATGTAGGCTGAATACCTAAATGTCTTCAACAAATTCAAAATTCCTGTTTATATTTGTGATCAGCTCATAGTCTGTGGTTGTGATTGTGTACATTTGGAATTATTTTCCCGCTAAACAGAATATTTTTTCTAATTGTTGTAATTTGTGTTTGTAAATGTTTTTTCTTGTTTGAAGCTAATAAATAGATAAATGTGAACGTAGTGAAGTGAATTTCGCTTGATATCCTCGACGCGTAGATACAACAGAACTGACTCGCAGTTACTTCCAGCAAAGTTGATAAACTACTATTATGCAACTGTCATATAAAAGGGGGTATTAAAACATGAGTGTCTGTTTATCATACGAGGCGTAGCCGAGTATGATAATAGCTTGACACGAGTGTTTTAATACCTAATTATATGCAGTTGCATACACTACTTTATCTAAACTCATATTTTCATGTTAAAATTTCGTAAATATAATTTCTCAACTTTGCTGGAAGAAAGCTGCGAATCAATGCTGTTGTACATACGCGACGAGGATATCAAGCGGCGGGAAATTCACTTCACTACTTTCACATTTATGTATTTATTTGCTTCAAACAAGAAAAAACATTTACAAACACAAACTACAGCAATTAGAAAAATATTCTGTTTAGCGAGAAAATAATTCCAAACGTACGTAAACACAACCACAGACTATGAACTGATCACAAATATAAACAGGAAAATTTAAATTTTGAATTTGTTGAAGACATTTAAGTATTCAGCCCACATTTAGCCGTGTCCCGGCGCCCGACAAAAATTTTTATTATATTTTTTATAATAAAAATTTATTATTATTTTATTAATTAAAATAGTTCGGGAACAGGATGGGTGACCGTTTCGTAGTTTGAGGCTAGTCTAACTGTTACAAACTCGCCACTGGTCAGGTGTGCCTCCTAATATCGTTGGCGTAACAAGGTTGACCAAGGTCAACCCTGGTCAATGCACCTAATGAAACCCTGGTCAATCTACCTTAAACCTACCCTACACCAACCTACCCTTTTTTTCTTGCAACCGTTCTCAAGTTATTACGTGACCAAGGGAAATCAGGCTTAATTTTTTTATAATTAAGATAGGTATGAGATCGAATTAAAGATCAAAAATGTAAACAAATGGGTTGCCACTATAAAAAAACAACCTAAATGGTGGATTATTTAAAATTATTGAAATGTTAAATAAAATTATTACATTCAAAATGAAATAAAATCATATGAATCATGAAATAGGGAACAATGTTTTTTTTGATACATATTTGTGCAGTTTCAATAAAATATGGGTAGTTTTCATTTATGCCACTGGTAATGGTGAGAAATTCTAAGCATTTGGTTCGTTGTTAATGCACATTATTGCAAAGGCTTTGATAGTAAGAGATTGACCGACGCCGAGACATATTTAATTAATTTCTGAAATAATAATACATAAAATAATATAAGATTCAAAATGGCGGCCACTTCTTTCTAATATTGGAGTTTTCTAAATAGTATTCTTCTAATAGTTTCCGAGTTACTTATTACGGTTTTAATAAATTGAATAAATGGGAGTAAATCGATTTATTTCGTTTTCTAAAGTCTTTCCAATCATTGTAAAGCACACTGAAAAGTGTGCATGATGCATAACCATTTGGTTATGCAAACCAAAGGTTTTATACCCCTGGATAGTCTCTTTGACATTGACAGTTGTGTGTTTACATTTTTGATCTTTAATTTCATCTCCAACTATAATATGATTATAAATCGCTAATGAGGCCTTTTTAGACCCCATGAACTTACGATGAGGAAGCAGACACCAATCGCGGACGCTTTGTAGTTCACGTCCAGGTCTTGCGGGAACGTTATTTGGTAGTTATCGCTATTGGTGAATAGCTCGCGCATGCCGCCTGCCCACTTCTTGGAGATGGCGCCTATGCGCCGCTTGTTCGGCAACGTTTGGAGCTGAAATGGACAGCAAAAACACTTTATAGTTGGAGTGAGAGCCTGCATTAAGCGCAGGTGTGGGAGGAAACAGTAAGAAGACTTAAAATAAGCGAAATTAGTCTAAAATAATAGCTGACAGAATAGACTGTGAATGCGCCGTAGATTATGCTACGTCATCAGGTACAAGATTTTATTATAAGACTACGGTGGCAAACAAGCTTACGGCTCGCCTGATGGTAAGCAGTCACCGCAGCCTACGGACGTTTTCAATACCAGTGGCATCACCTACGTGTTGCCGACCCCGTAAAAACCTTTTCAGCCCTTCCACTTTGTGACAGTAGACGTCTAGGACACCCTCAAAACGTTGGTCTACACAACCTGGCCTAAAACAATCCTTTTTAAGCTATTGCATAGCTTTTATCGCGGGCTTTGAGCGCAGCGACCGAATCAAGAAATTCCGTAACGAAAAAAACCTAACATCCCCCACTCCGACCGGCACAGCCGTGCATCGTCTAACGTCGTTTCAGTTCGGCAGACTTCGGCACGGTGTTTGTGTGTGTGCGACTAGACGTATGCGTGTAGACTAGCTGCTAACTGCTCATAACTGATTCTATCTCTTTTAGACACAATGCTAGGTGAGACAGCGTGCTTTTTGGCCGCGTACCACGAGTGAGTTCGAGCCCGCGACTAGTTGAACCTTAACGTGTATGTATATGGTTAATATCAAAGAAAAAACTTGAATTAACATCAAAGAAAAAAAAAAAAAAATTATAATTGCATAAGTTGATAAAAAATGCTATGCAATAGCCTTACCGCGGCAGTCCCCGAGTGCCACATTTTTTTTTAGGTACCTTTTACCCAAACTTAATCTTTTCGTAGCGGCAGTACTTACATGTCCTCTTGTGTGGGTTCTATAAGTAAAAACACTGGTCTGCCTCACATCCTCTTGGCAGGTTCGCTTGTCAGCCACACTATAGTCACCAAAAAGAAAACTGACGCGTTACAAAGTGATATTTTTCTTGTACTCAATGACGTAGGGTAACCTACGTCACCCTTACAGTCTAGAAGTAAAATTTCTTCAATTTCACTATCTGTATATGACAGCGTTGTAGGGAGGCCAGCCTGGTGAAGGTCGGCGGGGTTATTTTCTGACTCAGTTGGACACTGAATTTGACATAGATAATTCTACACTACATCACCAACGTTGGCCACTGGCCATAGCGTCTACCAAATCAGAGTATTACAATATTACACGTGACGTTCATTGATTACCCTCATTTTGGACGAAGCATGATTGTGAATTACTTTGTGTTGACAGTTGTATTATTGACCTTAATTTAACGTGACATGTATTTAAATTGCTTAATGAGTGTAATCAGTTGTCCACTGAGATAGCTAATAGCCGGCTGGAATGTGAACGCGAACGCGAAAGTGTGGCCGACTTCTGCACTCCCAGTCATCGCCTCCATGCACACCACCGCGGACGCGCGCTGAACGCGTTGGTTTGGCCTTCCATTTAGGAGGACTGCTATTATGGTAATGAACGTGGTCGCATGCTTGCTATGAATGACCATGAGGGTCTACAAAGCCGTTAAAGCCGGGATGTGACACCACGGTTATCCTCATAACAATTTTTTTTTGTTTCATACTTTTCAGAGCTCGATTATTCCGTGGTTAGGTTTTTATATTTTTGAATTGGGTAATAGTACCTCGAAACTCTACGTCATGTCTGTATGTCTGACACCTGGATGCCTTAGCATTTTTGTCTCTTCGTATGGTTCTTTGCCTATTTGTCAGCCTCTGTGTGCCTTTTTATCTATCTGCCTTGCTGTATCTCTGTGTGTCTCCATCTGTGTCTTTCCGGCTGTCAAGAAAAGACTGATTTTGACGCGGTCTTTACCTCGAAGTCACACTCTCCCCCAGTTACGACTGGACCCTTGACCCTCAGAACTGGCCTATCGTGGGGGTCATTGATGTACAGCACGGGCTTGAACAATGTCGTGTGCTTCCGCACCACGCACACCAGCCGCCCGCAGACGTAGATTTCCATCTTGTCATTTCCGAAGGTGAACGGGCGACGGAGACGGATCACCTGGAAGTGAAGACAATTGGTTATATGTGGGATCCTTCAAGAGGTATAGAGGTCTCCTTAGAGACGGGCAACGCAATGGTACCGCCCCTGGTGTTGCTGATGACCATAGGCGGCGGTGACAACTTTCCATCAGGTGGCCCGTTTGTCTGTTTGTCTGCCGTATTACATAATTATAAAAAAGACGTACAGTCTTTGGAAGGTTTCTACTCTAATCTACTGCGAAGCCTTGATACGTAAACGTAGCATCCATCTTGGAAGGCATAAGTACTAAGCAATTCTAATCTTCAGGCTGCTCTTTAATAATAATAAGCAGCTTGGCGTCAATATCTCGGTTGTATTCTCGCGAGGGCCCGGAGTCATTTCTGACCATGATCCAGGATTTGACAGATCAGGACCTCCGTGACCCTACTAACAAACGAACCTAAGCAGATTGGATAATGGTTACACATTCAGTCGTCTGAAAGTGCAGGTTTCCTCGCGATGTTGTCCCTCACCGTAAGAGCATCGGTTAGTGTTCAACTAACGTACATAAGCCATACTCTCACTACTTCGGGATACTCTGTAACCTCATCCGTAATCGGTTCTATTTAAATTCATATAAAATACAAACGGCGATAAACAGACAACAATTTCATTCCATCGACCGAATATTTAAATATTACCTACAGTATAAAATAAACTAGATATATGAAGATGTAATTATGCAGATCTCACACACATTTCCATGTTTATGTTTACTTATCTTCACTGTATGTTTATTTAGCTATCGGTGTACGTATATGTTCCGGCACCAAATGTTGTGCCGAAAATATTTGTACTTATCCAAACATCCAATTATTTTTACGAAAAAGAGAAAATGTAATATATTTCCGACGTCGCTGATTGGGACGTGGAGTATCTAAAATGTCTGTCAGGGAGTGTCCAATACCTATTTACTTATTTGACGACCTGAGTTGTTCAGTTGGTGGCCGGTCTGCGCAGAGGTCCCGGGTTCGATTCGCAGCCGAGCAGATATTGAAATGATGGATTTTAATTTCTGTTACGGATCTGGTGTAGTACGTATATTTAAAAAAAGTATACAAATAGTTGATCAGTTATCTAACACCCATAATACAAGCTTTGCTTACTTTGGGGCTAAATGGTGCTGTATGAGTTTGTCAAAGCATATTTATTTAATATTATTATTTATTTAGTCTAGGCTATGTATACTTACCTCTATTAGGATACAAGAACGAAGGACTTTGTAAGTGACAAAATATAGCTCCTATCTACAGGGTGATTGCAGGATGGTGTTGTCGTCCTCTCCAGGGTAAATCTCCATTGTAAGTATGAATGTTACAGACTATGGCGCTGTCCTAATAGGCAACGGTCGTGTGACCTAGGTCGTGCTGCGGGCGGTTTTGGGTCTCCTATTGGTCGGGCGAGGTCGGTCGTACGACCATGGTCGCACAACCGTTGCCAATTAGACAGCGGCTATGATTGTTGCTTGTTGAACCCGCACCCACCCTATTACCTCACATTACATAGTATACCGGGTTCCTTCCTCCGACGATCCCATTACCGGACCCTACCCGATAGATTCGGACGGCAGATGGTCCGGCGAAATAACGAGACGAATATAAATGGAGCGATTCTGTGACATGCCACAAATAGAACAAGTATTTCGGTGTTGCAATTGAGCGGCTGAGACGTCACGAACAAGTCCCTGTTGGCTTGAACTGACTATGCGTCTATCTCGCTTTAGATAAATAATGCTTTTCCCTATTAAATTTAATTTTATATTGGTACGATTCGGATGTGGAATGAGCTCCCAGCCACAGTGTTTCTTTTGGACTATGACATGAGATCGTTCAAGAGGTATATTAGATCTCCTTAGAGGCCGCAACGCATTGGTGTTGCTGATGTCCATAGGCGGCGGTGACCACTTTCCATCGGGTGGTCTGTGTACCTGTTTGCCTGCCGTATTACGTTAAAAAAAGAAACCTGTAGGGTAAAAGTGACATTTTGCAATGGGCAAGCCGCATAGAGTCCCACAAACTTATTTAACCCGGTGGCCAAAACTGGGACTAATTGTCACCATATTGAAATGTAATTTTGTTGTCAACAACAGCGACGCCATTACGACAAAAACCGTTGGAGACAAAAACCGAGTCACTTCCATGAACAGTCTGCTGACGCATGCTGATTGTACTTTCGCGTGATTGTTGTTAATTAATCTATAGGTACCTAGTTTCATATACTTAAAATTGTAATTAGAACACCCCCTTCGCTTAGGTCTTTACCTAAGGAATTGCCGCATGGTTTGATGAAAATGACGGATTCGGAGTTGTACTCATAAATGTAAAGGAATTTTATAGACATAAACAGATTACATTAAGCTAACGGGTGCAATCAATACATTTTATCTACTATCATAGCGTAATGTTCTAATTACATATTCGAAAACAGTCGTTTAAGGGTACACTTTTTTCACGTCAGTCTATAAAATTCTAAAATATTTGTTTATGCAACTGTCATATAAAAGGGGGTATTAAAACATGAGTGTCTGTTTGATAATGATAATAGTTTGACACGACTGTTTTAATACCTAATTATATGCACTTGCATACACTACTTTATCTACACTCTTATTTTCATGTTAAAATTTCGGACCTATAATTTTATCAACTTTGCTGGAAGTAACTGCGAGTCAGTTCTGTTGTATCTACGCGTCGAGGATATCAAGCGGCGGGAAACTCACTTCACTACTTCACATTTATCTATTTATTAGCTTCAAACAAGAAAAAACATTCACAAACACAAATTACAACAATTAGAAAAAATATTCTGTTTAGCAGGAAAATAATTCCAAATGTATACAATCACAACCACAGACTATGAACTGATCACAAATATAAATAGGAAAATTTGAATTTTGAATTTGTTGAAGACATTTGGGTATTCAGCCTATATTTAGCCGTGTCCCGGCGCCCGACAAAAATTTTAAAAAGAAAAGTTTTGCATAATGATTAAAAAGTTATTTTTCGATACAGCTGTAATGAATACAGCATTCCCCATACTATTTCCATTCCTATTTCCCGCTAAACAGAATACTTTTTCTAAGGCCCTGATTATAACAAGCGTCGCCGACGCAAGGAGCGTCAATAACGCAAGTAGCGTCGCCGACGTGCCTTGATGTCAGGTGTCACTTAAAATTGTATGAATTTCAAATGCGCGCGCCGACGCAGGTCTCGTCAATAATGCAACCCGACGCGCCCGCCGTCGCCGACGTGCCCGGCGTCGCCGACGTGCCCGGCGTCGCCGACACGCCTGGTGCCGCCTACGCAACCTGCGTCAGAAACGCTACCCGCGTCGGCGCGCGCTATAGAAATACATACAATTTTGAATTGACAGCATAACGAAACCTGCGTCGGCGACGACGCAGGGAGCGTCGGCTAACGCATTTATTAACGCTCCTTGCGTCGGCGACGCTTGTTATAATCCCGGCCTAAGTGTTGTAATTTGTGTTTGTGAATGTTTTTTTTAGTTGAAGCAAATAAATAGATAAATGTGAAAGTAGTAAATTGAATTTCCTGCTGCGTGATATCCTCGATGCGTAGATACAACAGAACTGACTCGCAGCTTACATCCAGCTAAGTTGAGAAAATTAAAGGTACGATATTTTAACATAACAGTCTTTGACAAATTGTTTTGCAGTGAATACCGTATTGGTGATTGCTCTGTTATTTTATTTACAAACAGCAGTAATTTTAAATTAATTTATTTCATTTAGTCCGCATTTTGTTCAGTTTGTATCAGTTGCCGTTTTGTGATAAAAATCTACTATCATAAACTGTGGGAATAGCCGTAAAATGCGTCGTTGTGTTAGAGAGTGCCTGTGTTGATATACCGTCAACACATAATGCGAAAAGTGGTCGTCAGTGCGTGCATCGGAAAGTGACCTGTACGCGGAGTGCGCACCCGCGACACTCGCTTGACACATCGTACGAGTGACGCAGCGCGGCTGTTGCCGGGTGATTAGCTGTTGCAGAACGGACATTTCTCAGTGCGGAAATTGCTTGTCTCTGAGAGACATACTTATTCGAAATTCTACTTTTCAACATGGTTAAATGCACAGCGTGTAACCAGTCTATCGGCGGGGCTGCTGCGGATATTCTTAAGTGCTCACAGGACAAATGTGATAACGTTTATCATTATGAGTGCCTCGGGGTGGCTAGATCCGCTTTTATAAAATTAACGGTTAAGCAGAAAGCGGCATGGAAATGCAAATCTTGTTCGGCAACCAAGGAGCGCAAGGGCGACAACACACCCGTTCGTGCCGTTTCATCCTCCCAACCGGCACCTGTGACATCGGCTGCACCCGCGGATCCCAGCTCCCCATCTGCTGTTTCTGTTAATCTGAGCACTCCACCAGGTCCTGTCGCGTCCGAAACCTCCAAAGTCACAGTAGAGGCACCACCACCGCAACCCGTACGGCCTCTGCATGCCGACCTGCTGCAGACCATATCAGAGAATAACGAAATACTTATATCTAGATTAACAGCATTGATCGATAGTAAGTTAACTGAGAGCAACAGGGCTTTACAGGATCGACAGGAGGCGATAAGTCAACAGTACGCTAGCATGCTGGAGTCCCTCAACAAGTACAGTTCATTATACGACGAGACAATGCGGGACATTGACGTGATCAAGGCAGAGCTGAAAGAGGTCCGAAAAACAAAGGACGAAGTCGTGGAGTTGCGGACTACGGTCGACGACTTGCGACAAAGCTTGAACGATTATGAGCAAAGGGACAGGCTGCTCAACCTAGAAATATTTGGTGTGCCTGAGCGAAAATCCGAGCGAGTTAGCGATTTGGTAGTCTCCATAGCAAAGGCAGTGGGCGTATCCCTGGACTGCAATGACGTAACTACGGCTTTTCGAATACCAACTCGAAACACAGGCGGCCTACCTGAACCAATTATTGCGAAATTCTGCAATCTAAATAGGCGCGACGAACTGCTAACTGCCGTGAGAAAGCAAAGGGGTGTCAACACTGGAGACTTAGGCATACCAGGGGACCCTCGCCAGATCCACGTCAATGAACACCTTACCCCAGCAAATAAGGCATTATTATACGACACCAAATTAAAATGCAAAGAACTGGGGTTTCAATATTGCTGGACTCGCAATGGAAGAATATTTGTTCGACAGGCGGACAATTTTCCCCCGCGGCGTATAGACAGAAAATCGCAACTGTCATGTTTACAGAAATCTGTCAAAGTTACAACATAACTTACGAATATTTGTTTGCTGATTCATTTATTTTTCTGTTTGAACATAGCGTCAGGGACGCTGTGGTCCCTTCCAAGACTGTATTAGACTTTTTCTACACATCCTATTCCAATTATTTATCTGCACTACACACATTACACTACACCTCTTACACAACGACTCACCACTATATGGATACATATTGTGTACATATATACCTTTACCGTCATTCATTATGTTTTCCTAGCTGCGACGTTGTCCTATTACGTACACTATTTTCTAAATCAATTTCAAATTACTGTTACAAATGTCACCGGTAAGTGTATACTTACAGAATATGCGTAGTATTAGGGGTAAAACTGTATTATTTAGGCAAGGATTATTAAATAGTGACTACGATGTGGTGGCTATTTGTGAAACATGGCTGGTGGATGGAGTATTCGATTCCGAGGTGAGTGACGCGCGTTACGACGTGCATCGCCGGGACCGGCCGTGCGCGGGGCGCGCGGGTGGCTTGCGTGGCGCGGCGCGGCCGGTCGGCGGAGGAGTGCACGGGGTGGAATCGCAGTATCCAGAGCCATAAACTTAGTGAAAGCAAAGTGCCAGCATCGAGTGTCTGTCAAATGACTTTTTAAATATAATTTTACATACAAGACATCCTGGTTGGATACAAATACCAAATATATCACCAATATATGGAGTTGTCGAGTGATAATAATAAATATTATTAAATATCTTTTAATTATGATTACACATTTTTAGAATAAATTTAATCTATATTTTTAATACGCGATAGTTATTTTTCCATTTATTAACTACGCCTGTACAACTTGTGATACCTTTTGTCCAAACCCTCCTAGAAAAAAAAACTTGTTTGTGATATATAGTTCATAGTTTGTGATGTCAACGGTATTTTCACTTTACACAAAACTTCATTTTTGGATTTTCGTGAATTTTTAAAGCTGTCTTTTTAATTAATAAAATATGTCTCGACATCGCTGTGTCGTGAGAGGATGCCCGTCGAAGGAAACATTTTATAATTGGCCAAGAACTCCAGAACTTGGAGAAATTTGGCTAAAGTTACTTATACCACAGAATCCAACACGTAAAAAAAAGTAAGTACAATATTGTAATTTAAGTTTTTAACAAGGTTATAAAGTTGATATTCGTGCGTGTTGTCCCTCCTATCACCGTAACTTTTCATGGATTAGCAGTAGGACATTTGTGGAGGAGATCCGATCCAGCAGAAGACCATTAAGGGCTGTTAGTTGATGTAAATGTAACTTAGAGAAATTTAATACCTATATGCACAATAGTAGCTACATGTTGTACATAATTAACTAGTGAACCTATCGAGACTTCGTTCGTACACCTACTTTACCTACCTACACTTTTTTCTTGCTTATAAACCTTCTGTTGAATCACCCTATCTATTGTCGAAAACAGCATTAAAATCCGTGACGTAGTAAGAAAGACGACGTGAAGCGACTTTGTTTTATACTATGTATAGAAGGTACCTAAAATCGAACTAACCCATTGTGAAACCATTTCACTATGTCATAATGATTTTCCTTGTCCTGCAATGCTATGCTACTATGATATTTTCTGTGAAGAGGTTTCACGGTGGGTCTTGATTCAGTTGGTTTGATAGCACCTAAACTATATTATTGTGTATATTTCCTCTTTCCTCACCGCCTCACCTTTCCTCACCGCTTCCTTTGACTGTGACCATTATATTAACATACATAACGTTCGTGTTCCCATTTTTCAGGTATTTTGATGGATGATCAATCAATGTTGTGACCAAGAATACCCTAAAGCCCTACAAAGGTAATTGTTTTCAATTGAAAAATTTAGGTACTACATAATGAACTTCATTTGGTTTGTTGAATGTGTGAAGTATGAAATTGCATTTCGCTTTATGTATTTGCCGTTGGTTGTTCATATTGGGCTAACAAGTTTAACTAGTATTATTAGCAAAGGCCAAATTCAAAGACTTCTATATGGCCTAACTATTATTTGAAGTGACGCTGAAGAGCTTTTTTGTTTGGGATTTAAAAAAATATTTTTGCATTTGATAGCACATATCCCCCTGATAATGGTTATCTACAAGTATATGGTTTGCAACTGGTGCATTGGTGCACAATAACATTAAAGCTCTATTATTTTACTTTCAGGTAGACTGTCGAACACAACTCAAGAACATTCTGTGGTCCGGTGGTGATTATTTTAAATTGAAAGGCGCTTTGCTATTACTTTGTAATTAATTTCTAGTCAAATTATATGTATGTTAAATTATGTGTCATTTGTGTTTTTTTTTAATATAAGAATTTGAAATCTAATAAAGTACAATATGAAAATCGAGAATACGCAATCGATGTCACATCCCTAGCCAAATCGTAATCGATAGATTGGTAATGGCGTTATGAGCCCAGCACTAGCACTTGTCAAAATTGTTATGTCAAAACTATACGTCAAAAGCGATGCTGGCACTTTTCACTACGACGTTCGTGTCTCTATGGACGTTTCTTATCTGCCGTAGGTAATATATAGTAATCTGTGGAGGAGTGATGGTGCTCGTGCGCAAGTCGCTCGCCGCGCGCCGCGCCCCGCCCGCCGCCGCCGCGCTGCCTGCCGACACAATGGGCTTGGAGTTGGTTCATGTTATTGTGGGGGCGCGCGCGATACACTCCGATTTAGACCTACATATTATATGTGCTTACTTACCGGGTGCTGGGTCTCCTCACGATGATCAGTTGCGTCGACTAACTATTTATTTACAGGCCCAGTGCACTACTAATGCACATTACCTATTAATAGGCGATTTCAATTTGCCCAATATCACTTGGAATTCGCGGTCTGGTGGTTTTTATGATCCTAATGGAATATCGGGCGAATGTCAGGAAATATTTTTTGAACACATTCATTCCAATGGGTTGTGTCAATATTGCGGGGTGGTTAATGGTAATGGACGAAGTTTGGATATTGCCTTTTCCAATACTGAAGTAGAGGTTAGGCGCGTAATCGACCCCATTATTCGCGAAGATTGGCCTCACCACCCGGCGCTTGAATTGAGTCTGGTCAATATTAGTCTCAAACAGTTTAAAGTACCCTCTAGAAAAAATTATAAATATAAAAAGGCTAACTATGACAATATCGACAATGATTTAGGCGCCATCGATTGGGAACAAACTCTGAATAACATGCCGTTGGACGAAGCCGTCCTTTATTTGAACAACACACTGAACACTATTATTGAAAGACATGTCCCCCACGTCTATAGCACTCATGATGGATATCCAGTTTGGTACTCTCGGGCATTAGTACAGGTAATTAAAGAAAAACACAAGTACCACTCACTTTGGAATAAAACTGGTAACAGTTCTAATCGTGAAAGTTTTTCGATATTACGTTCTAGACACAAAAAGTTACAGCGTCAGTGCTGGCATAAATATGTACAACAATGTAGTAAATCTATCACTAAAGATCCGAAAACTTTTTGGAATTACACAAAGAGCCTGCGGCGCGATAAAGGCCTACCAGCAGTAATAAATTATGACAATCGCACTGGTGCTGACGGTCCCGGAATATGTGACGTATTTTTAGATTATTTTTTATCAGTTTACACAAGCGCTCCTACTAACAGAGGTTCTCCATTTATAAACTCAAACGTTAGTTCATCGGGATACGTAGGCTCAGTGACGATTACAGTCGACTTAGTTAGTAAATACCTTCTAAAGCTAAATATTAATAAGGGCGCGGGTAGTGATGGCTTTCCGCCTGTTTTCATACGTAACTGCGCTGGTTGTCTGGCGTTACCTTTGAGTATTTTGTTTAAGAGATCGCTAGCTGAGGGCTTTTTTCCAACCACTTGGAAACAAGCTTTCATAGTGCCTATTCATAAGAGCGGCTCTAGGGTATTCGCCGAGCAATACCGCCCAGTTTCAATACTAAATGTTTTTAGTAAAGTTTTTGAGCTCATTGTTTATGACCAGGTTTATCCATTGGTCGCGCGCAGCATTCCACCTGCTCAACACGGTTTCATGCGCAAGCGCTCAACTGTTACCAACTTAACGGAATTTGTTGACTCTGTTGCCGGCTTCATGGATGAGGGCCATCAGGTGGACGTCGTGTACACCGACTACTCTAAATGCTTTGACAGGCTTAATCATAATACGATTTTGTATAAACTTGAGCAAGTTGGTGTACACGGGGACCTACTTCGTTGGTTCGAATCCTATCTTCTAAACAGGAGCCAGGCTGTTCGGGTTGGGTGTTACCAGTCACGTTTTGCACCCATCCCTTCTGGGGTGCCCCAGGGATCCCACTTGGGCCCCCTTCTTTTCAATGTTTGTTTGTTTGATTATATGTCCTGTTTTCGTTATGCTTATTTCCTGATGTATGCCGACGACACGAAGATCTTTATGCCAATTAAATGCCCCACAGATTGCTTCAGATTGCAGGAAGATCTAGACAGGGTGTCGGCATATTGTGAGCAGAACAGTCTGGATCTGAATGTAAACAAGTGTATGGTGATCACTTTTTCCCGTAAAAGAAAGCTTATACCAACATCGTATAGACTCAACAATGTCGTAATCAAACGCACTGAGCAGGTCAAAGACCTTGGCATTGTACTGGACACGAAATTAACTTTCTGTGCCCATTATGAGTCCATTTTCACGAAGTCAGTCAGAATGTTGGGCTTCATTTTTAGGACAGTTAAGCCCTTAAACTCAGCAGCTGCGTTTAAAGTCCTTTATTTTGCATATGTCAGGAGCGTTTTGGAGTACGCGTCTCCGGTCTGGTCGCCAATCTATGCTATCCACCGTAATAGGCTAGAGTCAATACAAAAATCTTTTGTTAAAAAGCTAAACACCTTGTCGCGCACGGTGGCTGCAGATTATGTGGCGGGTATGGAAATACATAAATTGAGTTCATTGGAGGACAGGCGCCTCGTGGCTGACTTAAGACTCCTACACGATTTAATTAATGGCGGAGTGGATAGTCCACAATTGTTGTCACGGGTGTTCCTGAGCGCGGGCTCGCCGCGCGTGCGCCGCGGTGGCCGCTGGCCGCGCCTGCTCGACCACCGCCGCGCGCGCAGCGGTTACGCTTTAGGTTCTCCGATTAACAGGGCCATAGACCTATACGAAGGACGCGTCTCCAACAGTCTTGACGTTTTTCATTTGAGCCGTGCGCAATTTGCAAAGGGCGTTCTGGGATATCTCCGATCGCAGTGATGGGGTTTTATTTTTTATTTTTATTTTATTTACGACAACACACGCATATACACAACCACACACACGCACGCACGCACGTACGCACACACACACACACACACACACACTCTCACACACACACACACACACTCTCACACACACACACACACACACACCAGTGTACATGTATTTCTTTGTTTTATTATTATTATTTTTTTTTTGTTTGTCAATATTGTATCTATCTGCAAAGCTGCTTAGCGGCTAAATGTCAAAATTTTAAAATGCAGTTTTGTCATTGGCATTTCAACCGTTATGTGCTTGTGTTTTAAACGAATGTAACTGCTGTTAAACTGTGGAATGAACTAATAAATAAATAAATAAACATAAAAATATGAGTGTAGATAAAGTAGTATATGACAGTTGCATAAACTACTATTGTTAACTAACTTCTTTGAAATAAGCAAAACTGACGACAAATGAAAAGGGGTATTTTCAAACTCTTATAAAAACCTAAAACATTTTATTTAATTTTAAGGACTTACTGTCAAATAAACATATTCTTTTTTCTAAATCAATTATTAATTTTGATCTGTTATGCACAATAAAAAAATTTGAGCAAATGTATAGTTGCGAAAATTCATCGATGATTCATAATGCGTTGGGCGCGTCCTTCGATCCTCAAGGTTGTATTGACAGACTCGACTATTAGAGGTCAAAGGTCACGCTGAAATGACGTGAGACTGTAAACAGCAGGCCGTGCGAGGTGTGGACAAATTACTAATTGCCCGACAGCCAAGAGTAATTGAGATCCATATCAACAGATTAATGATGTCAGGCATTTTGACTGGGTTGGAAGATGGCTGTCTGTGCATCTAAAAGCTACTATGTTTATTTAGTTTTAAATATACGTATATTATTGATAAATTCTTTGTTGCACACAAAAGTTTTCACGGGAGAGAAAAATTATGTAACTATAATAATAATAATAATATTAAATAATATATTTCATTTTCACAAATTCCTTATAAACTAGTGGCAGGTGTCTTCTTTTAGGCTAGGCCTGTGTTAGAAGACACCGCTCTTCTATGATAACAATATTATTGCTCTATCTCTACTTATACTCATATTAGATATTAAGATAGATATTAATATAAAGAAAAGAAATAATAACAAAACAAAACGTAAAAGTTTGAATGTGTCTGGGTGTGTGTGTGTGTGTGTGTATGTGTGTGTGTGTGTTATGTGAGTGTGCGGTGTATGTATGTCTCTGTGTGTATGAGTTAGTTTTCAAGTAAAAGCTCAATTTCGTTATATGTTTTTAATGTAATCCAGGTTTGTACGACTTTCTTACATTCGTGGTAAGTTTTAGAGTGGATGTCTAAATGTTTATTTATTACGTTATATAGTTTGGCAGAGCGTCTAGGATGTTGTCTACAAGCAACAGTGGTGTTTACTTCCGGCACAGGCACTACAGTGTCTTTCCTTCGCCTTTGTATAAGATTAGGGTCAAATGCAACAGACCTATGCATTCTTAAGATAATGTTTTGAATGTAGAGTTTTCTGACAGTGGACAGTTGACAGAGGCCATATAAAGCGTTTGTGGAAAATCTCCTGTTCTTAAAATACACAACTTTAAGCAAGCTACGCTAGGCTCGTTCCACTTTGAGAAATTTAATTTTCGCTGCACCACCCCATATAGAAATGCAATAGCCAATGACAGACTGCACCAGAGCCATGTAAATTTCTTTTAGTATGTCTCTATTTTTAGTACCTTTTCTAGCAGCAGAGATTGGTACAACATGCCTCAATGTTTTAAAAATATGGGTTAATTTTTTTATTCTTGAACTCACGTGTTCAAGATGATAGTACCAAGATAATCGCTGGTCCACGAACACGGCTAGGCATTTTGTTTGCTTGACTTTCTGCTGAGATGGACAGCTGCAGGTATCAGTATTAGGTGTATTGTTACATGTATGTAATTTTATATTGAAATTAGTGTCAGGCTGAGAATTATTATACAAGCTGTAACATATATAATTCGTTTTGGTTGTATTTAATGTTAGGATGTTATTATATAGTCATTCTGATATCATCTTAAGCCCTCTCTCAGTGCTAGCTTTTACATCATTCTAGGTATCCCCAGAAAATACAACAACAGTGTCATCGGCGTACGTAAGGATTTTAGCGTTCATGAGCCTCATTGCACATAGATCATTAATGTAAATCAAGAAAAGGATTGGCCCAAGAACGCTGCCCTGCGGTACGCCAAATTACACCTGCTCAGAGTCGCTAATACAGTTAGAGTTCAGCTTTACTTTTTGTTTGCTATCTGTTAAATAGTCCGTGAACAGGAGGAGTGGAACTCCTCTCAAGCCTATTAAATTCATCTTGTGCAAAAGGATGGGGAGAGAGACTGTGTCGAAAGCTTTTTTTAGGTCAATAAATACAGATAGGCATTTATGACGATTGTCAAGTTGTGCGGTGACGTAAGAGGTAAATTCAGATACCGTATCTTCTGTAGATCTGTGTTTTCTGAAGCAAAGTTGGTTTTGTGATAAGATATTGTATTTATCAAGATAGTTTAAGAGTCTTTTATTTAATAGTTTTTCCACTATTTTTGAAATTGCAGGCAACACAGAGATTGGCCTGTAATTATTCATATCGTCTCTCTCCCCACTCTTATGCACAGGCGTTATCAACGCCTGCTTAAAAGCAGTCGGAAAGACACCCTTTAAAAAACATTGATTGATCGCATGAGCGTAACTGAAGCTAGACAAGCAATAAAATTTACTGTAAATTAATGTTACTTTTTTAAAACTGTCGACTAAAATATTTAAAGACATGAAGATATTTCCCCGTCTTCTCTGCACGAATTGCGACTTTTTAACCCGCGACGAAAAAAGAGGGGTTTTATAAGTTTGTTGTGTGTCTGTGTACCTGGGGCTCTATGTTTGTATACGTTGAGGTGTGTGTCTGTCTGTGCCATCGTTGCTCCCGAACGGATTAACCGATTTCGATGTGGTTTTCTTTTCGTTTTTAGCATGGTTCATTAAAATCGGTTGAGTAGTTTAGAAAATACCTAGGGGTTATTTGACTATATCTGTCAGTTAGGTTGTTTTATAACGCGATCTCCAAGGCCGGCAAAGCATTAGTGATTCCACATTGTTGCGGAAGGTAAATTTTAGAAGTCTGCATCAATAGCCATAAATGAGAGTCAATTACGACTCTATTACCACGCTATTGATAAAAGTTTTTGCAGAATACCCAATTCGTCGCAATCGAAATGTAGACGCAATTAAGTCTCAATTGAATATCAAAATAGCATGTGAGTTTTTTTTTATGTAATACAGCAGACAAACATTTTTTTATGTTACAAGGCAAGCGGGCCACCTGATGGAAAGTGGTCACCGCCGCCTATGGACATCAGCAACACCAGGGGCGCTACTAATGCGCTGTCCGCCCCTTGAACGATCCCATGTCCAAAGTTGTCCCCTGTGGCTGGGAGCTCATTCACATCCGACTTTTTCGAGCGAGAAACGTTCGAACCTTCGCGTTGACACCAACAGAGTGTATACGTAGTGGCGATAAGAATGCAGCCCGCGGCGGTTAAATAAAATTAGTTGAATTAAATACAATTAGCAGATTTGAGCTTCAGATGACCCGCTTGCTAGCTCCTTCCATAATAAAAAAATAGCGCTTACCTCTCTATGCTGTGTATCCAGCACATCGATCTTGAAGGAGCGGCCCGGCCCGCTCAGCATCTGTCCCAGGCCGTTGCGCTCCTCCTTGGCGTACAGTATCACATCCTGCCCAGGTGTCATCACCACATACTTGTTGGGAGCCATGAAGGTGCTCTTCTGACGGATGAGCACCATTTGCAGGGGGATCAGCTGGCTTAGACCTGGAGGTTTGGGATGAGGTTACAGTTTGTTT
Organism: Blastobasis adustella; assembly: GCA_907269095.1. Taxonomy (NCBI): domain Eukaryota; kingdom Metazoa; phylum Arthropoda; class Insecta; order Lepidoptera; family Blastobasidae; genus Blastobasis; species Blastobasis adustella. The sequence continues at coordinate 19,348,141 of OU026123.1, forward strand.
TTATACAGATTTAGTGATAAGTGAGCAGATATTCTACCTGTAGGAACCACTCCTACAGGTAGAATATCTGCTCCAAGAAACTGGCATCCAAGAGATGTACGATTTATGCGTTTCTCAATAAATGGAAAATATGTAGAAACGCATGTGCGTTGTCACTGTGAGGACTAAAATAATTATTACGAGGAATTTCATCTTTTTTATACAAAAAAGTCGTTTCCCGCCGTCTGTCCCTCGTGTGTATACGATTCGATCTTACGGATTTTAATGCGGTTTTCACCAATAGATAGAGTGATTCAAGAGGAATGTTTATAGGGTAGGACAACATGCGAACGAAGTCGCGGCGGGCCAAGTAGTTGGTTATAAAGTACAATGCCCACGACCACCACTATGCGCGGGGGGAGTGAATTAAATTCCCTCCCTTTCTCCCTTCCTGGTGTTAGAACTCCTTGTTCTTTTAATACTTTATGTTTGAGTTGTCAAATAATTGTAATATATTTTTAATAATAAACGACCGGAGGAAACCGGCTTTTAAGTGAATTTACGTATTTATTTCCTTAGAAGTTTGAGGACTTGCTCCCGGGTGGTTACGTTGCTCCAGGTTCGAACACCTGGAGCAATTTTAATAGCAGGAATATACTTTATGGATCATACGCTTGTATACCTTACTTGATAGTTAACTAAGGTAATAATAATAAGGGTTAACCAATAAAAATAATGTGTAGAAGCGTCGGTGGCCGAGTGGTTAAGGTATCTGACTCGTTAGCTTGATGTACCGGGTTGGAATCCCACTGCGGCTGTGTACCAATGACTCTTTTCTGAGTTATGTACATTTGTTGAATGCTAACTGAGTCGTCGTCAGGTTCCCCTGATAGCAAGGTCACGGAGGTCAGATGGCAGTCCACCAATAGCAGTGCGCGAGACCACCGGGGCATTAACGCAAAAAAATGATTTTTCAAAATAGGTAACTAAAATATCATACCCAAAGGCACCTCTTCTGCGAAGGCCATTTCCACGTGCTCTACCCTTGGAGAGTCAGTCTGCTAGCGAGGAAATTCAGCGACTGCTTATTTAGTTAACGATCGCATCATCAATGAAACATCTGAAATAAACAATTATTGATAACTGTAATAACATTACACTTTTACGCCGATACCTGTTAGATACGTATGTATGTATGTATGTAATCTCTTTATTTCATCAATTTATAACGTACGTTTTAAGATAAGAAATACATGATTTAATTATTTATTTATTTATTTAACAGTAGATTATGATGTGTAGTTTCATTAGTTTGTGGAACCATGATGACATAAAATTAAAGACTGACTATACCTACTAGGTATAGTGATGATAACTACAGTGCAGTACAAACTTATGTGACCCGGTGGCCAAAACTGGAATTGTGGAAAAATGGCGCACCTCATGTTGAAATGTATTTGATAATAGGTACATGTCAATAACAACAGCGACGCCGTATATGTCAGATAACTTTGTGGCACTGCAGTGATTGTTATCATCGTAATTGATAATGCATCACATGACACCCTATACCAGTGATCCACGTTAATGGCACTATTTGTGAGTCAAACCCCATTGCAGGCTAGGATTTCAGTATCTTTCATCTGACTTCAACAAAGGTCGCAATCTAACATAAGATGTAAGATATGTATAGGTGTAGCATGTAGCAACACTTTTTTTTTTATGTTATTCGGCAGACAAACAGGCATGCGGGCCACCTGATGGAAAGTGGTCACCGCCGCCTATGGACATCAGCATCACCAGGGGTGCTACCAATGCGTTGCCCGCCTCTAAGGACACCTCTAATATACCTCTTGAACGATCCCATGTCATAGACCAAAGGAAACACCGGAAACACTTTTAAATAGATCTGAAGTAGGTAATCACTGGTAAGGCGTTATCCCGTTGCAATTTGCATGTGCAAGTACAAACAGTACTACAGTAACACCAACAAAACCTATTACGTTATACAGTTGGCCGCGTGGTGACCGGCAGAGTAGTAAAATAGCACCAACCATGTACAACCAAGTCTTGCAGTGGACTGTTATGGGCTGTGATGATAAACAGATGAGACAGGTCCAATATTTGTGAGGGAGGAGTCTACCTGCAGTATAACTTAAACAACAACATACAAACAGAACAAAATCTATCGCGAGCATTATAAGACATTTTAATAGTAGTTTATGCAACTGTCATATAAAAGGGGATATTAAAACATGAGTGTCTGTTTATCATACGAGGCGTAGCCGAGTATGATAATAGTTTGACACGAGTGTTTTAATACCTAATTATATGCGGTTGCATACACTACTTTATCTACACTCATATTTTCATGTTAAAATTTCGTACCTATAATTTTTTCAACTTTGCTGGAAGTAACTGCGAGTCAGTTCTGTTGTATCTACGCGTCGAGGATATCAAGCGAAATTTACTTCACTACTTTCACATTTATCTATTTATTTGCTTCAAACAAGAAAAAACATTCACAAACACAAATTACAACAATTAGAAAAAATATTCTGTTTAGCGGGAAAATAATTCCAAATGTACAAAATCACAACCACAGACTATGAACTGATCACAAATATAAACAGGAATTTTGTATTTGTTGAAGACATTTAGGTATTCAGCCTACATTTAGCCATGTCCCGGCGCCCGAAAAAAATTTAAAAAAGAAAAGTGTTGCATAATGATTAAAAAGTTATTTTTCGATACAGCTGTAATGAAAATAGTATGGAAAATGCTGTATCGAAAAGTAGTTTTTTAAATTTTTATAGGCTGGCGTGAAAAAAGTGTATCCTTAAACAACTGTTTTCGAATATGTAATTGGAACATTACGCTATGAGTGTAGATAAAAGTTGTTAATTAATACTTGGTGTTGTGTTTTCGTGATGCAACTCTATTAAAATATAGAAATAAACTTTGCATCTTTTAGTTCCACTTTATTTTAGGCATGTAGCAAGAAGATGAGTAGGTAACTCGAAGTCGGTTGCAATTTATTAAAATTGTTAGAATAAAATGGAACTATATAGTGTAAAGAAAATTTGCAAGTTACCAAGACGGAATGTCTTCTTAGCGAATTTTTAACGGCTTTGATCATGGAAAATTGAAAAATTGATTTCAATGCACTAATAATAAGTGCGAGTCTAGTTGTATTTCCACAACCCTTATCGCTTCTAAACTTTGTCTCAAACCAATTACCACCGATATACACAAACCACTAATCGCACAGAAAAATGTACCCACTCGTTAATCCGTCAAAACATAAAGCATGTGAATTCCCACCATGGGTCACTAATTTTGCTTCAGTTTTGTAAACAAATAACTACCTATAACGATCCTACAACGGTCACCAATAATCATTACATAAATGTTTTTCGTCTATTTTCGTGGGTGGAAAATGTATTTGAGCCAGACCGTAAAGTGGATAGTACGAGCCCCTAAGTCAACGGAGGGATTTCGCTTCCTTCGCGTTTTCTACCGCCTGTAAGTAACACCGTTGTGTCTACAACTACAATGGTGTTTGTTCTGAGGAACTGTTTAACAGACACCTTATAACGTCATACCCCGATCGACGAGGAGTTCACCCTCACACCTTGGTTGTGTCTGACTGTGCGGTTTCAAAGGTATTTTCTCCCAAGCAGCAGTTGTAGTCTATAATTTAATTGAGTTTTATTGTAGATACAGTTTATAGTTCTTACACTTCGTACTATAAGTTATCACTATTAGGAACGTGAGTAGTTATCGAAGAGCGGTGCCCCCTAAGACAGGCTATGTATAAAAAGAGGCACCAATCACTTAACCTTGTATGTAATTTATAAAAACAATCAAGATTTATTTATTCATATGTAGTCCGAAAACGTAAAAAAACGTCACATACCTTAATCAAACACAACACTGCAAAATTACTTAGGTATAGCGAAGTCTCAAGTTGACAGTCAGCACTTTTCACAGCGTTCACGTGTTTTTCTTTACCGTGTTTTACTTTACTTTACCACTTTCAAAAAGTGTAAATTTATTTATTTCTCGGAGTATTTTGTGGCGCAACACACGTGGCGCGGTCGCTAGGCCACGACCGACTGACTTGTTTGTCTGTCTGGACGTAAAGTGGGGTCTGAGACAGAATGGTTGGTTATTTACTGTGTATATATATTATGTCGTTTATCTTCGCTACATTGTGCGAGTCCGTTCATAGTAACTTAAGAATGAGTGTCTACTTTACGATTAAGAACTCACCTTAGTTAGTTTCAGTTTCAGTTAAGGTTAACTTAACTGCTTACTACCTATTGTCCCGTTCGCATCGGTCTAGAGTTTTGTTTAACTGTAAAACTTTATTGCATTAAAAATAATACAATTGGCGGACTTAAAGCCATCAGGCTTTATCTACCAGTCAACCAGTAGGCCATGCGTAAAGTGAGTGAGTAGCTGCCAAAAGCGGAACTGAGAGCAAGTATACTTAATTAACTACATAACAAATACTAATAACAAGAAATATGAGGTGATAAATAAAATATTATATACCATATCCATACAATAAAAACAATACGCTACAAATAATATACCTATCATAAATACTATAGATACATGTAGTATATCAACACATATACTATTTATTGTAAGGCCTTTTATCTATATAAAAATTATTTACTAGCTTTTTTAAAATAAAACGATTTAGTGATTTGCAAACATCCTCAGGAATTTCATTCCAGAGACGCGCTGCCTGGACTGTGAATGCATGACTGTAGAAATTAGTGCGATGAGGCGGAATACGCAAATTACTGGAGGAACGTAGATCACGGTCATGTGCTGTATGTAAGAAGTTGAATTGTTCTCTCAAATAACCCGGCGAGGAAGGATTGTCAAGAATGGAAAAAAGTGTTGAGAGGATACGAGACTTCCTTCTCTCGCGGATGGTTAGCCAACCCAGCTTTTCCCTGTATTCAGAAATATGAAATACGGCATGATAATACGACGTGAGCTAACAAAAAATGAAAAAAAACTTAAATTTATCGTTATTTAGTTCTTATTGAGCCTGCAACAGGAAAGTGACACCTCAGGGAGGCTATTCTCGCGAATTCGACATTTTCTCTAACACAAATCTCCATTAAAAAGACACTGTAATCTCTATTGCAGGCAATACACTCATTCTCAACGATCATCGACAATTTTTTATTGTCGAAGATCAGTCTGCCTCAGCTGTCCTCAGCTGAGGCAGCACCCATCGCAACCTGACACGCGGTCACTGGAAGATGGGACGGCGCAAGGGTATCGATGCAAGTAGCATCCCATACCAGAGGCCGTCCCAGTTTCCAGGGAGTGAGTGTGAGATTAAATTAAATTATTAAATTAAATTAAATTATAATTAAATTAAATTAAATTAAATTATAATTAAATTAAATTAAATTAAATTATAATTAAATTAAATTAAATTAAATTATAATTAAATTAAATTAAATTATAATTAAATTAAATTAAATTACATTTGAGATTAAATTAAATTAAATTAAATGAATACTATAAATACTAATGGTATTAAAAAAAAAATACAATAAACATATACCAGTTATATATGTATACTTTCACTAGATACAAAATATGATAATGACTACGCCAAACTCATCACTCAACCTACAACCTCTTACTCAAAATAAAATATTTTAGCACTTTTTTAAACATTAATCGATTCTGCGCCTTTCATACGTCCTCAGGTATGTCATTCCAAAAACGAGCTGCCTGTATTGTGAATGAATGGCTGAAGAAGTTGGTCCGATGAGGGAGAATGTCGAGGCATAACGTATCGGAGGAACGGAGATCATGGTCATGAGTTGAACACAATAGTCGGAAATTGTGCTTGAGATAACCCGGCGAGAAAGGATTATCCAGAATTGAGAAGAGTGTAGAAAGGACACGTGATCTCCTTCTCTCCCGAACAGTCAACCAAGACAACCTCTCTCTGTATTCGGAGATGCAATCATATTTCCGTAGCCCGAAAATAAAACGAATACAATTATTGAATAATCGTTCCAGCTTACTGAGGTAGACTTCGTTCACATCAATATAACATACGTCAACGTAATCTAAAATAGGCAAAACCAGAGTCTGCATCAATAATAGTTTAGTTTTCATTGGCAAAAAGAACTTAAAGCGATGCAGACTGCGCAGCGTATATGTGACCCTTCTACTTACCTCAGCAATCTGGACGTTCCAACTCAAAGATTGGTCTAGATAGAGTCCTAAGTTTTTTACATGAGGGGCAAACGGAATAACAATACTATTATACAACACCGGGTCTAGAACAGCCAGATCGATCCTCGCCAAGAGCCGCGAGCTACCAATAATAATAGCCTGACATTTGTTGGGGTTCACGGCAATACCAAAACTCTTAGACCACTAGTAAACTCTGTCCAAATCCCCATTAAGACCATCTATAGCATCCGACAGCTCATTCACCCCACACTGCACGTAAAGTTGCAGGTCATCAGCATACAGATGGTACAAGCACGAAAGACAGATGGTAATCATATTAATAAAGATTGAGAACAATAAGGGAGACAGGATACCTCCCTGGGGAACCCCAGCCTCAAGATTACACCAGTCTAAAGATGCCTGCCCCAAACGGACCACCTGTTGACGACCTCGAAGATAGGCCACGAACCAATCCAGAGATACCGACGACACTTGAAAGTGGGATAAGATTGCAAGAAGGATGTCATGGTCCAACGTGTTGAAAGCATTTGTGAAATCAATCAAAATGAGGATAGTTACCTTTGTATCCTCCATACCCCTTCTAATATCGTCGGTCACCTTCAGCAAAGCAGTGGTGGTACTATGCGCAGGCCGAAAGCCAGACTGATACGGACTTAAATGGTTGTTGTGGTGAACGAACTTAGAGAGCTGTTTATGCGCACTTACCTCCAGCACCTTAGAAAAGAAAGGGAGGACGGAGATAGGACGGAAATTTCTAGGAAGGAAAGGCAGTGGAATCTTGGGAAGCAGACGAATATAAGCTCTACGCCACAAGCTAGAAAACTGGCCGCTAAGCAACGAGTAATTGACGACGTGAGTGACAGCTGGAAGAATACTTTCAAGTGCCATTATAATCATCCTTCGACTCACATAATCACATCCTACTACATTAGGTATTGCAGATGTCCACGCGTTGTAACTGCTTACAATCAAGTTGCAGCGTACAGAAGACAGTCCCTCAACCTTCACTCAGTCGTACGCGCATCCATCCATACTGCTCTAGCTAGCTCATTCTACTGGTTATGGCTAGGTTGATGTACAGCCTTCTCTACCTATGCTTGCTTGCCTCCTCAGTAGTATAAAGATAGCAGCGCTGCTAATGGCTAATCTAACCGACAGAAAAAGTCGGATAACCACCGACCAAGAACATTGTATAACCAAATATTTTCTAAACTAATCATCATCTTCTTGTCGTTAATGCCCCGGTGTTGCCCTCGCACAGGAGAGGTTATGATCCAGGATTTGGCAGATCAGGTAATTACAGTTTAGCAACTGCCATCTAACCCTGCTGCCAGGGGAACTTGACCGGGTATTTTCTAAACTACTAAATCGATTTTAACGAAACAAAGCTCGATTTTAGCAAAACCACCTCGAAAAACTGACTTTCAAATAAAGACCAGCATCCACATCGGTCCATCCGTTCGTGAGCTACGATACCACAGACAGAGACACAGAGCCACATATACACACGTCATATTTATAACACCCATCTTTTTCCGTCGGGGTTAAAAATGGAATCGTTAATAAAAGCGGTGTATTGTAACGTAAGGTGCCACAAATAACCCGGCAATGTCATAAGTCTTTTGGTAAGATCAAGGTCGATCTTGCTACTAAGAATGAACCGTTACTACCTATCAGCGTTAGCTCTGAATACATAGCAACGGCTTACTGCAATGTTTGTTTTTATCAAATACTTACTATCAGTAATCTGGTCAGGTTCCCCTGGCAGCAGGGTCATGGAGGTCAGATGGCAGTCGCTCCACACTGTAATTACTTAGTGGGACTATTTGTGTTGTGAATTTGTGACTTTGTGACAGTGATGTGCGTCTAAAAATAGAACAAAGAACTTGAGGACTCGGCGCAGTGACACAGTGCGTACACAGCAAAGTTTCGGGGAAAGAACCGCGGGGGGAAGACCCGCGTCGTATTCGCCTCTAGCCGATACCCGGATGCCCGATTGCGTCATCGCATACCTGTGTCGGCACTGAACCGTCGTCATTCATCGCCTGCTTAACCGACCCGCGCGCCCCAAGTGCAGCGTACCTCATGTTTACGTTACTTGGAATTTGGTGAGCTCGTTTCATGTTCCTGTTCTACTATAGACTCTTCTGTGTGTGATATTCTCGCTCTGTAATAACGTTGTTCTATGGATGGATATTTTAATCACTAAGCAAGTTCGGACTAACTTAAAAGAGAGTGAAGAATTGCACTGACTGTTGTGTTATAGTCGTTTGTGTATACTAATAAAGTGTACGGTACTAATTACTATGGGACATCACAAGAAACGCTCTAAGCGCTCTAAGCGTAATCGTTCGCGTAATGGTACGCCTTCATCCTCCTCATCTTCATCTTCGTCGTCTTCATCATCTTCATCATCCTCATCCTCGTCATCCGTTGAAAGTGTAGGAAGGAAACGAAGACAGCGTGGCATTAGGAAAACTCAGTCATCTCGAGGTCACCATGTTCGTTATGTAGGTCGTAACGATGCAATACCGGAGTTCGACCCGCAGACCTCTGCTATCTTTGTAGAGCATTGGATTCGTAATGTGGATTCCATCGCTATTATGTATGGATGGGATGAGAGGACAACTATTTGCAATTGCACTGCCAAGTTCGCGGTTATGCAAAATCTTGGTACGAGCGCCTAGAGGACTATGATATATCTTGGAATGACTGGAAAGCTAGACTACTTAAAGCCTTTCCATTCACTAAAAATAAATTAACAATGCTACGTTCTTTGGTAAATGATATTGTTAGCAAAACAATTATAGACAATAGTACCAAACCATAAACCATGATAGTTCGGGCTTAGCGCCATAGATGACGCTAGCAAAGGGAGCCCTTCAGCCCTTGCATGCGCTGTGTTTTTAGAAGGGATGGCATTCGAACATTAGCCTCGCGTGAGCGACGGACGTGATTATGAAAGGCCGAATATTAATTATATAATAGTTCTGTTGTTAGTATATAACTCTTGCCATAATTGTTATTATATTGTAAGGACTTGTGTTTTAGATAATATAACAAATATCAAATGGTTTGTATGTGTTCTCATTCTAACATATCAGAAGTGAGGATGTAACTCGTGCGCCCAACGGTAAGTGTTTGCTCTTTACTTAGAAACTGTAAATATCGCATTTGAGGTAACATAGTTACCATGTTCGTTACAATAAAAGTCGGACTAACTAGACTAGGATGACAGATAATAAGTTTTGCATTTCGGCATACCAGTAAATATAATTACTTAACGTAGATTTCACATGACGCATCTACCTGCTACCGATGTAAATGCAAAGATTTAGATATAAATACGAGCAGTCATGTAGTACTTACTAATTTACCCAACCCATCGTTATGTTTAGTTTACGATCTTTAAAGATCCAGATTTCTGTAAACTAACTGAATATGATTTAGTGATTTTGGCTTTGGCATCGTAAGTAGACAGGCAAATTCCCTACGTTACACCATGAGGAAATACTACGTAGTACTTGAGGAATAACGCTGCGTTGACGACTACTATTTTAGAACTAATATTTTATGTGCATGGGAAAAGGATTTCTTATCTATCTAGTCTACATAATTTACGAAGTGAGTGGATGTAGCAGATAACTATTAACGTGATTGATATCCAAAGCATTATTAATATCATATGTCAGCGATGCAGACGATCCAAGTCTCGATGTCCGCCAGGGCGATATTGAGAATTTATGCATTTTTAAATTTCTGTATTATGTACCTACCTATGCCGGTAATTTCAATAAGTGGTTGACATTATTTGGCTAAAACAACAATAAGCAAATAAGCAGTTTGAGATATGAAAATGACTAATCTGATATTCTCTTTCCCCCACCTGAACCCTATCCTAATCTCATATACGTATTGCTTAACATAGCTAACTTAATTATAATGATAATTCCACACAAAAAAAAAAATTGGTATGTGCACATTTAATCCACAAATAGCCAAACAGCACCACCAAAATACGATGCATTCTCGGAATGTCGATATCGTAGAGAAACCTACACAAAAAAAACGTCCACTTAAAAACAAAACGAACATACGGGACTATACACGTTCGCGTCACAGAGTTTCTCATGTAATAGATTGCAATATGAGTAGATGTTATCGCCATCAGAATCTGGCGAACGAATTCTGATTAAAAGGTCCAAAAATTATTTATTCGTTGAAAATAGATTTCATGAATTTTTCGAAATATTGTAAATAGGTACCTACTGTATAAAAGAAAATAGATAACACAGACACAGGTGAGACAAAGCTAAATATTCATTTATGCACAACTAATTTCGTAAGTACCTTTTCCGAAGTAACAAGTAAGGGATGTGTTAGTTACTACGACCAACATTTCTTAGGACAATGCAATCTAAGGGTAACGTCGTCGGTCGCACGTGTTCTAGGAATTAATAATAACAAAAGCACGGCGGCTGTTTACGACCCCTGGTATATCTTTTTATTAAACTTCTCAAAGTTTTGACAGCCTTTTCGTAAACTAGTAACATAAACAGTAATGCTGATCAAATAATATTTATTGACGTCTACACATCATGACAATATTTATTCATAATAGAGAATAGCTATTGCGCTATAAGTAAAGAGGTAAGAGTAAATCGAGTAAGGTTCATAAACCCACCAAATCGAACTAATTTGCTTAGTAAGGGAAGTTTTAATAGCTTAATTGCTCAGTAAGAGTTCACACTATATTTAATGTTATATAAAATTATATAAGCGAGTAATACTTTGTAATTAAAATATTTTACTCATTTATTTAAATAATAATAAATAAACCAGTGTTATAAATAAAACATATATACACTTTGTTATTATTATTAGTACAGCTATTAAAGATGTCTCGTATCACTAAACGAAATAAAAATAATAATAGGTAACCATAACTCAAAATACAAAAACTGTTATAACGTTTATATATCTACTAATAGTTTATTAACTCAATTTATTTGTTAATCCGCTAATTTTGATTAACGCTACGTAGACCATGAGATAGTTTATTTTCCTGTTCCTTGTTGTCCAATAATGTAGAACGCCCGCATTACCTATCTCCCGCCTCCTCTCGCCAATATCTGGTTCTGTTACAGAGTTAAACTCCCGATACTACATGTACATGTAGTACATTGGTAGAAAAGGAAGACGTAGATAAAGTTTGAAGGTCTGATGCTATGATTCTACAGATGAACTATATATTGGCATTACAGAGTTCAATATCTCCGGTAGAAAAGGATGAAGGATAAGGGATAAAATACCTTCATTCAACTCTAATACATAATTCCGCCTCTAATATAATTATTATAATTGAGATAAAGATGAAAAGTACAAAAATAAAAAGCGAGAAAAAGATAAGTTTGATGCTATAATTACTTGATGCAGGCTTTAGCAAAGAAATATGATTGAAATAAATAATATTGTATGATTAACCAATCTAGAGCTAAATATTTTAGATATAAGTACGTGCAACCAAAAAAAAAGTAGAATAAAGTAGATGAGATAAAGATTGAAAGCGTAATACTATTTTTATGAAATGGTAAAAGCAAAGAAAATATACTGAGTTGAAAATGAAAAGATTGATGCTATGATAGGTACTACCTACAAGCGACCCAGACGCTTTCGATGATTGTGATAAAGTTTAAAAGTTGTACAGGCGACCTACATACCTCCATTACAGTATTACCTACAAGTTAAACACCTGATTGTACGCCAAAATTATGATTTGCTATGTTAATGCAGTCGACGTACGTACTTTTATTACATAGTCAGTTACTTGATGATACTACCTCTGGCAGAAATTCAAGACTTAATAAAGATTTATAAACACGATGAAGTTAGCGAAGGGCTACCTGTTCCTAACAGTCAAAATAAACACTCACCGAAGAACAAGTGGTTATAAATGAATCAAGTGGCGGAGCAGAGGCTATTATTTCTGATCCAGTTCTGATCAGCGTTATTTTATATTAACGTCGAGAAGACTTATGATGGTACTCACGGTATGTGTGCTTGGGAAGCCGTAGCGCTAGGCGGTATCCACAATACCTACATGTGATAAACCCTTATTTCGAACTTATTTACATGAAGTCAGATATTACTCAATGTATTTGTGCTTGGCGAGGCCGGCGTGTGATGGCACATACGGTATCCACAATACATGTGAAGTTAAAGAAAGATGGTACTCACTGTATTCGCGTATGTAGAAGCCGGAGTGCGAAAGCACAGACGGTGCCGCTATACAAGTGAAATTAAAGAGAGATGGTACTCACTGTATTCGCGTATGTAGAAGCCGGAGTGCGAAAGCACAGACGGTGCCGCTATACAAGTGAAGTAAATATGAAATGGTAGTCACTGTATTCGCGTATGTAGAAGCCGGAGTGCGAAAGCACAGACGGTGCCGCTATACAAGTGAAATTAAAGAGAGATGGTACTCACTGTATTCGCGTATGTAGAAGCCGGAGTGCGAAAGCACAGACGGTGCCGCTATACAAGTGAAGTAAATATGAAATGGTAGTCACTGTATTCGCGTATGTAGAAGCCGGAGTGCGAAAGCACAGACGGTGCCGCTATACAAGTGAAGTAAATATGAAATGGTAGTCACTGTATTCGCGTATGTAGAAGCCGGAGTGCGAAAGCACAGACGGTGCCGCTATACAAGTGAAGTAAATATGAAATGGTAGTCACTGTATTCGCGTATGTAGAAGCCGGAGTGCGAAAGCACAGACGGTGCCGCTATACAAGTGAAGTAAATATGAAATGGTAGTCACTGTATTAGCGTCTGTAGAAGCCGGAGTGCGACAGCACAGACGGTGCCGCTATACACGTGAAGTTATTGTAGGATAATAGTCACTGTATTTGCGTTTGTAGAAGCCGGAGTGCGACAGCACAGACGGTGCCGCTATACAAGTGAAGTAAATATGAAATGGTAGTCACTGTATTAGCGTCTGTAGAAGCCGGAGTGCGACAGCACAGACGGTGCCGCTATACACGTGAAGTTATTGTAGGATAATAGTCACTGTATTAGCGTCTGTTGAAGCCGGAGTGCGACAGCACAGACGGTGCCGCTATACAAGTGAAGTAAATATGAAATGGTAGTCACTGTATTCGCGTATGTAGAAGCCGGAGTGCGAAAGCACAGACGGTGCCGCTATACAAGTGAAGTAAATATGAAATGGTAGTCACTGTATTAGCGTCTGTAGAAGCCGGAGTGCGACAGCACAGACGGTGCCGCTATACACGTGAAGTTATTGTAGGATAATAGTCACTGTATTTGCGTTTGTAGAAGCCGGAGTGCGACAGCACAGACGGTGCCGCTATACAAGTGAAGTAAATATGAAATGGTAGTCACTGTATTAGCGTCTGTAGAAGCCGGAGTGCGACAGCACAGACGGTGCCGCTATACACGTGAAGTTATTGTAGGATAATAGTCACTGTATTAGCGTCTGTTGAAGCCGGAGTGCGACAGCACAGACGGTGCCGCTATACACGTGAAGTTATTGTAGGATAATAGTCACTGTATTAGCGTCTGTTGAAGCCGGAGTGCGACAGCACAGACGGTGCCGCTATACACGTGAAGTTATTGTAGGATAATAGTCACTGTATTAGCGTCTGTTGAAGCCGGAGTGCGACAGCACAGACGGTGCCGCTATACACGTGAAGTTATTGTAGGATAATAGTCACTGTATTAGCGTCTGTAGAAGCCGGAGTGCGACAGCACAGACGGTGCCGCTATACACGTGAAGTTATTGTAGGATAATAGTCACTGTATTAGCGTCTGTTGAAGCCGGAGTGCGACAGCACAGACGGTGCCGCTATACACGTGAAGTTATTGTAGGATAATAGTCACTGTATTAGCGTCTGTTGAAGCCGGAGTGCGACAGCACAGACGGTGCCGCTATACACGTGAAGTTATTGTAGGATAATAGTCACTGTATTAGCGTCTGTTGAAGCCGGAGTGCGACAGCACAGACGGTGCCGCTATACACGTGAAGATAAAGTAAAGTGCTACTCACTGTAGGAAGTTGCGCTTTGAAAGCTGTAGTGCTAGAGTACAGTCGAATCCACAATATATATGAAATTTTATACATGGTCTCAAACGCTTAATCCTATTTTTTGCCTTATAAAAAAAAACTAAGTTAGAATTTATATTCACACTATTTCCCTACAATAAATGCTATATTAAAGATTATGATTACGTTTAAGATAATGGCTGACTGACGTATCAAGGCACCGCGACCCCGTCTACGGCACTGTACCTGCCCCGACTTCACTGTGACGTGACGGCGAAGTACATCGTGGTGGCGGCGTACCTACATCAAAAGCGCTGAACAACACATCATGCGAGTCCAGTCCCGAAATCTACATCTTACTCGTTCGTGGTACAAAGGCCAAAGGGCTGCGAAGAAACAGTTTTTGGTGAAAGAAGGGCGTTTCCGTCACCGGGCGACGCCGCAGCATCTGGATTACTCCGGACTACCGGATACCCATGCGACACCTACTCAATAGTATCTATAAGCGTCAGTAAGGCAATTGTAATATTTAAGTTAATAATAACACGTCGTTATATATGTTACTTTAGTATCTATTCTACCAACCGTTTTTATGACGTACCTTGATGTTTTATACTTTTTGCTTTAATTTGCATTTGTTTGTACTATTATGTGTATGCTGTACCTAGGGGCTTTCGTATTCTTAGAACAAGAAGTATAACAAATTATCAATATTAGTATAACCTTTTAAGTATTAATTGTGACTTAATCTTGGTTAAAAATTATACGAGTAGACTACTAAGATTACTTATTATATATGTTAACGTTACACTGGTGTAGTAGGTCCCTTAACGCTCTGTTAACTGAATTACTTAATGTTTTTCTTTTTTTAATATACTTAAAATTAGTACTCGCAGATATTGGTATACTTTTAGCTATGGGGACATACTAAACCTTCGAATGGCCGAAACGTGGAATGGGGACATTCCGGAATCAGGAAGGCCGACTGTTAGCAAAACAATTATAGACAATAGTACCAAACCATAAACCATGATAGTTCGGGCTTAGCGCCATAGGTGACGCTAGCAAAGGGAGCCCTTCAGCCCTTGCATGCGCTGTGTTTTTAGAAGGGATGGCATTCGAACATTAGCCTCGCGTGAGCGACGGACGTGATTATGGAAGGCCGAATATTAATTATATAATAGTTCTGTTGCCATAATTGTTATTATATTGTAAGGACTTGTGTTTTAGATAATATAACAAATATCAAATGGTTTGTATGTGTTCTCATTCTAACAAGATGCTTGTTCCTTAACAGCTTGTTATCGAAAATGACTCCAAGATACTTGACCTCGTCTGTTAAGGATAGTCTGATTATATACCTGATCTGCAAATGTGAGGCCCTGATGCGCAAACGTAGCATTCATCTGGGTAAACACCAACTACTACCCGATGAGATGCACGATATCAGTATCTACTGAGAACCTATTACAGTTTACAGAAGCTATTGGGATTAACACTGAACTGTAAAAAAGAGACGATCATATAATAGATAGATCAGTAATGGTCGCAGTGATTCTAGGACTGAGAAAGTCTCGGAGTTTAGGTTAATAATTTGTTGAGATTACTACCCGTGCTAAGCCGGGGCGGATCACTAGTCAAGATATATTATAACACAAATGCAATTATTACAAAGTACCTATGACAAATTACGTTATAATAATATTATTATATTATTATTTAATCAAAGAGCACTAACAGCTTATCTTAAGTTTATTAAAGGACATGCCAATTAGCTACTGTCTTCAGACGTGTCATATAATAGTAGCTCTCAATAAGGATTCGAATGCTATGAACAATGTAAAAAGTATATATATAACAACGTAACCTGATGCTTTTTTGAGAGAAATAAATGTTTTGGTATTGTATTGTATTGTTGTAGGTACCCACCTACTAAATGTTTATTAAGTAGGACAGCTAAAAAGCCCTTCTTTTAGCCAATTCCATTTGCTTAACAATGCACCTAATATGTGGGCTGCCACAAAATAATCCTAAATCATCTTTGCTGCTGAGCTACAAAAGATTATTTAAGATGTTTTTCTAAAAGTGGTAATGCACTTATGAGGGCCAATACTCCACCAACACACCAAATATTTACAGAAAAGATAAAAATAAACACTGCAAACTACTTCAATTAACTTTGAATTGATATCATGGGCGCCAACTACTATCAACAGTTCCTAATGATCTTATTTTTGTACAAATTAGACGACTATTAAAACACAAAACCGTATTTACATTTACATACACACACACCGCTTCACATTTTGTTAACGTACACTCTATTTACACCCTCACAAAATTAATTTAGTTGTAGTCTATAATTTAATTTAGTTTTATTGTAGATACAGTTTATAGTTCTTACACTTCGTACTATAAGTTATCACTATTAGGAACGTGAGTAGTTATCGAAGAGCGGTGCCCCCTAAGACAGGCTATGTATAAAAAGAGGCACCAATCACTTAATCTTGTATGTAATTTATAAAAACAATCAAGATTTATTTATTCATGTGTAGTCCGAAAACGTAAAAAAAACCGGCACATACCTTAATCAAACACAACACTGCAAAATTACTTAGGTATAGCGAAGTCACAACTTGACAGTCAGCACTGTTCACAGCGTTCACGTGTTTTCCTTTACCGTGTTTTACTTTACTTTACCACTTTCAAAAAGTGTAAATTTATTTATTTTTCGGAGTATTTTGTGGCGCAACACACGTGGCGCGGTCGCTAGGCCACGACCGACTGACTTGTCTGTCTGTCTGGACGTAAAATGGGGTCTGAGACAGAATGGTTGGTTATTTACTGTGTATATATATTATGTCGTTTATCTTCGCTACATTGTGCGAGTCCGTTCATAGTAACTTAAAAATGAGTGTATACTTTACGATTAAGAACTCACCTTAGTTAGTTTCAGTTTCAGTTAAGGTTAACTTAACTGCTTACTATCTATTGTCCCGTTCGCATCGGTCTAGAGTTTTGTTTAACTGTAAAGCTTTATTGCACTAAAAATAATACAATTGGCGGACTTAAAGCCATCAGGCTTTATCTACCAGTCAACCAGTAGGCCATGCGTAAAGTGAGTGAGTAGGTGCCAAAAGCGGAACTGAAAGCAAGTATACTTAATTAACTACATAACAAATACTAATAACAAGAAATATTAGGTGATAATTAAAATATTATATATCATATCCATACAATAAAAACAATACGCTACAAATAATATACCTATCATGAATACGATAGATACATGTAGTATATCAACACATATACTATTTATTGTAAGGCCTTTTATCTATAATAAAATAATTTACTAGCTTTTTAAAAATAAAGCGATTTTGTGATTTGCGAACATCCTCAGGAATTTCATTCCAGAGACGCGCTGCCTGGACTGTGAATGCATGACTGTAGAAATTAGTGCGCTGAGGCGGAATACGCAAATTACTGGAGGAACGTAGATCACGGTCATGTGCTGTATGTAAGAAGTTGAATTGTTCTCTTAAATAACCCGGCGAGGAAGGATTGTCAAGAATGGAAAAAAGTGTTGAGAGGATACGAGACTTCCTTCTCTCACGGATGGTTAGCCAACCCAGCTTTTCCCTGTATTCAGAAGTATGATATACGGCATGATAATACGACGTGAGCTAACAAAAAATGAAAAAAAAACTTTAATTTATCGTTATTTACTTCTTATTGAGCCTGCAACAGGAAAGTAACACCTCAGCAATTCTCGCAAATTCGACATTTTCTCTACCACAAATCTCCATCTTCTCAACGATCATCGACAATCATTTATTGTCGAAGATCGTTTCTAATAAGGTTTCTAATACAATATTTAGCTAGAAAAAATGTAGAGTTTGTCACAGGGCAACAAGACAATAGACCTAGATATCCACGCGTTGTAACTGCTTACAATCAAGCTGCAGCGTACAGAAGACGCGCATCCATCCATACTGCTCTAGCTAGCTCATTCTACTGGTTGTGGCTAGGTTGATTTACAGCCTTCTCTACCTATGCTTGCTTGCCTCCTCAGTAGTATAAATATAGCAGCGCTGCTAATGGCTAACCTAACCGACAGAAAAAGTAGGATAACCACCGGCCAAGAACATTGTATAACCAAATATTTTCTAAACTAATCATCATCATCTTGTCGTTAATGCCCCGGTGATGCCCTCGCACAGGAGAGGTTATGATCCAGGATTTGGCAGATCAGGTAATTACAGTTTAGCAACTGCCATCTAACCTTGCTGCCAGGGGAACTTGACCGGGTATTTTCTAAACTACTAAATCGATTTTAACGAAACAAAGCTCGATTTTAGCAAAACCACCTCGAAAAACTGACTTTCAAATAAAGAACAGCATCCACATCGGTCCATCCGTTCGTGAGCTACGATACCACAGACAGAGACACAGAGCCACATATACACACGTCATATTTATAACACCCCTCTTTTTCCGTCGGGGGTTAAAAATGGAATCGTTAATAAAAGCGGTGTATTGTAACGTAAGATGCCACAAATAACCCGGCAATGTCATAAGTCTTTTGGTAAGATCAAGGTCGATCTTGCTACTAAGAATAAACTGTTACTACCTATCAGCCGTAGCTCTGAATACATAACAACGGCTTACTGCAACGTTTGTTTTTATCAAATACTTACTATTCAGTTTCTGTACCAAGGTCTAACCCATTGTATGCAGCCAGGAACGGAATAAGTTAAGAAGCACGCTTCACACAAACGTTATTTTATCATATTTTCAATATTACGCTATCTGGGCCAATTAAATTTTGTAGACGTGATCCAGAAACCCATATCTATGCTTGTGGTTTCTCAGATTTTCGTTAAAATATAAGTGGAACAAGTTTTAACAAGGGTTTTAAATTTGTATGAAAGGTTGTTTTAACTCCAATGGCTATTTTTATCCAATGGTTTTGGATTGGACAGTCCAATCTCTCCGCAATGGTCTTCAGGATGCTGTTGCGACTACTCCTGAGGCGCTGCAGCAACGACGCGGTTTTCTTGCGCATTATTGCATGGAAGCCGTCCGTGCGCGCCTCCGCGAACATTCCTGAGGCGCTGCAGAACCTGGGCAGCCGCAACAACATCCTGAAGGCGTTGTTGTACTGAACTCGCAGAGTGTTGTAGGCACGTCGCGTATATGACACCCACAGGGCACTGGAGTTGAACGACTGACAGTATGACTTGAACAGTGTTATCTTTACTTCGTCAGTACACCGTGCGAACCTGCGGGCAATCATATTGCTCTTCACCGACAACACTCTACGCTCCCTCTCTATATCCTCATCATCATTTAGATTTTAGGTGACAATGTGGCCCAAGTATTTAAATCTGTCAACCCTCTTTAAAGGCACCCCATACAGAGACACGGGAGGCACATGGTTCCGGCGATAAGTACCCGCCTGAAAAACCAGTAGCTCACTCTTATTGGTACTCTTATATTTCAAACCATGTACCTCCGCGTATGACTCACACATAGAGAGTAGCCTTCTCATCGCACTTATCGACGGCGTCAGCAGCACCATGTCATCGGCATAGCTTATATTGTTGATACAAATGCCATCAATATGACACCCGACATGCATGCTGCTGAGGCCCTCGATAAGCTGATTGACGTAAAGGTTGAACAGAATTGGCGACCGCCTTGCCTCACACCACATTCCAATTTATATACATCCGACAGGGTACCAGCCCACCTCACCTGATTAGTCTGGTTTGTGTACCAGTATTTAAGTAAGGCGATGGTTTCTCCCGGCACACCCGCGCCGCCCAACTTGTCCCATAGCAGGTCATACACTACCGTGTCAAAGGCTTTGGACAAGTCCAGGAAGCACGCGTATACCGGCGTCCTCCTCGCGGTATAGTATTTGACAGTATGCTTAAGGCTCATAATCGCACTCTCCGTAGATAGCCCCGCTTTGAAACCAAATTGCGCGTCGTGCACAACTACTTGTTTTGTGAGTTGGCTATTAAGCACACTGTCAAACACCTTTGCTGTTATGGTTGCAAGTGAAATGGGTCGATAATTGTCCCTGTCGGATGCGTCACCTGTCTTGTTTTTGATAACCGGTACCACAACTGTCCTCATCATCTCAGCCGGCAGGTAAGAATAGCACAGACATGGCTATATGACTTATAGGTTAATTTTAGGTAATTATGACGTAATTTTTTCTTAGCCAACGATTTCAAGGTTACTTATTTGTAAGTCGATTTTGCTACCAATTCCAACGTTAGTTTTACCTCCTGCAAATACCTAATATAACCTGATAGTAAATAATTATTTTATAGCATTTTAGATACCAACAGGTCGTCTTAGGTTAACTTGAAAGTTCGTGTAACTCGGAAATCCGACTAGTAAGTCAGAGTTGACGGTGGCGACCTGGAAGTTAATTTGTGTTGGTCATAGTGACTGTTAATTAGTGATGTAGGACGTATTTTAAAGGCTGGTTCTTTTGTTTTGAAATAAAGTAATCGCTTGTTAATCAACAATGGTCATAGATAAAAAACTGTACAGGTGCTCACTAGAGTATTTTGGAAAATATAAAAGAAAACTTGATGAATCTTAAAATAGGGAAGTGTTTAAGAAATCATCAGAAGTAATCAAACCCGCACAATGTCCGTTTCCTGTCAGTGTTTAATAACCGATGATCATACTTTAGCCTCCGACATGTCAACAAAATGACAAAGTGAGGACCCTCAAAATGAAGAAATCGAAAAATCTGAAGAAAATGAAGAATTCGCTAATGAGGAGTCTAAAACTGAAGGCTTAGATTCAATGAAACTGTCTGAAGGTCTCATTATCCCTAAACGATTCGTTAAGTCTGACAATTAAATACAGTACTTATATAGAAAATAGTATAAACATTGTCAAATGGGTAGTCACCTCAAACAGGCATAGATACAGCTCGTTCATAGTTATTTTAACTCTGGTTGTTGATAAAATTAAATGCTATACCTACTTAGGTACCTACTAAGATGTTAGTCTTGTACTAATATCATGATCTCATTTCAATAGTTAGAAGGTTCCTATTTTTGTTGATAAGTCGCTTTAAATCAATTGTAACGAAGTACCTATCTAAGTAGGTAACGAAATATATCCGAGGTAAAAAACTGTGTACAAAATCGGACTGTAGGTAATTTACAAGTTGGTTAAATAACTCTTCTGCATAATTTTTTGCACAATTACTATCAAATTACATACAACATACTGAACAACGCGTGATGATCGCGATGACTTCCCTGCCACTAGATTTGGCGGTGTTAGGAAATTATTACCTATTGGTCGCGTAAGCGACTTCATAGTTTGTGACTTTAAAGTAACGAGGACCTAAATAATTAGGTAATTTAGACCAAGAAGTCGCAAAAATTATGTCAAATGAACCTATAACATTTACCAATCACCTTTAGGTCGATTTGTAGGTAATAGCTAACTATATAGTCGAGCCGCCATTTTATTTAGTAAAAATCAGAAAGCGATGTATAACTACTTAATTGTATAATGTAATTTATCATGTAATATAAAAAGTATACCTCTATTTACCCATATTTACATTGAAATGTTAATGTTGACATTGAGAAATTACAAACAATACCAAACTTGAGTCAAAATACTTAAATCGAAATAAATACATGCATTGTCTACTCTTTTTAAATTTAATTATTTAACGTAAAACCATTATAATATACCAAAAAAATTTCAGCGCTGAAGATTTTGAAGCATTATATGCAAAATCAAAAAGTTTTCTAACTAATAATTTAAAGGATGACTTATTCATGGCCTCCATGATTGTTAGAGTTTAAGATTTTATTAAGTCAGACATTTGTCCGTGAGCAAAAAAGAAAAATAAATATTTCCTTCACACTCGCTCACAAGTTACAGTGATTATATTTAACCTTAATAAGTAAATTAATAGGAAAAATTACGTCGTAGTAACGTTTGATAGTGGTTAATATTACCAAATTTGTCGTTTGAACTACACAATAGGTTGAACCGACGTCGAATCGACGTCGGAAGAGTAACCTACGTGTCGATCTATTGGTTGTAATTACCAGATTTCCGTCGAAAAATACGTCGCAGGCACTTGCTTTTTTTGCCCCATTTTGGTGGATTCGACGTCTATTCGAAGTCAATTCGAGGTGCCCAATTTAGGTCACCATGAAAATTGCGACCTAGAATAGGTAAATTTACAATAATTTTAACCAAAAATGTTTACTGGGTACGTTTGTATGGAACGCGTTCGGGAAACACTTCATTTACATTTTATTAGAATCAGTTACATTTTCGTACTTGGATAGGTAGCGCCTCATTCAGGCTTTTGGCTTTTACCATGGTATGGTCATGGTACTAACTAAGATTTTAATAAGTAAGATGAGCCTAACCTGGTGACCGCAACAGGTGTACATACATAGTATAAGACAAAGTCGCTTCCCACAGTCTGTCCCTCCCTATGTAAGATCTTTTAAACTACGGATTTTAATGCGGTTTTCAACAATAGATAGAGCTATTCAATACGAAGGTTTATAAGCAAGAAAAAAGGGTAGGTAGCGGTAAAGTAGGTGTACGCGAACGAAGTCGCGCCGGGTCCGCTAGTAAGTTATAACTTTAAGTAATTAAGAAAGCTAAATAACAACTTCAAGTTGTACGATCACCGTGCGAACCATAAGAACCACCTCTGCCCACCCATCTTGTGGCCATCAAAGACCGCGGGCCCTATTTTTGTAACCGCTCGCGTCCACGCGAGCACTCGCGGGCGCTACCTATCTCTTCCCACTCGTGGTAAGTTGATAGAGATAGAAAAGACAAGCAACAGACGGCTTTAGCTCGCGTGGATGGGAGCGGTTTCAAAAATAGGGCCCCTTGACCTTTATGTATTTTTGTCAGTGAGGCAACTCGTTTGCATGATATGGATATCATTACGTAATGTCGCCCTAACGATTGCAATTAACTAACGTAATTTAAACATAAAAATGCTAACCTTAATTCGACTCTGTTTACGTTATAATACAGCTGTTTTTCCAACGTCCATCGCAACGACCAGTACCTAACCCGGCGATTTAAGACAAAGCGGGCTGATTTTTCACAATGACTTCCCAAAACAAACTACCCGCGATTTATAGCCTAGGTTTGCCTAGGTTGCCTGGACGCTATTGCTAGGCACCAACTGCCTACGCACTAATTATTTCGCAGGTGAAAAATGTCTGCTTAAAGAAATTGCTGTAATTATTGAATTGAGAAAGCTGTTTGCTCGAAGTGCGAGGGAATAGTCTGACTCACCATCTTATGCAGTTCAACGAGAATTTATCTATCTATATTTTATTTGTATTGTGCTGACAAATGTTTATTTGGCTCACAGACGTGCAACAAATACGTTGGCCGACATGTGGGTCCTTTTGGAAACACAAACAAAGGTTTTGTCTATTGTTAAAATTCAGAAGTGACGTGTGTGACGTCAGTCTCAGTCACAAGGTCACGGTCTCAGCATGATTGTTTTTTATTCTACACAGCGGACAGCTCACCTGATGGTAAGTGTGGGAGCGTGAGTCAAACACGGTATCGAGCTTAAGACTGAATTTATTATAAATATCTTCACCCACCTTCACATTGCATATTTAAATAAGAATACCCACAACCCCCTTATTTAATAAAACAAACAATTCATTGCATCATTAATAAACAAGATACTTAATATTTCAATCAATACAAATAATCTTACATCATGCACAATACAAGATTTCCTAACAAATAATTAGGTAGCTAGGCACTTACTGACAATATGAATATCTATCAAAAATAATAAAATAATAACATTAATTCATTAATAATTATTAAAAAACAATGACAGGTAAAACTGTAACTTAATTCAATATTATATTTATTTATTTAAGTAATTAGATGCTTTAGACAATATTAATTATTTCAAACGTATAATTATTAGAAAATAACTATAGTTAAAAATATAGCACCATATCTCAATACAGAAAATATAATATCTAAATACAGAATCTTAACCACTATTATAAATGCCAAAGTCATCTACCTATGTCTGTTTGCCTGTCTGTTTTTGATAAAATTTTGCAAGGAGATAAATGATAAATGATTGGTAGGGCTAGGGATGTCCATAGTCGAGCTAGTTTTAGGTATATTAACTGTTTGGTAAGTCACACTTTCAAACATAGTTCGACACCCCGGCACCTACAATTAAGCCATTACAATACATTTCCATTGTTAACCATTATGGGTAGGTAGGTACACAATTCAATAATAATTCTTAAGTATTCTACAGTTGTCTTATGATCCCAAACAATATAGTTTTTTAACTACTATTACAACACAATCATAGCATTTGGAACATTAATATAACAATAAATCAATAAAATTCAGAAATAGGTATAAATTTAGGTATATAGTTTACAATAATATCATAGATTTAATTTTCTTATAATTGAGCACCTATTATCTACATAAAACCAAATTTAGATGTCTCAGCCGTGTGCCGTGTTTGATGCAGGCAGGTCAGTAACCCCACCGATCAGGAGGCCGCACTGTCCTGCCGGAACGAGTACGATAACAATTATTATCAATGAAATCAGGCGAATGCAATGCTAAGGTACTGGGAGCCGGTGGCAGCGCAATGTCATCGTATAGCGCGTCCGGTGTTAATTCGCCCCGTTTATAAGAATCGACTATGATATGTTTTCTGTTCCGTCTTAACGTACTTCCGTTTGGCGTAGATATTAAATATGACCTTAATCCCGCCGTACTATCCACAATACCCGGGATCCATTCGTTGTAATGACGAAATTTCACTTTTTGACCAATTGCCAGTGGCTTTCATTGTTTACTTCCCCTATCGTAATATTGTTTTTGCTTTGTTTGTCTTGATTTTAATTTATCAATAATATTTTTATGTTGTTTAGGGTATAAGTACGATGGGTTACAAGGAACAATGCTACGTAGTTTTCTGTTACACATGAGTTCGGCAGGTGATGGTACCTCTGTACTAATTGGAGTGTTGTAATATTCTAGTATGGCTAAATTTACATCCGACTGACTATATGTTGTTTTTTTCATAATATTTTTAAGGGTTTGGATCGCCCTCTCAACTTGACCGTTTGATTGGGGGTACGTGGGTGATGATGTAATGTGATGAAATTTCCACGATGAAGCAAACTCCCGGAAAGAGTTCGATGCAAACTCTGGCCCGTTATCTGACATTACCGTTTCAGGAATCCCATGACGTCGGAATATTTGCTTCAATTCACTTATGACAGTTTTTGAACTTAATGAATATAATTTAGCAAATTCGATGAATTTACTATAATAATCCACAACAATAATATAAGACTGACCTGCGAAATGAAAAATGTCTATTCCCACTTTACACCACGCGCGATCAGGTATTTCATGTGAAATAAGTGGTTCTTTTCCATTCTGTTTCTTATACGTAAGGCATGCCTGACAGTGCGATAAATAGTCTTGTAACTGTGTGTTCATATTTGGCCAGTACATTACTTGACGAGCTTTCAGCTTACTTTTCAATGCCTAAATGACTTGCGTGAACATTTTTTAACATCTCCCGACGTAAAGATGACGGTATAACAATTTTATCGGTTTTCCAAACTACCCCAAAGTTATAAGTTAACTCGTCTCTGTTGCTCCAATAACATTTTAAACTATCTTCAACGTTACATTTATCGCTAGGCCAACCCGTTTTTATTAATTTTATTAACCGTTGAAGGTCTTTGTCGTCCTTTGTATGTTTTTGTAATAAAAGGAAATGAGAGTCCGTCAATGAGTTAGACGCGGTCACAGCGCACACCTGCGCCTGCGCCTCGAAATGGTCGCGCGGGGTCGCGGGCGGCTCGCCGCTCGGTGCGACTGCACGGGACAATGTATCCGCTATGTACAAGTACTTACCGGGTTTGTACACTAGTTGGAAAGAATAGGGTTGTAACCGCATTAACATTCTTTGTAATCGTGCCGGAGCGCTTGCCAAAGGTTTGTTTATTATGTGCACCAATGGCTTGTGGTCTGTCTCAATAGTGATATCAGACCGACCATAAATATATGTATAAAACTTCTCGCATGCAAAGACACAGGCGTATAATTCTTTCTCAATCTGAGCATAGGACTGTTCCGTTTTAGTTAATGACTTTGAAGCGTAACAAACCGGGAGGTTATTTTGTAGAAGACAAGCACCCATCCCGTTTTTACTTGCATCTACAGATATAACGATTGGACTTTCTAGGCTGTAGTACTGTAATACTGGAGGGCTGGTTAAGCAATCTTTTATATTTTTGAAACACTGTTCGTGGACATTCTCCCAGTGCCACTCAATATCTTTTGTTAGTAACTCACGTAAGGGTGTAGTTCTTTGTGATAAGTTAGGTATGAAATTTCCAACATATGTTACCAAACCTAGAAATCTTTCTACATCTTTGACGGTAGTGGGGGTAGGCATGTTTTTAATTGCCGTTACATGTGAGTCGTCGGGACTAATACCATTACTACTTATTTTATGGCCTAGATATTTTATTTCATTCATACCGATTTTACACTTTGACCTATTTAACTTAATATTTATGTCCTGACATCTCTGCAAAACCTTCCTTAGCCGTTCGTCGTGTATTTCTTTGGTTGGCCCATAAATTAATAAATCGTCTACAAATCATCGAAATGTTCATACAAGCGTTTATGAAATACTTCAGAAGCTAAAGATATTCCATAGGGCATACGTAAGAATTTATATCGGCCAAAAACCGTATTAAATGTGCATAAATCAGTACTGTCAGCGCCTAATTTGACTTGCCAAAAGCCTTGTTTTGCATCTAGAGTGCTAAAATATTTCGCTCCTATCAGATTTCCTGTTATTTCTTCAAACGTAGGTAGTTTGAAATGTTCACGTTTTATGGCTTTATTGAGGTCACGAGGGTCTAGGCATACGCGCAGATCACCATTCGGCTTTTTCACTACAGTCATACTATTTACCCAATCCGTAGGTCCCTCCACCTTAGATATAATGCCGTCATTAACCATTTCTGACAGTTTATTTTTGATCTGGTCCTTAAGGGCTACAGGCAATTTACGAGGTGCATGCACCACCGGGGTTGCATCACTTTTAATCTGTATATTATACACGCCTGGTAAGCAACCCATTCCTACGAACACGTCCGGAAATTCGGACAAAATATTGTCGGACGTACTTGTTTTATCCAATGACATTACTCTTTTAATTAATTTTAATTCCTCACAAGATTGTCTGCCCAATATTGGAGAAGAATCCACATCCACCACTACGAATTGCAAAATATATGGCATATTTTTATAAGTAGTCTTGAGATGACATTTACCTACAACTGATAGATTACTACCGGAATATCCACGTAGTTTAGTGGATGTTTTAGTAAGTTCATTAACGGATACCTTCAATTTTTTCAAAATATTCTTAGGCAAAACGTTGACATCGGCTCCAGTATCCAGCTTAAAACTAATATTCGCATTTCGAATGTTCAATTCTACCCGCCAATCATTCACTGAATTATTAATTTTATAAATTACCTGATCGGTGGAGTCGTCCTGCACCGCGTACACCCTACGCGCCGATCTGCACAACCTCGCGAAGTGATTCATACGGTTGCAGTTGTTACACCGTACCCCGAACGCAGGACATTTCATTCTTCCATGTACTCGACCACAATTTCCACAGTTTCGAACCGAGTTTAATTCTCGACGGTCCTCAGTCGATCTTCTATTATCCGCTGGGTAGTTCCTCGTATCACGTGAGGATGTGGTTGATGACGAATTGTGCTTATCTTGTCGAACAAAGAGATTGTCCCGCGTCGCATTGCGCGACGGTGTGAGCGGCGGACGCGGACCGCGGCCGTAGCCGGGGCGGCGATTAATCGCGTAAACATCGCAACTCTGCTCCGTGTTATCTTCCGTTCCTTGACGTGAAATCGTGCACAATTCGTGGATGCCGTTGTCAGATTTAATTTTCTGCGCCTGCATTCTTGACATTTCTGCCAATCTGCAAATATCTAGAGCCTTCTGTAGTGTGATTTCTGGTTCGCGTAATAATCGTTCGGATAAACCAACTTCTCTTAAACCACAGATAAACCTGCTGCATACTAAATCATCGCGGAGGTCTTTCAACTCGCATTTCGCGACCAGCTTATTCAACTCAAACATGTACTGCTCGGATGATTCCAAATCTTTTTGATTTCTTCGAAAAAATTTGTGTCGTTCCATCGCCAAATTTTTCTTCGGTGTAAAAAACGTATCAAACTTCTGCAGTAAATCATCCACCGTCTTGACCTCCCCCGTAAATTGTTCACTTACTTCTCGACATCTCTCCCCAATAATATGCAGCAAAATATTTATTTGTACTTTTTTTTCTTTCTTCGATAATTCACAGGCTTCATATTAAATACAAAACGATTTCTTCCATTTGTCCCATTCAGCACTTAAATTCCCCGAAGTAACATTTGCCAAATTATTTTCAAAATCAAATGGCGGTGGTGGTTGAAGAATCGATTCCATTGTTCTCACGCTCTGATTTTCTTCTAAATTCTCCTGTGAATGTTCAACTTGATCTCCGTCGTTATATGGTGTTTCTATCAGTAATATTCTATCAGTAAAAATGTAATGTTCGAATCTTCCTAGGCCGGCTGCGCCATGTGGGAGCGTGAGTCAAACACGGTATCGAGCTTAAGACTGAATTTATTATAAATATCTTCACCCACCTTCACATTGCATATTTAAATAAGAATACCCACAGTAAGGATGGTAAGATATCATGCATTTAGGTCGCAGGCAACAGAAATGCAGAACCGCAGGTGCGTTGTCACTGTGATGGCCAAGCTGAAATGCCTCATTCCTGTAATTACGCTGGTTGCCTTACCCTTCAAACTGGAACACAATAATACAAGCATTGTTGCTTGGTGGCAGAAATAGATAAGGTGGTGGTACTCACCCAGGCGGACTCCTCAGGCTTGACCATGTCCAACCACGTGATATAATCATGATGCTGTGAAGGGCCGCAGCTATGCTGGCTGCATAGATGACAATGCTGATTTTCAGACTGACCCAGACTTCGACGGAGTAGAATCCAACACAACTAGTAGAGTGACTAAGTCTTAGAGGTACCACTAGGAGTCCAGCACCACCGTAAATGATTGTCACTGCTTTTGAAGCCAACTCCCAGCTAAGGAGTAGGGTACGGCTAGGATAGACTATTATTTATTTATTTATCTTATACGCTTATATCCGTTTAATAAGTCGCGGCTTCAATTCCTGCTTACGGAACTGCACTTTTGAACAACACAAAAATATTTTCTTTTTGTTCTACAAATATTTTTAGTAGGACTAAAACGAAATGCAACCAAAATGAAATAGCGGGTTCAGTTTTCTTCTATCAATACATAGTATAAAACAAAGTCGCTTCCCGCCATCTGTCCCTATGTGCGCCTAGATCTTTAAAGTACGCATCGGATTTTATTGCGGTTTTGTAGATATATAGATAATGGATAGATGAATCAAGAGGAAGGTTTATATGCAAGTATTAGGAGATTAAATTTTTTATTTTTAAATGTTATAAAAGCTGAGTGTTCCTTAGCAGCGGTTTTACTTTCTCGGTGTTGTTTGACCTTGACGGATCTCGCTGGTTTGCTGGCTGACAAGGTACCCTCTGTTTCGTATTTTTATTTTGTGTATTTTTTGCAATGCGTTGTTGTTCCGTTTTAGAATAAGTTTAAGTTAATATTTTTGTGTTTTATTGAATTAATAATAAACCATTGTCTGATTTGTGTACTCAGTTTCTTTTTTTAAAGCAAATTCCTCTTCTTTGCTAAAACAAGCATATAAAAGGGTAGGTAGGGTAAAGTATGTGTAGGGTAGGCGTAGAGTAGATGTAAGGTAGGGTAGGTTTAGAACGCCACGCGAACGAAGTCGCGCCAGGTCAACTAGTTCATTATATTAAGAGAGGTTGCAATTTTTTTATCAAAGGTATCAAATATTTAGATAGTAAATCCGACAATATGAATCAGTTCGATTCGTGCAGAGATGGTCAATGTTCAGTGGAACGTTGAGATATTTACTCTTGGAATTGAATGGGATTAAACCAAGAACGGCTGCTGAATGTATGGTGTTTGCACCGTACAATACGAGAGTAACATAATATTATCATTGTATTAACGGTAATTAAGTGAGGCACGCTGCAGTTAGGGCGCGGTGTCAGCTAATAAGTAGCAGTTAGGATTTATTTGGCACCACCAAACCAAAAATGAATACAGTAATTAAATGCCTTTATCAAAATGAAATAATGTTTACACGCCGAACAAACAAACATACCATTTAATAATAAGGTTTTTAGTAACTGGAATGTTATAAATTGGTGCAATAAAGATATTACATACATACATAAGTACATACATACCTTTCAATTTGAATTTACCGCGATCGGCGTAACGCGCGTATTTTTTCGCGACTTGCGCGAACTCTTAACGCGGCTAGTTGGCGCTTTGAAAGAAGCAAATCAAGCATTTGTTATTGCATTTTTCTCGTTGAAATTGTGATTGTGTTGAATAAGTTGGATCTCCTACTTGGCTTTCGTTTTCGATTCTTTGACAGTTCTAATGAAAAAATAAGTCGGAAGTAGAACGAAATCTTTAATTGAATCTTTTGCAGAAACCTTTCAGGTGACCTCAATAGATGCACTTCTATACATAGCACGAAACATAGTATAAAGCTTCCCGATGTCTGTCCCTAAGTATCTATGTACGCTTAGACATTTTAAACTACGCAACGGATTTTAATGCGGTTTTCAATAATAGATAGTGATTCAAAAGGAAGGCTTATAAGCAAGAAAAAGAAGGGTAGGTAGCGGTAAAGTACATGTACGCGAACGAAGTCGCACCGGGTCCACTATAAAGGATAAAAGCCTTTACTTTTTTCTATTTTTTAAATGTAAATTATGTATAATGTTTGTGTTGTCAATATTAATTATTACCGATAATCTGTTTATATTAAATAAAATGTACTTTTCAGACAAAAGAATTCAACGGGGGAGGCCCCTGTTAATGTCTTTTATATGAATGTAATTTCAGTTTTGTATGGAGATGCGTTGTGATGGCATATCTAATCTAAATGGTAGACTTATGAATGGAAATCCACACTGCGTGTGATTTTTTGATGAAAATTTCCCCAGTGGATTTATGTGTGCATACTCTGCACGATGTAGAGTAGGTACCGCAGTTATTAGACTTGTCTACAGTCTATACCACACTGACGATGAACCCTACGACTGAAGAATAGGTTATCATAAAGTTATTGGTATGAATGATAAAAGGAATCTGCTTGGGGTACTTATTTACAAAAGAAAAGACATCCAGAAATCAATATACAAGTATTTATTTTAAACGATATTAAAGTAATTTACAAACTAAATATTATAAGACTAGTATCTAATCTAAAAAGTCAGTCTGGATACGTATTCCAATAGTAGGTAGGCTACACTAAGTTGCAAATAAAATACACTACACTGCACTATTCCTTTTCCTTCTCAGTGCTGCTATCAGCCTCTGCCTTCTCCTGTATGGGGATGGTCCTCTCCTCAACCGGAGCTGTCCTGAACGCCACCAGCCTCAACTTCCCCTTATCCAAATGGCACTCCACCCTTTCTGGCGGGAAACCCTCTGGCAACAGGAAACGCCTCTCAAAATGACTCCTGGTCCACCCATCCTCTCGCTTAACTTCTTTCTTACCCTCAATCATGATCTCATTGCCAACGGTTTTCACATTAATCTGCTCTGGTGAGAAGTTCTGCACGTCCAGGTGTACCTCCACTTTCTTCCCATCAACTTTTACTTCAGAATCGGAATAGATGCCCTCGATCCCGTGGTGATTCTGCTCAATTGGAGTAGTCATCTGCTTCATGTACTTCATTGGGTCCCTGAAGAATGGATCCTTTGCGAACACTGCAAATGGTTCGTCCAACATCCTGAAGACGGGGTCCCGATACGCCACGTTCCGTAAATGACGCAACCAATACGGCACTAGAGACATTTTTGTTGATTTCTTTCCTTTTACTTGAAATTACACTTGTATTGTCTTCGATTTTATTGTAATAATGCTTCTGTTTACACAGCAATACAACTATATAGCTTTATTTGTCAGTTGCTTGTCAACTTCACTTGCGCGTTTGTCAAATTCAAACTGTCGCAGCAATGGCGCGCTGGGCGCCTTTTATACTCCCCGCCTAAGCGCTATCTGTTTTCGAGAAGCAGAACGAATGTCCGTGAATGTTCGAGATAGCCGTCGAAAGTCCAAATTTTATTTTCCTTACAACGCCATCTAACGGGTAGTAGCTGAACTATAAAGACCAAGAGTGAGTGCGTGTGTATTGAAATAGTTCTGTTAGCGAAAGACAGATGTCATTGATGTTGTTGTTACGTGTACTGATTTCATTTAAATTTTTATTGATACAGGTCAAATTTAAAAAAAAAACAGAATAGTAAGTTATCGTAATAATTACTTATAATATTTATTTATTTATTTATTGGAGTACCAACAGCCATATAAAACAAAATAAATATTATTTTAGAACCAACAAGCCAATCGGCCAACAGGTCCTCGCTAGTAACAACAAAATAAAAAGAAAAAGGAAAGTAAAACTGCACTGCAATAATATGATGACAGAATATAAGATAAATTATTGCGCACAAAAAAATTAAAGAAAATAAAGATGAATATGCTTACATTATTCCCAATTGAGTACATTGTACGCTGCCGACAACAACATATTTCATACAAACTGTGTATATGTTTGACTTTTTAATTATAAGCTACGAATATGCTGGCGCTTGGAACGCCATCTATTGAACACTTCTGTAACTACTTAGGTAAGTAGTGTTCCACTTCACAGTCAATTAGAGCCATCTGTTATCAAATAGAAAAACTAATCATTTTCAAGTCCATAGTTCTTGAAATCTCCACAGTGCACAAACCAAACATTATTACTGGAAAAATCCAGTGCATAGTTAAAGATAAATCGACGTAAAAATGCATAATCGCAATTGGGAACAAAGTACTCTAAAATAGATACATGTTTAAAAATAACATGCATTAAAAAAGTATTTCACAACAATTCCCCACAAAACGTCTGCTGATGCAATGTTGTTGGACATTACTTAATATGTACCTATCATAGGTAGTAAAAACAAACTCTGTAGTAAGTATGTTTAGTTTTAGGACATATAAACATCCAAAGAAATCCAAAGATATCTTTACCAAAGTCGCAATAATTCGCAATCGCAATATTTGTAGAGTACATAGAGCACTCATAAATTTCTGCGCATAAGTGTTTGAATTTCGAATGTTATATTTTTTTTAACTCAAGAACTCAATTTTTTTTTTTTAAATTTGCGTTAAATCGCGTGGCAATTGTGTTTTATCACAAGTTGAAGTTCGTTAGACAGGGAGTGTCGAGAACATTTAGGGATTGGTAATTGGTATGAGCCAAATCATTGAAGAAGGCTATCGCCAAATTCAAAAAATCTTATATCAACATATAAAAATTATAAAACTGTTGCCACTGGATTCCACATGAACTCACCGCAAAACAAAGACGGACTAGAGTTGAATGGTGCAACTTTTGTTAAAGTACGATAACGGAGGTTCAAATGCTGTGTATGACATTCTGTCTGGAGATTAAACATATATATATACATATTGTTAATAGTGTTACATGCCAGAAAGAAAGCAATAGTCTTCTGTATGGGTGTTCGAAGGCGACAGCAAATCAACAAAATTGACTCATTCAAAAATTATTGCATTTTTTTTCCCGGACAGCTCAGGTATATACGATCCCACTTGAAGAACAAAATACTGTTAAAGCTGAGTTAAGCACCACCATTTGTTTGCCCAGTGTTTTTGAAAGAGTTAGGGAAAAACGATCAAGAAGTCGCATTCTATTGCACCATGACAATGCTTAGGCCCACACCGCGAACAAGACAAATTCATTTTTGGCTTCTGGAAAGGTAGATCTAGTGACCATCCCCCACAGAGTCCAGACATGGCACTCTGCGATTTCTTTATTTTCCCAAACAAACAGGGAAACATATTTAAGAATTAGATATTTACTATCACCAGAGCCGGATTTTCTAGGTGAAGTTAGCACCAATCCAGAGTTTAAAATACCTACTCAAAAGGCAATTCTGCTGACGTAAGTCGATGGGATAGTCAAACAACTGAAAGTCCGTTTGCTATTTATAGTGTAGGTACCAGTTTGATCCACATCTAGTTAGCTCACGATTAGACCTTATCTACGTCAGTTTGTGCGTCAAGAGACTTACAGCTTACTCATTTAAGCTAACACAACTGATTAATCTCAATTTCGGTCTTATTTTCTATTCATGCCTTTGTTACTTAACTTTATTACGACTTGGATAAAAATGTAGATAGATAAAAAGGTAGATATAGGTAAGAAAGTTTATTTCTACGAAAAGAAATAAAATCTCATATCGCGCTGCTGTTGGCCGGGTAAAACAATAAATCACGCAGACGGTCCACCTGATGTAGCGGCCACCGTCATTGCAACCTAACAGGAGTGGATGTGGTGCCAGCCTTTTAGGTAGGTACCTACCACGACTGCCTACTCTGGGTTGTCTGCGGTGCGGATGGCATTGATGGACACGGTCCGGCCCTGTCTCGCACTGCCGGGCGCTGCCCAGCTATTGCAAACGTCCATAGGCTGTGGTGACTGCTTACCATCAGGCAGCCCGCTTGTTTGCCACCTTAGTGGTATAAAAAAAAAGGCGCCAGGTATCGGACGCGGTCCGGCTATGCCTAGCACTATTGGATGCGGTCCGGTTCTGCCGGGCATTGTCGGGCCTTGTCCTACTGTGCCTGGCATTGTCGGGTATGGTCCAGTTGTGCCATCCATCGCCATTGTGGACATTTGGGTGGGTGTGCTTCTGCTCTGGAACGGCCAACTTGTCACTGTATGTTTCCTTCCTACTTTCCTATCCCCGTCCTTATTGATGATTGCAAGAGAGATTACTCAATCAAGAAATTTAAATTTTGACTGCAGGTTTAACAGTTTAAGTTTACCTGTATAGGTACCTACAGGTGTATCCGACTTGAGTGTAACTGTAAGCACTCTACGCACTGTCACAGTCATAGGATATAGGCCTTCCTTGAATTGCATATATTGAGGGGCAAGCGGTCACTGGCAGAACCCGGGATTGACCGCTTGGATGATGATTATGGTAGATGGTATCCATAGGCGTAGGAACGGGGGAGCCGGGTGGGCCGTGCACACCCCAAAATGGTCTGGTGCCCATCCCAGAATGGGGTGTTCACTGACTGTACATTGGCGATTGACTCGGCTTCATCGGCCAGCTTGGGGGCCAGGCCTCCCCTGGAAAATAGCCCTAGATACGCTAATGATGGTATCTTCTTCAGATAGGTACTCGTAAAGGCCGAGAACTCATTGGATAGATTTTTCCTGAAGCCCTTCCCTTTTTTCCTTTACTGCGTCATTCAAAAACAGTAGCTGAAACTGGTTGATGGAAGTTACCTCCGCAAAACAATCCAGTTTCCGCCAAGCGTGCGTGAAGATTGCAAATATTTGTATACTACGTATGTTTCAAGTTTATTTTTATCAAATCCGTTAGTATTCTGAACTATTATGTAAAAGGTTCCGTATGATTCCTCAGTGTAGATTATATCCACTTGTGTGCAGTATAAATAACCTAACTGACAGAAAACCACAGGAAACCCCTCACAAAGTCCACATACCTATACTCAAATATTTTCTAAAGTACTAAAGTGATTTTAATAAAACAAATCTCAAACCCATATTTTTATACCACTAAGGTTTCAAACAAGCTACAGCCTGCCTAATGGTAAGCAGTCACCGCAGCCTATAAACGTTTGCAATACCATCAACCACGCGTTGCCGACCCCGTAAAAACCTTTTTACCCCTTTCTTGAAGAACTTCATGTTGTAGTCCCCAAGTAGTTCATTCCACATCCTTACTGTCCATCTTAATTAAACTGGCTTTGAAATAAAGAAAACCGCATCGAAGTCGATCCATCCGTACCACGTATCCGAGAGCCACGATACCACAGATAAACACCAGAAACCAGACGATGTGCATTATTTTACCGCCGCGCCGACGAGTTATAGCTACGGGCTTTGCCCCATCAGTCACATGTCAGTCATTCCCACCACTGCGTCCCCTGCGTAAAGCCAGGATCTTCTGCAGCGATAATGCATAGAACCAGATTTGTGACACCCAGGCACGTTATAATACTGAAGCTAATTAAGATGCATTTAAGTTAAACCTGTTCTTATGACTCCAAGGTTTGCTGGTAGAAAACTCAATTAATGAGTTAAGCTCGCCTTTGTACATCTCTGTTACTGTACTGTATAATGATGTCATATTTGTGTACAATAAAGAATAAATAAATAAATAAGAAGTAACAGGTAGGAGGCTGTGTGGTGTCCGGCAGAGAAGAACAGCACCAACCTCTTACACTCGTGGGTGTGACTAATGTTTTCGAGGCAA
This sequence comes from Blastobasis adustella, assembly GCA_907269095.1. Classification (NCBI taxonomy): domain Eukaryota; kingdom Metazoa; phylum Arthropoda; class Insecta; order Lepidoptera; family Blastobasidae; genus Blastobasis; species Blastobasis adustella. Next base: position 19,385,051 of record OU026123.1, read on the forward strand.
AAGATCTAGTCTCCGTAGGCGGGAAACTGGGCAGCGGCTTTTTCCATTGTTATATTTATAACATTGCGATCTCCAACCCGCCTGCCAAGCGTCCTGCAGTGACTGTTATCGACTGTGGTGATGATGATGAAGTAAGAGTAAGAAATATAGTCATACCGACTTCATATAGACTAGATATAGCTAGTGTTATTGTTATGCGCGACAGGTACGCCCTCTGGAGTTCTGGACTCCTGGCTGCTTGTAAACTTTATATAAAAAAAATCTTGTTCTTCCACGGATCTGTAGTTAGAGCCATAGCCCACCCACCGAACCCTACGCCCGATAATCATTATCAAACAAAGATTATTTGAACACAACCGCGTTAACTATAACTAATAACAGTATAAGGTTTGCACTCCACATTACAGGGTGCGAAGAACGTCAATACACTGAATGAAACATGGAGTGGGAGAATATTTCACGATATAAAATGAGGATAATATAATTCGTATCATTATATTGCAATCGTTGAGACTGAGTTAGTGTTATCAAAGTACGTGTGGATAAAATGGCACAGTTCCTAGTCAGTGTGATCGTGCTGGTGCTTGTGTGCGCAGCGCACTGCATACCTATTGAGGTTAATGATAGTGGTTGGTATTTGTAGTTTTGTCAATTTACATTTAGTAAGCAAGGAGATCCTTTGTGAAGTTTTCCATAGAAAACACATCGGGGTACTCTTTAAGAACGGCGTGAAAAGCCAACCTTTACCTAGCCTAACAATTTCACCTCAAGAAAACCTCTCAGAAATCTAAGATTATGTTAACCAATTCTGTGCATTGGTGCGATCTTTTTCGAAATAATAAAACGAAAGGAGAGCGTCTTATTATTATTTCGATGGATTAAGGATTTCAAGGTAAAAAATCTCAACAGTTTTCTATGGATTTAGATTTCGCCATTGGTACTTTCCGAAAAGAAGTAAATAAACTTGAAATTACCTAAATAACTGATTTAGGTTCTTAGAAAAACAAGGATGATAGCTACAATACATATCGCAGGTGCAGTCGAAACAGCGAGCCAGGATGCTGACGTGACGCAGCAAGGCGGTCACAAGCTGTGGAAGCGGTTCATCAACCCATCATTTGCCTACGGAGGCTTCACTGATACCGGCCTCTCGAAGATGAGGACGAAGAGAAGGTAAAATAAATTTTAAATGTAAGACGTCACAGTCTACCCTACTGTAGTTTGATTTGATTTGACTTTCCTCAAACTAAAGCTAGAGTGAATAGGCTGTTCCTAGACAGGCATGCTCCATCTTCGACCGCATCGTCACGTACCTCCAGGTTAGATGGCGGTCAAATGTCTGTATTGTCTAATAAAAAAAACGAATGGTCCGATTTCTATAATCATCGCTCTTGGCAGGCGGAATGGAAATCGCGGCGTTAACATTACTCGACAGAAAATATTGCTGGATGATAATTTTGTCCACGGGTGGTATGCCTATATGACGTTAGTCGCCTTCTAATGTATGGGGTCAGTACTCTACCGCTCATCACAAGGCCATGGGCATTATACGGCTCTCCATATCATGTGGTCACTTTGCGTTAATGTCCGGGGATCCGTCTTGAACATGGTCCAGGATTTCGCAGATCAGGTGATTACAGTGGAGCGACTGCTATCTGACCTCCGTGACCCTGTTACCGGGGGAACCTGATCAGATTGGATCATGGTTACACGAACAGTCGCTTTTCCTCACCGTATGAATATCGGTTAGTGTTCAGAAATCATTAGTGCATGACGGCACTGGAGTTCGAAACCGGCACCTTGGGGTACGAGTCGCATACCGTAACCATTAGGCCACTAACGCTTAAACGGCTCTCCACACCTACTACTAATACTATTATTTTCCGTTGCAGTGAGGAAGACTGTGAGAAACTATCGTTGTGCAAACTCCACGCGCGCTCATCGCGAAACTTCTTCGCCGCGTTCGAACTATATTTCGTCAAGTAAGTTCATTGACATTCTTTTGTCATACGACTTGCAATGCCATACGAATAAATAAATAAATAATTGAATTTGTTAAAATATCCTTGATCTCTCGGTCAACTACTGGCATTTTTTAATGAAAAATACACGAAAACTGTTATACACTTTTCTATTTCGTTAAATTGAAACGAATACGACTATTTAAAACGTTACAGCTATCGCTTTGACCACTTACAAATTAGGTTCGACCGAGTGATCAATGTCCGTCAGCTATTCCCAATCCATTTCTCACAAACTACATCTAAAATAAATTCTGTCGTGCTTTTCTTTAAACAACTTTGCTGACAATCAAACACCGTCTGACCGTATGTCTCCAGCAATAAAAAAGAACAGCCCACGCAATGGAGAGCTGCAACTATCGCCCATAACATTTACAACTCCAAAACGCAAGCGTTGGTGCTTAGCGGCAGAGATAAATAAGACGGTGGTACCATCCAGGTGTATTCCCCAGGCTTAGAAAGCGTCCTAGGTTTAAGGTTTTATTTTGCCGTACGTTTTAATGTGCAACATTGTTTACAGCAAAGAAAACGCCCGCCTTTGGGACCACCATGCACACTCTATAGCGGACTGCCAAAGAAGGTTCAGCGGATGCTACGAAGAATAACTTCTGAATCTGTTCCGGCGACCCTTGTTATCTATTACAAATAAAACAGAAATATTAACAACAGTCCACTGTATTTTCACTTAAAACCAATGCAATATTCAAAACACGATCGTAATAAAATTAAATGCATTCAAATATTAAAAACAAACACTTCATTTCAAATTAATAAATAGACAATTCGGTAACAGCTCCGCGGTAAAATTAACTATGCAATAAAAAAAACTTGTAAATACGTCATCGTATTGTAAAATGGACATATAGTATTTTTTCCCAGTGAAAATGAAAGTAAACTATGGGCATAATTAAATATTTGTAGGGTAGGTACCAAAAACACTAAAATCTTCCTAACATTGGAATGAATATCTCGATAAGTATAAAAACTTTGGTACTACTTCATAGTTACGCTTAAACATTCCCTTACTACAAGCTCTAATTTGATCTTAAAAGGCATAATCATGCCTTTAAAACTCCACCAGTGTAGACTTTTAAATCAGTCTGTTTAGTTTGACCATTCGTACATTAAAATATAAGCCAAATAAAATATAAGGACAGTGCTGGCATGAAATTAGTAGAATGGTTTTACAAATATAAGGCTACACAGGGGCTATGTAAAAACGACACTTTTTCTTAAGAGCCTCTGTGTAGCCTTGTCTGTAATTGTCTTCTGTCACTGTAATATGCCTCTACAATATAATTTAACCTATTTTCTTCATGAATAAATCAAATAAATGTTGCAATAAATCAATCTTAATTTAAAAGCTATTAAAGTGGAATGAAATCCATGTGACCTGGTGATGATGATGAATTTGAGGACAAAATATGCTTCAGACATAGCTGTTCTTGCTAATGAAATATTTTCAATTGACTATCTAGTTAGACAAATAACTATTGGGACAGACCCCAACAATGATGCAATAATACCTTAGGTTTACCAAAGAAAACTTCGCTCATACTATGCACAGCTCAACCAAAAAGACTAAGATAGGAACTAATTATGTGTCTTGGATTTCATTTTGCGAGGAATGGTCAAGCTGTATTGAATGGGCCAGAGCCTTCAATATCTGAAAATCAAGGTGCAATCCCTTTCATTGACTATTATGAATAATTAAGCATTTAACAATGTGTCACGGGGCAACCGTGCGTTGTCAGCCATATGTTGGGTCTGTTTCTACATCCATCGCAGGTTTAGTATGCGAAGTGCGCGTCAACAGGCCTGAAAAGCCAGCAATGGAAGACAATCATGTCACTTGTAACATCGCGCACGATTCCCGCCAGATACCGCACCTAACACCCCTCTGTTCACATCAAGGTTTAAAAATGACTACAATATTGAAAAACTTAAAGACAATGTCCCAATCACACGTCACATCACATTACACTTGACACTATACACGGTGACTTCAAATTCATGATACCAAGAGATACCGTACGCATGTACTATGATAACAAACAACATTTACTATAACACTAATTTTAAAATCGCAAAAAAAGTAACAGTTGTTTCATAATAAATTGAAAACGAAATCAGCCAGCAAAAAAAACGGCAGATTATTTTGCGATTTCAAAGTTGGTGCCAGCCATAGTAAAAATTGTGTGTTATCACGAGCACACATACATGCGGTACCTCTTGGTATCATGAATTTGAATAGATCGTTCATCGTAAGTTGTCACTTGCACAGGACCAATAAGTAACACCAAACCCTTGCCAAATCCTTCGACTAAGTATGTAAAATACTCTGTGGCAGGGGACAACGATCAGCAGTGGTAGCGCCTATCTCCGATTGTACGCCGCCATTTTGATGCAATTGACTTTAAACCAATCGCAGCAAGACAGCTCTAGCTCTGGATTGCTGCGTTTGGTCCACACTCAATTGCATTAAAAATGGCGGCGTGCTATCGGAGATCGGCGGCATGGCTGCAGTATACACTTTACTATCACGTATGTTTCCTCTTGCCAACTTTCTTCCCGGCGGCCATGACTGCCGACACTATATGGTCGATACTGGCTTTGTCCAACAATTCTGGCTTAGGTCGGGTGGCCTTCTGCTGGGGGCGAGTCGCAAACATCGTGGCAGCATTGAAAAGGTGGTTGCGTTGCGACCACGCGATAGCCAGCAAGCCCAACAGTGGGACTACTAGGAGCGAGGTCTGTCGGAGCTCCTGGTCGGAGGTCTTCACCTGGAATTTTGGGGGCATATTTAATATGTGGTACGTGGAGATTACAAACAGCCCAGCTAATGAAGAGCGGCCACTGTTCTGTCCAAAATCGTGTCAGTATTTTGACTGATATCACGGCAATACAAAAACGACACACCATCTGTCAAATGACGCTTCCATTTTAGCCAATGACAGGCTTTACTTGACCAGATAACCTCACGTCTTTAGAGCAACATCTAGTGGATATTGGAAATCTCGTATTGAAATAACGTATTTTGGGCACCGTTTAAGTTTAAGATAACCGTATGATAGATACGCAAGTTTTGTTTAACTATTCTTATATCTATCACCTAACAAAAATAAATAAACAACACCAACCTTTGGCGCGAAAACGATGTCGAAACTCTTGAACGACCCATCGGCCTCGAAATAATGTATCTCCTCCTCGTAGTGATGGGTCACTTTCGACAATGTCGACTCTAACTGCAGGATATAGGTGCTATTATCCGCTGGCAGTCTCGGCAACACGTACAGGAGGCCCGGGTTTCTCTCTGCGGTGAAACCTATGGGGTCTAGCTTAGTAGCGTACAGTGACGAGCGCTGGTTGGCCCCTGCGCTGAGGGTCAGTCGTAATGTCTTGTAGTGGTCGAGGTTGGAAGCCTTGACTAGTACGTGGATGTCGGTGACTTGGTGTGGCTGGATGGCGATCAACCGGATGCCTTCGATGTCTTTCTTGTCTTTGACCTGAGGACGGGTATTGGAGTGAGATAAATATGGTGATAAAGCATAGATAATGCAGTCTATAATGTCACGGGTTAGACTTGTAAGTAAGAGGTACCGAGTTCAATATCCAGTGCCGCATGGACCGTAACTGAAATATGACTTGTACCAACAAAATGTAAAAACCAAAGGTCGGCAGCACATTCGGGACTGCACGGACGTTGTGGGTGTGATCCACCATCAAGTGGCCCGTTTGCTTATTTGCGTCAATCTATTATATTGTCTATTATATTTTTCTTTTTTAATGTCTGTCTGTCCCCCCCCCCCCCCCCGCCCCCCCCCCCCGCCCCTTTTTTTTAATATCAGCAAAGACGGAGTCAGGACATTGGTGCTGGCGGTGGAAGTCAGAAGTCAGTGTGTGGGTTGATGACTAAGGAAGGAGCGACCAAGATCACGGTCGATCAGACCTCCGAATTGTCGATATCGATCATACTACAAGAAAGCAATAAAGGTTATGATTATGATTATGATTACTAGGATGTGAAAATATACAAAAAATGCAACCCCCACCGCATATCAGCAGCATTACATAAAAAAAAAAAACATAAATTGTCCTGTTGGAATTCTGTGCTGACTGTTGGCAGAAGGTGGCACAGTGCTAAGGCTCATTTTGGGTCGTTACGCCAACATAGTACGTTAGTGTTGTGTATGGCGCCTAGCTAGACATACCTAGCTATACACATAGTAGGCGACTGCGCTCGCCAGCCGCTAACCGATATAATAAACAGTGCGATGTCAATGCTTGTGCCTTTCACTTGTCTCCCGTATGTACATATCCATCAGTTAGTAAGTTGTAGTTATTGATGCGTGTGATGTGCGTACCTCTATGGTGGGCGGCGCGGCTGGGAGCCGAGGCCCGCCGGGCCCGCTCGCCTTCAGCGACAGACGGTACACGCACGAGGGGATCAGGCCGCGGATCCTGGAGATCAGGGGATTTTTTAAACACTGTTGGACTAAGAAATCGACTCTAGATTTGTTACCCGAGTTTCGGAAAAATAACGAAATCTAGGTAGCAAATTCAATTATATGAAAATTATGGATAACATTTGTACGTTGAAAAGGGGACACTTACAGTATGTCACTTTTTATTTAAATCAATACGATACAAGCTGAAGAGTTATTTTTTCAAAAGTCGGGCAATAAACCTACAGTCTATATTAGAAGAAGCTTGTTTTCTTCTAATATAAACTTTAGGTTTATTGCCTACAAAATGCAAAATGAGACATGAGGCGTGTCGGAAGACCCGCTGAAACTGTCAAACGCAATGGTCTAGCACGTAGTTAAGCACGTACAATTTTGTGCGCTTGGCAATCACGACGAATTTGCGTGATTCTTTATGCCATAAAGTTTATGGGATCACACGTATAGTGCCACAAACTTACGATCACAGCGTCGCTGTCGTTGGCATTGCAGTGACATTTCAAAATTGCGACACTTAGTTCCAGTGTTGACCACTAGGTCAATTAAGTTTGTTGCATTGTATATACATTAGATAAGCGCTGGATTGTGTATAGCATTGTTATTCAATGCGCTTGATAAGCACGTCAATCAGCATCCGAGACGTCCAATCGTGCAGACGTGCTTTACAATTGTAATCCGGAGATCCTCAGTTCAGAATCGCACATGTTTTTACCTCGATATCAACCGTGGTACAGATATTTCAACTCAGTTGTGCGCGCGGCCCTATGTGTGGGTAACCCAGACACGTCACAATGACGCCACGCCATTGGCACGCCAAGTGGTCGCGTCACTGCCGCATAAATGAAAGCTGTATATTTACAAGCGCACGCACACATAGCGCCGCGCGCACAACTGAGTTGAACTATCTATAACAAACCTGATAACATGCGCGATTAACGTAAAGTCTTAAAACTTTTGCGGCTATTTAAAGCGTTAAAGCTATCGCTTTGACCGTTAACAAATTATTTCTGACCGAGAGTTCAATGTTCGCTACTGCTAATATATTTGCCACGGACAATAGGTCTGGCCGCGGGCGTCTATCACTTCGCTGCAAAAGAACAATAGGCACAATCTATCACTGCCCTGCACAACCAACCTGAAATTGCCGTTGTCCTCGGTGGTGGCCTCCTCGATGGCGCAGCGTGCGTCAGCGGCGGCGGCAGACACGGGCTCGGCTCGCACGGCCACGCCGGCCCACGGCGCGCCCGCCAGAGACACCACAGAGCCCAGACACGACCACGCCACGCGGACGCCCCTGGCGAGTACAAGTTCAGGGTCAAATCATTTTTATTCAATGTAAATATTCTCAGAGTAGGCTTTATAAAAATAACATTTAAAAAATATATTGGACAGGTTTTTTTATTGCATAAACAAAAAACAAAGCCGATACAGTGCGTCAAAATGTTGCGTGAGACAACACCTAAAATTAAATTTCGCTGAGAACTTCGTCCTGAACTTTGTTACATCTTTGTAATTTTTTATTGATTTGATTAATGAAAAATACGTGTCGAATATTTTTTAAACTGACCAGTAACAATTAAAAACTCTAGACTCAGTCATCATCCCTGTTTTGTCTCTTTGTCGTATAGAATCGCAGCTTACAAGAACGGATGAACTCGTAAGATTGCAGGGAGTTTACTAAAGTTCTTCTAGTGCACGCATGCTACATCTTCGACCTCATCGTCGCTTTCCATTAGCTGAGTTAAGGTCAAATGCAAACTAATTAATAATTATAAAAAAAAGTTTACATAGATCCAATAAATAATGGAAAACAAACATCTCGATTTTTATCAACCACAAAAAAACTATACAAATTATAAACACCAACTGCTGTTGCCATAATACTTTAAACAAATAACCATAAAACCACTAGCACTCACTTCAAAGTAACGCGATGCTCCCTGCCCTCCTCGACAGGCAGCAGCGTGTGCGGCGGGCTGAACCGGTACTCCTTCATGTGCGGCTTCACGTAGTACTGCGCCGGCGCCAGCGCGCCGAACCGCGGCGCGCCGCCCGGGCCCGACACCACGTTGCGCCGGTACGTGCCCCCGCTCACTGACACCAGGGCGCCCTAAGGGGCAATCGGGGAATTGGGCCTGATTATTTATTTATCGTATGGCTTTTGAGGTCCTGCTGCAGGGGGAAGGGCGACAACGTGTCCATTTATTGACGCACTTAAACTGCACACACCCCGATTCAGGCACCTAGATAAAGGAGACTCTGTCGGCATGTCCGCTACGGGCAGTGTTGCCAGTGGCTGATTTTCTAGCAAGGCAGCTCTAAAAGTAATATTTTCACGCTACACACACACATATTCATTTGATTAATTAACAACTAAACTCGGAAATTAATTTCAAGATCAAAATTGCGCCTATAAAAAATAAAACCGAGAGATGGATTATTTAAAATAGTTGTTTTTAAATATTTATTTCATTTTGAACGTGATAATTTTTCTAAATATTTCAATCATTTGAAATAATCCACCCCTTGGGTTTACTTTTTAAAGTGACAATTTGTTTCCACACACTTGATCTTGAATTTCCGAGTATATTAAATAGTAATAGTAGTAGAAAAATATTGTTTCTGCCGGTTAATACGATCTTCATTTCATCGCCGCCGCCGGCGCAATGTGATCTTGTCTCTATTACTTTACACATAAGGTCGTAATTCCAGCGATATCTCCCCTGACAGCGCATATTGATTCAAACGTACGTAATCATCTTTACCCCTGCACAGTTTTTTATGTCAATCGTTAGATAGGCCTGATAGCGCGCTGTCACCAGGGGTATCACCAGTGCGTTACCTCTAAAAACCCTAGGACACGTTATTCTGGTAGCAAAACAGACAAACGCCCCTCCACTGCCAAAGCCATGGTTCCGAAAAATTCCGACCCCATAGAGCGCTGGAAACCTTTCTTACCGGCAGGAACACAATACTAATTTGAAATAGTATTATCTGGCTCCGCCTTATTCTATAAGATGGACAAACTTCCGGCGATTCCAATTCGAACGGTAGGCTGATTACGTAACTCTGTTGCTACCAATTCTCTGATTTCAATTATTGGAATTGTTACTTTTCCGATTACATATAATCTATTTCATGGGTTCAGTTACTAACAAAGTTCCGGTGCAACTAAAACTATTAAATCGATCATTCTTAAAGTTGGATATGAAATTAAAGATCAAAAATGTAAACACACAACTGTCAATGTCAAAGTGACTGTCCAGGGGTATAAATCGAATGTATTTATTTACCAAATGGTTATGCATTACGCACAATTTTCAGTGTGTTTTACAATGGCTGGTAAACTTAAGAAAACGAAACAAATAGATTTACTTACATTTATGCAATTTATGAAATACGTACAAGTACCTCGGAAACTATTAGTCCTAGAACACTAGTTGTGTGTGTGGCCGCCATTTTAAATCTTGTATTATATTATGTATTATTATTGGAGAAAGGCAGTATATATGTCTCGGCGTCGATCAATCCCTCACTTTCCGAGCATTTGCAATAAAGTGGTGTAACAACGAACCAAATGTGTAGAATTTCTCACCATTATCAGTAGCATAAATGAAAACTACACATATTTTATTGAAACAGCACAAATACGTAACAAAATAAACATTGTGCCCTATATAATTCAGTAAAATATTCTTTAATATTCATATGATTTTATTTCATTTTGAATGTAATAATTTTGACCAATATTTCAAGGATTTTATATAATCTACCATTTGGGTTATTTTTTTTTATAGTGGCAACCCATTTGTTTACATTCTTGATCTTCAATTAGATCTAAATTTAGCTGACAATGCGTACCTGCAAGGGCGTCCCGTCAGCCTCATCCACCAGCTGCACAGTGATCTCGGCCAGCTTATGAGCGGCCATGTTCCCTGCCGCATCCCTTTCGCCGAACGTGTACGACTCCTTCTCGGCGGTCACGCGGTACTGCTTGGCCGCGTCGAGGGGCCCGAAGTGGTAGGTGCCCTCGGCGGTCGTGGTTTGGGTCAGCGTTAAGTCGTCTGTGGAGGAGTAATATAGACATTCAAACACACATAGACAAATAAATCTTTAGAGGTGTAATCTACCCTCATTTTGGACGATGCTTTTTGTGAACTCAATTGTATTGACAGGTGTCATGTTATGACTATTCCTTTTGTTTAATATGTTACTTTTTTTTTGTAGATATTGTACACATATAATAATAAATGTCATATTACGGCAAAAAAAACTTTATGTGATCCAAAACACATACAAAAATCATAAAACTATGTTAATCTTAGTTATGTGACGTTCCACACCCCTTATATACCGTTACGGGGTGCCAATTGGCTCCCGTGTCTGTTTAACCAGTCTCCGGGTCCCCAGCGGAAGACCTTGGTTAACCTCGCCGAGCCAACAGCCTTAGGAGCCACACTTAAACGAGTGGCGAGCTCGTTGCGGTGCTGAATATTCCTCAAAGCACGATACAATCACCCATACAGTTCCGGACTCTGCAATCGCTATTTAGCTTTGGTTATCGGTCTCGCTACCACGTTGCCATTAGACCCGTGCCGTTTATCAGGGAGAATGTATGGATTGTAGATATTTATGGGCGACAGTTACCACTTACGATCAGGTGGGCTGTTTGCTCGCTTGTCACTGAGTAGCATAAAAAAAGGAGATACCTACACATATATTGTGAAGAGAAAAAGTTTACTTTGTATATTGGGGGTTAATATCTAAAGTTCAGAGTTCCGAACGCTGCGCGGGCAAAAATCGCGATGAACGACTATCGTTTTAACTTACAGATACATTAATAAACACCACAAATCCAGATAAAAGCACCAACCAGCAGTAAGGGTGATAAGCACGCCCTCGACGGGCGGGAGCAGCGTCCCGGCGACGGTGGCGGCCCGGCGGGCGCGCAGCGCGAGCGCGGCGGGCTGGCAGGCGCGCTGGCCCAGCACCTGCTGCGGCCCGGCCGGCGAGAACAGCAGCCCGGACGACGACGCTGACACGATTTGGGTCTCGCCCTGACGGGTTGGGGGGCAATAGGGTCATTCATGTGTCGTGCTATTTTTGGCGGTGGAGTTGAATATGGTTTCTACTGACAGTGACAGGTGTCGTGGTTAATAGGATGTTTTGATAAAGACAGAGCTAGGACAATGGGTTTCTGGGTGGGAAAATAGCAACAAAAAATTAAGTGACACGGTCAAAACCATAAAAGTAAAACACTCATTCAATAGGCCTAGATAAAGTGTTAAAAAAATTCTGAAAAGTTACGTGGAAAATTATAAATGGCTTTTATATAAATAACTGTATCGAAATCGGACCTTCCGTACCTTCCGTTCGGTAGCTACGACTTCATAGACAGATACAGACAGATACGCATATACAACTTACAACACCCAAAGGTATTATAACACCCACCCGTCTCATTTGCGTTGAGATAACCAGCGCAATTACAGGCATGAGACTTTTCATCTAAGCCCTCACAGTGACAACGCACCTGCGGTTCTGCATTTCTGTTGCCTGCAACCTAAAAGGCATGAATAGTAGATCTTATGGGCGACAGTTACCGCTTACCACCTGTCTGTCCACCTGGTGGACTGTCCACTCGTTTGTCACTGAGTAGCATTACAAAAAAAGGTTTAATAAAATAACAACTTCATCATCATCGCGTCAGTTCTGGTTGAGCTCTCGCGTTCGTTCAATCTTCGAAATCCTTGGTGCCAGTTTGTTGGCACGCATGTCATTCTTAACGACGCGAACCCATCGCTTCTTGTAATAACAATTAACACCCTAAAATTCCAAACACTTATCATATCAGCCCATAACAGTCCACTGCAGGACTCAGGGCCTCTCCCACGAAAGGGAAGGTTATCGCCATAATCTCCACGTCTGGCAGGCGGGTTGGGAGATCGCAATGCCATAAATATAACAATAGAAAACGCTGCTGCTCATTTTCCAGTCTACGGAGACTTGATCTTTAGCCTCGAAAACATTAGTCACCTCATACGACACCTATGAGTAATAGAGGGTTGGTGCTATTCTACTCTACCGGACACCACATGGCCATTGAAATGTCATAATCATTATAATTTACTGTACTCACCTTAGGTTAAGAATGTAATGGGGCTTCGAATAAATTACAGTCTACGTCTATGTCTAAATACTCACGTCTTTCAAATACAGCGTATGCTCAAACGCGTATCCTCCCTGAGGCTGTTTCAAGGCTGGCAAAGGCCCCACGCGCTTCGTCCCGCCGTCGCCAGACACGGACAGCACCAGGTCGTTGACTGGATCCGGAGACAGCACCCGGATGGTAGCCGCGTGGGATACGGCCACTATTACCACCGTCTACGGAGGGAATTTCCATGGCGTTAATAGGGTATATTGATGACCTTAGTGGTTCAGTTGGTTAACAGTCGGTCTGCCACGCAGAGGTCCCGGATTCGATACCCGGCCGGGCAGAAAAAATGATGAATTTTAATATCTGTTACGGGTCTGAGTGTAGTATATGCATTAAGTATGTTTTTAAAAAGCATATAAGTAGTTTATCAGTTATCTAACACCCATAACACAAGCTTTGCTTACTTTGGGGCCAGACTGCTCTGTATGAATTTGTATGAGCATATTTATTTAGTTTTATATGTCACTATATGCGGGAATGAGGGTTTCGCGATTCCATTAGACGTTGCTAAGATGACGTTATAAAATAAAGATTTTAAAATCGTCAAAACCTTCATTAGTAGCCGTGTTGTAACGGAAAAAATTTAACCAACGGGTGGTATGAAATACATGTTGCTAACAAATTAATTTTTGCCACTGAAAATGTCAATAATAATTTCATCAAAACAAGTTTAACCCAACAAAAAAGCCTACCTCCACATCCTCCCCATTGACGGTGACCTCCATCTGGACCGGCTGGAACTGATGGCAGCCTCGAGGAGTGAGGACATACTTCCCAGCGTCTTCCACACAGTGCGACGATATGCCGGCAGGGACCTTCAGCGTGCCTTTCTTGGTGCCGTGCGTGTATTCCACCTGGAAACAACAATATTCACAAGTGACAAGCAAATCGTGACTATCTTTCGAAGCAATAAGACTCGAAATCAGTTGATGAATCCAGTGAGACTCAAAATTAAGCGACAAGCAAGTTGTAACTCTGTTTCGAAGCAATAAGACTTTATTCCATTATCAGTTAATGGGCCCTAGTGAGACTGGAAATGAATGAGGGCAACATTTTTGTGCTCACGAGTGGGCGCCACTGTCGAGTACTCTCTGTCAAAATAACGTCGTTCTATTGGCTGAAATCCAACTGTCAACTTAAAGCATTTGATCCTGGCCAATAGCGCAAGGTATTTTGACAACGGACCTTACTCACCAGTAGCGCCTTCTAGTGGAATTTCAAACTCGCAGTAGCCCATTGGCATCAAAGTAGGAGTGTTTGTCAAAGTATTTGTGTATGTCTCCTGTTTTAGTGTCTTTTGGCGACTCGCGAGCAGAGCACGCCAATAGGACTAAAACAAGTGTCCTATGTCTGTGTATATTTGAATCTGTCGTGGATGTATTCACACCAGCGCTTACCTCCGAATGACGAATTTTCGAGATTCTAAAATACACCAGAAGCGCTCACCTCCGAATGGAGAATACACCACCAGACGACACGTCTGAGACGCGAGGTCTAATTTAATAATGGAACCCTGTCATCGGCTAGAATGGATTCCTCATTGAACAGCTGTAGGTGGTGTCAAATAGCACGGCACCTTACTTCTCAGTGGCGCCATCTGTTCTACTTGTGCCCCATACTAACCTCGACATCATGATGCGAATGCAGGCGCACGGCGTACCCCGCATGCACGAAGTCGGGCGCCGCGTCGGTCTCCTTGGCCACGGCCGCGTTGTGCGCCGACTCGCGCCAGCAGAGCGCGGAAGAGGGCACGGACACCTCCACGCTGCCGGGCGGGACGTCCTTGAACGCGTATTTGCCGTCTGGCCAAATACGCGAGGAGAGGTGAGCTTTATTTGTATTAACGTGCTATTTAACTATTGCGTAAGGCCCAAGGATACGGAAAAAGGTCTCTAAACCAGCCAGTACTAGGAGGTCCAAAGGGCGGCCTAAGAAGCGCTAGATGACCGGGCGCAGAGAAGATTAAAGAGCAGGACAGCGGACACTGACAGAAACTGGAGTTGACCCGTAGATTGATGATGCCAGGCATTTGGCCGCCATCGCACCTGATGGTAAGCGATGATGCGGCCAAAGACGGAAAACGCCTGTCTACAAACAGTGTATTCACTGGCATTCAAGGGCCATTTTATGATGATGATGACGAGCTCCGATTTGGTACAAGCCTCTTGCCACGGCCGCATTGTGGACCACGTCGCGCCATCAAAGTACTGCGGAGGGCACAGAGGCTTCCATGATGTCTTTGAAGCTGTATTTGCCGTCTACAGCAAAGAGAGGAGGTATGATCTATACTAATATTACAAAGAGAAAAGAATTGATTGTTCATTTGTTTGTTTGAAATGGATTAACTTAAAAACTGATTTTAATCATTCTTGCACCTACAGAAAGGTACATTATCCGGGGGTAACGTATGCTATAGTTTTGTTAGTGAGCTAGGTAACATTGAGTTCCCACAGTTTTGAAAATAGAAACGCTACAACTCACCCTTCGCCTTAATGGTGACAGGCTGCCCCGTGTAGCCGCCATTGGGCGCCAATGTCCTCATAGTGACAGGCAGATTCTTGCAGGCAGGCGCCTTGCATACAATCTTCCCGCTGAGTTGAGCCTTCAGTTGGGAGAACATGATGCCCGTGACCGGGCTCCGGCCCACTGCTACCGGCTGGGAGACCGGGTAGAATCTGGGGACGAAGTTAGGTATGAGGGTTGGTATCATCGTCGACTGCTAATCGTCCACTCCTGGACTTCATACACATACACACTACATAATCTTGATGCCTGTCATCCAATTAACGTAAGCGCATCGGTCATTTTACCGGCGCACGATGTACAACGAGCTCCTTTCCGAAGTCTTTCCTTTGCACTATAACTTAGGGTTATTCAACAGGCATGTCTAAAGCACATCAAAGGCCAGCACCGCATCCGTTCCCTTGAAATGATTTTACATTTACGAAAGTCCCGTAGCGAAAACCTGATCGCGACGGCATTTTGGAACTATTTTCGTGTGTTTTCGTACTTTCGCGACGTTAACACTGCTTTCGTGACGATGAATTTAGCATCGCGCTCTACCCGAATATAGACACTAGTTTCAAAATGACGAAAATATTTTCGTGAAGATAATCACTTTCGCGTCATTACTTTCGTAAGTGTAAAATCAGCTTCAGGTTGCACAGATGTCCTGACCGCACCGACAACCGCCACAAGATGAATTATTATTCCCATCGTGTTGCTGTTGTCCATAGGCAGCGGTGACCACGCATCATATAAAAAAAGTAAGGTGAGGCAGCTCATATAAAAAAAATCCTCCCGTACCTGAGTCCGCTCTGGTGTTCCTCGTCAGTGACATCGACGCGCGCCGTGTAGCGACCCGGCGGCAGGAACACGCACCATTGCCCGCCCGTCGACACAGCCTCTGTACCGGGTCGAAAGGGAACGGTTAATGGAGAGAAATCTAATCCGTGGACGATGAGGTACGAGGCTGAATGCTAATACCAGGTGTGGTGTTACTGGCCAAAATACGCGGCTCACTCTGCGACGCGAGACTCAAGCGTCACTTTTTTGACAGAGAGTACGTCTGGACAGTACAAGACGGTTGCGTCTTTTACGTCCCCGGTCCTCTAGTCCCCTGGTAACAACATCTGGCCAGGTATGTGAGTTATTTGCAACCGACATGTGTAAAAAAGATAGTGTCCGACCGAAGCTTCGGCTTCGGCCACCTTCAGCCAAAAAAACCATCTTTTTATTATTTTTAATATTATTGCAATGTAATTTCTTTCAATTTCTTTTATCATCTCTAGATTAATTTCTAGTGATTATTTAATTAAATTATCTTTCTATATTATACAGTCATAAATATAAAGCTAATAAAAATGTAATACTAAAATCTTTTTATATTATTAATTGTAACCAATCTTGTACAAAATTTCTTAGAGCTTTTAAACCTTCGACTTCAGCTTTGGCCGAAGTTTATGGCAATAATGACCTCCGCCAGAAATTGACCTTCGGTCGGACTTCGGTTAGGTGTAATCAAAGTAGTTACTAATGGAACCCGTGTCAGCGCCAGTCTTGCCGTCCGTGTCGGAAGTGATGGTGACGGTGCGCTGGTCGGGCGGCGACAGCGAGCCGCACACGCGCCACTTCGCCGGCACCGCCACGGGCTGCCGCGGGGGGCCGTCCGGGGTTATGTCTATGCGGTAGTCTGCGAATTCCGCGTTCTCTGTGGATCAATCAATATGCGAGATGCTGGTCAGGATCCCCTGGTAGCAGGGTGACAGAGGTCAGTCGGCAGCCGCTCCAATGTATTTACCTGGGGGTCTAAAGAGGACACATTTACGATTCATATTAGAATGCCATATGCTTATCTGATCCAATCGCCAATACTGGAACTAAGTGACGCCATTTTGAATTGTCATGCCAATGTCAACAACAGCGACGCTGCAGATAAATTTGTGGCAAATTAATATTAATCATATTGTGAACGGCAATGTGGCCTTTTTAGACCCCCTGATCAAACCAAATCCTGGATCATGGTCGACGCGGACTCCTGGCCCTCGTGCGCGAGAGCATAACCGAGACATTAACGCCAAGATGATTATTATTATAATGCGAGATAGAAATAGGATTGAGTTTGCTACATATTCCGCGGTATCGTAAGTTCGTGAAACGGAGGTGCAGTGAAGGAAATGGTGTAGGAAAACGGACCCTAGCCAATGGCGAAAGAAATTTCTTACGCCTTAAGGAGGACAGGCCATTAAAAATTATCTTTTCAATTTCTAGCTGGTTATCGAACCCGGGGCCTCAAAATATCATTGATTTGATCATTATGCGTATGCTTTGGTCTTCCAAAGTTCTAACCAACTAAGCATCTAACTAAATAAACACCCTTGCGAAAGTTTCAAGCTTTTACAGTTAGGGAAATGCAACAAGACTATCCACATACCATGGCTGAACGCTAGCCAATGGGTCCCCTGCCGCACATTAGGCAACTTGAATTGTCCAGCAGCGTTAGTGGTGGTGGTGCTAGTGATTTTGCTTCGCTGATTCGGATCGGTGTACAGCTCCACCTTCACACCCTCCATGCCCACACCACTGGAGGCTGTTAATACGGATCCCAACACTTGGAAGCCTGTCACCTGTGAAATACGGTAAAAATTTGTAAATTAAATAAAAGTTTGATGCCCTAAAACATATAATAAAAAAAAATTAAGAAACGACTCATTTCTTGCAAATATAAAGTTACAGCACATTAACATTTTTTGTGTACCTAATTTAAAAGTTATGTTAGTTACGTAACAGTTTTCTTTTATTCTTCTCGTATGCAAGAACCCCGCAGGCAAAGGCCTCCCCCCAAGGAATTCCTTAAAACATCACCATCACAGCCCATATCAGTCCACTGCAGAATTAGGGCCTCTCCCACGAAAGGGGAGGTTATTACCATAATCTCCATGCTCGGCAGGCGAGTTGGAGATTGCGGTGTTATAAATATAACAATGGAAAATGCTGCTGCCCATTTTTCAGTCTATTGCCCTGTACAACACCCACAAGTGTAAGGGGTTGGTGCTATTCTACTCTGCCGGACACCATATGGCTAAAACATAGTCAGTGAATAAACAGTAATACACACAAACTTACTTGAAAAGCTTTCTTGATGTAGAGGCTATCATGTGCCACTGCGATAGACATGTCAACCTTCCGCAAGTTGTACGTAAGCCATGGCTTGACAGGTGATTTCTCCAGTGCTAGCAGCAAGTACTCCCCAGCGGGTACCAGTCCAAAGCTAAATTCTCCTTCTTCATCGGTGACCGAGTGGCAGATGGGGTTTTCGTGCACATCTCTCAATAATGCCGTGTTGCACCCCTCCACACGGAACTTGAGCCTTTTCTGCAATAGTTTTAGTTCATTTTATAGTTCAGTCAATGATCAAGTTGTGTTGCAGCTGGGGCCAATGCCACTTCAGCTAAGCTGTCTGTATTAATTTCAGAAAATTATAAATTCATGAAAGATTCCTACTATTATACACATGCTAGTTGAAAGGTATAAATGCCATAAATGCGTTGAATTGAATGAAAATGCTTGTGGCAAGAAGAACACTATTAGAGTGATTTTATACTAATATGGCAATTCAAGTACCTGCTGCAATGATAAAAGCAGTTAAATATAGGTTACAAATATTAAAATGAACCAGGCAGGCAGAAGTATCTTTTGATAATTATCCTTAAGGAGCGAGCTTTAAAATTATGTTATATAAGTGAAATAATTACCTCATCTTTGGAGTACAATAAAACATACATTCCACGAAGTGGATGGACGCCATCGGATACAACGGAGCCCTTCACTTCATATCCTTTAACAGCCAGCACACCCACAGGCAACACAGTGTTGCCCTCTTTCACTTGCACCACAGCCTGCGATGGCTCCAGTTTCCATCTAAAAAAAAATTGAAATCTACATCCATGTGTTTTCCTAATTGTCTTATTTCCTGAGATAACCTACATAATAGAAGATATGAAAACATACATTGTATACAGTCACATCATGCCTTTTCCTATAAGAATAGGCATAGACCACATTGTAAACATAAAAATGAACTTGGCATTAATGTCCTGGTCGTGCTCACACACGTGAGGACCCTTGGTCCGCCTTGTCCATGATCTAAGATTTGGCAGATCAGTCAACTACAATGGAGCTACCGCCGTCTGACCACATTGGAAACATATAGGGATTTCTTACAGGAAATATAATAATAAGAATTCTTCACTCACCTACGATGACTGGCCTTCAAAGTGTATTTTCCTGGTATCACTGGTGTGAAATGAAAATCCCCACCGACCCCTGTCACAGTGTCTCGTTTTTCCCCTTTATCATCAATAAGCTGTACTGCTACACCTTTTGGGCCCTCTGTCTGCCCAGCCGTGATAACTTTCCCAGTTATACCAAATCCATTGAATGCAAAGTTGATATCTTGCCCTGTAGAACAGGAGTCAGTTGAACCGTCCACATATAAATCAACCTGGGAGGGTTCAAAACTCCAGCCAGGTGGCGGATGAACTTTCAACACATAATGCCCTTTTTCGTAGAGGGGTAAGAAGTAATAGCCATTGGTTGGAGCGCATTCTGTACGCTCTTTCAGACTGCCTTCTTTGGTATACCTGTGAAAGAAATTGGTAATAAAATAATAATACTTTCTGAAATAAAATATTCTAATTTTTTACAGTGAACGAAAATCGCTATGTTACATTATACTCCACAAACAGTTAAGCTCTAATTAATAGCAATTTAGCTAGAATATTGTTAGGAAATCTAATTAAGGAGTGTATAGGTTAACTTACAAGCCTATCTCGATTTTAGAGAAATCTAAGTTCACATGACTTTTGACGAATCCACCACAGCCTAGTATATCATTTCCACGACAATTTTCAGTAAATAACACTAAAAATATTAAAATTAAATATTTTACGATCATCCCGTCAACAAGCGCCATCTTTAAGTACTAGTGATGTGCTGTCTGCGTAGGCGGTTGAACGCTGCAATCGCGTGCGATTGAAGGGATGGGATAGGATTGTTCTGGTTGAAAGACTTCTTGCAGAAAAACTCCGAAGCCAAAACGGCTGGACCGATTTCAATGAAATTTTTAGGCAATCTATAGACTAGCTCAACGCCTAAAGGGGCCATCGCACCATCTGCCGCGCCACCACGTTAGGTACATACTTAAACATGACGTAGTAAACCTTTAGTTAGTGTCCACGCGACGACGACGGTCCGACAGAACGTTTCTCGCTCGTAATATCCGAGATCTATCGAATATTGAACTTTTTCCCAGCCGCAGGGTTTTCTTTCATTTTCCGCAGGATCTTATTAGAAGATGTACAACGCACAGGTGATTTCTCTGGTATTGCTGAAATTCTGATGTCCTGACCCTTTCCATTGGGCGGTTCACTTATTTTAGGGTTTTAGACCAAACTTAGGCTGGCTGGAAAGAATCACCCTCCGAATCTTTCAGACGACACCATTCGATCTATTGTTCCGAAGGAGACAAACAATATCTTTTGCTACCATCCATAGTCATACTTACCAGTAGATTACCTTAATCCTGTGGATGCGGCAAGCGGAAGACAAATAGGTAGCCTGTTTCACAGTGAAATAAATAGGCTGATGAGATGATGATGGACAATAGAAGTTGTCTACGTAGGTAGCCAAAAAAGCGTTATTGTAAGGCTGAATTCACACTGAAGCGATCGTTCGGCAGCGCAGTTGTACTGTTACACCATTTTATGCTTTATCTACATTAGGAAATGCATAGATAGTATCTATAGCTTAAAAGTTGCGGGTGGGAACCGCGGCACCCCGCCGCAGGCACGCAATGCAGCATTATCTCTGCAACAGACAGTGAAACTTCGACCTTTTGTCATTTAGGTGTGAATTAAGCCTATTATAGGCTTTTGCGACTCTATTCTCTTGGATAGGATAATATGGGTTGCGTTGAAATGGATTTACTTCGCTGAGTCGCTGCAGAGCCAACTCCCCAATGGCGTGAGGTCCATGCCGAAGACCAGGCGAAGGATAACCTTACCAACAGAATCAGTCGGATAACACTTGACCCAGTTTACTTAAAACTCAAATATTTTAAGGCTAGGAACCATCTCGATTTAACTGGCTTTCAAATGCAGAAAACTGCGTCCAAGTCGGTCCATCCGTCAGACACACAATACACATGTATGAAACTTATAACACCGCTCATTTTTTGTCAGGGGTTAAAAAGCGCAATAGACCGATCGGAAGATGATGATGTTGCCTGTCTATCGCAAGCCAGGGTTCAATCAAATTCGATCCATAAATAAAATAAATAATAATAAATAGATAACCATTTATTTCACACATACATATTGAAATCCTACTGTTTTTTCCTGTTCTAGGGATCTATATTAATTAATCCAGTAAAGTAGTTAGACCCAGTATAAGTCATGAAAGGAACCCCTGCAAAATGCCTATATTAATATAAACAGGGGCACCGGTCTAGTGGCAGCATGCTTGCGACACCGCTAACAAAGTTAAGCAACGCACATTGAGTCCAGGAACTTGATGGGTGACCGTTTCGTACTTTCACATTAACTTCAGAACCGCAATGAGCTCACCACTTGTTAGCTTGTGCCTCTTTCACTTTGCAGCTGACTGTACATAGTTGTCTTTAATGTGCTATCTAAATCTAAATGCTAATGTCCCCTGGTGTACTAGTAAACCAATTTTCATCAAGAGGCTTGCAGCAATGTATGGGAATAGCAGGTACATATTTTTTTAATTTTATTATCCTGGTTTTATACAAATATTTGAAATACATACTAAAATGTATTTTGTGCACATTTTATTATAGGTAATTACAGTGTATTCTTGTACAAACACATAAATATTATACAAATAAGGAAAAGGGTGTAAAGCTGTGTAGATAAATACAAAATAACTTAAAAATATCTTTACTAATATAATGATAAGGTCACAAGTTTGAACTGATAACGTTTATGTAGCCACAGCTGCTTTAGCTTTGTTCTGTATGGGGAGGAACAGCTTGAACTCTGCTGGGAGTTCATCTTCGGAATAGAGACGGTCTGAGAAGTACACCCTCCTAATCCTGCAGTTAGCGTGTATTTGCACTCGGAGAGTTTCAACATAGTTAGTGCCGTATGCTCTGCGAGTGAAGTCGGCTAAATTAAATTGGATCTGGTTCCAGCCTTCGTCAAGACGCATGGGCATTGTGCAGATAAATGGTTTCACTCTCGTTGTTGATTGGTAGTTACTGGCTCTGAATCTTCTGCGCACATTCTTGTCATCTAGTACCTGGGGAAAAAAAATTAATTGTGTATTGTAAAAGCAGAAATGTATAGGTTATGTTATTAGTGAGGTTATGTTGTGAATATTGGTCGTAAATATGTGGTTTTTGTATCACTAGTGCAGTGAGTCACAATATCGATTCAAGATGTCCACTTACCTGAACCTCAAACGTAAAATACTTTTTGAGGTTCTTTATGATCATCACAAGGAACGGTAGTTTGATGCCCAGCGTCTTCTTTGGATCCGCGGGACACGTAATATAAGTGGTGCTTACATTGGTCCCAACTATTTCCAACACTAAACTCTGGATATCATTGTCCGTTATCCGCTTTATGTGCCCATTTCGAACTTTCTTGTCCCAAATCTGCAAAGGTTTGCTCCCTATGCTGTAAAGAATTGATAGGAAACCGGACTGAAAAGTGTTTTTGAACATTTCTAAGGGAGTTCACCGTAAGCTAACCACTGTAATCCCTTACATTTAACAGATAATTATTTAGGTAAGTTTAATCAATACAGAAAATGCTTTTACGGTTGCATTACAACCTGACAGGTTGTAAACACAAAAATTTTGTACACAGCCATTGGCCCTCGTTTTGTTTATCTCACGAGTCTCCATGACAACGATACCAAAGACTAAAAACTTTCAGTGAATTGAAAAAAATAATTAAGTAGGTATTATAGGAGCGGGTTACTTAGTCCCTATTTCCGTGGAATGAATTCAATGAATGAAATGATTTTCGAAAGTACGAATGACCTCGTCAAATCTGTACTTCTGTGATAATATTACAACGAGGAAAAGTTTGCATGTTTGTGAGTTTCAACAACGATACTACCAAACCGATTTTGAAAACTCTTTCCCCATTAGAAAGCTACGTTATGCCCAGTAATAACTGTTGCAGTAATAACTAAACGATTTTTAAAATTTTTACTTAAAACACGATTTTTATCGAAAGTATATTTTAAAATTTATTTTCATGGCCACCATGGCCTATCGTGCTGCAGGTGTGCCGGTCGCACACCTCGGTACGCGGCCCTCAATGATGTTATTCGCCGGGCCTTTGCCTCCGTCGGGGCTCCTGCTGTGCTTGAGCCTAATGACTTAACACGCGAGCACGGTAAAAGGCCCGACGGAATGACTTTAACACCCTGGAAGCTGGGGCGGCCTCAATTTCAATTTCTTTATTTCACATTCCATGTGTTACATATAGATGTTATAATAATGATAAGAATCAACATGGACCCGCATTGGGCTCGTCTGGTCTGGGATGCCACTTACATCGACACTATTGCGCCGTCCCATCTACCTGCAACTTCCAGCCAACCTGGGGCCGGTGCCACATCGGCCGAAAACGCCAAGCTCCGCAAATATATTTGTCTGAGCAGGGATTATATATTTGCGCCGTTTGGTGTGGAAACCTTTGGGCCGTAGGGACCAGGCGCATAAATCCCATACAGGGAGAAAGCCAAGCGCCTGGTCGATGCATCTAATGACCAGAAGGCTGGCCTCTACTTCGGCCAGAGAATTAGCCTCTTAGCACTTATCCAGTTCTGAGGATCTTGAGCAAATTTTTTATCTTTTATTAAGTTTAGTTTTTGATTATTTTTTTGTGTTACTTTGTATTAGGTAAATATTATAAATATCTTTTTTAAAGTAAATAACTTTAAGTGTTATATTATTAATGACTTTTTTTTGTTTTCAATTTTTTTCACGATAAACTTAAGCCTAACTGCAACTGCATATATATTAGACTAGCGAGAAATTTGACCGCCATCTCACCTGGTGGTAAGTAACAATGCGGCCGAACAGCCTATTCACTCTAGCCTTGACAGCGTCCAGATTATAATGATGCGGCTAGACATTTGCAGGCAATGTGTTCCATTCCTTAGCCGTACGCATGTGAAGGTTGAACCAAAGCAGCTCGTGCGGATAGCTAAAAGATCCACGACATAAGGATGAAGCGTTCGCCCGGATCGCGAAATCGCGATTCGCCGTATGGTAAAAACGGTCCGGCGGAATGAGGTCGTGCTACTGCTTCGACCTCTCTTCAAAATGTAGCGTGAAGAAGTCCGACAGACGCGCAACCCTACGCCGATGCTCGAGGCTCTGCTCAGTTCAGCATAAATCAATTGCGAGTCACAAATTACCTTCTTTACACGTTTTTCACCGAATCCAAAGCAGATTTGTGCTTGGTATAACTGAAGCAACTTTTTTATTTTTATTTTTTATTATCAGTAGGCTTTGATATGAAGTACCGCTTAGTATTGTTTTGAGATTTTAGCACAATAATGTAATTTTTTATTTATATTTCTACGTTTATTAGCACCTATAAATGACCGCCGAAATGTGATTTTTATCAAAATGAGGATGATAGAATGCCAGTCTATTTAACGATTCAGGATAACAGTTGAGTTGAGCTTAGAACATGCGATTAAAACAGAAAATCGCTGATTTTCTAGTTTTCTTTTATATACTGACCACAGTTTTTTTTCCTCGAATTTTTTCGGCCGTTCCGAATCTGTCGCGACCGATAGGTGTGGGTGTTAAGCGCACTCCACATGTGGACAGTTCCGCGGGTACACGAGAATGTAGAGGGAGTATTCGCCAATATTCATGTAGTCCCGTGCATGTTTGGCATGTCTCGCCTATTTCATAGACTAAGTAGAGATAGTTTGTTGCTGTCTCGATTCGATCGATTTTATATTTACATTCCTAGCGCTTATCCCGTAACAGGTTCGGGGTACACTTGACCATGATCCAGGATATTAGTAGATCAAGTAATTACAGTAGATCAGCTGCAATCACCTCTGTGACCCTGTTTACAGCAGATTAGCGATATTACACCGATGAATCGTTAAAATGTCGACGCGTTTTGACACCCACCACATCCCTAATAGGCTCGAATGTAGAGGGTCGACCAAGTCCCGGCAAAAGTTTCGCCGAAAGTGTCGGCGGACATGTGGAGTACGCTTTACGAAGGACCACAAAATTTGTGTTTTAGACCATTGCAGCCCGCCCTCACGGACTTAAGTAACCCGCTTCTACAAAACGTTTGTTGGTTCATTCGTATTGTATTGCGTCATCTCTATCTAACATATCAAATGGTGCTAAAATGTTTTTGACAGCGGTGCTGGCTGCTGTCAATTATTTTTTTAATCTGTGTTGCAGCTCACGCGATGCATGTGCAATAGTGCATCAATTCAATTTTCGTTTATTTTCCATTTCCCTTAGTTTCTAATAAGTTTTATGTTAAATGAAATATTAGTTTACTTTCTCCTTATGATATAGGAATAGTAGTCGTTAAATTTTTTCTGGTGTAGCCTGCAAGTTAAAAAGCGCAAGATGACTGCGGAAATGTCGTCGAAGAGGTAAGAATTGCATAAACTTATATTTTATGAAGTGACCTGCCGGGATTGCCGGTGCCCTGGCTCCCGGAGAGACTGTCGACTACTGTGTTATTGCTTTAGTTGATATTTACGTGGAGTATCGTCCGTGCTTCCTTCGTGTGTACGTATGATATGGAATTTCTTGATCACTATCAGAGCGAATCATGTATCCGCTGCGCCAAAATAAAACTAGTAAATTACGAAATAAAAATGTAAAGTGTACAAACAGATTTGTTTACAAAATCACATTTTGACACCAACAAATGACATGAATAACTCAATTTTTAAAAGAAGAATGTTTATGTGTCATGTTGTTAAAATTATGTTTGTGTAATAGTTATCATCTGCTTGGTTGCAATATTATTGTTATTTAAATTGCTGTAAACCAAAATGATAATTGAATCCCACAGTAATCTAGTCCCCATGGTTTTTATTGATACCTAACCTATCTTAGGTACCCAAACAAATCTGGAATCTTTTGTATTTCCAGGACCAAGTCCATGAAATTACTCAGTCAGAGTATAGTTTACTATTAGTGAAGAAATTTTTCAGATTATTTATCTTAGGACTTTAGCAATTATCAGTATGCTTACAATAAATAGTATGTGAATGAATGGTTAGAAAATACAAAAATATATTAAAAGTAAGAACAATGTTTTAAACTATTGTGGTTATTATCACACATTGTAAGGGTACATTCTGGGTTTCCTACCGCGTACCTTTATTGGATGGGCTACTCGTCAACAAAGATTTGCGTCAGGAAACCAAGAACATACCCTTAAAATTAAGAAACAATTTATTAGTATAGTAAAATTAACTCCCAGGTCACAAGAACTACTGATTTGCGGATTCTGGGGATGTAAGAGGTTAAGTTAAACTTCTACTTACACAGATTATGGTTGTCTAAGTAGTTATACTGAACAAAGGTAATAGTCCCTCTCTCCCATAAATACAGAACTGATATAATTTGTATAATTGCGTTTATTAAGCTCAGTAGCATAAAATATTGTGCAAAAACCTATTCAATAATTTTTACCAACAATGATACTACAGAAGGCAAAATAATTAAATAACTACTCCATAATCATTATCAGTATCATTTTGATGCTATATCCCTATTGGGCTGCTCGGTACGCTATACCCTCCGGTCCGCTAAATAACGATTTCGTAATAAAACAGGAAAAACGAGTGAGAGTACACTCAACAGTAATAAAAAAAACTATTTATTAGATCTTAGAATCTACTTGCTTTTTGTTTCACTCATTACCTATAATTTTAGGTGTTAGTAACATAATTGGAATTTACTTTAATTGATTGTGGAATTTACAACCGGGAGAACATTATCTAACACCGGACAAACACATCCTTTGATATATTCCGCATGCTATATGAAATTATGTTGGGAGGGGTCGTGCATCAGTATGACCTTTCTTCGCACTATCCGAAACTTTGTCTGATTACTTACTTTGTTGGCTCAATGACCTTTGTATAATCAGAATTAGGTTGAAAGGAACTGTTCTAGATTATTGTTAATATCACTTTATTATTAATACTTAGGTACTGAATATTTTTATTTACATACAAACTATGGGTACTTAGGTACTGAATATTTTTATATACATAAAAATATGGATATGTACATTGAGGACACCTTGTAAAATCTACGTTTAATGTATGTATCCTGCCGTTAGTCCCGTCCTGGTTATGATCTTGCGCGAGGGCTTGGTGTCCACCTTTCTACTTCTTGTTCATATTAAAAAAATAATTTTTGAGGATGAAAGGCATCCTCAAAAATTATTTTTTTAAATAGGATTAAATAATAATCTTTGTCTCAAACGCCAAAAAACTATGGGAAAATAAAGATATCGTTTAACATGAACGCGTGGTATTGCAAACGTCCAAGGGCTGCGGTGACAGCTTATCATTAAGCAGGCCGTAAGCTTGTTTGCCACCTTAGTGGTATAAAAAAAAAGTCGTTTAACATGCGCACGAAATGCACGCGCCTTCGAGGTGCCGAGCACCGATACGTACCGTTTACAGTCAGCCGGGGAGCGAACGGACTTCCAGAGCACTATAGCATTTTAATATACTTTCGATATGCTGAGCGGCCCGCCCACCCAGTAACTGACCACAGGTCAGCGTATTAACGCAACACGATCTTCGCAGCATTTCGATTCGTTTTCGCCAACATTGGTGGTAGTGAATTTGTTGTCACGCATGTCATTTTTAACGACGTCAAGCCTTGGGCCGGCTTTTCCCGTGCCTGACGGAGGTAGCAACAAATGTCTAGCTAGATTAGCTAGACATTTGTTTCCTACCGGAAAATTGCCGGTCTCTGCCCGTGCAGAGATACCATCGTATACGGCATTCATGCCGCTTATCTGCGATGTCACAGACGTAAAGGCTACGTTAGTTGTCTTTGCGTGAAACTCTAAACATCCATCGCCGAACCTTCATTTTCGTAACGCACAGCTCCTGCTTAGGCCGCTCTAGTAGAGGCCAAGAACAGCAGGTCTAATTATGGTCTGTCCCTTCAGACCTTTAATGGCGTTGTAGGGTCATAAATGACACCTGTCACCTCTCGTCATTTGGCCTAAGCCGCGGATATTCGGGCTTTGACGTCACTGTCGGTGTCCCGCCCCGGTTGCGCTAAGTATAGATCCCGGGTATCTGACCATCCGTGCGCTTGACCACATTTTCGCCTACACCTGGGGTTGGGTATTTATAGTGTTACAGGCCATGTAGGTATACTGTCTTCGCTATATTTCGCCGTTCTCAAGTGACGCTTTCCACACGTTGGACTAATGACCAGTCTCCCCTTAGAGTCTATCATTATTATTATCAATGTAGAAATCGTTTCATCGTGTTTTAAATTTATAAAGTTTATTTGTTCATTTAAATGCTTACTAGGTACCTCTCTTTTTATTTCACCAGTTCTTTTGCGAACAGGGCGCGGGAACTCGGGCGCTATTGTTCAGTGCTTTTTGCGAAAATCTAAGTCAAAGGCTTTGTTCGAAATGCCTAATTAAATCCGAGCTCGGAGCGTCAATTAATATTCCTTGTTGTTTATTTACAGTGGACTTTAAAAGCTGCTTAATCTCACAGTCTGTCGGGTATTCTGTGAAGGTTACGTCATGCCAGTAAATCGCCGCCTGGTAAATTGCAATGCGATCGCTGCAGTCCGTAATAGGAATAACACGGTCTCAGCATCCGATTATTGACGGCGATTTTAACCGTTACGGAATAATTGGCCATGAGTAATATTCGCAACAGAGCCTCGGCGGCCGAGCGGTTAGGGTATCCGACTCGTAAGCGAGAGGTACCGGGTTTGAATCCCGCTGCGGCCATGTACCAATGACTCTTTTCTGAGTTTTGTACATTAGTTAAACAAGGGGTTAAATATAATGACCACCATAAAATGCTTTGATACCCTTAGTTCTTTTACCAAAAATATATACATAACACCAGTAAAATAAAGTCTAAATTTACAATAATACTAGCTATTTTAGTCACGACGCACTTCAAATTGTATTCGAACACCAAATGTAGTAAATGATCACCAAATCTTAGCGAGCAAATTAATGCGCTATTCCTGCCTAAATAAACCACTATTATTGCCATAAAATGTAGGCTTATTACCAAATAAAGTATTATGATGCCATATTAGTTATTAAGTTATGATTGTTTAAATAATTAAAAAAAGGATTATTGAAATTGTAACAGTTTTATTTTTTATCTTAGATAAAGCATTTGGTTGAATAAACGAAACGAAAAGGTTAAGAGTTTATTTACTATGTTTGGCAAAATATTCTTTTCCCGATGGTAATTTACTTTAATCGGATAACGAGATATTATTTTTTTGCATGTCATTTTAAATTAAAATGTGGTTAATAATTTGATGTTCATTAACTATTTTTGGGTTAACAATGATTTTTTTGGAGTCAGTTTGTTTAGATAGGATAGCAAGATGTAAAAACTTTGGTTATAATTTTACATTAAAATGCTGTTTTAATTTTGGTGATCATTTACTACTTTTGGGTTAACAATGATTTATTTGGAGTAATTTTGCTTAAATAGGATAGCGAAATGTTAAGACTTTGGTTATAATTTTACATTAAAATGCGAGTTTAATTTTGGTGATCATTTACTATTTTTGTCTGTTATATGTTACTATATCTGGTGGTAAGTTAAACATAAGCCGTTAAACAATAACCGATGCTCTTACGGTGAGGGAAAACATCGTGATGAAACCTGTACATTCAGGTGACTGAAAATGTAACTATGATCCAATCCGGTTCCCTATGGTAGCAGGGTCATGAAGGTCAAGTGGCAGTCGCTCCACGTAATTACCTGATCTGCCAAATTTGGGTTCATGGTCAGGGCAAACCCGGGCCCTCGTGCGCGAGAGCACAACTGGAACATTATCGCCACGATGATTATTTTTAATAATATTTGCAACAGAGAAATAAACTGTCAACGGAAACAATACCCTGTGCACATTAAAGGCGATTGTGTTGTCAAAAAAGTGGACCGAAACTCGCATTTTTATCCTGCATTTTTGCACGTACGTATAATATTTAATAAGTTATCGTGCACCACCGCACGGGCTCGCATACCAAGTTTTACGACAGTCTCTGCGGGGGTTTCGCTTAGTCACCGCAACAGCAGAATCGGCTGACTCTCATGTGGCGTTATACCAGTGTTGCAAGACAGCCGAGTCACATGTTTCCCATTCGCTTCGATTGGCTGGTCGCTCGAGCGTAGTTTATGGCTGAGGGCATTGTTCAAAGACTCCTAGAAGGGCACTGAATGGCCTGAGTCAGCACGCTGCGCCGCCCAGTCGGCAATCACGCACTGCTATACCACTGTAAAAGTAATGAGATTCGAACGCGGTAAGTACGAGTTACGGATGCCGCAGCGATTACGGCGTACGGCGCAACCTAGTTCGGCTGCCGGCGGTCATTGTTTGTTGTGATTCATTCAGCTTTTGTGCCGACTAATAAATTGCTATGCGGATCTCTTCGACCCACGATCCAAGACATGCGAACGGGGTCAGCTTCGTGTCGACGGATATTGATCATTTTAGGCCGTTTCGTTGTCGCAGTGTATCGTGTCCGTTGTCTATCTATTAGTCGTATTCGACAGGCAATATATCAGTTATCAGGGTGTCCTGTAGTGCTGATAAAGCTTGACGATATTGACCAGCCGCTATCACGCAATTCCACTGAGATATTGGGGATGACACATGTTAAGTGAATTCCGTTCTGTAGTTCGTAACGGATGTAAAGTCGATATTCTTGTTGTCGCAATGTAGGCCGTTTGCCTCTGCCTTCATTTCGGCATGTCGTTGTTGGTTAGTCCTCCAATGTTTACAAGCTCTGTAGACGCAGTTTCTGGGTCGCCGCTCGACGCTGACCTGTCTCGCGGTAAACGCTCCCATTTCGCGGCGTTATTGTGCCCACGCCGCTCGCAATTCGCTTCATTTGCAAGACTTTTTTTAGTTTACTAGCCTGGTGATAAACGAGTATTCGCTTCTTCTTCAGTCTTTTTGGTAGGAAGCGGTAAAAGTTGCCTGTGACATCTGCCACCCATTAAGTTAGGTTTAAGGTTGCATTGTAACAATGCAGAACCACACAAGTCTGCACAATCTAAAATACATGATTTAGTAAAACCCGATGTTAAAAGAGGGGTGTTATAGTTTGACGCCTAAGTTGATCTAACTTGGAAACTTGGTCGAGTGTTATCCGACTTTTTCAGTCGGTTAGGTTATTTGTAAATGGATGCCCAAATTTTTTGCTTTTTTTAATGGGAAACGACAAACTAGTGACCGGGCCATCTGAAGGAAAGTAGTCACCGCCGCCTAAAGACATAAGCAATACCAGGGTTTCACTAATGCATTGTCCACCTCGTAAATACGTACAAAGGACCAAATTTGAGTTCAAGTGCGGAAAATGGAGTCCATTAACCTGACCACCGAATAACTTCTGTCACAATCCGGGTTATTTTTTTGTGCACCATTTCGGCCACATCCTTGAGTGACAGGCAGGTGAGATTTTCCCAACAGATTGTGCTGGCATGCGCGACGAGATATTAACAAAGCTAGCAAATAATCTACCAACAATCACAAGTTCAAACGTATATGTAAAACATGGAAAACCCCAAAGAAATCGTTAAAGTTTACATTATTTATTCAGAAAGGCTTCGTGGAATCTAAGGCGAGGGCATGGTATTTTAGCTTTGGAAAAAATCCCTCAATCAGCACTGGGTTTTGATAGAAATGGGACTGAAAGTATGTCCTTTCAAATGAAAAAAGAATTTACCAAATCGGTTTATACTCGTAAATTACGGAGTTCTGAGATAACAAACATGAAAAATTCAACCGAATTGAGAACCTCGTCCTTTCTTTTTTGAAGTCTGTTAAAAACAGGGTCACGCTCTATTTTATGGACAGGACATCAACATCAAGGACATGTTAAGTGTTGCGGGGAGTAAGGTCTCCAGTGATCCATGTGGATGGGGATTTAGGGAACCGTGGCTTTGTTATTTGCCTTTTTGCTGCAAGTACAACGTCTCCCGGGGTTGCAGCACATTCACGATAATACCCCTGGTGTTGCTAATGTCTATTAGGTACCGTTGGCCACTTTCCATCTAGTGGTCCGCTGGCCTGTTTGACAATACTTCCTGGAAGGCATTGTACGTGATTCAAAATGATATGGACCTAGTATCCTGAGCCCGTCATACTGTTCAATATTAGTATATGTCGAGGTAACGATTAGTAGTGTCCAGTTCATTGTACGGTGCGCTTGCGCAGAAAAAATATCACAAGCGGAAGCGGAACTATGTGGGTGTACCTTGCAGAATTTGGCAACTATTAAGGATATTATGTTTTCCCCTTGCATAACTTACCATACAAATATGCGCTACTAACAAGTGGCATGTTCAAATCCCTTTACGGTTCCGGGAAAATCTTTGTTCAGTTATGTTGTGTACTAAAACACAGAGATCATGCTTAATTCTGTTTTATTGGCCGATGTCTGACGTGGTCTCTAAGATACGAGTTGTTAATTTATAATGATTTTCTAAACATATAACCTAAGTACTGTTTTGTTAACCAATTCATCGTAATAACTGGCTAGAGTTAGACTAAAACGTAATAAAAAGGTCATCGTGACTGTTTAACGAAGATCCTTGTCTATTTATAGAGACGGACCAACACGCGGTTTCATTTATCTATAGCTCACAGCGCCGACGTGTGTCGTCTATTCGATGCATAGCCGAGAGCTACCCCGCCCCCTCCGCCTCTAGGATCCCAGGACGTTCCAGGGGAATCACGCGCAGTCAATGAAGTCTCAGTCAATGAATCGCTATAAACGAAACACTCAAAAATCATAATGTGCCGCACAGATTTATGAAGCTACTATTTTCAAGGCAATAATCACGGGAGTTATCACTGCACGGCGTATTAAATACCGTGAAAGTTTAGTCACTTCTATTCATATCATATTGTGCGGTAGTTGATGTATTTGTAGTTATTTTCCTGATTTTCCTTCCTGTTAATTCGCTTTACCAGCTTATTAGAATATTGTAACATCACTCTAGGACACTGTTTCCTGTTCATTATAGCCGTGTATAACTTTGATTAACGCCCCCCGTATGCATGTGTAGTCGTACACCCGTTATTGATCGACATGAATTGTGTCCGGTAACGATCGCTTGTCCGATAGTTCACATCCGACCTTTATGACAGCGATTATTCCATCTGGTACTCGTTAGAGACAGGTGTACGATTGTTTACATTAGGAACGTTAGATATCATTGAATGTGACACTGTTTACGCTATCTTGATTAATAACAGTGACCTAGTGCTAGGGGAGAATTAGATTCCGGCATATGTTTTGGACTTGGCAAACGATGGAGTTTTGAACTTGGGAGTCGCGTGGGCCGGCTAGCACGGGCAGGCGGCCAGTCGCGGAGTCGCAGCACGCCAAAGCAGCCGCACACTGCCGGTCGCGCGACACCACAACCGTGAAAGGATACGCGCGTGTTTATTTTCGGTTCGAGTTTTGCTCGTTTTCGGATGAGCACCGGCTTCGGTTACATAAAGCGACGTGAAGTTCACTATTGCTTTAGCTGGCTAGAGTCTTGGTCGACGTTTTTTGTGGATCGTTTTAGCTGTGGCTGCGGCATCGATCAGCTAGTGGAGATAAGTTTATCGGCGGGCGCGTGGATCGTAACCCCGTTTCGGGAGAGCGCCGTGACTGTTTACACGATAAACAAACTTTTCTCTGTGCATGTAGATCCGTATACAGTGATCAGTCTATCACGATTCTCTGAATATATTGAGTCAGATTGTTTGTGTTCCGACGAAACGTTTGTCGGCGTTGACTGTGGATCTGTTAATTTGGGAGTGTTGAAAGAGGGTTCGATTTAAACTGTCACTGACGTGCTTGAGTTTTTATATGAGAAACTGCATAATTTAGTCGGTCCTGTATCATGGTCTCACAATGGACGAGGAGGGTCGCTTGATATTCTGGAAGGGCGGCGTGTGGGAGGGCGGAGCACCCACTCTTAACTGCAACACCTGTAAGAAACGCCGCGCCGATAGGATGAGCGAGAACGAGCGTCCCCCAGGGTAAGATTTTTGAAACAATACTGTTTACCTTGTACACTACGCATTTTGATACTATAACTCTTCTATTTGACCGTTAACAGTTCAATTATTTGAACATTTAATACACATCCGCCCACATAGAAACCAGTTAGAAGAAATATCATGTTCGCTGGAACCACACCTTTGGATCAGTTACCGATTGACATTGAATAGTCTATCGGTAGGTTCATAGGTGCCTCGCTCGGTCGAAAGGCAAGCAAACGGACATACCGGTTTGCTAATTGCAGTGTACTCGACCTGCCCGGAGATATTCTTATGAATGAGTCACTATCGGACCACTTCCCAACGGATGTTCTTGACCAGTGACTCGCGAAACTCGAGGGAAAGCAACATGCGTAATCTGAATGAAGAAGTGCATTCTCAATAATATGTACTTTTACAATATTTCTTATCATTTATATTAATGTGAGTAATGATTTTAGCCAGTTAAGTTCTACTACAAGCATTTTTAATATGAATTGTTATCAGAATAAGGCGTAGGTGTCGATAAAGGATTATTTATGTGCGTCGTTCTTGTTGTTGGTTATTTTATTACAAATGTTGTTGTTTTCCGTTTCAAATTTCCTGTTGAGTGTATCTCGTATTGTATAAATGTTGTATGTGTATTTGGTACTTGCATCTCGGCGTATGATCTTTCAATTGTTAATTTAATGTTTTAGAGTTTAGACAATGGAACAAAGGCCAGATAATATTCGTGGCGATTTTGTTTTAATTCTAAATACATGTGGTCTCTTTGTAATGTATTGGACATTGTTTCTCCGGATCCACTGATTTCACGTATCACTGAGTGATCGACCGTGGAATGGTCGGAATGTTTCATTATTTGGTTCGTGACAAGTCACTCTCTAAGCATTCGCGTATTTATTTTATCTAAGTAAATCTGGTTAAGTTTTACAAATGTTGGTATCGTATCAATTATAAAGCCTCGTTCCTAGTTCTCGTAAGGAGTCTTGTTCCTTCTTCATTATGCCTTTGCAAAAGAAAAGCACTGAATGAAAGAGGAACTAGTTCACACAGTTTTCAGGTTTAACACCGCCATGCATGAAGCATTTCATCTTAGTCCTCACAGTGACAACGCACCTGCGGTTCTGCATTTTTGTTGCCTGTAACCTAAATGTATGAATGCGTATATGTTATGGGCGACAATTACCGCTTACCATCGGGTGGGCTGTCTGCTCGTTTGTCACTGCGTATTATAAAAAAAGAAATATAGTTATTCCACTTTTCCATTCTTTCAATAAAACTACTTTTTTAAACACCTGCACTTATTTTTGTCCACGCATTCTTTAAGTGGCGGACTTGTACCTACCACAATTTTCTTTCTCGTGAAGAAGTCGTTAAGGCTTAGCTTTGGCTATTTACGGAGAATGTCTACTGTCCATGTTTTCTTTTTCTAAAAATGCAGTAGTTTCTCGCGCTTATTCTGTTGTCATGTTCTAAAAGTTCAATAGTTTCTCGCGCTTCGTCTCTAGTCCCTTGAGAAGGTGATGATGCACTGATGAGAATTGTATTTATGGAAATCCGAGATGACTGACGTACACAATTTGTATAGGTACCTCGCCACATTGACATCAATTTTCACCCGACTTCAATCTGATATTCTTTTAATTTTTAACTATTCTGTGATTTTTTCGGGATATGAAGTACCGAATACTTATAAGAGAAGATATAATTTATTTAATTATAAAAGCATAGCCTAGTTACATAAGTCTCTTAATAATAAACAAAACGTAATTTTGAACTAGTAGTACAATTATTTGCACACAGTTACGAACTAATTAATGATTTTATTACATTGAATAGTAGGTACACAATAAACATACATAGGATACTCGGGAAGAACGTAGCTTCCCGAGTGTATGGCTGCCTACTAGACAAGGAATTTTCGAAATCGGTTCAGTAATTTCGGAGTCGACTTCGTTTTATAATATGTGTACCTAAGAAGAATCTTCGAAGAAAATATTATGAAAGTAACCGTTTGTTGAGATAAAATCTTACAATACGCCTACCTTGCAGCTGAATAAATAAATTACATTCGAGTGACTGTTACAGCTTACGTTGTTAAGAGTATTTTTATGCAGGTTACGGATATGCGTCAAAATAATGTGAATTATGAGTGACAAAATGATCATGATGTTGAATAAGGTAAAGACGGTATGTCACGGTCGTACCTTGTAGCAAGCAACCATTGCCATTACTAGATTCAAGGAGTTGCAGATAGCAATGGTTGTTTTATAGCTTAATAGGACCCGACGCGAATTCATTCGTGTACACCTACTTAACCTACTTACTTAACCTATTCTTTTTTTCGTGCTCATAAACCTTCCTCTTGAATCACTATCTATTGTTGGAAACCGCATTAAAATCCGATGCGTAGTATAAAAGATCTAAGTGTACATAGGTACATAGGGACCGACGGCGGGAAGCGACTTTGTTTTATACTATTATTATAGATGGAATAAGGTAAATTAGCTGTCACTGTCGTAGCTTGTAGCACTCATCGCTATTACTGGATACAGGGCGTTGTAGAGGGCAATGGTCGTTTTACAGCTTAAGAGCCATATCTACCAGCGTCAAAGTGGAAGAAGAAAACCTGAAAAACTTTGACCTGATTTTAAAATCCGATCGGAATGAATAAATAAATAAATAAATAAATAAATAAATAATCATGGACAGATTCACACAGCGCCATCTAGCCCCAAACTAAGCAAAGCTTGTGCTATGGGTGCTAGATTACTGATGTACTACTTAAATACTTTTTTTTAAATACATACTTATTATACATAGAACACCCAGACCCGTAACAGAAATTAAAATTCATCATTTCAATTTCTGCCCGGCCGGGAATTGAACCCGGGACCTCTTGCGTGGCAGACCGGCATGTTGACCACTGAGCCACTCAGGTCGTCAAAATGTTCTGTCAAATCTGAATTCAATGGTCAAATTCATATCAAATATGTATTTTAACAAACGGGCCAGAGTTAACATCTGTACTATAGAATTACGGTTTAAAGGAGTAAATACTAAATGACGTAAGTAAGTAAATTGGTTTACACGCACGTGTGACTAACGAAATTGAATACCACAAAGACAGAGCTATTCCTAAAGACATACTAATGTACACCAGTATTAGTAGGGATACAATCTACAACTATATGAAACATGTCACACACATAAACGTTATAATTACCCGGCGGCAAGACATTCCGGCGAAACGTCTATTTCCAACGCCGCGTACGGATTCATAACACAGAATTACATATACAAGGAGGACGGTACACCGTAAAGGGGTCATTATTCGCGGGGATCGTTTAAATATAGGCCCATGTGATGACAATGTCGCAAGTCCTGAGGTGTGGTTAGGGTTAAAAACACATGGTCTTGGTCTTCATTGACAAATTATTCGACGTGATATTATTAAAGTCAACCTTATAAACAAAGACTTCTATCTATACATAGTAGAAAACAAAGTCGCTTCCCGCCGTCTGTCCCTATGTATCTATGTCCGCTTAGATCTTTTAAACTACGCAACGGATTTTAATGCGGTTTAGGTAGAGTGATTCAAGAGGAAGGTTTGTAAGCAGGAAAGGAAAAGAATAGGTAGGGGTAAAGTACATGTATGTAGGGGGTAGGACGCCACGCGAACGAAGTCGCGTCGACTCCACTAGTGTGCTATAAAACATAATTCTTAAATAAATACCGAAGGTTAGTTCATCATTGTTGTTGAGTCATTGGCTACTATAGACCAGCCTTATAGTGGTTGGTCTAGTTTTCTGATTTTCGAAAAGAAATAATACGCTCAGTGTCAGACAGACAGACGATGTTTAGGTACATATAAATATCCATAGCTGATTGTATTTTAATGGATCGCAAAATTATTCTGACGAGCTTAAACACTAAACACATCACAAGAATAACAAATACACAAGTCAACACCAACTCCATTTAGATCTTGATACCGAAAGTTTCACTGAGAAATAACTTGTCCTAGCCGCAGTGTTTTCTTTGGAATGTGACACGACTATGACATGGGATCGTTCAAGAGGTATATTAGAGGTCTCTTCAGAGGAGGGCAACGCATTAGTAGCGCCCCTGGCTGATGTCGGCGGTGACCACTTTCCATCAGGTGCCCGGTGCTTTGCCGGTTTGTCTGCCGTATAACTTAAAAAAAAACTTAGTAGTTGTTAGCACTTATAACTGCATATAGGAAGACATATGTAGAAGTAGGGCGAACAGGTGCCGCGGGCTACATGGGGCTCTTTCCGTTGGGGCAAGCGGGGTGGTGCAGGGGGTACTTAGCCCTAATTACGGATAATGCTCTTTGTGGCACATGAAAGAGTTTTAATAATTTATTTATTTGTTTACCGCGAGCGTTGTTGTCGGAGACGATAGCTAGTTCGATGACCCGACACATTGTCGGTCGATTTGAACTTGGACATTGCTGCGATGATGTAACACTGGCTTTGTTCTGTGAATGGTGTTTGTTTACTAAATATAAAAGGAGTAGAGAGAATAACTAGCTATCATATTGTTTAGGTTATTATTCATTGGTAGTCCAAACATTATAATTTTTTTTGCTTAGGTATAGATATTACTAGCGACGCGTCCCGGCTTCGCACCTTAACAAATTTTACACCTAAACCTTCATCGTGAATCACTCTGTCTATTAGTGAAACCCGTATGAAAATCCGTTCAGTAGTTTTTGAGGTAACGCGATCAGACAGACGAACAGACAGACGTGGCGCGTGACTTTGTTTTATAATATGTATATTTTACTCCTAACTTCTTCCGGGCTTAAAAAATTCTTGAGGAATTGTGTATATATTTGAAAGAAATAAAATTTATGATTTCTTATTGCAATCGTCCACACCCGTTGTCCCCCATGGAACGTTTGCCTACGTGCACTATCTAAAAAAATTCCCACTGCGATACAGAAGGCATTGAAACCAGGAAATCGTTCCAATAACAACTGAATTTGGTAATCCTCCTACAAATTCTCATAGACAAGAAGGTGCTCATAATACTTCTGTTTGTTTCAGTGAGCTGAAGAAGCTCTCCGAAGAGAGCTTGACGCGGCAACCTGAGGAAGTGTTCGACATAATCTGCAAACTAGGAGAAGGGTCCTATGGCAGCGTTTATAAGGTAAGACCGGCTACGGTATGGAATGCACTCCTGCTGTTTCCGAACCAATGCAACAGTTTGCGAAGCGAGTGGGCAAACAGAGAGCATTTATTTAGGGAACTATCATAGATTATTATTATCATAGACAATTATTATAGATTTGTCCATCCTTCGTTCCAGGCGTTACACAAAGAGAGCGGCCAGGTGCTCGCGATCAAGCAGGTGCCGGTGGATACTGATCTCCAGGAGATCATCAAGGAGATCAGCATCATGCAGCAATGCGACAGCCCCTACGTGGTCAAGTATTACGGGAGCTATTTCAAGAACACAGACTTATGGGTGAGTGGGTGTAAAGTGTTGGGATTGGGAGTATTGATGGTGTAGGCCTATGAATAAATAACATGGCACAGCAAGTACATTTATATAAATATCGAAGTTTATATATTATAATAAAAGGAAATAATTATAAATTACAATGGCAGCAATAACGTCGATATTATATATACATAGACATAGTCATAGACAGCACTTTATTCGGTACCACATTACATCCTTAACCTAAGGTGAGTACAGTAAATATAGTGTTGTATCATTGCCCGTGCCATGAGAAGTTGTGCAACGGGGTCACACTCAGCATAAGCCATGGCTGCTGCCTTCAGTGTGACTATAACCAATTCATAGCATGCAGGCTACGCAAAATGTGCAGATCTTGTAATATTCTGGTCGTAAAATGTGCAGATTTCGTAACATACAGATCGGATTTTACAGTTCTTAGTAAGCGTAATCGTTGGCTGCAAGGCTTCTGTCCATTTTCGAAAATTGATAGCAGTCAATGGCCTCAATTTGATCGTGATCATGATAGCGCGTCATAGTTGTGTCATTGATGTTGTGAAAAAGAAACGACATTTATTGACGCCAACACAACAACTTAGGACCAAAATGACAATAATTAAAAACAAAATAGAGAGATAATGAAGCATAAAACAAATTAACAATATGAATTATTTACTAGAAGTTATTTTGTAGAAATAAAAAGGCTGGGCCGCCATGCAAAGGGTTCCAAATTCGGTTCGCGGTCTTTCACCGTTCGATACCGAACACCATAT
Source organism: Blastobasis adustella (assembly GCA_907269095.1). NCBI lineage: Eukaryota > Metazoa > Arthropoda > Insecta > Lepidoptera > Blastobasidae > Blastobasis > Blastobasis adustella. Next base: position 19,425,850 of record OU026123.1, read on the forward strand.
ATCCTATAATAACAAAAACAACCAGCTTAAGTATTGAGACAGTTTACAAGGACAAAATAATAGCTGTATAAATAGTACAAAACCTTTAGAGTACAGGTATTGGAGGGGATTCGAAAACCCGTGTTGTAGCTATGGCTCATCAGTCCTATAAACATGAATCTACGCAAATCAAAGTTCCCATAGCATGTGAAACCCTTCATGCATTATCATTCGTTTGTCGCCCTTGTCCATGTAGCGTTTTTACTATGCTAGAATCCTAATCGATGATTTTTATTTCCACACTGGTATTCTTACTAACAATTTAATCATCCCCTGTATTTTTTGTATGCATTAACCATGGAAATGAGCTACTTTTGTGGCTGTTGTAGAAAAGGAAACAGGCCGGTTTCCTTATGGTAAGTGTCCCCTGTATCCACTACCTTGCACGTTCTTGCCGTATGACGTCATTACACCCCATTTCCACTCACACGCATTACCATACCGCCCATACATGTTACAAAAAAACAACAACGAACTACAAAATAGACATGAGATATTTAATTATCAATATTTTATCAACATTAGCATTAGTTAAAGTGTGAAATGAGGTGTGAATAATTTCAAATTAAATGTTGCTTAGATTTAGATAAGTGTGATAATGTAATATGTTCGCGGAAATCGCAATATTGATAGATAACCTAACCTACGGAAAAACATCGATAACCCCGGCCAGGTACACATAAACTGTAATATTGCCTAAACTACTAAACCAATTTTACTGAAACAAAGCTAAGAACCAACTCCATTAAATAACCGCATCAAACGCGGCCCATCCGTTCGGGAACTACGATGCCACAGACGGACAGAGCCACAAATACACACGTGAAGCTTAAAACACCCCTCTACTTCGTCGGGGATTAAAAATACTGGAGGATGATTTGAGTCCAGTATTAACTGACAGATTTTAGCATCAGCTCGTAAGCGCACTCGCCTGTACGGATTCCGTCAGGGTCCGTCGTCTATTGATCTGCTGGTTCATGGATGGGCTGAAGCGATTAAAACCAGGAGGAAGAGGCCAGGTCGTCAGCTTGGACTTCGCGAAAGCCTCCGATGGTATCTGGCATTTGGCTGTCGTAAGGGATCTCCCTCCTTATGGGCTGCCTGAGAAATTATAAAAGTTGGTCCCCAGCTTTCTTACGGATCGTAGCATCAGTCTTTTTCGACAGTTCGTGCTGTGACTGTAAGCCCATGCATGCTGGGGTCCCGCAGGGATGCGTGTTATTACCAACGCTGTTTCTTCTGCGTATGAATAATGTGGTACAGTCTGTGACATTCATTGCTATGCGGATGAAGTGGATGATCCACTTCTGACTGACATTGTTATTTACCTCCATATTAAAAAATTTAGATATCATAGAGAGCCGATGGCTGCAGGCTGCGCAAACCTCAGGGGGAAGCCTATTCTCAGTAGTCTTGCTACAGTCGTTGATGATGATATATCTATTAGTATATAAGCTCCCAAGGTTTTTCAACCAGTCTCAGGGTCCCCAGTCCTTGGCCAACTTCGCTTCACCAACGATATTAGGAGCTACATATAACGAGTGGCGAGCTTGTTGCGGTGCTGAGGTTCGATTAACCTTAAAGTACAAAACGGTCACCCATCCAGTTACCGGCACCGAAGTGCGTTGCTTAACTCTTGTTATCTTAGATTACTTGTCCATCAGATAGTGATGGAGTACTGCGGTGCCGGGTCGGTGTCGGACATCATGCGGCTGCGCAAGAAGACCCTCTCGGAAGACGAAATTGCGACAATCCTCTGTGATACACTCAAGGTAAGGTTCAAGGGAATATTTTTCCTTTAACGTTACGTTATAATAGGATCAGCCTACTCTGTATGTTACACTGTAATCCGATCGCTCTGCAAGAATAAGTGCGCGCGAGAACGACAAGCGAGAAAAGGCACGACAAATATCCTACTATCTGTGTCTTCTTAGTATTGAGAGAAGGGAACAAAGGCTCTCTTGCGGCGCGAGCTATATCGCGGGCACACTAATGCTAGCCGTGCAGTGCGTCCAACTTAGCTTTTCGTTTGTGGCGAGTGGGCATTTCCAAACTGTCATTTTAGTACACAAACGCCTTAGTTCCAATTTTGTCTACAGAACGGACAACTTTTCACTGTAACCATATGAGGATAAGATCAAGCGAGGATCAGATAATATATGATCTACAGGTCAGGTCAAGTCAAGAGTACCCTAAATCGTTCATGTAGGTATTACAAGGCAAATGAATGTGGAAGAAGCAAGAGAGATCTGTCAGGACCGTAGCGAGTGGAACGATATGGGCTCTGCCTATCTCTACGGGTAAAGGCGTGACGTTATGTATGTATGTATTATGTATGTATGTATCTCCAGGGCCTGGAGTACCTGCACCGGCGGCGGAAGATCCATCGCGACATAAAGGCGGGCAACATCCTGCTCAACACCGAGGGACACGCCAAGCTCGCCGACTTCGGCGTCGCGGGACAGCTCACTGTGAGTGGCGTCTTTAGTAGCCATTCATCCAAGTTCGCAACTGTTTGTCGTAACCAGCTACGAAAGAACACTTTTCTTTCATATCACCATCTCATTTGATGCGGTACGATACGCATACAATGCGGCCGAAGATGGAGCATGACTAAAAACAGCGTATTCACTCTGGTCTCGAAAGTGGACTCCTTCCTGGACAGGTTTGCACAACAGAACTGCTGGACACATCACTGGGTGCTGCTGGGTGGAGCAATCCCTGTCTATCGCCCGCTAATACTTTTATTGCTCGAAATAACATCACTCCCGTCCTCTCTTTCGTTTTTATATTATTTCAATTGTAAGTTGACTTTTCTTCAGTAGTTTCCCCATTGGTTGCATGCTAGTTCCTCTTTACGGCTACAGTATTATCATTGTGGCGGTCAATGGTTTCGTCTTTTTCTGAAGAAACCTACTTTACACACCTACATATCATAAATGATTCAGATTCGTTCATTCATAAATGATTCATGATCATAAATAATTGTTTTTAACTTGTTTCGTGTGCAAGAAAGTATTTAATAATAATAATAAATACCTGTAGAATTCTATAAAATTTCTTTCACCCACCACCCAGGACACGATGGCGAAACGCAACACGGTGATCGGGACCCCGTTCTGGATGGCGCCCGAGGTGATCCAGGAGATCGGCTACGACTGCGTGGCCGACATCTGGTCGCTGGGGATCACGGCGCTGGAGATGGCCGAGGGGAAGCCGCCATACGGCGACATACATCCGATGCGAGCCATCTTCATGATTCCGACCAAGCCGCCGCCGTCTTTCAGGTATTTGATGAGAGCGTTTGTGATTCCAGTGTCCGCCAGGTGGCGCCACTGAGGTCATTTGGTGTGGATCCGTCATTTTACAGCTGTTGTGTCTTGTCCAATAGCACGGAATAGTGCGAACAGCTTTTTTTGTATTTGACTAGCTAGGCATTCGGCCGCCATCTCACCTGGTGGTAATTGACGATGCGGACGAAGATGGAGCATGCCTGTGTGGGAACAGCCTATTCACTCCTGCTTTGAAGGCGTCAAGATCATAATGATTTTGGAATACATTCACAGGTAACGAGTTCCATGCCTTAACCGTACGCATTACAAAGGTCGAACCAATGTGGCTCGTGCAAATAGCTGGAAGATCCACGACATAAGGATGAAGCGCTCGCCCTCTCGCCTTCGCTCGAATATCAAGAAAGAAGCGAATATTCCCGGATAAACATGCAATATATTGTCCCCAGGGAGCCGGACCAGTGGTCGCCGGAGTTCATCGACTTCGTGAGCCAGTGCCTCATCAAGATCCCGGACGAGCGCGCCACGGCAGAGTTCCTCTTGGAACACGAGTTTATAGGTAAAGTCCGGCTCTGTCTGCCATTATCGGGCTCTGCAATCTAAATATTTTTGTTAGCAGAAGTTTTCATCGTTCATGTAGATATTGTCTCGAGTGAAGGTTATGACTGGGCAAACGTGATTTTGGATGTTCAGATTTTTTTATTGTCCTCGCTCGGCACACGGTCAGACGTCCACCTGTCGGATCGTGTCGGTCGCTGTCAGGACATCATCAACCGTCAGGCTAGTGCTTGCGGTGCCGGCCTGCAGACGATACTGTCTAAGAAAGAAAAAAAGCAACATTTATTACACTTGGACGCCACGACACAGTAATTGTACAAAACAGTAACATGAAAAAAATAAAGTAAAGAAACTTACTGACTGAAGACTGTGGTGTGTCTTGTCGGCAATAGATTGCGGTGGGCTAATGATGGTGATTATAAATGAAAATGAAAAACGTATTTATTGAATTAGGATTCCGTTAATTAATCTCTTTTCAAACGTCAAAAATTTAACGGAAAGCAAAGGGAAAGTTAAGCGAACTTATCCAGGTAGGAGGCGAAACACCAGACAACCAGAGCGCACGAGCGCCACCCCGGCGAGCCACCGGCCACCGATACATGCCACGCACATATCGTATATAGATATAGCTCGTCTACGCTGAAATGACGCGCCCCACTATCGCATTAACGCACACAAGCAAATTTAAAATATGGACGCAATACATATACAAATGCCGTCGTAATTGGTCATTCAGTTGCCGGTGAGACTCAAACGTAGGAGCACGCGTCGTTCAATTGAGCAGTCGACGCTCCCACACAGATGAAGTGTCGTTATTAATATTTGCACTCACACATCGAAATCAACTAATTAAGTATGGGGGCGCGTCATTTCAGATTAGACAAGCTCTAGTATTGCGTCACATTTCCTGAAATTCTGTAATCACCTGGTCACATTTGTAACCATAGGGTCACGGTTTCCTGAATGTACCTAATCATAGTGTCCTTTTCCTGTAAGTAATCGTATGTTGTGGTCCGCAGGCAACGCCAAGCACCCGAGCATCCTGAGCGCGATGATCGCAGAAGCGCGCGAGATCAGAGAGACGCAGGCGTACCGGAACGCGCACCAGCCCAGCCACAACGCCAAGGCCTTCATCGGGGTGGGTGACTGCTTGCTTTGCTGATGCCACGTTTTGGCTGGAGCCGACCAACCGTCAGTTGCAGTCGATACTAATCCTTACGGTGTATAAAATAAAGTCGCTTTTGGATTAATTCGGATGCGCGGGCGAGCCGACCTTGGTCGGATTTCCGACCATGTCCCCCGCCCCCAACGACCGGGAAACAACCTTCTTTTATACGGCGTAAGGATTAGTATCTTACGGTTAGTCGGCTACAGCCAAAACGGAATGTCTTTCTAGTTTTAGTCTGTTACCTAGACAGGCATGCTTCATCTTCGGCCGCATCGTCAGTTACTGCCAGGTGAGATGGCGGTCAAATGTCTACACGGCTAGCACAATTCCGATTTTGATATAATTTTGGGAGTTTGGAAATAGTGGGGGGCGTGTCATCTAAGTTTTCGACCTCGAGGAGCCTGTGCTACATTGGGGGAGGCCGAATTTTTTTGACATTTTACAGTTTTTTGCTCGAAACCGAAACTCGAAAACGGTGGTCTATAGCTAAAAATGCTCTTGCGCTAAAGTAATCTATATAAAATTATTTACAACTTTTGTTTTGTACACATGGATAATACCCCATACGATTTGATAAAATTGCTTTCTGAGTATCAAGTTGTATGACAACTTTGATACTCACAGAGTAATTCTGTCTTTATCGTTCGGCGAACGTAGCCGACAAGTTTTGATCCAAATTCGCAGCAGATTAGCTACGAAGCGATTGGCATCTTGGCTAGATACGCAGTTATTTATTTATTAATTGAAAACAAACTTTACAGTATTACAGGCGACCAATACACTGCAAAATTAAAATTACAATAATAAAACATAATAAAAAATTTACTCATTTATTCATCATCTCGCAGAACTTCAGGCATTCCCTCTCACACATTCATCCATCGTCAGCCAAATATATCTCACTCAGGTACCGATGCCAGGAGCGCTTTGAGCAGTTACCGGGATCGACGCCAGTTTATTAAACTACACGTAGCTAAATATCCGTCCTTTCATTCCCTGTCATTCACATATCCGTCAATTCTAGATTTATATAAATTAATAGGTACCTATGTTGTATCGTTTACCGTAAGGTGGAACATGGAGATCTGTTAAATACAGGGTGTCCCGTAAGTCGACGTCAAGCCGGAATCGGGTGATAGTCCAAATCATAATAGTTACTAGAAAAATAAAATGTAATTCTTGAATTTTTTAAATTATAGGCATTTCTTTTTTTTTCGAGAAAATGTACACCCTGTGATGGTTTTTTAACTCCTGTTGCTACAAATCTTAACTTTTTTTCAATTTTATTTTTCTTATGTAATCCCGAATAGTGCTAATCTAACCTAATACTTAGAATTCTAAGTCAACTGCTCCAGCTTAGAAGAAAGTGTCACATTATGCCGTACAATGAATAGACAATTAATATTTCGTCCAACTTTAACGGACCGTATTGAAAAAAATATATCTCAGTATCGTTTTAAAATAAACATGTGGACGGGAATTTTAAATGGAAGAGTCATAGGACCTTTTGAGTTGCCAGAGATCTTGACTGCTGAAGTTTATTTAGATTTTTTACAAAACAGTTTACCTAGTTTACTGGAAGACGTGCCACTCAGTATTTACAGAGAGAGAGATGTGGTATCAACAAGATGGTATGGCCCGCTCAGTTAGAGCATATCTCAATGAAGAATATCCGGGCAGATGGATAGGTCGGTCTGGTACGATCTCGTGGCCAGCCCGTTCACCGGACTTTGCATCTAATTGGTGTTTAATTTTAGACTTAAGGAAAATTTGTCCTAAATTTAACAAAAAGTTAGCATCTCTGACTTGAAAGCATCACTACCTGTCTCACTCACATTTCATGAATGACTCTTCGTCTCACTCACTCTTTGAACGCACTAGAATAGTTTTTAGTAGGTAAAGAAAAAATTTTGGAAACTGGGTTTCTTGAAGGAATTTTTTTTCCATAAGTAGCAAGTATTATACCATTTTAGAATCCTTATTAAATGCGTCAACTTTTCGTGCTACTTGCCAACCTGGCGTAGTACTTTTTTTTTCAGTACAGTCCGTTAAAGTTGGACGAAATATTAATTGTCTATTCATTGTACGGCATAATGTGACACTTTCTTCGGAGCTGGAGCAGTTGACTTAGAATTCTAAGTAATAGGTTAGATTAGCACTATTCGGGATTACATAAGAAAAATAAAATTGAAAAAATGTTAAGATTTGTAGCAACAGGAGCTAAAAAACCATCACAGGGTGTACATTTTCTCGAAAAAAAAAGAAATGCCTATAATTTAAAAAATTCAAGACTTAGATTTTATTTTTTATTTTTCTAGTAACTATTATGATTTGGACTATCACCCGATTCCGGCTTGACGTCGACTTACGGGACACCCTGTATATGTAACCAACTTTGTAACCCATGTTGATGATAAAATAAATAAATAGAAACATTGTAAATTGACCGTAGAGCGACGCCGACGCAGACGGCTACGACTCGGCCACGATGCGGCAGCGCGACGACGGCACGCTGGTCCCGCGCCGCGACCGCGACCGCGACGATGGGAACGACCTCGCCGCCGACCTGGGGACCATGGTCATCAATGAGCCGGACAATGATTTGGCTACTATGAAGCGTGAGTGACGTATTGTACACCCACTGATAACAGTATAATTACACCTTATCAATATCACTAGCTGTCATCACCACCTCATTACAAGCGAGGTTACCTGATGGTAAGTAGTCACTGCCCCCATTGACATTCGCAACGCGGCAATGTGGCAATGGCCTGTATTAGGTGGACTATTGTCACATGATTATAAGCAGTTGCCGCAGCCTAACTAAAAGCCCGTAACATCTACGATTCTTGCATTTTGGTTGCAGTGCGTTGTCATTGTGAAAAGTGAGATGAAATACCTCACGCCTGTATTGAGGGCAACCGTTGCGGATCCCGTCATTTCTAATTCGATCGCGCAACGAGACTCCGAGCATAGCCCTTTCCGTTGCTTTCTTATAAGGCCCACAGTGAGCGGCCACGTTTCAGTTCCGTAGGTCGTCACTGGCAACACACATTGGTCAAAGACCTTCGTCTTGAGACACTGCGGTAATTGGGACGAAAAATATGGCGTAGCTTCCCGAACGCTGCCCAACCGAGTTGGATTCGTCGATTGACCTTTTTCGAGGTCCTCTATCGAAAGTTCTATTACCTGATGATGATGACGATACTCCCACCCGCAGGCCACGACACGGACCCGATGGACACGAACCGTCCGAAGTACCGGCCGCTGTTCCTCGAGCACTTCGAGAAGAAGGAGGCGGGGCAGACCGCCAACGGCGCGCCGGGGGAACACGCCGTCGATGACAGGTGAGGGGGGAGAGGGAGAGTGAGAGTGGGAGAGAGGGAAGGAGAGCGAAGCATTTTCGCCGTACAAAACGCTAATTTCATAGATAAGGGCCTAATATGTAGTAATAATAATGCGTGTGTCCGCAGCCAGTTGGCGGGCGTAGCGTGCGCGGTCTTTTTTAACATGTAGTGATAATAATGTCTGTGTGTCTGTCGGCTTGTCCCCAGCCAACCAGCGGGCGTCGCGGGCTCGAGTCTTTTCTAACATGTAGTGATAATAATGTCTGTGTGTCTGTGTCCCTAGCAGCCAGCCGGCGGGCGCGGCGGGCTCGGGCGCGGGCGACGGCGCGTTCCAGCGCGCGTTCGTGGAGGAGGGGAACTTCGAATTCGTAAGTCAGCTGCACGTCGTCTCGCTACTACCGCTCGTAGCACTTGGGAACAGTAAGTGCGCATGGTCTGCGCACCCATCCTACCCACGCATATGTATTCTGTTCATCATCATCAGCCCATACTAGTCTCTGGATTTCGGCCTTCCCGTAACTCGCGCCGTAGCACCCTGTCCTTGGCCTCATCCAGCATTTATTGATATATTTAACAGTTTATTGTGCACAATAAGTGACAAGAAAATACCACAACATTTACTGCTTATTTCTTGAGGAAATATTAAAATAAAAAAAACAACCAGCATCCACCTGCGGCCGACCCCAAATTGTTACTCCAACTAGAAATAATATATATTATATCAAAAGAAACTTACAAGAAAGTGCCAAATTATAAACATCAAAGTCACCACTTAACTAATTAATGGTTCCTTCAGCTTTAGTTAACAATTCTAGTTTATTGTGCTTGGTTTGAGCTTGTAACTAACACGATGTTTCGCGTTATATTTTCTTTAAAATTTACATTTTTTTGGTACTCGATTAAATACAGCTTGATCCGACTCAACGCGATTAGACAATGAATTAGACTAGACTACTAAAATTTCATTAGACTAGAAAGCGACCTAGACTTATAGATAAAACTCGACTAATTTTATGCTACTACACTAGCTTCGAGTCGACCCATAAAAGTCTGTCGACTCAATTAACCTCCAGTCTCAAAATTAATTGAGAATAAAGTGCGTTGACGTCTCGGTCAATTAGTGCCATTATAAAAAAAGGTATTAACTGTTTTTTATCAAATTTTAACAAATAACAAATTAGTTCGGACTGAGAGGTCGACGTCCGCTATTATAAAATTCCACATTTTAAAGGTATGTTCCGGGTTTCCTACCGCGTACCTTTGTTGACGAGTATTCCGATATTTCGACGCAGTTGCATGCATCATGGTCACGGGGCGACTGGAGTGCTGCCAGCGCCGGACGGTAGGAAACCCGGAACATACCTTTAAAATGTGTGATAATAACCGCGAGCGTGTATTTATTTATTTAATATACCAACAGAGTACACATATAAAAGTTACAATTTAGTTCAGACAAGGTACAAGACTGATATGAACCTTAAGTATAGGTATATACAACATTCACTTCAACCTAAGTATTTACTCAAAATAGCAATGTAATAAGAGGAAATTTAAGTTTTACAAAAAAATCGTTTAAAACATTATATTAAAATATTAATTTGTCACTAAGAATAGCACCAATAATGAACTCCCCACCTCCCCAGCTGGGCTACCTCTCCGAGCCGGAGTTGGAGGCGCGCATGTCGCGGCTGGACGCCGAGATGGAGGCCGAGATCGAGCAGCTGCACGCGCGCTACTCGCGCAAGCGCCAGCCCATCCTCGACGCCATCCACCGCAAGCGCACCCGGCAGCAGAACTTCTAGCCACCGCGACTCGGCAGCGAGAAAGGCCGTAGGCGGCGGCGGAGCTGCTGCGCCGCGTAGGCCACGACTGTGTGATCCAAATGTGCCGTCTACGTTTCATAGACCGCGAATGTGTGATCCAAATGTGCCGTCTACGTTTCATAGACCGCGAATGTGTGATTCAAATGTGCCGTCTACGTTTTGACCGCGACTGTGCTGTGCGACGCTGCGTAGAGTTTGCTACGCCGCGTAGACCACGACTGTGCGATCCAAATGTGCCGTCTATGTTTCGACCGCGACTGTGCTGTGTGATTCGAGCCGTGTGCTCGGTTGCCGACGGCTGCGCTGCGTAGACCACGGCTGTGTATGTTTTCAATCACAGCGGTGCGTTGTGTGCGGACACTGTGCTGTGTATCGGACTGTGGTCGGGTTTGGAGTGCTGTTTAGAAGATTTTACGTGACAATCGTGTGATGCTACGTGAGGGATTATGAGCGTTCAGTGTGCTATGTAAAGAGTAGTAATGGTGCAAGAATGAAGCTGTGATGTTGGGTAATGAGCATAAACTGTGTAATTCTTGTGAGAATTACGTCGTTAATAAAACTTGCAACTGTGTATTAAAAGTTGTTGTATATAGAAGATGTTGCTGTACATTAAAAGATTAGACATTGCGTGAAACTGCACTATTGATTTGTAATGAACACACTACTTACTATACTTCATTTTGTAGTCTTGACCGAATTGTGTACATTTAAAAAATTACAATTACTCTGGTTAGCCATGTTTTTATTTGGAACAATTAACGCCAAAAATTGTCTTGAGCTACCCAATCAATAGCATAATAAATTCCTGCAAAGGATAATTTCAAAAAATAAATACTAATAATTTACATAAATATAGTTCTCAGTAACTAGCCACTATTTCATAGAGTTTACACTTCAATCTAGTCAAGTCTTTAAAACTTGCAGTGAACTAACAACAATTACAATTATTTATTCATTAATATTCAGGCATTTGCTTTATTCGTACATAATATAAAAGTATACTTGAAATTTGAGGCATAATTAGGATTTAAATTTGCGGTGCCAAAAACAATGAAATTGACTCGTTTTCATGTTCCTATAAAATGCAATTTCTGGCAATAATTTTATTGGGTAGAAACAACTACCTGTAAACTGACAGATCTATTCTAACCAATGATAAGGCCTTATTTTGTCATCAGACCTCGTTGCAGTAGCGCCATCTAAAATCGTGAAGAGCCTCATCACTATGTCAGAATAAATTGTCTCCCAGTTGGTCCTTGGTAGTTTCCTGCAGGTATATACTTTAATGGTACTTTACATACTTACTACAACGTGTGACTCATGGCCTTGGCGCAAAGCTATAAAATGCACTTAGAATAGAAACCCAAATACCATTTTTAATTACTTAGAAAACGTTATCATCCTATTGAATGTGTTTCTCGTATATTGTATTTTCGCCATACGAATAAATAAATCCTATTCTAGGACACAAATAAAAGCCTAAAACTATTCGTATTACATGATTGACAATATAATTTTGTAGGAATAATGTTTATAATTTTTTTTTATATGTATGTGTTTGAATAGTGGACCATTTCGTTTTATGAACTTGTTATTGTGAAATGGTCTCGTATACTAGTTTAGGGCTATTTAAAGCTTAGTTGTAATATTAGTTCCTTAAAAATATGTTAGATCTCATATGTAAACTCGCAGATTGTAATTTAGCTTACCTATTTAGAGGATATTCTCTAAGTTTGTTGTAAATTTGTACATGTAGCGGGTTGTGAGAATGAAATACAAAATGGTTACAAAATTCAGTGATTTTTAGAGAGGACTTCGTATTTATCAATGCGGAATCTGTTAGTCTAGAGAGCCACAAACTTATCTGATCCGGTGGCCAAAGCTGGAACTAAGAGTCGCCATTTGAAATGTTGTGTCGATTCCAACAACAGTGACACTGTCATTAAGCAGATAAGTTTGTTGCACTATACATCCCACTTAGATAACGATTTGTTCATTAGAGTTTTGGGTTGACTCCGCTGTGATAAGTGCGCAGACACCCTTAGGGCTATTTATAATACTTATAGTAAGAGCAATGACATGACGCGTGTGTTATACTAATATTGTTACACAGATGTTTTTGACTTCAATAGTTACTTATATTGTCCATGAATTTTGTTCCCATTATTGTGACTATGAAGTAGCATGCCCTACGGGAGCAGAGTATTTTCCTAGGAATAAGTAAAGGAATATTTAGTCGAGTTCTTATATATTTCTCAACTTACTAATGATGATATATATTGAAATAATGTAACACATTATATTACAAATTTCTTAGAAGTGCCATTAACACTAAAACGTAATATTTTCGTAACATTGAACAATCGTTGTGAATAGGAAAAGTAGGTTTATTTCTAAAGGCGATCGGCTATTTTGTGCCATCTACTTCTGTAGCCGATACATAAATTATTTTCTTATTGGGTGTTTGAACAGCTTGAGTAAATCTAAATATTTGAAATTGGTATGATGAAAATATTTACGAAAATATTTCTTCTTTTCGTAATATTTCTAATAAGACATTGCAATATTCGGCCTATTTAGGTACAACATAAAATTGTACAGGGTAAAATTATTATATTGCGTATAATATGCTTTAGCGGTGTTGCTGTTTGTTCGTATCCATTACTTGCGTGTCGCTGTGAAGCCAGTAAATAATATCCATAGATAGAAAATGGCAGAAATAGATACATATCATTTGTGTTGTGCAGATTTCTACCATTAGACACTTGTTGGAAATGTTGATTCTTGCAAGAAAATAAGACGCAAACACCTAAGTTGCCATTTCAAAGAAACAGTGAAATTTACTGAGTCTACGATAGTTTGTTCAAATCATAATGTTGGTTCTCAATTACCGTGTTCCGTGTGTAAATCAGTGGACTTGTTAGACGGACTTTTTTCGTCGAGATGCACGAACAACGAAGAAATACAATGAATTTATCGAAGGTATGAACGAAGGTTTTTATAATGTAGACGTCATAATTCTGAAAGAAACCAGTACCCATACTTTTGACTACTAGCTGCAACAAAAAAATAATTAGTCGCTTTAGCTATTCGACAAATTCATTTTTATTTTATATAGGTAGACTAGTGGACCCGGCGTGACTTCGTTCGCGTGGCGTCCTACCTATACCCTACCATATAGCACCTACTTAACTTCTACCTACCCTTCTTTTTTTTTGCTTATAAACCTTCCTCTTGAATAACTCTAAGTATTGTTAAAAACCGCATTAAAATCCGTTGCGTAGTTTAAAAGGTTTAAGCGTCCATAGATACATACTAGATACATAGGGACAGAGACGGCGGAAAGCGACTATTTTGTACTATATATAGATGATTACATACCTACACATCTTGCTGGATGTGCTGGCGGCTGCCAGCAGAATCTTGTATAGTATAGTTCATTGTTAATGTAAGTCTAATAGGCCTTGGCCATCAGATACAGAAAGTCCTATTATAATTGATTATGACAACTATGGCCCAACGCACTCTATGAGCCGTGGCGGAGAACATTTTTCATAATCAAGCCGGCATAGAAACGACGCCCAAAGTAAATTATGATTACCACTAATTTTAGAGAGCATCGGTAGTGACTAACGGGGTCATTATGTTGATAATTTTAGTTAAATATTATTGATAATGATTTGGGAGCAAAATGGCTCTCCGCTACGCTTCTGTGAAAGTGGGTCAGGCCTATAGGAGGAAGTGCACTTGTGACTGTTATAATAGCTATTAACGTGTTGATAGCGTATGCATTATATTTTTGGACAAACACAACCAACAAATAAATATATTTGAAAAACTAAAACAAGTTTTATTTTCACATCTCCTGGTTTAATAAATAAAAAAATACAATTTTGACTAGTAAAATTCAGATTCGAATAACAATTATAATATCCAAAGGGTTTTTGGAGAATATAACAAGGGCTTAATGGTATTAAAATTAAAAATTACTTTTAAAGTATTGTAAGTGCATTAAATATCTAAATTCGGTGGGATAAGTACATATTAAATAAGCTAAAGCTAATTATATATTTAAAACAAATGCTTATCAGCATCATCAACAATGGAATATAACCTCATTACTATAAAGGCCATGGTCTTCTAACTATTCCGTAAGGTAGCAGCCAGTAGCAGGATTCCTACAATCACACTTAGCCAATTGATTCATAGTTTTCCATTTTATCAAAACGAATGATTTTTAAAGGTACAGATTAGAGTGGCAGGTCATAATTCCTATCTAAAAAAATATAGAAGACAGCTGAACAACTAAATTAGTACCGCCGAATGCGAAAATTGCATTGAAAATAATTGTTTTAAATTGAATAAATCTGCTAAGTGTGATAGTCATCTTCCTAACATCCTAAAATTTATTTCAAGATATGTGGTAGATTCCTCACACTTCCACTACCATCACGATAAAAGTAAATGCCAAAATTAAAAAATAAATGCTTAAATCACATATGTTTCACAAAAAATACGTTATAATACACTTATGCGTACATACTAAACTAAATAATATCATGTTTTCCTTGTATAAAAAAGGAGATTTCATTCAATAACTACATAAAGACACCTTTATACTAATGTATATTGCTATAATACTTCAAAAATCAACATTTATTACAAAATATGTAAATGCGGAAGTATGTTTAGCTACAGAACGTCTGCAAATGAGGGAGAACGCAGTGTTCTGCATTATAATATGGCATGCATAATACAAATTATATATTAGGTACCTACTTATACCATTCTTATAAATTTTCCTTTAATCCATGAATTATAGGTATCAAGATCACAGCTTTAAAGGAATTTTTAACATAGTTCACAAACCAATAAAATGAAAATGAGAAAGAATAAAGTTACTTGAGATTCAGAGAATTGTAAAATTGGATTAATTTCAAGTAGAGGGATAATGCAATAATATCATAATTACTATTATACAACAATGTTACGGTATTCCTCAGAAAATAGATAAGCATTCTATTTAATTTACCCTATTGTAGGTCTAATCTACATATACCTATTATAATATTACATCAAATAATGCTTGAAGCCTTGATTTGAATTCTTAGGAATTTTACAAACATTTAAAATGACCTAAAAATACAATTGTAGGTTTAAATTGAAACCTACAATAACTTTAAAGTGTAGTAAGGGTATGCATGATAAGATAACAATATAAGTTTACTTGGCAATTTGTTTACTTTTAAATAAACAGTCATTATTAGACAGTATATCTAAATGACCGGAACAAGTTGTTATGATTGGTTTAAGTGTCAAACCATACAATTGAGGTCCCTGTAATTTACAACAATTTAAAGATTGTAATTTTTGCAGAATGTTTCAGTATTGCAGGATATGCAGGTTTCAGTTAATGTTACTTGAAACTTGAGATTTGTAGGGGGTCGGACCTGCTTTTTGTTTATACTTATAACAAACCTTTATACAAGGGCACCGTTATGAAGATTGGAGAAAGTGTGGCTGCGTTCTTATGCTGGATTTAACCAGTTTTGGTTGCGGGTGCAGAGCTCCTGCTAGTGACGAAGAATCATCTGGCAATAGAAGAAGCTATCCACCACTGAAATATAAGATTTTCAAAATGAAATAATGATAAGCTAAGCAGTCATTATACAGTATTTCTGTGTCATTAATTAATGCATACTTACAGTACTGTGCTCCACTGATGAGTAATTCGTAAAGCTGTATGGTGCCCCTCGATCTTAGCACAATTTCACACACAAATATGTACACCACCCTGCTGGTCTCGAATAGAGAATCCAATAGGAGCCATACTGTAATGTTGCGGCCAGTGTTTTTCTCTGACGGACGATTGATGACTACACAGCTGTTCAAAAAGCTTATCGTTGATGTCACCAATATCAAGCAAGAAACAAAGTAGTGGATAGCTGCAAAGAGTGGTTGTGTTATTAGAAAGGTTTTTAGTTTTTCTAGCTAATTTATATAGGGATTACTCAACATACCCAGTTCAGTGCCTGTTAATGGTACTTCATAGAAAACTTGCTCGTGCATCACTCGTGTCATAGCAAAGGTAAATGCGGTGGCAGATGAAATCTAAAGAATAATTAATATAGCACTTAGTAATAGGAATTACATAACAGGATTACTAATAAGGTTTTACGGTAAGTTTTAACGTCGTCAGTTACGTTACTCAATCAGTCTTCAACGCAGGTGATAGGCTTCATACGTACGGTACGATGAATAGGTAGGTACTCACCATAAAAACCGCAGCTACGACACGCACGTATATATTCAGATCTAATTTCGGCATTGTTTTGGATTGTGTTGACATTTATTTATTATTGTTACTTCCTTGTACAATGTTTAAGTAATATAATCGATAGTTTGCACAGTGTTTACAGCTTATGTCTGTACGTCGTAATATTGTTGTTTACCTGCAAAGGAACAATTTAAAACCAGGGCACACACAAAAATAATTTATATAGTTAAGTATTTAATTGTTCAATTCTCACGAAAATCATGGAAAACCCGAAAAATAAATCACAGTTAATCTCACAGCACGCACGGCCCACAAGCACGGCCGTAGAGGGAGAATTCTTGATCCGGCGCACAGATTACTATATATTACCGGCGCACGCACCAATAACCAACCAAACAAAAGTAAGCACCACGGACTACTTACAAAAAAGTCAAGTGAAGCTATGTCAAAAGCATCAGCTGGGTCACGATCAATATATTATTAGTCTATGTACCTACAGCTGTCCATAGAGCTGCCCTCTAGTTTCGAAAGTGAGTTTAATTATGATACATCATCGTTTTGGTTCCTTTCGTGCGGTTTCCGTGCATAAGTGCAAGTACTTAGTACCACAATTTTATACTAGATGGCTATAGCTTAGCGTATTCGTCTTGGTGTTAATTCCCCTGTCTCGCGTACTAGGGCCATAGTCCGCCTTGACCATGAGCCAGGATTTGGCAGATCAGGTAATTACAGTGGAGCGACGACCATCTGACCTCCGTAACCCTGTTAATAGGGATACCTGACCAGATGAGATCATGGCTACACATTCAGTCGTCTGAATGTGTAGGTTTCATCACGATGTTTTCCAACAGTAAGTGCATCGGTTAGTTTGGTATTCAACTAACGTACATAACTCAGAAAATATATACTCATTGATACGCACTGGGATTCGAACCCGGTACCTCTCGCTTATGCGTCGGATAATTTACCGCTCGGCCACCGACGCTAGCTTAGCGTATTATCTGTCGTAAAAATTTAACGATTTTTACGCTAAAATTAATTGTATTTCACATTCCGTCCGATTTCTTTCCTTTTCGCACTTTTTGATGTGATCCTCAAGCTAAACTTGGAGCAAGCTTGGTGAAATTGTAATACGGCGATGACGGCGTCGCTGTTACTTAGTTTACCTTTTCAGAATTAAATAATATGGTACCATTATCACGGAGTTCACTCCAGAGCAAAGGCCCGGCCCGATCACCATTCACATGTCATTACAGTATAACTCTCCCTCTTTATATTTTATACAGCAAAAGCCTTAAAGAAGGAGTTGTCCTGATATTTGGAAGTCAGAAAATATTGTCCCTGTGCTTAAGAATGGTTCACGAAATAATGTCGAAAACTATCGACCAATCTCTATACTGTCTGTTCCGGCAAAGAAACTTTGAAACACTGATTAAAAACTTAATTTACCCTTCCTTACACACTCTAATTCTTCCTGAACAACATGGATTTGTAAGACAGCGCTCGACTTTAACTAATTTGGCTACATACATGTCTTATTTATTTGAAGCAATATATAAGAACATCCAGATCGATAATTTATATACAGATTTTCGAAAGGCTTTTGATAGAGTAGATCATCAAATCCTTTTACAGAAACTAACTTTTAAATGAATAAAAGGTAACCTATGGAGATGGATCAAGTCTTACATTACTAACTGCACACAAAAAGTAGTCATTAATAGTTATGAATCCGAACAAATTATTGTAACTTCCGGCGTCCCCCTGGGTTCAATTTTGGGTCCATTATTGTTTATTATCTTCATTAACGATGTATACACTTGTTTTAAAAATACACTGTTTCTTATGTATGCTGACAATCTAAAAATATATCGTGCTATTTCTAACAAAGAAGACCAATCGCTCTTTCAGCAAGATCTTGATAGATTCACGACTTACTGCATAGATAATAAACTTGAGCTTAGTTTAAATAAATGTAAACACATTACATTTACTAAGAAAACAAACAAAATGAAAGGGTCGTATATGTTGTGTAATAACGTCCTGGACAAAACCAGTACCATAAAAGATCTGGGAATAACACTTGATGCTAAGCTTCACCTCGATAGATATAAATACCATTATAAATAACGCTTTTAAAATGTATGGTTTCGTCATGAGGACAACAACAGACTTCAAATAACCCGAAACATATATCCATCTATATCCCAGTTGGAGTACGCTGTACCACTGTGGAGTCCCTACTATAAAAAATATAACGTAGCCCTAGAACGGGTCCAGAAAAAGTTTCTTAAAGCCATGCAGTACAGGTGTTTCCGTAATAAATTGAAATATCCTGAGTGGTTGGATAGATATAAACTATATAGCCTACAGTCCAGGCGACATCTGCTCCAGTCTGTAATGTTGCACGGTATCTGCCACAATAAATTCGATTGTATTGAGCTTACTAACAAATTAAGTTATTGTGTTCCCAATATGAAGTACGGTATGCGGCGATCGCAACGTCTGTTCTACCACGGCGTCTGTCGAACTAACGCCGGCCGGCGTGCGCCTTTATATCAAATGGTTCATTCTTATAATTCATATTTAGATATTCTCAAAATAGTTACAAAATTCAAGTTATTAAAAAGCTTGCTTCGGGTGTTCTTGATAATGATGTAAATTAGGTAATTAAAGCTTGTCAAATTGTTTTTAAACTGTCATCAATTTAAAATGTTATTATATTAAGTTAGCATTGTGGACACTGTTGCTTTTCAAAATGTTTAGAAATAGATTATATTCATATTATCGACTGTTGCGCGATTACTCCTCATCTTGGCGTTAATGTCCCGGTTGCGCTCTCGAGAACGACGGCCCGGGGTCCGCCTTGACCATGATCCAGGATTAGGCGATCAGGTAATTACAATGGAGCGACTGCCATCTGACCTCCATGACCCTGCTACCAGGGGAACCTGACCAGATTAGATCATGGTTATACATCCTGTCGCCTGAATGTGCAGGTTTCATCGCGACTTTTTTCCTCTCTGTTGCGCGATTACTAATTGTATTATAATATGTGGTCAATGTTGTGGATTGTACAGACTTCACTACAATTTCTTATGATTACTTGT
The DNA here is from genome assembly GCA_907269095.1 of Blastobasis adustella. Taxonomy (NCBI): domain Eukaryota; kingdom Metazoa; phylum Arthropoda; class Insecta; order Lepidoptera; family Blastobasidae; genus Blastobasis; species Blastobasis adustella. The sequence continues at coordinate 19,445,462 of OU026123.1, forward strand.
AATTACTAAACTTGTACAATTGTTTTTTGACCCGAATAAAGTAAATAAATAAATAAATCCCATGTCGTGTTACTCACGTCATGATAAGATCATCAACTATCAACAAGGTGGCCACAATGGCACTGGCGCAGGGCAGAGGCACCTAAAAGGCTCCTAAAAGTGGCACGGTGGATATTTTTAAAAGGCATTGCCTGAAGCCAGAGACCCGAGTCCCATTCACCAGCTCCTAGAAGGCGGGCACGCTCTGCAATGTTGGAACGGCTCGTTCTTCAGCCTAAAAGTATGAACAGGAATTAGTTTATTTATGGTATATTCCACCGAGGATCTCTGTCCGTGCTGTGCATATGCCGTGACAAAAGCCTCTAGTGTTGACAATGACATTTGCACAAGGGACTCATTGCAAATAATTTTTTTCATTATTTTTCAAGAACTCTATAGATTTTAGAAAATACGATAGAAAATTATAAATTAGTAGTAGGTACACGAGAGGAGGACGTAGTTCTTACTGATTTCAATGTTTGTTACGCGAACGAAAAAACGCCCTAAAAATAAATCATACACTTCATGATTCGCTACAGACATCAACAGTCATCATACAAAGTGCAACTTTAAAAGTTTGCCCCTTCAATTAAAACTGTTTTGAGGAAATTTCACGGCTGTCATCAAATCAGACTGGACTCACATCTGCATACACAGTCGTAATCACAGAACAATACTACTCAGCCGAGGTCGTAATACTTATTTAAATCAATTGACTGTACTTTTTAAAATTAATGCACTTGTGTCATTAATTTCTACCATATAGGTACAGGGTCATTTTATATTAATTATGTGCTAGTGACACTATATGGCACCGAAAGATGACAGAAATGGTACCAACTTCGAAATCGCGAAAAAGACAGCTGATTTCAATTTTATTGGAAAAAGTTTAGTTAACACGAGTACAATCTAGAATTAATTCAAAGTCACCCTATTTATCAATCTATCGTTTTACGTACCTTCTTTAGATGCTCTGAGCAAATACAATTTTTAACTAACATCTCAACTCAGGTAAGGTCAACTCAATAATTGTTATAGAGTTAGACGTATACTACTACTTTCCTGGATGAGCTCGTTGAACGGCCGTTTGATTCCCTATAGTTTTATGACGTTTGATTAGATATTAGGAATGCCTATTAAAATTTTTGACGTTTGGATACCTATTGAATATCGATTGTGAAAATGGTCATGCCGAAACAAGCGTAACAAATAGCCAGTCAGAAGGGGGCCGTGACGCCCGTCTAAATTTTAAATTAATGCAATGGCGAAGGCACCTAACCACATTCTGTATAAAATTTAGCCCCTATTCAACGTACTCGGGAATTGCGTACGATTAATTCGATTAACGATTGATCTGTTCACTTTAACGAGATGTTGTTCATCGTAAATCTGTGTGATTGTGCGAAATTGATAGTTTTCATATCGATATCTGATTTACAATTTGGTTACAAATGTTATATTTTATGGCTGCAGGTTTATGATTATGCACTTTTCATTGGTCGGCCGGGAGTGTAAACCGTTGGTTTTATTGATTTGTCTAGCACTCTAGTTAGCAACCCAGTGCTCGTAAAACGTGTTTGCTCTGGTTGGAGTTTCATAACGCCTAGTTAGGCGTATTTGGAACGCAGTAATGTAGATCAAGTGCTATTTTTTTCGGTCAGGCCGTATCTGTCGAATGCCGAAGCACATACGAGATTCTAAAGGCTTATAATTAGATATAGTTTAGCAACAATTAGGTTTAAAAATTAAATCATTCATAAGTTTATGTAAGAAGCACGTACGTATTATGCCTTTACACACGTAAGTATAAGTATCTACTTAAGTACGTACCTGAGTTAAAAATAATAACCAACAGATCCACTCCATTGAATGTCTAACTAAAGCTAAATAATGTATAACAGCAGCGGCCAATCTAATCCATTTGTTTTCAGTATGCAACTTGCGTCTTGCAATACGACAGCATTAACTTTATTATCACAAGTGCCTAACAAAAGTTACAAGGCAAAGCTTTCAGAGTGGACCATACCGTTTTATTGCTCACCAATTAGGTGACCACCGCACCCCTGCGGTTTGTACCGGGTGGGGTCCATTGTTACCATTGCCGTTGACCACTCTTGACCGCGAGTGACCATCCGGCATTTGGTGACAAGTGAATAAACAACGGCGTATCTATTTCGAAATTGGTAGGCAACTTGCGTTGTAATTTAATTACCAGTGTGGACACTGGGCAGTGGGTACATAATCGGTTTTTGATACTGGTGCCTGTGTTATTTTTTATTTAGGAGTTCTACACCAAAAATAACACCTAAACTTTATGCGTATTGTATTTGTTTTCAAGAACTACTTGACGAAATTACATAATATGTATGATAATATAACAAGGCTTGACACTTACTTACTTTCCTTATTCTATTTCGAGTTCTTCAAAAGGCATGCCTATAACAGATATCTGAAAGGCCGGTGTCGCACGTGTTCCGCACTTTCGTCAGGTAGACCGTCTGTCCGTCTGGCTCATGGCGTGGGATAGATTACCTTAAGCATGAACAAATAATACATTGGTGGCCTAGTAGTTAAGGGGTCCGACTCGTAAGAGTTACCGGGTTCAAATCCCAGAAAGTCTCATTTCTGAGTTAATTACATTAGTTGAACACTAACCGATGCTCTTTACGGTAAGGGAAAAACTCGTGATGAAAACTGTACATTTAGGTGACTGAATCTGTACGTAACCATTATCCAATCTGGTCTGGTGTCCCTGTTAACAGGGTTACAAAAGTCAAATGGCCGTCACTCCACTGTAATTATCTGATCTGCCAAATCCTGGATCATGATGATTAATGTAAATTTATTCCTATGCTGGGGTTGAATATTGGTGTGCCTCTATGAGACATTCAAACAATCTATGTATTATATCCTATGGTCTAAACAATTTTTATTAGATGTAAAAGAGACGTAAGCTTTATCACTCTCTGTTCATATTTTTATCAGCGCTTTGGTTTAGCTTTATAAAGCGTACGGTTAAGGAATGGAACTCGTCTGCGGGTGACAATGAAACTGTAATCTAGGCGACGCTTAAGTTGATTTCTTAAGATACTCCTAAGCATTTAGGCGTCTCAAAATCGATGTCATAAAGTGAAGAGTGACTTAGCGAGTTTAGTTTTTATTAGGGTTTGTGTTGGGGCAATGCTTCTCTTGTTAAGAATATTTTAAATCGTTCAATGCAATCAGAAATTTGTGTGAATATGCTATTTCTAGGTTTTCAATGCTCCATTTTCGGCCGCATCGTCACTTAGAACGCGAGAATGGGTTCAAATGCTTGGCTAGGTAAAAAAAAAGTAGCTAAATATTCCTACATAGAGGTAGGTACAGTTCGACAAGCTTAGTAACTTAGTTAGCGGAGGTCATTACCACGAACGCCCCACGTTCTGCGGCGAGCTCGCGAATTGTTCGGATAGCTCTAAACTTTCTGAGGGTTTGTTTAAAACTATTTCCCATCCAGATTATCGGACTCGTGCGCCGTAATAATGCGTTGGCTGTAATCTATTCATCAAATTCGTCCCTTTCGGAGGGCTTTGACAATGAACCCTGCTAGTGCATATTTGTGTAAGCTATAGGCTGTTTTAGAAACAAGTTTTGCCTGGTGAAGTGTCTTTCGTAATATTTATCTACTTATTGGCACAAATAAATTACCTTGAATTTTGTTTTATATTTAGTTTGACAACATTCTCAAGAAAAAAAAACTTTTTCATTATTATTTAAGGAACTCTATTAAATGTAACCGGCCGGCTACCGACGGTACCGATCAATAACAAAAATATTCTTAAAAAAAACATTTTTATTAATTATTAGGTCCTATACTTAATAAGATATTAAATAAAACCTACTCTCCTCTGTCAATAAATACATATTTAATTATTACTCCCTCACATATATTTTCTGAAAAAGCACCACCCTATACCTATTAAGTATGTCCAGCAGCCCATGGTCATTCAACACCATGTTTGCTCTCATAACTCACCGTGCCCTGCGTCTGCGCAGACAATACGCAAATATTGATAACGCATTGCAAATTGACAGAACCGCAGGAGAAATTATTACACGAGCTGTCACAAACGGTCGCTAGGTCAACATGTCAACATGTGCATTGTGCAAACTTATACCCGGTGACGGCGTCGCTGTTGTTGATACATAAAATTACATTTCAAGTTGGCGACACTTAGTTCCAGTTTTGGCCACCGGGTCTGATATGTTTGTAGTACTGTACACGGAGTATGTTTTATTTTCTTTGGGTTTATTGAGCGGAAGATGTCGATGAAAATGAGAAGTGTGCTACCAAAAAGAATAATCAGTTTTTTTTGCAAACACATGAGTTCATTGTAAGCTGAAGGATGATGTGGTGACTGTAACTATGTGAGAGATATGCTGATAAAAGACTGCTTACGAAAGGCATACAATTATTGTGCGATGCGAATGAAACACTGTTTTGTAACATTGAAAAACTCATTAGTTTAGGATGACAGAAACTGTCAAAAAAACACTAATTACTCTTTTTGTCAGCACACGTCTCATCACTTCATTACTATATCACTACATATTATAAAACAAAGTCCCACGCCGCCTGTCTGTCTGTTCGCGATAAACTCAAACACTACTGAAAGGATTTTCATGCGGTTTTCAACAATAGATAGAGTGATTCAAGAGAAGGGTTTATAGGGTAGGACAACACGCGAACGAAGTCGCTGCGGACCATATAGTCTGATACAATTAAATTTATCTATATCCAAAATCAAGTTAGCAATCGGTCATAAATTTATAACAATTTAATCTAATTATAAGATTTCCCAATTTACTAGCGGGAGTGCGCCGCGCCTTCCTATCTCATCCAAACAATATGATGGATCGAATATGATGGATTGTAACCGATTGGCTTTAATCGATTTTACGTAATCGATGATAAATGCATAGAACGTATATCGAGTGTCGATGATACATTCTGTATAGAATTATGGGCAATTGTGTTGTGGTAGGTATGTATGTAATTGTGTTAACTTTATTAAATTAGTAATGTTGATGACCTAGTTACCTATTTTTGTCTAATTATAGATTATTTATATCAGATAAGGTAGCTGTAGTTGGGTAACTACTTACTTACCATTCTCATATTCAGGCCTGATAAAACGAACTTTGCCAACAAAAAATAAAAAATCACAATCTCAACAATACTTATATTACAAAAACAAAACAGAAAGATTATTGTTAGCAAATTGTTAGTTGAAACATTGAACATGAGTCACAGAAGATGGGACGCTAAATTTGACCGGCCCAGCAAGCGGTCCCATGGTGTAATGGTTAGCACTCTGGACTCTGAATCCAGCGATCCGAGTTCAAATCTCGGTGGGACCTGGCTTTTTGTTTTTTTTTTCCTTTTTTTTTTCATCATTCTACAAATGTCAATTAGTGTTCATAAAACTATTCGCTGTTTTCGAGTTTTTCGACCCTATTGAATTTGAACTGGCACGTGGCGGCCACGCGCCGTGCGCTCCGTGCTCAAATGTAGGTTACTATTTTTAGCTTAACGAGTGAGCTTTGTGTTCATAACAACATTTTAATCTCCTTTAGTGCTTGTTAAATAAAAAATGTTAAATAAGATCGACGGTTTCTAGGTGCTTAGGTACTTTTGGGCCTTAATGGTGAATTTACTTAAATTAGATGTATGTTATGGGCTTATGTTTAACTTACCATCAGATATAGTAACATATAACAGACAAAAATAGTAAATGGTTACCAAAATTAAACTCGCATTTTAATGTAAAATTATAACCAAAGTTTTTACATCTTGCTATTCTATCTAAACAAACGGACTCCAAATAAATCATTGTAAACCCAAAAGTAGTAAATGATCACCAAAATTAAAACAGCATTTTAATGTAAAATTATAACCAAAGTTTTTACATCTTGCTATCCTATCTAAACAAACTGACTCCAAAAAAATCATTGTTAACCCAAAAATAGTTCATGAACATCAAATTATTAACCACATTTTAATTTAAAATAATATCTCGTTATCCGATTAAAGTAAATTACCATCGGGAAAAGAATATTTTGCCAAACATAGTAAATAAACTCCTAACCTTTTCGTTTCGTTTATTCAACCAAATGCAATATCTAAGATAAAAAATAAAACTGTTACAATTTCAATAATTCTTTTCTTAATTATTTAAACAATCATAACTTAATAACTTAATATGGCATCATAATACTTTATTTGGTAATAAGGTAGGTTTATTTAGGCAGAAATAGCGCATTAATTTGCTCGCTAAGATTTGGTGATCATTTACTACATTTGGTGTTCGAATACAATTTGAAGTGCGTCGTGACTAAAACAGCTAGTAATATTGTAATTTTAGACTTTATTTTTCTGGTGTTATGTATATATTTTTGGTAAAAGAACTAAGAGTATCAAAGCATTTTATGGTGGTCATTATATTTAACCCCTATGTTATGTACAGTCATCATTTATGTATGTAAGTAAATATGTAGATAGGTACTGTACGCAAATGTATGTATCTAATTCTTGGACGTAGATACCTACTAGTAGTTATTCTTGTAGTGCTATTGTATTACGTAGATACGTTTATTATGTGGTTTATTTAGTCAAACTAAATATCAACATTATTTGTCTCTAAGAAGTTTTTGTCCATATTCAGATTCGGCAAATAACATTTCTAGGGTAGCTACTATCGAAATATTTTTTTTTTCAAAATCTCGCGGTCTAGACATGTAAAAGTAAAAACCGGCCTAGTGAGATTTAAAAAGCTTTTTGAGAAAAGTTAATAAATGTAGTTAAAAGTTTCTGATTCTGTCAGCCAGGTGGGTCAGAACAGAGGAGCAACTATCTCGCCAGGTGAGATGGCGGTCAAATGTCTGGCTAGTCTAATTAAAAAAAACACAGACCGTGTTGCTGCTCACGATCTCGATGTCGAATGTCGTCCCAACACACACATAAAACCATGCAGTATTATTTATTTTAATGGTAAGTAAGTAGGTATCTAATCTACGAATCACTTCGATTGTAAGTCCCACTCGCACTTGAGTTTTTTTAAATAGCTAAGTTTTTGCACACAACTAAAAACTTACCGTCATAAAATTTATTAGACGTAGATATATTAAACCTACTTTAGCAAAAATATTACCGAAACGATTGAAATTGAATAAAGAAATTATTAACGTTAAATAACTTTCATGAATAAGACTATTAACATCTAATACAACGAAAAATCTAGACTTCTACAAAGTATTAATCAAATATTACGGCCACCAATATATTATTACAGCAAGTGTATTTGGTCTATTTACATTACACATTTTCGATTATGAACCTTACCTTATGTACTTAAAGTTCAATGTTCCTTGGCCACTAAAAACCGGGATAAAAGGGGAGCGTGCAACGCACGTGCCGTGGCGTGTGATCGGCGCGCGCGCGTTTTCCCACACATTTTCTTTGCATTTGGAAAATTGACACTTGCTTCAGCATTTGTTTAAACAAAGTATAGTAATTGGGCAGGAAACAGAAGTGCACTCATTTGTGGTTTAGCTTCTCCCTGGAGAGGGGTGTGTTTGTTTTCATTGTTTATTTGTTTCGTTCGTTCGTTCGCGGGTCTTCTTTCTATAGTTTATCGGAGGGAGGTCTGCGGGCCTATGTGGTAGCCTCCGAGTCCGGGCGTCTTCACGACCAGATTTTGACATAGTCGGTCAGTGGCAATGGGTGTTATTGTCATTTGTGACACTGTGACGAGCCACTGCATCCTCACCAGGCAGCTATGGAGACACGCGACAGGCACAGCAATTCATCGATGGCGTACAGGCGGTCGAGTTCCTCCTTCGCGAGATGTCTCATCTGTACGTAAAAGAGGCTCCAAGGGTGGCCGGGTTTTACGGAGATGCGGCTAGGCAGTAATTCAAAGCCGTGGTCATTTGTTTGTTTGTTACAACGTTGTGGCGTATGAGAGACTATGTAATCCCAGGATCTAATTAATCAATCTATCTGTGTTATAATATATTATAAGAATTGTATTTATAGGACCCGCTTCTTGCCTAATTACGTTCTTAAGGCATTTCATTAGTCCTCATAGTGACGCCTCTGCGGTTCTACATTGTTGTTGCCTGCAACCTAATCGCATGAATCGTAGATGTTATGTGCATTGAATGTGCAGGTTTCATCTCAATGTTTTCCCTCACCGTAAGAGCATCGGTTAGTGTTCAACTAATGTTTGACGATTGAAATAGATATGTAATGTCCTACTCAACAAATAAGTTTTGAATTTTGTAGTGGGACTCGAATCCGGACCCCCTAAGTCATATACCATTGCTCATTATTCATTACAATGTATTGTGAATCCGCACCAAGTCGAGTTAAATATAAATCTTGGAATAATTATTAATTACAATTTATTTGATATTGGCTGAATCAAAGTAAATGATATGGACAGTATTGAACAGCCGTTAATTAAGAAAGAAACTACATCTTGTTTGTAGCATGGCGCCAACCAACAACATTTGCCTTTAATAATCTTGTATCAACTACTATTTACTTGTTGCGCAGATTACACATATGTTTATTTACTTATAAATTAAGAATGACTGAACTAATCAACGTCATACGTGACCACCGTCACCAACTCCAGTGTGGCTACGAGCAGTCCACACAAAGTAATCGCGGTTTATGTTAATATCGGTTTTTGTATTTACATCGTTATCTGTCTACTAAAAATAGTACATAAGCAAATATTATTTGCTTGCCGTCGATGTGACAAAAATTGGTATGCTTCGAGCAAGTCAGCGTATCTACCTTTCACTCTGGCTACGTAGTCCTGGTGGTCCGACTGCTTTGACCTACTGATCGGACGGCATGTACTTTTTTGATGGCATTAGAGTACTAACTAACTGAAGTTGGCCGTGTGGTGTCCGGCAGAGTTGAATAGCCCAACCCAACTCCTTAAGCTCGTGGGTGTCGTACAAGGCGACTAATGTATTCGAGGCAAAAGATCTAGCCCCCGTAGGCTGGAAAATGGGCAGAAGCGTTTTTCATCGATATATTTATAACACTGCAATCTCCATCCCGCCGACCATGCATGGAGATTATGGCAATAACCTCCCCTTTCGTGGGAGAGGCCCTTAGTCCAGCAGTGGACTGTTATGGGCTGTGATGATGATCAAGAGAGTACAAACTATTTGTATCTAATTGACTTCTTGTTTATGACCTGTAAAGACTGGCGCTTGCCGATAGATCTTTACCGCCCATAGATCGCGTAGGTAGTAGAGCAGGGTGGCCAAACTTTTGACCCGCGAAGTCTACTAGTGTCGACTGCAGTTTACAAAAAGTATGGAAATATTTTTAAGTAACAAATTTTGTATCCGCATTTTTTATTCCGCTTTAGATAATAGGTACGTTTTTGGGTGGATGTTTTTGCAATGCATATTCTCCATAAGTTTGAAGAATATGTAAACAGGAAGTTAAGTGAGCGTCTGTAATGTATGGTTTTTATTGAATTTGTTTTTTATGAATATGCGGCAGTGAATGTGAAACACTCATCGAACATTGCTATTTTTAGTATACTGTGCCAAGTATTTTTCGCCCACGGAGTCATCCTACTGCATCCTACTCGCAACAATGTTTGCATTGTTGTGTTCCAGTTTGAAGGATAAGGAGCCAGCTCAATTACTGGCATAAGAAATTTCATCTTAACCCCCACAGTGACAACGCACCCGTGGTTCTGTAGGTGGGCTGTCTGCTCATTTGCCACTACGTAGAATTAAAAAAAAAGCTTCGAGACTATTACCGCACGACCGTAAATCGGTAACATGTGTTTGGGCCAAAAACGTGCCGATTCACTCTCCACTAGAAACTGCTCCATGTTACTGACTCTGCGCCATATCTTCCACTCCTTCCATCGCTGTTACGCATCTACCACCTTAGGATACTCGGGGCCTACCCCCCGCGACTCACGTACCCGCATGTATGAACTAGGGTTGCCAACCCTATTTTATAATATAGTATTCTACTGTTTTTGGCGCCCACCTACTATTATTTTAAAATTTTAATATTGTAGGTGACTACTGTATTTTATCAGCAAAGTATCATTTACCGTAAAACGGAATGCGTTCTGAATTTTAATGTTAAGAATTCAGAAATAACTCAATAAAACACCATCCTGGACTAGCTAACTGAAGATCAATTATATACTAAATATATTTTATTAAAAATACTACCTATATATTTAAAAAAAAAATCCTATCTAGTATATTTTTATGGCTACTGAATCCGAAAATACTATATTTGGTCTAAAAAAAGTTGGCAGCCCTTGTATGGACCCGGTTGTGGGGGTAGGTAAACATTCTGTGTAAACTGTTACATAACACGCGCTTAGCTTGTGGCCGGCGTGTTACGTTGCGTTTATTGAGAAGGTTGGGTAAGTGTTGACGGTTATAGACATGGGTGGGTATGTTAATATTTAAGCCTCCGACGAGAAAGAGGGGTGTTGTGAGTTTGACGTGTGGCTGTGGATCTGTGCGCCAGTCTGTGGCGTTGTAGCTTCCGAAGGGATTGACCAAAAAGATTGAAAAGTTTGCTACATTCACGGGAAAAATTTGTATATTTTTCTGAGGGGTGGCCCGATTTTGTTTTTTTTATTTGAAAGCCAGTTTTGTCGAGATGATTCTTAGCTTTGTTTCATTTAAAATCGGTTTAGTAGATTAGGAATTGTTGAGCATATGTGTACTTGGTCAGGGGTTTTCCGACGTTTTTCCGTCGGTTATATTTATTTATTTATTTAATACTTGGTGGACACAAGGCGGACTTAAAGCTCAGCAGCTTTATGTACCAGTCTACCCAAAAACTGGTAACAAAAAGTACCTACAGGCGATGCAATAAAATTTATAGTAAAATTATACTTACATAGTTACAAATGCAAACAGTTAACTACAACTATTCACATATTAGACTGTGAGGGCGCCGTTGGTTATCCTACGTCATCGAGTACAAGAAAAATCCAATTTCTAGGACGTTTTCTAGACGTTTAGGAGACCTACAAACCGTTGGTCTGTCCGTGCACAACCTGTCACAATGACTACTTAAGAATTTAATAACATTTGACGTATAAATTTATGTTTATCAAATAAATGAATTGAATTGAATTGTCACTTTTTTTTTTGTGAGCCAAATTTCGAATTTGATTCGCGATATACTTACATCTCTATCCTTTTGTGTGGGTTCATAAGTAAAAAAAACCGGTGTGCCTCACATCCTTTTAGCAGTTTCGCTTTTTAGCCACATTATAGTCACAGAAGAGAAAAGTGACAAACGTTTTGTGGGTCTCCTAAACGTTTCCTATCACTACTAAGTGGAATCGTACTCGATGACGCAGGATAACATACGGAGCCTTCACAGTCTATACCGAGACTCAAATGCTTTTAAAAATCCGGGTCTTTGATTAGGATATTATTATGTTTCCGTATTTCACATCAAATCAAATCAAATGCGTTCATTCAATTTAGGTTTTCACAAACACTTATGAACGTCTTTCAATATACGTGTAACAAACAGTGAACACTAGGCACCACAGCATCATCGAGCGGACAACGGTTTCATAGCCAGTATGTAGGGCCATAAAAAAAGTAAAATTTAAATAGACTCGACGGCCAAAAATTTTTGTTCTCTGTCCGCGACGCAAGCGCCGCACGCCGGCCACCTGTCACTCTGACATTGACAGTGTTTGAGTCCGACCAACTACTAAAAAAGCTTTAAAAGTGCTAATCTTCGAAATTACTGAACCGATTTCGATAATTCCTGCTCTAATAGGAAGCTACATTCTTCCTGAGTGTCATACTTTATGTCCCGGGTTTATAAAGTGACGGGATCCCGCGGGACAGTCAAACTGTAGAGTTTCGGACTGACCGGACTTTAAAACCGCGGGGGACCGCCCTAGTTTATTAAACACCTACATGATTTCTAGCGTTACTAAATAGTTCTGTCGCTAAGCAGTATGCATTGTTGGGCTTAGGCTGCGTCCCCAGTAGGCAAACTGTTTGCCGCCGACTGAGTTAGCGGCGTATCGGTTTAGTATGCCCATATACTTTAAATGGAGTGTTCACAGTTTGCTAGTATTGCGCTCAATCTACGCAATTTGCAGCGTTACGCGCGCCGACTATCTCAGTGGGCGGCTGACTCAAAGAAAAACCGGTTCCAGTCGGACGCCGCTAAGTCGAATTTTAGTTGGCTTCAAATTTGCGGCTCACTCAGTCGGCGGCGAACAGTTTGCCTACTGGGGACGCGGCCTTAGTGTTTAATTTCGATATAAGGTAACAAGCTTAAGTACCCTATAGCCGCTACTACCCTAACCTTACCTTAAATCTACACTACACCACCTCTACACCTACCCTACAACTCCGTTACGAATTGGAATTTTATTTCCAGTACATTTTATTCCCAGTCGTACCCTGTGGGTACGTTCCTGCTGGGTACGAATTCGAATTATGAACTTACGAACTTTTGAATATATGGAATGTAATGGGCCCTCGAGGGCTCGTGGTCCACCTTGACCATGATCCAGGATTTGTCAGACCAGGTAAACTGACCTTCGTGACCCTGATAACTGACATTCAGCCGCCTGAATGTGCAGGTTTCATCACGATGTTTTTTTCTCACCGTAAGAGCATGAGTTCAACTAATGTTCCTATGTACCTAACTCAGAAAAGAGTCATTGGTACATACCGGCGTTTGGGTTCGAACCCAGCACCTCTTGCTTACGAGTCGGACCCCTTAACAATTAGGCCACCAACCGTCTAAGATATTGAAAAAATATATCATGACATTGACCTGATAGGCTTGGTCGTTTGTATTTTGGTGTTGCAGCAGCTTAAAAAAACTTTAGCATTGTACTTTTATAATAAATATTTTGGCTTAGCTAACTATACCTCCTAAAACAGGTATACTTGTACATACCTAATACAAGATCTCAAACACTGTAACTAGCGCCCGTGGCGCTTTACGGGAGATTGGAATGATACAATCAGACTCGTGTTTACATATTTAGTAAATCAAAGTACTTAGTCTAACTTACATATATATCCTAATGCGGGGCGTGTATTAAGTGAGGCGTGCACTACAGATTACACTAGCAACTAAGTCTAAATTAAATAAGGATTTATTAATTATTATTATTGGCGAAAACCCTAGTTTGATTGACTGGGAAACTGTGCCTTGTAATTACGAAAATCTGTTTTAGTTTTTTCTGACCGGTTTCTTTTTTATAATAAAGGGCGGGAAACAAGCAAGATGGGCCGACGATCTGAAAAAACCGCAGGTAACAGCTGGATGCGAAAGGCACAGGACCGGCCTTTGTGGAGATCTCTGGGGGAGGCATATGCTCGGCGTCTTTCATCTAATATGATGATGATGAAACGAGCAAGCGTGACTCGCTTACCGATGGTAAGTGATCACCGCCGCCCACACATCCCACAACAGCGTCGCCAAAGCGTTCCGTTATTTATAAATCATTCTTGTATTTTCGCAAATTGCAAATACCCTACGACGTATAAAAATCGAATCAATAAACTAATAATATGTAAAGAAAACGCTCCAGCAATCACGCTATGTTACAATACCTACGCCTACCCTCGGCAAATGTGTACGTTGGCAAGCCAAACACTCTGCCATATTGCCGGCCCACCTAAATAAAGTACGTTGTCTTTTGCGCATAAAATATTCCCTAGGAGAACAGTTGACCGATTTGTGGACACTTTGTGGAGGCTAGAAGCTCGATTGTGGCGGGATTAGAGTTTAGGATTGCCCGATAGATCTAGGGTGTTGATAGTAAGGTCGTCGCATTGACATAAAGCCGAAACTAGATGATAATGTTCATTGTTATAATGATAAACACTACATATTATTAAATAAAGTTTCACACCGCGTCTGTCTGTCTGTCTGTCGCGATAAACTCAAAAACTACTGAGGGATTTTCATACCATTTTTACCAATAGACAGAGTGATTCAAGAGAAAGGTTGAGATGTATAATTTGTTAATGTCAAACCCGTGCGAACCCGGGGCGGGACGCTAGTAATTAGTAAATATTAAAGTAGCCCGACTATCGTCGATATACACGTTACATATTATTTATTTATTGATATATTACACAGTTTTATAGCAATTGTATTTGGTTACAATATACTCGTAAGTACCTTACCTATTCTAGAAAGTTCCATCTGGCATCTATGTTGCTATACCTACACACAAACAATATCAAAGCACTTAAAGTAATTTCACGAACAGGACTCTAGCTCTAAAACTCCCTGAGGTAGATTTCGTTGGACCTTTTATTTTTCGCCTTTAGGCTACAAGATGCTACAGGCTCTCTTTATAATTTCACCTTGAGGTAGGAGGCGAAAAATAAATGAATTTAAAATGGTATTCTCTGAGTAGTTTTTTATGATGATAAGTTACAAAAATTTTAAGTTCCACTTAAAACTTGAAATTACAGGGACCAGAAAAAGGGGAAACGCAGAAAGCTATAATTTTCTTCAAATCCATCGTTTTTACTTTACTACTAACAATATAGGGGTAAGATTGTATTAATATATTGTTATTTAAAACATTTCTCTATTCTGTCACTAACTCGGTAGTTTTCAAAGGAAGGGAAGCTGGAAGTCCAAATAACCTTAATTATCACATATCTCTTTTGTAGGCCTACTGGAAGAGATTTCTTTTAGAGATAAGTAGTGCCTGTTGTGTCGTAACTAATCTGTACTTTGTGTATTTGTTATCTTGTGTACAATAAACTGTTAAGTAAATAAATAAACCTTGTTGTCGATTTTTGAACTTGCCGGAAAAATAATACTCGTTAATTTTTATCCCCTATTAAACTTTTAAAAGGGTCGCAACGCCAATTATACTTGTATTTCATATAGACTGCGGAATTGTAAGCTCAGCACTTGAGCTTACCGTCCGACTGAGGTGGACCACTACCAACATTTGGTATGTATTGGCAGTCTAAACAACCGCAAACACGTCAGGTATTAGTTGGAGTCAGCCTGGGTGAGCACCACCGCTTATCAAAGGTTAGCTGGAAGAAATCCCGTTGTGGGATAAGGTCGCCTTTGCATTATAAACTGTATTGTTATTTCCTGTAATGTTATAAATTGACGCAATAAAGATATTACATACTGCTTTAATCTATTGTGCCGTCAAGCAACATTTTGTTGCCAGCAATTTAAATGCATGAATTGGTGACAGTTACCGCTTACTGGTGGGCTGTCTGCTCGTTAGTCACAAAGCAAAGTCTAGATGCCCAGGTTCGCTAGTTCTCCTAGAACGTGCCTAGGTGTTGCGTAAACACTGTCTAGATTGCATTTTTCCCCGCGGACCGCCTTCGGAGCTTGGAGACAGCTGGGATAGGGTATGAGTAGATCGCTACTAAGATCACTTTCGCTCTGGATGTGGTATGCGTTCACCTGCTTTTTGCTAAGTGAATGCACTGCCTTTAATACCGCTCTGTGATTGGTCAATTTTGCTTACCATTTTTCATAATGGCGGACGCATAGTGGCGATCGCCGCTCAAGTATTGTCAGTTGGAATTGGAACTCCGTGCGTTCGTGCATACTGTGAGACTTCATAGTAACGTATCTTAATATGAGTGTTCCTCTAGAGGGTGCGTTAGCAAAGGACGAAAAGAGCGTTTACACACCCAAAAGGTAGCACGCTGCAAATAGTAGAACTGTTAGCGATGACCGTCGTCGCCTGTATAGTGACATCTTCATAAAATATGAGCATCTTCTTCTTAAGTATCTTCAATGCGATATTATATATCAATAGAAAAGCAACGCTGCGATAGAGCGTCAGTGGTGTAGTGGTAATGATGCCGATTCATAAGCGAGACGTATCGGGTTCGCACATTATTTGAACACTAACAGATGCTGTTATGGTGAGCGAAAAATGAAACATCGAGATAAAACCTGCATTCAGGTGAATGTGGTACAGGATACTCAAGTCTAGCAGTGGACCAGGTTGTTCATGTGATAGATCAGTTTACCGGTTCAATTTTCCGAGTCGTCTCTTTGTCTCATCCAGATATCGACTTTCCAATTTAAGGAAAAGTGAATAAGCACGTGGTCGGCAGCGTGCACCGTCCGTCCCAACCCTATCTGCTCCTTTTTCATTCAGCATTTTTATGTCGCTGTTTTGCTTTTCTCGGAAGTATAAGAACAGGCTGAGGCACGTGGCGCAGACTGCCACGCCGTGCGTTCCATTTCATCTGTCGCGTAAGCGGTGGCTTCTCATTACGTAATGTGAAGCATTTTCTTTGGATTTAATGTACTCCTCATTTAATGTAATGAAGACGGCCATTATAAACATTGCACTCTCCACATGGCACAGGTAACGAGACTAGAGAATCTGTTCTTTTCTTTTTTCGTTTATGTGACTGATTTTTTATTTTTTTTTACCTTATGAATATTTAAGAATTTTGTGCCGTATGTCTGAGTGTAATAAATCTGCTGTACTTTATTTTACTTTACTTTAAAGAACAAGATACTAGCTAATATACTGTGAGGGCGATGTAGGTTATCCTATGTCATCTAGTATAAGAAATAATCCAGTTTGTAGTGATAGTAGATGTTTAGGAGACCTACAAAATGTTACCCTGCCCGTGCACAACCTGGCACAAAAAATAAAACTTCGACTTTTCGTAGCGATGTACCTTACATATCGTCTTGTGTGGGTCTTGGCAGTTTTGCTTTTCAGCCACATTGAAGTACATTTTCTTTTTCGATTTTCATAATCAGGTTGCTTACTTGTTGATTTAGAACTATCTTATAAATTCCCAAGTCGCCTTTCTTTTTAGACTGTCTAACGAGTTTTCTGAGTTAATTATTACAAAAATGTAAGTTTATTTATTTAGTTTTCTGATCTGAATACATTGGGGAACAACTATCTGTCTATTTGATTTAGTTGGCCTTCCACATGAAAACTTGTTACTTAGTTACCTTGACTTGGCTCAGAGTGTTGACGAAAGGGCTTTTAGAACCTATCCAATTATTGGTCCATAGGTAATTAAGTTGGAAACAAAACATAGCCGATGGGAAACGTGACTTATCGCTCTGCAGGGAAATCCAGGCTTCGTATAAGAGCTCCGTCGCAAAGTCAAATATTTTGAGGTAACTCTTTGTTACTGGAAACAACATTCATAAATTAACTAGCTTACAAACGTTGCCCGCGTAGAATTCGGTTTTGACGTGGTCACGGAGGAACTATTTGTAAGGCCACGCAGGGGTCCCGGGTTCGATTCCCGGCTGAACAGAAATTGAAATGATGAATTTCAATTTCTGTTACGTATGTGGATTTTATTTGTATAATCAGTATAGTATTTAAAAATTTAAAAGTAGTTATTATCAGTTGTCTAGCACCCATAACTCCAGCTTTGCTTACTTCAGAGCTAGCATAATAAGCTAGCAACACTATGGAATTAATTTGAAATGTAATGGAATTGTTAACTGTCGTCCATACCATCTGCGATTCATGTGATAACAAAAATGCAGAAAGGCCGGTGCTGAAGTAGATAACTTCCATTAGAATCATCTTTCCTGTTCAGAATCATAATTCTGCTTATGTAGGTAGAGCCAAGAATATGGGGGTCACAGTTTCGAGACAGCATAATGGGATCTCGATGTTCATGACATCTAGCCCGAGGACATTTGCATTTGTATTATATCTTACTCAGAACTAGAGGATGCTTATTATAGTTGGAACCTAAGACATTTTTGTGTAATTGTCAAGTGGCGAATCACTTGGCCGAGACCTGTGTGATCATAATGTCCTCTTATCTATATTCTGTAATAGATCTTGGATCAATATTCCGGTTGTGCACGCGAGCTCGGGGTTCACCTTGAATATGATCCAGGAATGGGCGGATCAGTTAATTGCAGTAGAAGACCGGACCCTTGCTGGATTTTGATGATATGTATTTGTTTTTCCAAACTACTTTTAAGTATGTAAGTTATATATATTTTAAAATCAGCTCTTTAAGCTCTGTATTTTGAATCCCCACTCAAAGAGTATCTAAAAAAAATTATCAACTTCACAATAATAGCGCCCGAAATCCACCATTTAGGTGCATTTTTTTAAAACACTTAATGGCACTTGGGGTTTGTGAGAAGAATCTAACAATACCTTAACTGTCGAAATCCATCCAGCCGGTTGGGAGATAAGAGGTAATTAAGAAATTTACAAATATGGAAACCTATAAACAAACAAGCATAGGTACATACTACAAGATACGAACTCTTTCTTGGCAGTCGGGTAAAAACAACAGGCGGCCATTTTGTTTAAAGAAAGTCGATATAGCTTGTAAATGCGCCGAATATAGATTTACTCCTTTGGAGAGTGTTCGGTGAAAATAAATGGAAAACCGCAACTTACGAAAATGATTGCGCCCAAGGGGACGATTCAATACCTTCTTCAATCAAAAGGCTTCTCTCTTTAAGAACACTGCGTGGATTCGGCACAAACGTATAACGTAAGATATGTGTATATTTTTATGTCCTTTATATTTTTGGTTGTTGTACTCAAATATTATGTTCACACGGGTAACACGGGCTCAAACATGGGTACATGTTAGTATTAAAATGAATTGACTAAAAAAACAATCATATTAGCGTTATTGCTCCGGTTGTGCACTCGCGCACGAGGACCCGGGGTCCGCCTTGTAATTTTTTTTATACCCCTAAGGTTTGCTACCTTAGGGGTATAAAGAGCACAACCGAGACATTAACGCCAAGATGATGAAATTTGTATTTCTCCGCCATCTGATTAACATTGCTCGAAAACGAAGCATCACTTTTTTTTTTATTGGAGTACCAACAGCCATATAAAACATAATAAATATTGTTTTAGAACCAACAAACCAATTAGAGGTCCTAGCTAGTAACGAATATAATTTAATTAAATTAAAAATCATTTATTTCAGGCTCATGGTAGCCTATAAAATAAGTACACTAATATGTTCAATTACAAAATTATGTAGAATGTCAAATTAAATACAAAATAAAATAACAATTACAATGTCAAGATATCAATGTCAAATTCAATACAAATTACAATGTCAATATCTATAACTGACATATTATAACTGACTTGAAAAAATTGACCTACATTTTTGTCCCAAGGCCGCACGCACTATGGCCACGTGGCACGCCCGGCTGATGTCCCGATAGCCTTCCACCGCATTCGGCGCGCGATGGCGCGGGATCGTATGCCGTGACAATGAACTTGCACATTAACATTATCCATTGTTACGATGTTATCCTTATAGTAAAGTACCAATCTTTCCTTGTCTTCCCTGGTTACTTCTCCCGGCCTTCGGCATCACGCATCCGCCTAGTGTCTAGTGTCTCCCTTGGAACCCCTCAGAAGAAGCACAGCGTGGACGTAACGCGTTAAAAAATTGTTTTATAAATTACTATGGGGATGATGATTTCGTTTTATTTCTATTTTATATAATATGGCAGACAAACAGTCATACGAGCCACCTGATGGAAAGTGGTCACCGCCGCCTATGGACATCAGAAACACCAGCGGTACTACCAATGCCTTGCCCGCCTCTAAGAAGACCTCTAATATACCTCCTGAACGATCCGATGTCATAGTCCAAAGGAAACACTGTAGCTGGGAGCTCATTCCACATCCGAATCGTACGAGCGAGAAACTTTCTTTCCAATCTTCGCGTGGACACTACTAGAGGGTCCACGTAATGGGGATGAGTACCCAGCCCACGGCGGGTGGTGCGATGGAATTGTGCTGTGGACATCAGATCAAATAATTCCTCAGAACACTCCCCATCGTACAGCCGGTAGAACACACACAGGGAGTCAAAGTCCCTTCGGTCAGCCAGTCATTATAATGACTAATGACTGGTAGGTACTAGGTATAGCCATTCGATGACAAGTTATTTAACCTGTTAATTTTTTTATGCCATAGCCATTCACAATATAATTATTATATTACCGTAATATAGATATAATTATCATTATTACTTTTGATTTGTGCATTTCACCATTGCCTCACACCCCTGTTGGGTGATATAGTTGACAGGTTATATCTATGGTTATTAACAGTTTTTAGTTAGGTACTTACATACCCACTTGTCACAGTTTTATTTGTTGCGTTAGGAATGAAGTTTAAATAAAAAGTGTAAGTACGTCGAAAAACAATCCCACCAATTTCCTTTCTTGATTGAACTGAAGACGTGGCCGAAGATCGAGCATGTGCCCAAAAAGGGCGACAGGTTAGATGCATCGAATCTATTGTATCGTACATACTTCTCTTACTCTTTTAAGAATGAAGAAACTAAAAGGAATGAAGCCCAATTTAGCATTAAAAACTGCCTTAAATAACTTGTATGTTAATATTATAAAGCAAAGGTTCATCCCAATGCTCCCACCTATGGGCTGATGCACCCCAATTCCAACTCCTTCAACTTCTTTCAACACAACACCGGCCTATTCGAATTGTCGACGATCTACTCCTTATAGGCGATTTACATCCCAGGCCGCCTGAGGGACGTTAGCTCTTTGTGTGTTCGCTACGATGGTAGATGGTAGTGTCGTAGATAGATCAGTAGAACGGGGAATGATCCGAAGAACTGTTTAGTTTGGGGCCACCGTCACTTTCCGCCATCCATATCATCTGGATGCTTGGCACCTCTTAACGTATGAGTAATGAAACGAGCATCCTTCCGAAGTCTTTCCTTTGCACGATAACATGGGGTTCTTCAAAAACATCCACATCCAGTTGCTTCAGGTTGCAGATGTCCGGTCGACGGTGGCCGCTTTCTAACAGGTGGACCATTCGACTGTGTACTGTCGACTGGTAATAAAAAACTTTTGTAAAAAGGAATTGGTAGTAATCAGTGGAGGAATCATATCACCGCGCCTTACGCTAAGGAAAGACACATTCATTGATCCTTTGCAAGAAGCTCACTAATTTCTTTTAAGAAATCACGGTAATAACAGCTTAATACTAAATGACATCTGATAAACTTCTGTTCACATTCGGTTACAGCAATTCTAATGCGTATTAATTAGTTCCAGTGTACTCAGGCGTTCTTGCGTGGTAGAGCCTTACAAACTTTCATATTTATTTGTTAAGATTTATGGATAATCTTGTGAACTTCCTCTTAATTCACTCATATGTGTCATAAGCTAATCCAAATAAGCCAAATGTTTTGAAGCAATTCGTCAATATTATTCTGTTGACACGCGTATGCATCGTCTCACACTTTCAAATTCCAAAACATTTAAATTCGTTTCCGAGTGAACATGTCTCTTATCACAAGGCTATTTATTACGTTACCCACTATTTGAGCGAAAATGATATGGTTTGTGAATACAGAAGGTGCTATGTAAAACCAATAAAAGATACCATCGTATCTTGCTGTATAATGAACGACGCTGGAAAGCCCCACATTTATTAGTCTGCGAAAAGAGCTTATCGGTAGCCATATGGATTTATTGTTATTTTTCGCTTCGCCGAAATCGACGAAGCGATACGTCACCTATAAAATTCTAACTAGTCATATCTCTAGTCTCTGAATAATATTGTTTAATACCTTATCATCATCGTAGCGTTAATGTCCTGGTTGTGCCCTCGCGTACGAGGGTCCGGTGTCCGTCTTGATCATGATTCAGGATTTGGCAGATCAGGTAATTGGCAGGGTGTTGCATAATACCTACTTATATTATAATATACGATGAATGCTGAAGATTGGGCGACGTGGAGAAGAAAGAGTAGGAAAGAGGTCTGGCAGGGTATTGACCGCTACGATGATGATGATTTGTTATGATTGTGAATGTAATTTCGTTCACCTGTAGCGCTCGTGCCTTAGCTTATTCCAACTGTTTTGTTTTGTTAGGACGCAATTGAAATGAGTAAAATGTAATTTGTACCATTCTCTCCGTAGAATGTGATTTCCATTTCACGCATCACTCGTTGGCCTCTCTACAATCGGCCCTGCAGTGTGCTCGGTCGGGCTTTGTCTAACGCAATGACTTAAAAGGACTGGAAAGTTAGCTACCTTAATCTGGCAAATCTTTTTTGCTCTGTGATTCGACTGCTTGGTAGTGTGGGGCACATTTTATGCGGTTGCTAGATCTTCCAGCACAAGACTTCAACGAGAAATACTGTCGTTTATGACGTTTGATGTTGGTTTTTGGAATAAGGACATTTTAACTGTAAAGGCGTTGACGAAGATCTCAATTATCTGAAAAGAACCCTAGAATTAATTTTATTTACCGAATTCTGTGTGAAAGTAGTCTCAGGCGGGCAATTCAGAAAGCCTTAAATATAAATGGAGTGGGTATATGCCTTGTACCCAAAAATAGAATTTCCAGGAGAGCCGTGCTAAAATCAAAGGGGTCCAGAATTTCAAATCTTTCTCCGGTTCCGTCTGCGTGGCAAATTGGCACCCTTTAAATTGATTAAGCCGAACCTCGCAGGGTTGATTGCCACCCCTCTGTAGGATTGTTAATTGAATTAATTGGTGATCAAAAAGCGGGCCAGCGGTGGCCCGTGGGGTTTGGAGCGTGGGACAATGGGCACTGTGGATGGGGATGTTACGTCCCTTGGCGCGAAATTATTACGCTTTTTTCTCATGTGGTTGTTTTGCGTCCACGGCTTAGTGGTGTTTACTTTGTGCAAGTTGGCTTTTTAGGTATTCAGTTTGGGGTCGGAAATTGTGTGTTTATATGAGGAATTTTTGAGTAAAGTATAGTTGTCATCAGGATAACTTTTCAAAGATATTGACGAGAGAAAAACTTTACCTTTGTCCACCATGCTAGCGCAGTATAGGTAAGTAGGTAGGCCTATTTATTTTTGCCTAGAAGCAATACCTATTAATACTACAATTTCAAGGCATTGTAACTACAAAATGTCGCACCTTTTACTCGTAGGGGTAGACAAAAGAGCTTTTTATACCAAGGAACAAGAGCCCACGTCGTTCAACTTGCTACGGTCGTGACAGATCTCTCTCGTTACCTCCACAATAGATACTCAATACTCTATATATTTATTGCCTTCCATAGATTACAGAAATATGTTATAATAATAACTGTTAAATAACATTTAGGTAACATTATTCTAGTGATATAGTTCTTATGGACCTTGGCAAGGCATAGCAACACAAGAGAGAGGCGCTACCTTTTGATAGGCAGTGTACAGTCACATATTAGTTGTTTTGTTTGTACCTATCTGCTGATTAGTACCATTTTGTAAGCAAGTGCTGTCTAATTAGTCTATCTACTTGGTAAAATCTCGATCCGCATTTAACTTACAATCCCTTCTAAGAAAATTAATAAAGCCTACTTACCAATGTCACGTGCGCGGGTCACCAAAAAAGTCCAGTACTTTAACCCTCTAACAGCCGTCTCCAGACACAACAGCACTATCAATCACCTTCAAACTGTAGAACAAATGGTTGCTTATTTGCAAATTCGGTAAACACTCTCGTTTTCACGGCTACACCAATGAGTTTTCAATATTGATTGAACGGGACGGGAGTCTGGGTGCGTTGACCATTTGCGTTCAAAGAAAAACACGACCTGAGTAAACTAATAAACAAGCCGCAGTAAACAATGAGGGTACCTATTAGCTACGATAGATGCCTCCAGCTCCAATTTCGGAATACGTTGACTCGCTACGAGATGGCTGTGTAGTGAGGAGGTCAGAGCACTTTTACGCGGTGTTTTGATGAAAGTCCGGGAATAGATGCGGGTGACCGTACTTTGACAGTAGTTGGACACTTGTTGACCAGTCTTCCGCTGGGACGCTGAGTTTGGTTGAACATTATTGAGAGCAACATGAGACCGTATATTATTGTTATTAATTGTTAAGATGTCCTCTGGTCAACTGCAGTATTGATCCTTACAAGTCTGCAGTCCTCTGTAGGGCTATTTGGGCCATTGATGTGATTATATGAAAACAAATGTGGACAACGCACTGGAAAACATGTTCCTCATGAAACTTTATCACCGTACATATTGTACCGCTTGACAGAATTTCGTGAACATTAACAAAAACTGCCGCAAACCGCCGGCTACGACTTCCGCTCCACACCCCATCCACAAAACAGGTGTCACAGTGTCATATGAAAATAATAATAACACATCACGGGAATCATTCCCATAGGCATTCATACGAGGGTTGTATAGTCATAGTGTCCCTCGGTTCCTCGCCCTTATCAGCGGGGGTGAGGGCGGCGCAGGGCGGGGATCACATAAAACCAGCCGGCGCGTCCCTCCCACGCCATTCCCTCCCAGACTCCCGCGGTGACCACACGTCGCTCAGCCCTCCGAGAACACGCGAAGTTTACGATAAAGTACGTTGAGTGTGTGAACATGGTGCTTGCCGATTTCTTGACGGAGACCAGAAGGCGATGGCTTAAGGTTAGTTTTGGGATTTGTTTTGTTTATTTATTTTAAGTATCTATAGTGTTGCATTTGTGTATTGACTTGTTTTAATCTAAAGTGTGCATAACAAATGTAGAGTCGAATTTAAGGACAAATTATCTGAAATTAACGTGTTTAGTCAATGATTAGGTTAAATCGTTATTTGTTTTCTCCCGTATTTATACAAAATACGAATTTTAACTATAGTTTAAATACTGAATTTCCAAATAATCGCCCGTCTAGTATTATTATTAATTTGATTATTATTTAAAAATTAAGAGCTGCGCTATATTAAGTAACTAAATTAAAATTTTCTGAAAGACTCAACAATAGCTTCTTAATTTCTATCGTTGATTGATATTATTTAGAATTGTTCCTTGCATTCATTGGGCGTGAATGGCATTAGTCTCTCTCTATATTTACCAACACGCCGCTTCTGATCTGCAAACTTCTCGAAGTTATTTACAATAAGAAATAATAACAAGACAATATCTTCGCATATTTTTACACAGAATGACGAGGGTTACGTCGACTATTTCGGGCTCTTGACGTCCGCATACAACGTCAAACGTATCACACTCTCTATTATAAATCTGATAAAACATATTTCTTTATTTACGTCACGACGATCTAAGAGCTTAGTAGTTTAACGTCTCTAGCTCGTACGATTCGGATGTGAAATGATCTCCCAGCCACAGTGTTCCCTTTGGACTATGACATGGGATCGTTCAAGAGACATATTAGAGGTCTCTTCAGTTGCTGATGTCCATAGGCAGCGGTGACCATTTTAGCCTACTGTTTAAAAAAAGAAACACAAGTGTTGATAACAAATGATGCGCATACGCGTACGTGACGGCATGAGCGACGTAATATTTCAGAGATAAATTATTAATTACATAAACTGTGTGTTTTTGTGTATGTTGTTCGTTTAAATTAACAATTAGATAACACTGTTATAATAACAACAATGTAACATAACTATACAAACCAGCCATGCCGTACCATTAACAGTGACGCTGTTTAAATCATCTATAATGGATGTCTAAGGCCAATGATGATGATGATGATGATATAAGATGGAATTTGGGAGCCAGTAAATGCTCTGGAAGCGTCACTGGTCTAGGGGCAGCGTGTTTACGAGACCGATAATGAAGGTCAACCAACGTTAACAGAGTCCGGGAACTAGATGGGTGACCGTTTCGAACTTTAAGGCTAGTCGAACTTCACTTCGAAGCGCACTCACACCAGATGAGTGCGAGCACCCCAGCCAGGAGCCAATACCTACCCGAATCCCAAATAAAGCCTACACCTAACGACCCAACCTGCTTAATCTACTAAAGCCCCAGCTACACCGTTGGAACGATAACCCATCCTAAAAGCTTACCTATCCTAGAGCCCAATCTAACTTAAGGTCTGCGAGAACACACATGCTACAATATTTCCTGATACTGTTGGCGAAGCCAGGTTGAAAAAGCCTGAGACTGGTTGAACTGTCTCATGCCTTAATATTACATTACATGCTATAGATTTTTATATATTTATTCCGATATAACAAGCTCGTAGTAAACACCCGACGTCATTTATTCGTTAAGAAGCGGATGTTGTCCCGCTGCTAGTTGTTAACACCTTCAATTGGACATTACACTCACCATATGGGGTACAGTCAGTGAAAATATTGACGTACGGCACCTATGGGCCAAGGAAGAAATGATGTCTGTATTGCCCGGTAGCCTGTACCGGTATACCGCGCTAAATACTTTGATAACAACGAAAATTTATTGTTTATGCCAATGTCTTTTGACGCGCTGTAAGAGTAGGTACATAATATAAATCTATTTGTTTTGTCCGCCAAGAAACAATGCTTGCGTAGTTGAGTTCCGGAACCAAGAGGACAAGCTACACAGGCGTGACAGCAGTGAATAGTAGCCTGTCTGCAAGCAATTCAATATAGCTACATGATTGGTCAATTTCTCTAGCTACTTCAGCTCTGCGTTCATTTTGACTGACGCATAGTGCCGATCACGACTCAAGTATTGTCACTGTGAGACCTCATAGCGTTTCTGAATACGGATAGGGTACACAAGTCAAACGGGGGTGATATAACACCCCTTTTTTGCGTTTGGGGTTGAAAAAATCTCGACCGATTTTGTGCTTTCCCTCCCCTGTGTGGTTTCGACTTGAGATAGCCAATCACATTGGAGAGAGGCATCTCCTCACAATAATCACCCCGGAATCGTGGTCCCACCACTCTGTCTCACTAGTAGGTCAACACAATTGGTCCCACCAGAGACAAGCTTGAATGTTTTTAACTGAATGTCGCGCATCTGTGTCACTGTATTTTATATTACGCAATGGCACAAGAAGGTATTTTCATAGACTTTAATTGTCTTCTAGCTCACTCTAATGATGTAGATAATTATGGAAGAATGTACATGACCTTATAAAAAGTAGGTACCTACTCTTCAAACTTTTTAAGTACGCCTCCATCTTTGTTATTGTAAATGCTCAAGGAAAATTATTCACTGACGTATCAGCTTACCTACATGAAACTCACAAAGGTATCTTAAAATATATCAAGTGTACGAAAACACTAAGTAATTATTTTTGGGAGCTTCAAAGAAAATCATTTTAGTTATTACGAAAATAATAATACGAGTGAATTGGTGAATTGGGAGCATTGGAAGGGGAACACGTGTACATAGACTTTCCGCCGAAAAAACCCATCGGCCAGTAATTTTAGAAATTAAAGTAGAGAAGTCCCTTAAGCCAATTGAGGCTGAAATTTTAAAAGAAATGTAATGTCCAGTAATCGAGAAGTGTGTCAGCAGTCAGAACTGTGCAACTGCTGAAAATGAGCGTTTAGAAAGTTCACCCCGCATTACATGGACGAGGTAAATCCGAAAAGGTCCTATTTAAAGATTTTAATTTACAAATTTTTCAATATGTATAACCATATCCAACAGTACGGTTACCTAGTACCTACTGAGTACTGTCTAGCAGACTGACACACAAACGGACTATCAGAAACTATAATGCGCGTGACGTGCGCGTCGGTGGTCGCACTACCAAAAAAAAGAGGTTGCCTGTCATACTATGGAACGCTAAAAGAAAGAAAAATGTAAAAGTTGATAATAATAAGAATACCAATTGTAGATAATGAATACCTACTGAAACATAAATGGCATTCTCGGGCAACCGTGTGAACAGAATACCAATATAATTACTATTGGCGTAGGAAGATAATCTGCGGTTTCGTCCTAGGCAAGGGGTAATGAGTTGTAGTTATTTCACAATGTTCTTATTTTTTTTTCTCATTCAGCAAAAAGCCAATCGAAGGTTAGTGTTGATATAGCTAGGCTATCTAGCGCTGATCTACCAGTGGGTGATCACCTAATCAGTTCAACTACATCCATTTTAGACATGAATATTTTATAGATTCTGCCTAGAGGCTTTTTATAATAGTTGTATTTGATAGCATCTTACCCGATCGGAAACATAATCTTATCGAAAATATAGCATTCTTACATTTTTAATGTAATACGGCAGAGAAACAGGTGAAATACGAAAAGTTCAGGGTTATATTCTTTGGGGAACAGTGAAGCAGATAGAGGTTCCACTTCTTAGCAGCGCGCATAAGTAGAGATTATAAATTGCTAAGTGATGATGTTAATGTGAATGATGGTGGGACGTCCTACCTTCTCTTTGTTCGACACATGGTTTGCTCTTGTCTTTTAGTTCAAAAGGTGTAAAATGTCCATAAAGCGCTGTCTACCAATACCGTTTTGTCTATTTCTTTGGCATCCTCTTCTATAGAGCAAGATGTATGGATTTGGCGTATTTCGTCTGAAAAGTCATCTTATTGTGTTCTACTTGTAATCTTGACCTGTTTACTATAAAAACCATCATTTCTCAACATAGAGTAATAATACTGGAATCCTAAGTGGTTTTCGATATGTTTTATCTGAGATTACTACACTCGATTCCACTCACGCGTTCAGGGAACAATATATTTTGGGTTATTTTGCTCAGAGCAAGCCAACCCACGTGACTGAACTTTGTAAGAGACAAACATTTGAACTTTAGAACTTTTTATTTACTACTTATATGTACAAGCTTTATGTATAAGGAATCTGCTGTAATGTTACAGTAGATCGCTTATATATTTAGAGATCAGTCCGAGAGCGACTCAGAAACTTTAGGCGTCGCTTAGTTGATTTAAGATATTCCTAACAAGAAAAAGCATTTCACTAATACCAAGCTACGCCTTCGTCCTCATTGGCACTAACTACCAAGTGTGATGGTTGGCCAATGCTTGTCTATAGATAGTATATAAAAAAAGAAACTCCTTAAGTCAATCTTAACTTTATGGTACCGATTTTATGACTTCTAAATGCTTAGAAACATCTTCAGTGCAATCGAGCATCAGGCTATTAAATTCTGGTCGTGGCTTACTATTATACGTATTTCTACTTACTCATCAATTACTGTCATGTACAGACAGTAATTTCTCATGTAAATATGGCAGAATATAATTATCACGTCTTAGGATAACCATTGGTGTTAATTAAAAAAAAAAAAACAATATTTTTATTTAAGTACAAGTTTCATCGCTTTAATTGCATCCTTACAATTTCAAAGAGTGTAACCGGACACCCATATTCCTCCAGGAAGAAATAAATTACAGGGAACACGATACCGTCGAAGTAAATTGCTTTTGTACTATAATGTGCAGTACATCGATAAATAAAATTGATAGCTCATTGTCAGCGTTGTCCCGCAATATAATAAACATTGCGCCGCTGGTACATTTTGCTGATAAAATTTCACCCTGGAGCGATAGCTTGCAATCGCTGCCCACTCTACTTTGGACTCTGTCGCTGCCTCTACATTACTGTCTAGATTTGATCTACAGAATAATAAATATTCATCCTGAGTCAATATCCCGGTTGTGCTCTCGCTACCAAGGGCCCGGAGTCGGCCATGATCCAGAATTTTTCAAATGAGATGTAGCGATTCAGGTGGAGCGATTGTAATCTGACCTCCGCGACCCTGTCAACAAAGGAACTTGACCTTGGTCACGGTTACACACTCAGTCGCCTGAAAGCCATTACGCCACCGACGCTCTCAAAGATTTGCTTTACATTGTTCTACATAATAGATAATTTTAGTGAAATAAGGTTCCAAACCCATTCTCAAGGCACTTAAGATAAGGACAGAAACCATTTTGCTGTCTGAAACCGCAGTTCGTAACTAATTATGGTTTGTTTATTATAATACTCGTAGCTACTTATAGGGCTAGCTATAAATATAATTTAATTATATTTATAGCTAGGCGATTATTCGGTAGGTACCTCCTAAAGCTTGTAAATAAGGAAACTACGCCTATTCACGAAACTGGTATTAAATGTATTTGAGCGTAGATTCAATGTAGCGTATTGTCAATGTTGTTGATGACATTTTACAAGCGTTAACTTACTTTCGGTATCGGTTTTAAGCCTTAGTAAGTTCTAAGTAAAGTCGCTCTCCGCGTTTGTCTGTCTGTATATATGTATTTCTGTTAAATCTTCCTACCTAATCTACGCAACAGATTTTGATGCAGTTTTCAAAATAGGGTAGATAATTTTTTCCGTAAGTTTTATATATATTTAATACCGGTATATTATAGAAAAGAAAAAGCCGAAGAACCCCGATCGAAGCTTCGGCAGTTGCTAGTGTTTTTATAAGTATAGGTATCTCATATATTTCAGAATAATCCTTAACAGCCTGTTTACGACAGTGATTGAAATGAATTTCCACTTTCTTAAATGCGTGTTCGTTACACGCAAATTCCTAAACTCGGACTAGCATTCTAAAATACCAATTAAGTTTCCATCCCAACCGGGAATTTCAGCCGGGACTAGTATAGGTCAGTAACCGTAAACGCGTGGGTCGTATAAAATAATTGACAAAGTACTCAACTTGCTATAAACCTAGTTACTACAATGTTTAGTTGATACAGTTCATACAGCAATTCATAGAACTTTGAGTTGAGGCGTGAGCTTTGTATGAATGTTGAATGACAGACGCCAAGATGATTATTTTTTTATACATATTTTCTCTTAAGATAAGTGTATTAAATTTTCATTAGGATAACTACTTCAAATGACGTAAACTTTGACGTCACACCGACTTCATCCCAACGTCATTCACAGCATACGCGCAGGCTTTATTAGGACGAATGCTTTCAGCCAGGCCAACAAATATATTACTTTCATTTTTAGGAATCACTTGAGAAATGAAAATAACAAGAAAACAAACCTTCGCCGCTCTCCCAAACGGATCTTTACCCAAACAATGGGACGATCAAGACAATTATTTTGCTCAAACAAAATGGGGTTTTGTGGATTATATCGGCGTTTCCCAAGTAAGACGTAAGGCCTTGATAGAAACCAGGTACAAGAAAATTTTTGCGAAAATTCCACGCACAATGAAATCCGAGACATTTGCGTCGGTTATAAAAAAGTTGGCATTTTCCTTTGGAGCGAAGCGTTTCGCCCCCGCGGAGGCGTGCGGCGGAAAAAATTGATGTAAGTACATTTTTAAGAGCTGGCTTTTTATTATCGAATATGGTTATCTAGGTCGTGAAAATATTGGTACCTACATTATTACCGTCACCGTCAACGTCACGGGGTACCAATCGGCTCTTGAAGATGTTCAGCTCAACCAGTCTCAGCTTACGGTCCCTAACGGAAGACCTTGGCTAACCTCGCTTCGCCAGCAGTATTAAGAGGCGCACCCAATGAGTGGCGAGCTCGTTGCGGTGCGAAGTTCTTTGCTGTCCTAATTGGCAACGGTCGTGCGACGGCATATTGAAGTGACCTATAGTGGTTGGCCGACGCCTGTCGTACAACCATGGACGCAAGACTGTTACCAAATAGGGCAGCGCCTTCGACTTGCCTCAAAACTTGAAACGGTCACCCATCGACGTGCGTTAACTTTTGTTATTGGTCTCGCAAGCACGCTGCCAATAGACTGGGGTGGAAAAATTAGATGTATATTTTTAAGATATCGAGTATGGATCTTTTTGTCACCAAATAGGTACATTATTCGGATCTTGAATATAATTTTTTGCTTTCTTCCCTCTCAACGCCACACTTATAACCATTAATCCTGGCCACGTGTTTCGCTTCAGGAAAACGTTGACCCTGTCAACGTTTACAGGAACGAAACGTGTGGGCGCTTAGTTGTTGTAGTGGTGTGCTGTGAGTGTAGTGTAGTACATTGCAAAGATAAAAGAGGGATAAAGTTAAAAAAATCACATTAGAGGGAAATAATACCACCAGGAGAGAAAGTGATACACAATCAAGGTGCTATATAAATATAAAGTTTCAGTACTTAATACCAATCTACCCAATATGGCAACACTGTTTAGTTCTGAAGAAAATGAAACTTTCTTTCACTACTTACTACTATTAGTTACTCGTTTTGCGGGCTTCTCAAAAGACTCGTAAACTTAACTCAATACCCGTGGTGATATGCGCAGTCTTATCTCCTTGCGCATACTGTGCGCGGGCGCATCAGATCGTGACGCAAACATTTGAGGACAGGTGTTGCGTTATCAAAACCCTGAGGGAATGCCCTGTCGGCATAGAAGTATTCACAGTATCAGGCAGTTCCACAACTACGTAATACATTCCCTAACTGTCACTACGACCTGTAGATCGAAGAATAATTCCATCAATGCCGAGTGATCATAACCCAGTTAGTGAGTTTACAATCGATAAAGTCAAATAGGTATTTATCGCTCTACCTTGGATTACTCGTAGAGTTAGAATTTTAAACTTCTGGCTTCGACAGGCTAATGTTTTAGTTTATTCAGGCGTTCTTTATCATTTGACTCCAATGATTACATCAGATATCGTTAATCGAAGTAGATTTTTTTATTATTTAATATTCTTATCATTGGTCCCTGGACTCGAATAAGAAACGGAATACTCCCGTTTATCATAGAGCTGGATTTAGCCCTGTCCTATTTCAAGACCTTGCTAATTATGTAATTAAACAGCACTACCCTCAGCCCTGGGCCGCGAAGGCCAGTGGCCTCCTACGTCATCACAACGCTTATCGTTTGAGGATCGTGCAAACTGTTCTATTAATAATATTTTTAATTATTTGCTCGGTCTGTTTTCACGTCGTAGTTCTCACGGCTGTTTATGTTACACTTCCTTGTGACGTGGTGTGTAATTTATTATGTGGTAAGTAGGGGTGGTGAGGTCGGAAGTCAGGGTTTACTTTGCGGGTG
The DNA here is from genome assembly GCA_907269095.1 of Blastobasis adustella. Taxonomy (NCBI): domain Eukaryota; kingdom Metazoa; phylum Arthropoda; class Insecta; order Lepidoptera; family Blastobasidae; genus Blastobasis; species Blastobasis adustella. Next base: position 19,478,266 of record OU026123.1, read on the forward strand.
CGAATTTAGCAAAATATAAACTGGGAACATAACATTGGGTATCTTACTGACAACTGTCGAAGAGATCCTGAAGCGATTATAAAACAAAGCTAAGAACCATCGCGGGTAAATAGCTTTCAATACAGTAATCCGCATCGAAATTCGTCCGGTTGTTCGTTGTTCTTTGATAATCGTATCGTCTTTATGTTTATAATAGAAAATAATAACTTTTATACCCAAACAAAAACACCACAAACCACAATAATGTATAATGTTTCGTCTTCTGCCTTATGCGCTTATTACACCTGCCTAAACTCAGAAGCAAAAACCGTGAGAGCAAATAAAGTGGAACGTCTTGCTCAATTAATGGAAATAAGGTCCAATTTTGAATCACTTGTATTATATTACCCGTCGCTCCGCTTTTTAAAAGACATAATACGATAATGGACTTTACTTTATGAGCAATACATCCCACTTTGATTTTGTCTCAGAATTTTTGCTACTGAATTTAGCCAAATGTAATGAGAGCACTAGAACGTGTTTATTCGGGTGCGTCCAAATCTCGCTAACATAGAGAACGAGTTGCAGCAACGTCGCATTTGCGTGCGCGAGTTTTTACGCACCCAGAAATACAACATAAAACCTCGCGCTATTTTCTTACTATTAATACTAACCTTGACAATAGACAATAAAATATTCAAAGGAACATTCGAGCTACGATAATATACGTATGTATATCTCTGGAACTGCCTCATGAATAAGGACATTCCAGAGCGATTAACAGAGTAATATTTGATTCACATCACAATTTAATAAAAGGCATAGCTCGTAATGCGTATTAGACGTGGTGAAAGGGAGAATTTATTACATAAAGTAGATAGATGTATAGATAAACACTTTACTGCTCATACAAAACATGATACAGTAGATACAGTTAAAATCAGTGAGACAGTTGAGCAAAGGCGGCCTTATCGCTACAAGCGATCTCTTCCAGGCAACCTTCACGGAAATGTAGAAGAGAAATAGAGTTGAGCACTTAACAAATATTAGAACAATCAGCCTGGAATACAGAATTATAAACCATACATACAAACAGTAGTACGAAAATAAATTAAATAATAATAGTAATGAATTGAAAATTAATAAACTATCGTCATCATCATCATCATCATCATATCAGCCGAAGGATCCCACTGCTGGGCATAGGGCATCCCTCAGAGATCTCCACATAGGCCGGTCCTGTGCCTTTCGCATCCAGCTGGTACCTGCGATCTTTACCAGGTTGTCGGTCTACCTTGCGGGAGGCCTACCCATGCTGCGTCTTCCGGTACGTGGTACGGAACAAACTAATCATCATATCAGCCAGAAGACGCCCACTGCTGGGCATAGGCCTCCCCCAAAGATCTCCACAAAGGCCGGTCCTGTGCTTTTCGCATCCAGCTGGCACCTGCGATCCTTACCAGGTCAACAGTCCACCTTGTGGATGGCCTAGCCACGCTGCGTCTTCCGGCACGTGGCCGCCACTCGAAAACTTTACTGCCCCATCGGCGATCTGTTCTTCGAGCTATGTGCCCTGCCCACTGCCACTTTAGTCTGGCAATCCTTAGAGCTATGTCGGTGTCCTTGGTTCGCTTGCGGATCTTCTCATTTCTGATTCGATCGCGCAAAGAGACTCCGAGCATAGCTCTTTCCATAATAACCATAGATTAATAATTTATGAGAAATAATAGTTCCGATGTTTTGTAAAGTACATGATAACCCGACAATTCTTCCTCCCATAATTGTTGAAGCATTCAATGTCATTGTCTTCTGTGTTTTAATATTCCAAATTGGAGGAGGAGTGCCTTTGTTAATTGTTTACACTTGACATTTTCAATTTATACGACGGTTAGTTAGTTAGACATTTAATTAATTAAAAGTCCGGAGGGAGCTATGGAATTGGTATAATGTCAGGTGACACCATAAATTGCTAGTTCACTAATTAAAAACTAAAGTATAAAAAACTAAATTAAACTGATGTCCGATCGCGCTAAACTTAATACTAGCGACCCGTCATTGGTACAAGGCCGCAATGGGATTCGAATCCGGTACACGCTTACGAGTCAAATACCGTAACCACTCAACCACCGACGCTCCTAAAATGTGATCGGCAGTCCCAAAACAGATTTCCACGAATCCCTAATAGGCAATGCGTGCTAAGAAACGGAAACGATTACTTCCCCTTGTTGGGCAATTACCTAATTTCCCTTAAATACATCGTTAGCAGCGACAATCAACATCACTCTGTTATCTCCACAGATAATTACAAAGCTAAATACACATGCCCTCATTCCATATCACAGATTAGGTTGTTTAAATCCTATAGCGGAGTATTATCATTCCATATTGGAGTATTTCGGTATGTAATATTATCTAGTTTCATTGAATTGAGAGAAAATGACCTTGTAATAATGATAATATCTAAATTTAGTTTAGCATGTTGTTTGACCTTACGATTACGTCCGCTCTGACTGCGGAAAAAAGTTAACGAACATGATTTAAATCAAAATGAAATATGTTCTATGAGACAGGGACTATGTTAATCATGAATCGATACTTATGTTGGGAAGCCCAGGTATCAGGAAAGATGTCCAGCGGAAGGCCCAAAAAGCGATGGATAGCTGAGTCGGATGCGAGAGTCAACGGCTTACGACGCGAGGAAAGAGGATGGAGCGAACGAAGTGGAGAAGAGAGACCCTGGTTGAAGACATAATTGAGCGCTTAGATGATGATGACGATGTGTAAACATATTTCCGTTTTGAAGTATACGTTGTTGTGTAATTCAGTCTTTATTCAGCCGAAATAACTGTTACATCCTACACTTTCACTACACATATTAAACAAACCTGATAATAACCACCAAAGTCTTAAAACCTATTACTGTTACATCCTTTCAAGGATGTTGACATATACATAGATATTGTTGAATTTTGATATGTTTTATTATTATGTAGAGAGGTATTTTGTGTGGTAGGTTAGCCTGTGCATCCTTCTATGGAAGTAGATCATCATATCTAGATGGAATCTGAAAATTTCAGCCTGTAATAACACAAGTATTGATAGAATTCTGTGAATGCTGAATGCCGAAGCTCGCATATGAGACAATAGCCGATTATATCACGGGTATTAAATTCGTGAATAGGGTGGATCTGGCTTTGACAGTTTGATTATTTGATGCGTCCAACCGTGTTTTGTTACGCAATGATACATTGGACGCCCTCAGCTGTAAATCAATTGGGTTTCAGTCAACTGTCGTCATGGTAAATGCGAATTCTTTTTCGGTGGCATTTATTACTTTACGGTGGCATTTTAGTCTTTTTAAGGAGTTTGGTTGGAGTTTTTAGAACATTTTCCAGAAAAAAGAACCCGAAAAATTTTAAACATTGTTATTCTTGTTATTTCACAATGTTTTGTAAATTAGAAAAGATTCTTAGAACATCAGAAAGTTTGAGTTTTGTCTAAAGAGTTTCTAGCACAGAGAAACTGTTTCGTTGACTTACAATCAGTTTGGAACTATCCCAAAAGCCCCGAACATTCCTAAACAAAACATTTAGGTCTATAGTAACTGTTTCAAACAAAACAAAAATGTTTGCTACAGCCAGCACCAATGTGGGGGAAACGAAATTATAACAAGACGATATAGAAAAGTACTCATGTACATGTTGGCAAAATATTATGATTTTGACAAAATCAGCCTTCTCAGCTACAATCCAACTTACTTTCACACAGAATACGTTCCTAAAAACCGACCACACAAACCTCCCCATCCCAACCCCGAGCTGTCCGAACGTTTTCGATTAAAAATTCTAAAGTTCAGTCCACCCAGGCCGGCCGAGGTCGGGCCAGTAACCCGCGTGCCGCGTGCAAGCACCCCCAGTAATCTGCGCCCCGGTTTCAGTGCCCTAGTAACACAAGGCCGGCGACCACCCTGGTCAGTGACTGGCCGCAATCCTCACTACACTATCAGATGAAGGATAGAACACCGATAAACCCCACACCCTACTTGGGCTATAATTTTTTCTGAGTACCTTCGAGTAATATCTTAACCGTCTACCGTTGATAGATTTTAAACTATTTACCACTCCACATACATTCGTACCAGCGTTATTACTACACGGAGAACCATTGCTTTAAACAAAGAAATTCCGCCGTAAATATACCCAAGAAATAATTTACAATTTACAAAACTGTAAACACTGAATATATCACGATGTTTGACGATGTGATGCAATAAAGAGATTACATACATACATTCATGTGAGGCGTCGATTAGCGCTGGTGACATAAGCCGGAAATTCAAAAATAGAGGGATGATTTACCTATTCATTCTTCATTCGAAAGAAAGAAAGAAATGAAGCATTCATTGCATTACACCACACGTACACTGAGTACTACTGGTTATATTTACTTTCCCAAGCCAAGGGAAGAGATCGCTTAGAGCGAATTGGCCGCGTCAATTTAAATTTGTAGATTTTACCTACTGTATTTTTATGTGTGCAATGAAGACTTTTATTTACTTACTTTATGATCTTCAGGGCTTACCATAATATCGAAAAAAATAGTCGTAACTTTACAGGTACAGATAAATCCACTAAAGCAGTAAATCTATCTTGTAACACTGAATCATAACAACCATTTTTATCTTTCAAACAGTCAACAATCATATCGGACGAGGTTGGATTAGCTGTTTGCGTAGTTATTTTGACCGACACCGCATTAATCTTAATCGTAGGTGTTTATACTAGTCGAAATAATCATCGGTATAATGCGCATCGACTATTTTCACACACTGAATGCTAAGCGGGTTTAACTCGTAAGCGAGAGGTAAAGAGTTCGATCCCCAGAGCCGCCGAACAATGACATTTTCTGAGTTATATACGTCAGTTGAACACTAACCAATGCTCTTACTGTGAGGAAAAACATCGTTAGCACCTGTTTAGGCGACTGAATGTGTAATATTGATCCTGGTTCCGCTGTTAACAGGGCACGGAGGTCAGGGTCGCTCCACTGTAACAAATCCTAGATCACGGTCAAGGCGGAACCCAGGCTCTCGCGCGCGAGAGATTAACTGGGGTATTAGCGCCAATATGATTAGAACTGAACTATAGGTCGACCACTTAACTGGTAGATGGTTTTTCGAGGATCAACGCGGTGGTGCGGCGCGCGGAGCAGTAAGCATTTTCTTCCGCGAAACGTTACTTGATGACGATATAGCCGATATGTATTATTTACCTCTGACATAGTTATACAACATTTTACTAACATATTCCTACTACAGGTTAATATGCACCAGTACTGGCCACTCACCAGTTATTGATAAGCCCACTCTACGAAACATAACAAAAGCAATCCCTCGGCTCAACAGCGCAAAAGTTATCAGAGAATTAATAAACAACTATATTAACTCTTAAGCCGCACTCGCAGTTCGCAGGAAAGCTTAGTAGTTTCGCCTAGTTTAATATAGAATAAACTCTCCATACATACAATACATACAAATTAATAACAGCTCTTATACAACAGGCTCTGTAATTGCGCAACTGGCGTTTGGGCGGATTATGAATTCGTTCTATTTGTATCTCGTTAATCTTTTGTGCATTCGACTCTGCGGTTGTTTGTGACACTGTATTACGTGACTGTTTCGGTTAATTGTTTGCTGTATCCCTTATAATTACTATTGTATTTGGTTTATACATTGGCAGCTGTTACATGCTCGGTATTTCGCGATAGATAACTATCATTCATACTGATCGTGGTTTTCTGTATTTCTAGAAATATCACGATCCGTGAATGCTACACATTCGATAAATATCGTGATCCAGGATCGCAGCCTACGTATGACGATAATTATCGTGCGTGTAGCATCGGTCGGCATTAGATCCCAGCACCACACCCTACACATTAACACCCATACTCATATACTAAAAATGCCCTATCTCTCTTTCCAGGCCTTCAAGCTGTTCAAGCGCAACAAGGGCCGCAAAACCGCCCGCAACCGGATCTCACCGGAGCTGATACGGTCACCGTCCTACAGCGGGACAGTTGACGCGCGCTCCGAAATAGACCTCCAACGGTTCTGCGGCTGCCGGGCCTCCATGCCGCCCATGCACATCTCAAACACCGAATCCTACGAGAACTCATCATACCACAGCGCCTACAACAGCTACGACAGCTCACGGAACGAGAGCATCGATGCGGACGGCACAGAGACGTTTTCAGACGTGGGCCGTTCCGATTCGGCCTACAATTCCGCGAGGAGCAGTCCAGCGCACATAAGGGCCGTGTGCTACGCCACAGTGACGTATTTCAACGTGAACGACAGCGAAGATAGCAGCAGTATCCGCACGGAGTTCACGCTCCTGGAAGAGCCAGCGGAAGATGCGGATGAGGACGAGAAGACTCAGAACATGATAAACGAAAGCATCGAGCTCGTCAGCACGTTATGAATCGATAGGATTTAGGCCTTGAACTAGGGCGATAACCCATTGATAGTGTAGTTTTCTGGAAAAAATAGTTTTTTTTAGAAAACGTAACACGCGTTAATCGCTATGGACGTGAATACGTGGTGATGATATGGACGATCTTCCTGTTTTTCGATTTATTTTGTGGCGTAGCTAAGAATATTTAGATATCGGTTTGGTTTGATTGGTACTTGTGAAGTGTTGCATACGTATTTATACTTGTAGGCCTTGTAAAATACCTAATCTTGCCATTTACCATGTGGTCTTAGTAAATACGAAAGAAAAATGATGTTTTATATAGAATAGTCTGGTTTCAAAATAACCGACCTATTATTGGGCCTCCTTAGCTACGTCCCTGTGTAATACTACAATGGTGTATACATAAATCGATGTGATATGCTATGTTACATAAGTAGGTATTATGAAATTAAGACATAATTTAAGAATATGTTGATCTCAACTAGAGTTTATTAGTTACGGGGTACGCTCCTAACGAAGTTAATTGTAAGAATATGTGAATTAAATTATTGGTAATCGATATGCATTTTGTTTGAATGTTTAATAACTAAACAGAATTGGAACGTTTTCTGAATACGTCTAAGATTACTTAACATCTGAAGAATCAATCTTTCATAAAGCCTTTGATTATACTGTTCATTGGCCTAAGTAGGATTGAATTCAGTTACATTGGACGAGCACCTAAAGGAGTGTTGCGGATATGACGGTTTTCAAAATCTATATTCAAGAAGTTTGATCAAAGGATTACGGCTACGATTTGAAAGGACGGCTTAGATCTTAGATCGACGTTCCTTAATCTTCAGACCCATGCTGGCCAGTTTGTATAGCGCATAAATGAACATTAATTCTAGAGGTAAGTATTCATACTGTTATTTAATTCCTATATAATTTGAATTTCTTACTGATCTCAAATAGGTAGGTACTTACATAACTTCAAACTACAGACAAGCAAGCTACTGCTCGCCTGATGGAAAGCCGCCCATAACATCCACGATACAGTTAGGTTAGGTTAGTTCATGCTAAAATGCTGAAGCGGGAGTCACTGTGAGGAGTAACATGATATGCCGCATGTCTGTAATTGAAACTACTGGCTACCTTATCCTTCAAACTGAAATATATAAATCCTCAGGCTTGGCTGGGACCTATCGGACAAACGTTAATTATTACTTTAGAGTAATTACATGGAGTTTAATACATTATCATTTATGGAGTTATGTCGTCAACCCTTCTTAAGGTTTTTAGCAACTCTAACAATACGCCAACTAAGTTTCACCAACTACTACCGGCAACGACAAATAAAACCACGAAGCTTAGCAAAGTTTAGAGGAAACCTCAGCCTGTTCCAATCTGTAGAGAAACTCTGAGCAAAGCTTGTTCCACCACAACAAACACTTACGAGAAAGGATTTCATAATCGTTTGAGAAATTCTCGAACCCAAGCGGTTCTTGCGGTTGTCCTGTCTGACATCCTCATAACAAGAATAAAGCCAATGTTGCATCACTATAACATCATTATCTTGGCGTTAATGTCCCGGTTGTGCACACGCGCACGAAGGCCCAGGGTCCGCCTTGACCATGGTCCAGGATTTGGCAGATTTGGTAATTAAAGTGGAGTAACTGCCATCTGACCCCCGTGCCCCTTCTAAAAGGGGAATCTGACAAGATTGGATTATGGTCACCCGAGTATGCAGGTTTCATCACGATGTTTTCCCTCACCGTAAGAGCATCGGTTAGTATAACAACTACATATCTTGGAAAAGAGTCATTGGTATATTGCGGCAGTAGGATTCGACCCGGTACCTCTCGCTTACGAGTCGAACACCGTTACCACTAGATCACTGACCCTCCTGCCACTTTTACTTATTTAGCATAAATGCGAACGGGAAGCCCTCACCGGCAGCCAACCGTAAAGTACACGTTAGCAATTATGTTATTTCTACAAAGTCTACACAAAAGCCACCGGACAAAGGTCCGTGTGTCAAGCCAACGTCATTACAGACAAACAGGTTCCTATTTGGATATTTTGTGGAGATCTCTTAAGAGGGGATGAGGGTTGACATGTTGTGCGCTTTGGGATAGCGGCGTCATAGTTGTTTTAAGACGTAATGTGTTCTTATTTTTTTGTACAAAGTACAATCGGCTGCAGAGAGAACTGACCCCCCTATAATACATTTAATATATGCTAATCACTCAGCCAGTTGACTGTACAAGCAATCGCTTCCGGTTTGGTCCGTGCAAATTTCGATGTGAAGGTCTGGGTGCCTAACTAATAAGCAATTATCATACACACCCACGCCTGCATCACACTGGTAGAAAGCACACTTTATTACGGATTTCTATTACTAGCAACGAAAGCCCACCAGATTGCCTGTTGTTGTGCAACGAAAATATTGCGCACAGATCCCTGCTTCGACAGCCCTACCAACCAATACCCTCTCGATATTCCAATACAGGTTTCCATTCAACTACAGCGCATCCATTGACGCGTTTGAAATCCCAGAACTAGAATTTCAGGTTCCATAGATTTCGCTCTTCACGTGCCTTGTACTCTAAATGCGTTTTTCGACAATTATGCGACAATATGTGGTAAGTTTTTGCGGATTATATCCGAGTATTAGTTCATAAAAGTATGGTTTAATAATGAGGAGCAGCGGTCGGGCACGTGTCACGAAATGTGTAGTGAATTGTAGTTTATTTTCAACACACTTTTGTCCCAGTTTAGGCCGCCGAAGCGAATGTAGGTTAAACTTATGGGACTGTGTGGAAGCTGCGATCAATAAGTAAAATAATCATCATCATGGTGTCAATATTCCGGTTGTATCCGCCTTGACCATGTTTCAGGATTTGGCAGATCAGGTAATTATAATGGAGCGACTGTCATCTGTTAACAGCGTCACGGAGCCGCTGTTAACAGAGGAACCTGACCGATTGAATCATGTGATGAAATATGATGAAACCGCAGTCGCAATTTATAAAGTTTTTTAATTATAGTGGAACTGAGTGAACTGAGTGGTTCAGTGGTCAACATGCCGGTCTGCCACGCAAGAGGTCCCGGGTTCGATTCCCGGCCGGGCAGAAATTGAAATGATGAATTTTAATTTCTGTTACGGGTCTGGGTGTTCTATATATAATAAGTATGTATTTAAAAATATTTAAGTAGTTTATCAGTTATCTAGCACCCATAGCACAAGCTTTGCTTAGTTTGGGGCTATATAGGTATACAATGGGGTTTCATCAAGAATACACTATAAAAGCTATTAACTACGATTGCATCATGATTTCACATTTAGTCGGCTGCATTTGCAGGTTTCCTTCCACCGTAAGAGCATCGGCAGTGTTCAAGTAATGTACATAACTCAGAATAAGTTATTGTACCTACCTACAGCTACATGGCGGCACTGGGGTTCGAAACCCGTACCTCTCGCTTACGACTACGACCCCTTAACCATTAGGCCACCGACGCTCTCTTTGACCGATGGCTAGGGCCATGATGATGAGGCAAGGACAAATAATACCTAAAGTAGATATTTCTACCTGATAATTCTCCATGTACCGTATTACCCGCGAGTGTGTTCCCTGATCATTATAATCTAGACGCCTTCAAGGATAGAGCGACTAGGCTGTTCCTAGACAGGCATGCTCCATCTTCGGCCGCATCGTCACTAACCACCAGGTGAGATGGCGGTCAAATGCCTGGCTAGTCGAAATATAAAAAACAAAAAATAATATATATTTGGCATGATCTATATGATTAGAAAGGGCATATAGAATCTATAATATCACGTCAACACCCCATAACAGTCCACTGCTGGACTTGAGCCTCCTCCACACCAGTGGAGGGTATTGCCATAATCTCCACGCTTGGCAGGTGGGTCGGAGAATTTGAAAATACCTTCGTAAATATCTACTCAGAAAACGCTGCTGCCCATTAGCTAGCTGGTCTGTCCTATACTTATTTTTATTACTACAACTAGGCAGGCATTTGACCGCCATCTGATCCATGACGTCCCTCGAAATTGACCTACTGAGAAAATGACTTTGAACGAACATGACGTTCTTAAACGACTTTTCAAGAAAAGACCTGCCTCTCCAAAAGGCCCCGGATCCCCTATTATTCAGTCGCCCCAGTTTGAATCTGGTTCCAGGGACTAGTTGCACCAACAATCCTCAATAGGACATGTTGCTGCTATATTCATTCTGTCTGGCACCACACATGGTGAAACTCATACAATTCATAAATTCATACATACGCGACTTGAAATTCATACATGCGCAAAAAAAAAAAAACAGTTCTAAAATACCGACACACGGCGCACACACGAGCGGACAAAAACATCAACAGCTTTTGCACCCTCCGCTTATTACGGAAGTATAGTGTGCAAGCGAGACGCCTATATGTCGCCCATACGGTGCGAGAGGGACGGACGGCGTGGGAAACACAGGGGTGGCGATATCCCATAGGCGCATTCAAGTGGTACGGACATACAGTATTGGAGTTCTGTTGTTTTAGGGGTCCGCTATTTTATTTTTTATTTTTATTTCATACTATAGATAAAAAGGCAAGCCACCTGATGGGAAAGTGGTCACCGCTGCCTCAGGTGGTGACCTAATTGGCAACGGCCGTGCGACTATCGTCGATTGACGGACGTCGCCCGACCAATAGGAGACTCCGTTGCCAATTAAAACAGCTCCTCAGTTTCCGTCTCCCACCTCTAAAACCCCGGCCCACGTTGCTCTGGCACCAAATTAGATTTTCGTTAGATAGACCCGATTTCCGATATTGCTTGATATCAAAGGGCATAATTTCCGCCTTTCCAGAATAGATAACTAAATTCGATTTGTCACTGATTGTCAATAGTTGTGTTGTCTTTAGCTGTGTGACCCAGATTTTCCATTTACCTAATAAAACACTGTACATTTTATTTAGGAAAACATCTAACGTAAAAGAAGCACAATAAAAAGACAAAATCTAAGTAACAAAAAATTTTTAAAAATCGGTCCCTGTGGAAGCCTACCGAAGATTCTGGCAGCATTACCTGTCTGAATAGCAATGTTTATTCCTTCGGTCTTCGGTTTTAACTATAACCCCAATAGCCTTGCCACGCTTTTTCAATATTTTCTTCTAATTCGCGTATTTACAAAAACCTTTATATTCCTTTTGCGGTCATTCGGAACCCTTATAGAGAAGTGAAGTCAACACTTGACTATGTAAATGGCTGGTCGTTTGCGGCCACCTGGTCACAACGTTGCATGGGTCTGTTACTAATCGACTTTTCCAATCCACAACACCTGTAGCGATAAATATCACTTAATTTATTATAATTAAACTATGCCAGGGAATGGAGAGCGTCGGCGGCCGAGCGGTTACAGTATACGACTCGTAAGCCAGAGGTCCCGGGTTCGAATCCCGCTCCGGCCATGTATCAATGACTGTTTTCTGAGTTATGTACATTAGTTGAATACTAACCGATGCTCTTACGGTGAGGGAAAACATCGTGATGAAACCTGCACGTTCAGGCGACTGAATGTGTAACCATGATCCAATCTGGTCAGGTTCCCCTGATAGCAGGGTCATGGAGGTCAGATGGCAGTCGCTCCACTGTAATTACCTGACCTGCCAAATCCTGGATCATGGTCAAGGCGGACCCCGGGCTCTCGTTCTCGAGTGCACAACCGGGACATTAACGCCAAGATGATTATTTATGCCAGGGAATGGAGAGGTTATTTAAAACGAAAAAAATAACCATGAAACAGTTTTCTAATTACCGAGCGCTTAATTACCCTGTTGTTAAAAGGAGAGCGAATAAATAAAATATAAGGTCTTATATTTGAAAAATAATTTAATCTCTCTTAAATATCGCAGTTTTTTCAGATGTACAGACTGTAATATACACAAAACATCGTCTCATTATAAAATAGGCTATGTACAAACAACATCCAATCCAATTACTAATACTGTACCGGTCCAATTACAGTTCAAAATACTTGTAATATTTCCATAAATGTATTTTCTTTAGAGGTTGAATAATATTATGTATTTTTTGTTCAAATTCGTCTAATACAACAAATCTTACAAATTAAATCACAGAAGTTGAAAGGACGCCTTATCGAGGCCACAAAGGACCCCGGATCTTTTTATCCGGTTTGTATTACCGATCGAACTACAGTATAACAATCCGGAATGGCGGGCTTTTTCCTCAGACCTTATTACGGTGCTGAGGCAACGGATTTTTCCTCAGGCCTTATTACCGTGGGCAAGGCTGCCAGCGTCTTGAATATACTCAAGAAGGCGTCCTTTAGGAGTTATTTGGTTTGTGATTTAGTTACACTTTTCACACATTTTATTTGTGTTGCGACTTTGTTAGCTTTTCTAGTTTCCGATATTTAGATTAAGTTTCACGATATGTATTAATTGGACTCTCAAGTACGACGATACAACTTTTACAAAAACTTGCATTAACACCATTAAAGCTTATGTTTTGGTCCCAAAATATTTTCTAGTGACTAATCGATAGAGCTATTCCATATAATATATGACTAACACTCAACTTACGTATAGAATTTACTTAATAAATTCGTTATCTACAGTACAAATTTCTTTTAATTACAGTCGATAAACTCTGAGATCGATCACAACATTGGAGTGGCTTATGGGACGATCAGGGAAGTCTATTTATACTTTCACTACTTGAGAACTCTTAAGCATTGCTTGTTTGTTTTCAGCAAATAAACAACAAGCAAATTTATGGCCCTTTAAGGGATCTTGATAATTATGTTGAAGTAATTATGTAAGAAACAAATCTTCCCCAATCATCGCACTGAAGGAAACTATAGAGTAGGTACTACGTTAACAGAGCGGGTCGACAGGGGCTCGATAAATATAAATCATTAATAAATAAATATTCTTGGACAATTCACACAGTACAATCTAGCCACAAAGTAAGCAAAGCTTGTGTTATGGGTGCCAGAAAACTGATCAACTACTTATATTTTTATTTCATCATCTCATTTTCTGCCCGGCCAGGAATCGAAACCGGAACCTCTGCGTGGCAGAACATTAACCAACTCAGGTCGCCGGTGGTGCACAAGATTATATTTCACCCCACTGTTCCGTTACCGCAGTATCCTACTTAAACATTACACTTCACCTCAATACGCTAACTCAGCACCCCAAGGCCTGTACGGTTTCGAAGTATTCTGGGAGTACTGGTGGTGTGTCGGATGGTGGGGGTAAGGAGCTGGGTAGTGGGGTGCGGGAGGCGCCGGGTGAGGTCCAGGAGGCGCGGGGGGTGCTGGCGGCGCCGGCGCATACTGGGGGTACCCGGTGGCGGTTAAGGGCGCCGCTACAGCTGTAGGGGTCGCTATTGTCCCTGCCGCTGTAGAAGTTGGTGTGAGTTCTGTATAGTTATGCTGTGGCTGAGGCTGAACCGGCGTCGGGTACTGGGGGTAACCCCAGTTGGTGGACTTCGCTGCTAGCTCCCGCTGTGCCGCGAAGCACTGCAGGTGACTCATGAGTCTTAGTCGCAATGGATCCTGGATGTCGAGGCCCTCGCAGCTAACGAGGTAGCGGGCGACTTCTGCAGCGCACTCCCGGAAGCCGATGCTGTGGTAGTCCATGGCGTACCGCTGGGGATCGTACGCGAAGGTATCCAGACCTGGAAAAAGAGGTGACTGGTAAGGTTTTGGTCTCAAAATCAGATGATGAACGGGCCATAGGTACATATTTAGCTTCATCACTTTGGTTTTCATTCTTTCAAACATAAATAAATACTAGAATGTGGAGCCCCAGGTGCGTGCGGAATATAGGGTCCTATAAATACCGTTAAATATAATAATTGGTAATAATAAAGCAGAATTGTGCCCTAACCTTGAAACTCAATGCATTTTTAAATTCTGTGAGTGCAGTGTGAAATTTACAATACTATTATCATTGTACCGTTTTAGTGAATGCATTACCGGTTCCTCAAAATGACAGTCTAGACTGATTTAATCTTAAGAATCCATTATATCAAGGTCCAGATGTACTCCTTCATTTGCTTATGAAAAGATCTTGGACAATGTGAAGAAAACAATTAAAGGTACCCCAATACGATGGAACCCCTCTTACGCAACAAGTTGTAAAAGGACAGAGATAGCAATAAAGTTCTGTTTGTTTAGAAGGAGAGAGGTATAACGACATGTGTAAGTAACGGGAGCCCCTAAGTGTGCGGACGTCCTGCCGCAGGGTTGCGAATAAACCAGATTAAGTGGATCTGTTGTCCTGTTTTTTAAACTTGCCGTCGTTTTCGTTTCTTTGGCAAGTACTAACAGGGAAGAGTTCAGTTTGGCTCATGCAGGGGTCTTTTTAGAATGGTCGAAATATGGGGCATCGGGCCAAGAGTGCGAAAGACGATCGCTGTTCGGATTTAGAATTTCGGAAGTTTGTTCCGATGAATCGCAAGCCGTAATTGAAACCTTACGAATATAATTTGGCGTTGTTTCCAACAACTTTATAAGGAAGAGTTTTAAGTGACTTGGGGGATCTGAAAAGCTTTTTGCAATAAAGATTATTGCTTTTTGTTTACGCTTTATAAAAATTATTGTACACGTAGGCGTACAGTTAAAGAGGAAAATAAAGTTGATATAAGCTTTGTTCAACTTTGGAGATAACATTTTATCGTTTCCCAATACCTTAGCTTAAAAAACACCATCCGATTTAAGATTTCGAGTTTAATTGCACCAGTGCCCTCCTTCCTTCCGCCTTTGCAGTTGTCGGTTATATTATGCTTCTTTTTCTTTGTCGTTTTTTTCTAACGCAGGTGTGACAACCCTTTGCGCTAGGTATGTGGAAGTAAAGGCATGTCTGTGTTTCCGCCTGTCAATCGGCACAATGCACGCGTGATAGGGCCAGCGACAGTGTAGATTATTCGTCGGAATTTTTTAGGAGTGAAACTGTTTTTTTTTTAGTAAAAGGTTGATGGTTTTTCTTGGAATAAATTATGGGTATTATATCTTCACTTGGAAGGAGAATTGTGTCGATGATTTTTATAAAATTATACCTGATTGTTTTTACTTATCTAGTTTTAATGGGTCTAATTAATTTTTTGGGCGTCCGCGTGCGTAAGTGACGTACCGATGTTCTTTAGTCTTTAAAATAATGACATTTGCAATTGTTTTACGGTAGGTATACCTATTCTCATGATCTATAAATACATGAATATGTACTATTCTAACAACAACACATCTACAATACCCAAGCAAATAAATGCCCGCCACAAAGAGCAAATATAAAATAAAATCAAGCCGCCACATAGCATAAGCTTCGGCCGATTATGTGTATTTGCTTGCAAGGGAGGGTCCGCCCTCAGCGAGGGGTTAGTGGGACCGACTGGGCCCTCCACTTCCCACGGGGTCCCTCGATGGGTCATATTGTACACACTACTGGTTGATACCCGATTATCTTACTGGGCATTCGCTTCCCAATTCCCATTGATTGTTATCGATTAAGCGTGAGTTTATAGGCGATTTTATTTCATTGGCAGATAGTTTTGGTAAGTAGGTAGTTTACCTACCTACACATAATATTTACAATGAGAAAAGGGGAAAATTAACCTACCTATTAAAAAATAAAAAAGGTCGTCCACACAACTGCCTCCCGGAATGATACCCAAATCTGGCTGCTATGCCTCGTTGGATCGCGTTAGAATCCGTTGCCCGAGGAACGAGCCGAATTTTATGAGAGGCATTGCGTCACTTTTATGACAGAGCCTTTGTTTTTTTTACATAAAAAAAGATTGTCTGTAATCCGAAGTAAGCATTATTTAAGTTATTATTAAACAAGACATCATGACAAAGGAAACGAAAATTACTTCTAATAATTCTATAACATGAAAGTAGAAAGCGGAAGTTATACTTTGTTTTGTTACTGTTTGTCAACTATTTAATTAGCAATTCGTAAAGTATGCTTCTAATTTACATTCAAAATAGTAATAATACCTAAAGAATAAGATTCAAATGCTTCTAAAATACCAGACAAACGGTGTTTCTCCGTTTGCGTATTATAAATTCAAATGCGTTCCGGAGGGGATACCAAAATATAGGTCAAAATCTAAATTGCTACACGTAAAATGTTCTAGACGCATAAATAAATATATTTCCTGTATAACTGGACTTCAAACCGTAGTCTTACTTAGTTGAAGCTTATTTAAGTAACTCTTGCTATATCATCCCGACTTCGAAAAGGTAAGTTCAAATTTGAAGAAAAGAGATTCGGTGTGTTTCTTTGTTTGTAATTAATAAAGTAAAAAAACGCGATTTAAAAATTCCGTGTGTTTTTTAATAGGTACGTTATCATATACTCTATATGCTATATTTTATCTTAAATATAATTGAGATCCCTAGGAAAATAAAGCAGGGTCAGGGAGGAGGTAGGGTAGGTGCATTAATTTGAAACCACGCGAAGTCGAGCCGGGAAGCTATTTTTTTGTAGTTTTGTATTTTTGTTTGTAATGAATAAAGTCACAAACTACTAATAAAAAAAAAAAAAATCTTGCACTAATAAGAATTTATTCCTGAGTGACATAGGCTAGTTTTTACCCCGGGGAAATAATAGTCCCGCGGGAAAGTTGAATGTTGACAGAGATAAGAACCGCGCGCGGGTGAAAGCCGCTGAGAACGGCTAGGTATGTTTATTTACAAGAGTTTCCAAAAAAGGAAAAGAAAAATAGAGGTGCTTAAGTACAGTTAGGAATACTGCCCTTGGAGGTATTCCAGAAAGCGGATAGTGCCCAGATTAATAGAGACAAAGACTAATTACACTAATACCTATAAATCAATAAATCAATAACACCAACTATTTCATCTCCCGCGTATCGAATTAAAATCAACTGGAAAAAGTGTGTTAGGGACAAAAGGACCACATATCGACCGCAAGTTTTTGAGTTCATAATGATTGCTTCCTGTTCAAAGTTTTTTTTCTTAGCGCCAGGTGTTAGTCCGTGTACCTGGCCAGGCTGGCGCTTTTTCGATTGTATTCGGTCAAATTGATAAGCTGTATGGTCATTGTGGGTGCAGTTTGTGGAGTTTATAATTAACTCGAGTAGCCGTGGGAATTTTTAGATTTATGACTCTTGGTGACGGGAAGGATTTAAAAGATGGGAGGTAAAAAAATGTCAATACCTGCGTGCATTTTGTGTGCGAAAAAGATTCTGTCTTTAAAGGTTTATTTATGTTTATTCTGTCTTTAAAAATTTGTTTAAGTAGTTTGAAATGCCTGATTTGTAAGTTTTGAGAGTTTTTAGTCCGGTTTGCTTCAAATTCTTTAACACATTTTAGAATAACGTTTCACGTTATTTTGTATGAAATTTTGTGTTTATTTTAAGCATAAATGCGATTAAAAATTTAATAAAAGCGACCCCTTGTCGGGCATTTTGGAAATGATAGCAACGTAATTAAGTAGACACCACATGTTTTCGAGACTCAAGTAGTCGCAAAAGTCCAGCATGTTTACTTGCTCGTTTTTCTGTCAGCATTAATTTAGCGATGAATAATCTGCCAAAACCTAGATCATGGTCAAAACGGACCCCGGGCCCACGCGCGCGAGAGCACAACCAAGACAGTAACGCCAAGATGACCAAAGATGGTATATGAGATAATATACTTATACCTACACTCCACCAATGGATGGGTTGGTGCTACAAATACATTCATGTCTGCCGGTGACCACACCAGCAATAATAAGTTGATAATATAATAGAATAAGTTGACCTTTAAACGTAAAGGAAATACGCATCGTCGGGGACTGCGAGTGGCTGTGGCTGCGGTTTCACGACCTGTGCGCAGGCGCATGGTAGCTAACAAGTAACGACTAATAAAATATATATATATACGACTGCATTGGTAGGTGAATAACTTGATAAATTTGCTTAGTATACTTTTAGCGTTTGTTTTAATAGAGGTCATTGACATAAACAGATTCTCTATAAACTCTATTCATGGCGTCAGGTTCGAGAAATGAATAATCTTTAGTTAAATTAAAATAGTATCTGTTATTATATTAAAATTAGTTTAGTTTTATTTAATGGTAATTAGTTAATATTTGTTTTCGTATTGTTTTGTTTACGTGAAATAAATACTTTTGTTGCTTGAATTAAAAATTAAAAACAACTAATGTGGAAGAGTCAAAAGAGGCCCCCTGACCTGTACGACCCTTCGTAGCTTGTGACACACGATAGTCTCTGCCTACCCCTGGAATATGAGAGTTAAAATATAACAAAAATACCGTCACGGACCTTAAACTGTATCTATTTATGTAAATATTCCAAATGCAATTATAAAGTCGTACCAAGTATATATCTATGTATGTATGTAAGCTCTTTATTGCATCAATTTATAACGACCTGAGTGGTCAATGGTCAACATGCCGGTCTGCCACGCAAGAGGTCCCGGGTTCGATTCCCGGCCGGGCAGAAATTGAAATGGTGAATTTTAATTTCTGTTATGGGTCTGGGTGTTCTATGTATAATAAGTATGTATTTAAAAAGTATTTAAGTAGTATATCAGTTATCTAGCACCCATAGTACAAGCTTTGCTTAGTTTGGGGATAGATGGCGCTGTGTGAATTTGTCCACGAATATTTTTTTATTTTTTTTATTTTTTTATTATAACATTACAGGAAATAAAAATACAGTTTATAATGCAAAAGCGAGCTTATCCCACAACGGGATTTCTTCCAGCTAACATCAAGTCATTTCGACAACCATTAAGTAATTAATAAGTAACCAACCGTGGCATACCACAAAATTTGAACCCCTAGTTGTGGTAACAGCGGTATTGTACAGGCAACAGTGACTTTTAAAACTAACAATAAAATCGGAAGGAACTCTGAATTAAATAAATTATCAAGCGTAACCCCCAAACAGGATATGCTCATCAGAACTTACTAAATTTGGTAAAAAAAACCGCAGCATTGGAGCCACATTTGCACAGAGATATACACAGCCATGCATAGGCACATATTCAGATACATAATTTTTTAAACTTGATAAGCATTTAACAGCCCATGATAGCTGCTAGTCGAGGAACAGTATTCGCCTTGAAGGAGTCTAGATTATACTGGTCGGGGAACACATAGTTATATAGAGAGCAACTAACTTATCTGAACCGATTACAGCGTCGCGTCGCTGTTGTTGGAATTGACATGACATTTCAAAAGTACGCCGCCTAGTTCCAGCTTTGGCCACCGGCTTAGATAAGTTACTTTTTCGGTGGTAAACGAATCCGGTGGCTTCCGGCGTCCGGCTGTCACAATGACCCACATCAGCATTACAGCGCCACCAACTTATGTGTTCAATAGACAAAATCAGAACTAAGGCGTTGTTGTAATAAAATTACAGATTATACGTCCACTTCTTCACCACTGGCGACGCCATAAACTAAAACAGATAAGTTGGTCGCAAAATAGAAGACAGCATACCGATCTATCGGAACCATTATATAACGAGCTAACGTTGCTATGCGCGTCTATAAAGAGGCAAGCTCATCTTATACTGGAATTGGGTAGGTCGGTCCGCGGCGCAGGCGCACCTGCCGCACCCGGAAGCTATCGCTGTCGCCCGTGGGAACGATTTGAGTAGCGAAATCGCAATCCCAACGTGGCGGGTAAGAGGGTATCGCAGCCATAGATCAGAATAAGTTCTTTAACAGCTATGACATAAAATACTAAATCCAATAAATTCTGTGGGCTGTCTGCTCGCTTGTCAGTGAGTAGCATAAAAAAATTGTCTCAATACGTAGGCGAAAATTATCGATAGCCTTCAGCTTTCCAGTATGGAAAGACAATGCTTGAAATAAATAAATTTTACTAAAATATCGATGTCTGGAAACATATGGTAAGTGTTTAAAAATATGTTGTATTATACTTTTAATTAAAATACACTTTTTACAGCGTGCTACTACTTTTTAAATGCCAACAAACTTTGGTAACATTTGAATAACATGAGAATGGCGGCGTAACATGAATAATAACTTTGTAGGGAGCAAGAAAAAACAAAATCGTAAACATACAGTTTTACCGGAACGTGCAAAAAATGAGGGCGCTTCTTTCCTTCGAACACTCAACTTTGAATTAGGCAAAAAACTGTTACTATAAAATCACTTTCGCAGAAAAAGCAACAGAACCGTGTCCTTTTAAAAAGTGCCCGTTGAAAAGGCAGGAAGAAGGGAAGGTTGCACTTTTGCTTTTTTCCGCACGAGAGCCGTTACGAATCTTTTTATTAATTTCGTGAAACCGGAAACAGGTCGTTAGAAACGACAGGTTTGTGAGGATTTCATTGAACCATGTAGCGGCTTCTACTGCCGGTTAAGTAGTAGTTTTTGTATCGTGATAACGGTATATGTCGGAAACTGTGGGCGGAAGAATTCATAGGTACTAAAAGTAAACTTTGATGTAATTTTTTTCTACGTATTTAAGTGATACCCTTCAAACATGAACACATCCATATGAATCGTTGATGCCGTCGCTTTAGCTATAAGTAATACTAGCTGGGCCCCCCGATTTCTATCAAAAGTAGGAAAAGTCTAGGAAAATTACCATCGCTTTTCATTATTTTCGCAATTCGGAACGCCAATTTTATAGATATCTAATACTTAAAAGGTCAAGATCATACCTTGCAGCTTTTTAGCAACCAGATTGTAGCTATCTATAATTCGAGTTCGCTTATAACCGACCTACCTTTACTATGAAGCGTCTTCAAGTGGTCCACTGTCAGCTGTAGTATCTCCGCCTTCTCCAGCTTAGCTGACCCCTGCTTCTCGCAGGCTGCTGGCACCAGCCTCTTCAGCTCCGTGAGTGAGGTGTTGATGCGGTCCCTTCGCTTCTTCTCGATGACCCCCCGGCGCCGCTTGCGGGTGAGGAGCTGGCAGGAGTCACCGCCTGGGGATCTGTGGGGACAAGTGCTGTAGAGTCGGAGGGCAACGCTTTTTTTATACCACTAAGGTGGCAAACAAGCTTACGGCCTGCCTGGTGGTAAGCACCGCAGCCTATAGACGTTTGTAATACCAGGGGCATCACCTACTCGTCTGACTCAAAACTAAGACTTCTAACTAGCCAGGCATTTGACCATTATCTCGCTTAGTAAGTGACGATGCGGCCGAAGATGGACTGTGCCTGTCTAGAAACAGTGACTAGCCTGAAGGTGGGAACTAATGTCGATTGGTGATCTTATGAAATAAAGACTATCGTAATGGATAAGTGGAACTTTCATCTTCGTCTACGTAAGGTTATTTTTAGCCAATGGCCTTCCCAGGGTTGCTATTTATCTGCCTGCTAAATTTTATCCAAAGCTTTTCAGTGGTTTAAGTGTGAAATCGTAATAGCTAAGCAAACAGAGTGACTTTTGCGTTTATAATTTATTAGTTTGATTAGATAAATTATTGAAGCTGGAGAAATCTAAGGTGAAAACCAAGAAGATGTTGTTGTTAAAGAAAAATAAAAGTTGTAATAATAAGTAGATACTAATATCACCAATCGGCTCGGGAAACTTTAACCAATCTCAGGATCCCTAGTTTCGAAGCGGCACGGGATTAAAAATTGGTATGGAAATCTTTAATCCCGCGTAACTATAAAGCTATATAGTTTAAAGAAAATCTGACAAACTACAAGCCTACATATTGGTTTCTGGATCATGTCTACAAAATTTCATTTGCTATGACAGCGTAATATTGAAAATATGCGTTAAACTTCTGCATCGAATTTCAAATGTTATTGCCTACTAGTTTTTCGCTTTCCGACCTCCACCATATCCATGTAAATGGTTGTCTGGAAGAGATCGCTATTGGCGATAAGGCCGCCCTTGTACTAGTTATAATTTTACAAAATCTGTGATAATTATACTGTTAATGTCAATAAAGTGTTAAATAAATAAATCAATAAGTTTGTACGGCTTTAATACGTTTAGTTTACCAATCTATACCATTTTGTAACCAATGAGATACGTTATAAGAACGGTTTGTGAGATACAATTTTAATAAAATTGTACAATAGAAGCATTTATGCTGTTGATTTGTTTTGTTCAGGCGTAGCTAGTGCTACGCGGCGTAGCACTCAGTAATTATCCAGTGACAGCTACATTGTGCCAACAATATTCATTAAAGTAAGAGGACTAGTCACAGACACATCAAGGACAAAGCAGCCAGCGAAAAGACGATGAAATCGGAGATATTTTAAAGAAAGGCCAGGTCAAGACTTCCCTGAACCGACGAGCATGTAGAAAAAGATCGATGAATGTGGAAGAAGCGAGAGAGATATGTCTAGACTGTAGCAAATGGAACAATGTGGTATCTGACTACCCTATGGGAAAAAGGCTTGATGGTATGCATGTATGTAAAATTATAAGGTTTAGTACTCACTGCGCATCTTTGCTGCTCTCCTCAGAAAAAGCGTCGTCTTCGCTCTCCGAGTGCGACCTCTTACTGCGAGGCGCGGGTGCCGGAGGGGGAGGCGCGGGGGGCGCGGGGTGC
The DNA here is from genome assembly GCA_907269095.1 of Blastobasis adustella. Taxonomy (NCBI): domain Eukaryota; kingdom Metazoa; phylum Arthropoda; class Insecta; order Lepidoptera; family Blastobasidae; genus Blastobasis; species Blastobasis adustella. The sequence goes on from OU026123.1 coordinate 19,501,256, forward strand.
GCCGGCGCCGGTGGCCAGTACCCCCACTGACCAGGCACCTGCTGAGTCTCCATGTGACGGTGGTACTCCATCATCTGGTACTACACTACACGAATTCACAATGAAGATACGCGTAATCCAATCGTTTGAGGGCGGTCAGTACAGCACACTTTAGTAGCTCTTCTTTCGACAGAATAATATAGGATAGATCCAGTTTAAAAACACTTCAGAAACGTCCTCCGAAAATATTTCAGTCACTGACGTTTATGTTACGACAGAATCCTCGTTAATTGAACGCGAATTAGAAGCTAACTTCTGCAAACTTCCCTTCTCTTAATCGTCACTCACTTCTCAATTCCTTCTTATCTTCGCAAATCGATCGCCTCAGGCCTTAAGGTCACCTGGACGCGTGTGCGACGGCGTGTTGTCGACGGCGACACGTGTGCGCGCGGCGGCCGACTGCGCCGGAGTGTGTCGCGCGGCCGCCCGACGCGCCCCATTCATAAACGCGCGTGGCCCGCGCAAATGTGGCCACGCGTGTAACACCGCCCTTATGGCGACAGAATACGGACCACGCGGAACGTATTTCTGTCTGGTGCATCGTCTAGTATGACATAGTTATCGCAGTAGCTTCGTAGAGGGAATTTAGTCGTTATTGCGTTGCGTTAGAGTGCAGTGCGGCGGTTATATCGGCCCATTAATTGCGATTAACTTTTATTGGTTCGATTTTTTAGGAATTTGAGTTGTATGGTGTCGGGTTGAGGTTCGAATTTGTATGGCAGAGGTTCCCTGGGTGGTGCTCGCAGCCGCGTGCCGGTCGCGCGGCGGGAAACTCAGCACAATTAGGAAACGCAATTTCATCCGCCCAACGGTGGGGTTGACCGTGGGACTGGGATTAACTTCGCGTTTATTTACAAGCGCTATGTATGAGGGGCGTAATGGAAAAATGCAATATTAGTTTTCATTACCCGGAGCACTCTTTCGGGTGTGTGGATAAAATTAATTATTTTTCGGAATGCTTTCTCTGAGTCCCGGACTGTTGTATTGTGTTCAAGATGAGGAATGATGTAACTTGGTTGTAACTTAATTTAATAATTATGGAAAGCTTTATAAAGCAGAGCTTTAACTAATTAAATAGTTTCTCCGTGTTCGAGAGTTAAGTTACTAAGTAAACAAAAGAAGGCTTAGCAATAATAAATTCGGCTTAAGCAAATTTTCGAAGTTTAGAAGTAGGTACTCACTTATTTCATAACATAAATATTTATTTCTTCTGCTGGAAGAGATTTCTTCTTAGAAATAAGTAGTGCCTGTTGTGTCGTCTTTCATTTTTGTAATTTCTGTTTACTATGTATTGTGTGCAATAAATTGTTAAATAATAAATAAATATTTCTTTATTTAATGAAATTAATATTCTTGAGATACATCTCACACAGGTAGGTAAATACATTCCTATTATTTATAATATTTGTTTTAACTAAACCCGCGATCTTTACACATATTTTTACATTTATCGGGACAACCATAACCGTGTGAAATTAATATGACTATTATGTTAGAAATAGTCTAGATAAATGTAATAATATATTCGAAGATTTTTGTCACTGAGAAACGCAATATTAAATCATTTGTTCATGAACGGAAAACTCTACAAAATCGATATTTAAATATTTGATCTATATTCTTATAACCTGTTGCACGCCACGCCTCAACGCGCCACGCTCCAGCCCTATGACGTAACGCGTGCCAGCATCACGTCACGACACGTGCCAGTTTTAATTGAGAACGTCACGGTGAACATCATAAATGTCTCTCATGAGCAGCGATAAAGTGAACAGAACGCAATAAGTCTTGCCCATTCATCTTACAATATTAAATGCGAAAGTTTGTAAGGATGTTTGGTACTCCTTCACGCAAGAACTACTGAATGGATTTTCATGTTTATTAGCAATATTTCTTACAGCACAAAATAGCACATAGACTATAATTTATCCTGAAATTCATTGTGGTTCCCGCGAAAACGGGTCTGGATCGTTGTAACCGAATTTTACGACCACGAAGTCGCGGCCAAAAGCTGGCTCCAAATAAATGCCAAGTAATTAAATACATTTATCCCTATAACTCCCTTGTAAAGCAAGTCGGCCTTACCAAGTATTTTATGAATTCGTTAAATCTTATTGTGTTTGTCATATCTATTTATCAATTTGATTATTTATTTCAGTCCACCTTAATGTTGTCCAGGACATCAGCAACCTCACGGGAGAGGATGCCGTGCCGGCCTTTCAGGTACTTGTAGAGTTGTAGACAATATTAACGTGGCAACTTACGAAATATTATATGCTTAACTAAACGTATGGTCACTTTGATAGTAAGCATTATCGTAGCCTATCTAAGAACTTTCGCTATACAACAAGTAAATTTCTAACTATACTAAACGTACTATAATACGTACGGCTAAGGAATGGAACCTGGACGCCTTCAAGGCTAGAGTGAATAGGCTGAACCTAGATAGGCATGCTTCATCTTCGAGCGCATCGTCACTTGCCACCAGGTCAGTTGGCTTTCAAATGCCTGGATTGTTTAATTTAAAAAAAAAACGAAATTGCTGTTAAAGTGTATGTCCTTGAATTTCCCCTGATTTCTGTCTGAGTACTATGCCTATTGTGATTTGGGCTGTCTTCGTCCGCTTTTTAAGTTGGAAATCGGAAGCACTATCTTTCCTAGTCCTACCTGTTATTTCTAAATCTAAATTTGTTGTAAGTTCAAAGACAGTATTTAGTACTATTTAGCGCGACCTCGGGCGTGTCTGAGTGTTAAAACGCAGGTCTCCTGTCCTCGCCGTTGTAGATCCTGGCTACACAGTGACAGTGGTGGGGTATAGCCCGCAAATAGAAAGGGTACTCGCGTATTGCCGACCCCCTTAAGTAACGCATTTAAAAAACTAACACATAAATTCTATGTTCAACTTCTATAGCACTTTTAAAAGAGTCAAACATCTACTCTCCAGTTTGACCCTGAAAAGCCTTTTTATAGTAACCTGTAAACAGCTACAGTAGCGAGAGTCAACGCATGCGGCGCACGTGGCGTGGCGTGGCGGCGCGTGGCGGCCGGCGCGCGCGCATGCCTTGACGATGACGTCCTTCCTGATTATGTGTTAAACTAAAGTGACGACTTGATTATGGAAAGTAGACGGGCTCCATAACAACGAAGTTTGATCATTTTCAATATTAATTAATCAAAGCCAATGAAATTTTGTAAATTAATCGATTTAGATATTGATATTTCAACTCAGTTGTGCGCACGGCCCTATCTGTGGGTAAACCTTAATACAAGGTATTAAGATTTACCCACAGATAGGGCCGCGCGCACAACTGAGTTGAAATATCTATATCAATCTAAATCGCAATCGTCCTAATCTATGTCTGTGGTTTGTCAGATTTTCGTTAATATTTTCAATACAAATCTTAAATCCCCTATAACTTTGAAACGATATATTTTCCGATACGGATGGACGGTCCACCTGATGGAAAGGGGCTACCGTCGTCTGGGACATCTGGAGCCTAAGGGGAGCGGAAGCGGCGCTGGCCTATGCGGAACCTGTAGACATGCTTTTTGAAGAACCCTATTTTGTAATGCAGAGGAAAGTCTTCGAGAGCTCATTCCACATCCTGCTCGTGCGTCCTAGCATAATGAGTCTATCTATCTCGTACTTAAAAATAAATCAAATAAACCTCGCAGTCTTGCTCTAAAAATAGGACGCCGAGTATGTACCTTTGAGTGCCTACATTACCTACAATATTTAGGTTAATCACACAAGGTACGGAAATAAATTATTCACACACATTATTATTCAAGCTTCACGCCTACATTGAATTAAATAGATTTGTGATTTGATTCTATGGTATAGCAATTAGCAGCGCACGCTCTAGATCCCACTCGATCATGGCGCGAACTTTTCCAACTATTCAGTTGACGAAAGTTTTAATTAAACCGGAACGTTTGAACACGATCCGTTTATAATTTTAATTTAATTTTCTAAAGCTCAGGCGGTAGAGCTTTGGGAAATGTTGCATAAAACGTTCTAAATTAAAAAAGTACCGCGGCAAAGGAGCCGGGAGACCCATCTCAGAGTGATAAGATCTGAATCGTGGCCTATTTAGATAAGATTTCAAAGTAAAATCCCAATTTTGTTGATTCAACTGCGAAGATCTGAATTGCGAGTTATATTTAAAGTTTTCGCCTCGGTAACAGAACTTGCTGATTAGTATTTAATTAATTTTAATTCTGTAAAGGTGTTGAAATAAATGTAGACTTTTTAGCGAAATATTTGCCAGTGATAATAATAATTGAATCTTTGTTTATTTATTCAGATTATTTTATTTATATATTGCCTAGGGAGATACACGGTCGTCCACCTGATGGAAAGTGGCCACTGTAGTTCAGGACATCTGCAACCTAAGGGCAGCGGATGTTTGCTCTTTGGTCATGTGCTGTATGGAACTGGTACGAAACGTCACTTGCAAAAGGTCATATTCTTCTGTTATCTAAACCGTTTAGGTAACTTAAACTTCGCTAAGTTTAGTGAACAAGTGCATTATAAATTATTATTTTTTTAATAGAAAATAATCAGGTATTTGACTGCCATATCATCGGTTGTTAAGTGCAGATGCCGTCTACGATGGTGCAAACCTGTCTATTAAAAACCTAGTTACTCTTGTCTTAAATATACCCAAGTATTAGCGCTCAGGGAAAACATATGCTAGTGTTGATTTTGATCTTAATACACACCCTGTGTACCGCAGCATCACATTGACAATTTTAAAGATATTGCCTACTCTTTTCATGGCTTTTTCTATACTTGAATTTGTAATCCCATCAGATCATATGACAAAAGGAGTCACCTCTACAGACTCTACACGCACTGCGCTTGCGCAAGCATTGTGGCGCGATTAATCCGTTTGGCGGCTCAATGGAAAAATGTAGAGACTCTTTTTGTAGAGTCAATTGTAAAAAAGTAGAGTATGAGGGTTTAAAGGATTTCTCGTCTCAACAAAGTGTATTTTTTAAGAACGCGCATTTTTTTGTTAAATGACGATAGTAGCCATAGATATATGGGATACTTATCTAATTTTCATGGATTGCTATAACATTTATCGTTTAATAACTTTACCCTACTTATTGCGAAAGTTCGTAAATCAATATCTCTAAGTTTCCAACACAATCTAAGCTAGTTCTCCAATACAAGACTACTAAACAATAAGTTATCCAACTTGAGCACTTTTGAGCGTGGTGCTACTTGGGGAGGGCTATTCGAGTAGTCATTCTCGTTTATGACGATGTCTAATGACTTATGCGGATTGTTTTGGTTGTGTTGTTGGTTTTTCTTGTCCCATTTCTTTGACGTTAAGATATTTACTACCCTCATTGACGAAGCATTATTATGAATTACATTCTGTTGACGGTTGTATTAGTATTTATATACATTGACATTTATTATTGACTTTAATTTTACATGACATGTATTTAATGCTTAATTATCTTATGGATTTGTGAATTTTTATTCCGATTATCCAACTTGATAAGTAGGATTTAATTGAAAAGTTAGTATATTACACAACTGCCACTAGACAAACTAAATCTTAAGTTTAATTATTGACAAAGTACCTACACATACTAAATATTATAATCATCCGTGGTCTGATTTACAACACCGATGTTCACTTAACGCATAATACATTACATACTAGTATAACTATGGGTACTATCCTTAAGTTAGTTTGTAATCTGTAGGTATGCCATTCCATTACCATTACAACCCATAACAGTCCACTGTAGGACTTAGGGCCTCTCCCACGAAAGGGGAGGTGCCATAATTTTCACGCTTGGCAGGCGGGTTGAAGATCGCAGTAGAACTGTATAACAATGGAAAAAGCTGCAGCCCATTTTCCAGCCTACGGAGACTCTAGATCTTTTGTCGAAAACATTAGTCGCCTTGTACGACACCCACGAATGTATCGGGCTGTATATGTAATAGCACTATTCTACTCTGCCGGACACCACACGGCTAAAAAATAAATATTAAAAATAAGTAAGCCATTAAAAAAATAACGCATAAGTATGGCAGGTATCATGTAATGAGACATACCGCCGGGTAACGAAATACGTGCTAAGGTGTGTTTAAAAAAATATACATTCGAAAAACCCTCAGCAGGGTAGGTCAAATCCTTGTGTGAGAAATAACCCGTTTTTTGTGGGCGTGAGATATTCAGACAGGTGGCCGGTGCGTATTGTGTTTATTGTACGGCTTTTTTGGCACAGTCGCAAACCCCTTGTGTGATGTGGGTGGGATAATCTGTGAGCAAATACTGTTACCCGTCTATTTATTTTTATCAGGAAATGTTTTATGGAGCATTGTTGTCGTTAGCTTGACCGCCAATACTACCATACACCTACTTTACCCCAGCGACCCGAATCCTTCCCCTTGAATCATTATACCTATTGTTGAAAAACCGTTTTAAAATCAGTTGCGTAGTTCAAAAGATCTATAGGTAAATAGATAAAAGCGAGAAAAGAGAGAGATAGGAAGTTATAGGTAAGTACCTACGTCAGACATTCTATATTTGGAGTACTTTTCACTACTATATTTTAGAGCCTAAATAAACAAGGCCCGCTTTTACAACGTTTAAAACTGTTTATTTGGGGTCGCGATTAACCAACACGATAGTCTCCACTCCGCCGACATTGAGTCTATTTGTAAACATTTTCGTTTACTTTTCCACCTATAAAAAGAACGAAATATAAACGATTAAAAAATTGCGAAGAAAAAACCTTTATTTGCAGATCTTGCCGCGGGCGGTCCTTTAGAAGTGGTGAGAAATTATCGAGCCTTTTGATATCTATTAAAAAGTGTTTACTGAACCTTATTGATGTTGATCGAATGGTGATCGAGCTTTACCTTCGCTGTTTTACATTTTTCTTAATGTCGACAGGTATTGGGTAAAAAGAAAAGACATTTCATTTCTTTTCCGTGCAAACATTTCATTTTTCGACAATTTTGCTAATTACAACAGATATTTGCGTAAAAATCAATTATTATTCATAAATAACAGGTAGGTAAGTAGGTCGGCAAAAAGGTCAAATTGAAATATAAACTCGTAATACTAAGATAATTACAGAGATATAAGGATATACCATCCGCCGTATTCGACGATTATGATTCCATAATTTAGGTGGGTATACAAAATTTTAAAAATACTACTAATTATAGACCAGAGGCAGCTTTGTATCAGATTTTTAATAGGGCTTCATACTCCGATGGATCCGATCTTTGCCCACAGGGTCCTCCAGGAGTCCCACTGTAGTAAAAATCAACCTCTGCATTTCGCATTTCTCGACTTGGACAAGGCCTTCGACAGTGAGCTTCCTCGGGAGATAATCTGGCGGGCTTTGAGGTCAAAGTCTGGGCCCGAGGCCCTCATTAGGATTATCCAGGACTGACGCCGCTATACGCCAACACTGACGCCGTCGTTAAAATAAATACAAATCTCTTCCCAATTACTGTAGGTGTTCACCAGGGTTCTGTCCTGAGCCTTTACTTGTAAAACAGCGGTAATCCTGGACACGCCTCGGTGAGCAAGCTTAGGTAAGATCTTGAGACTAGGGTAAACAGTAAACATGTGGAAGGAAGTGCTAGAAATCGCCTATTTAAAGGTGAACGTCGCCAATCACAGCAGCTGGTTAGCTGCAGCACGGATCTTGAAACCATCCATTTAGAGAACAAAGCTGTTATGTTAGCGTTAATGTCCCGGTTGTGCTCGTGCGCGCGAGGGGCCGCTGTCTGGCTTGACCATGATCCAGGATTTGGTAGATCAGATGATTGCAGGGGTACTTCACTCGGAGTTAGGTTAGGTTTAGATTAATGGGCCCCTTTTTCCGCACTTGAACCTTCACACGGAGTTGTCGAGGAATATAAAATATAATCGTAAAGTAGAGTACAGTGCCACAAACATCTGACTAAAAAAGTCAGTTTATTGTACAGTCCTGAGGGCATTTATACGCAATAAAGAGTTAACAGACATACATACATACAGTGGCAACAATGACACGACTAGAAATGTAAAATGCTCAATGCACTTTACTCTTATTCCTATTTCGCTATAGTGTTGCAATTGAATTTAAACCCTATCACAAGGGATTACGATATAAATTGCTTTGTTCCCCTGCGTGCTGCTCATACGCAGTTCCCGTGTGAATGTAAGCGGGGTTTTACGGGGGCGGCTACTGAGGGGTGAATGATTTTTGATAGATTTGTTGATGGTACACCGTTACCCACGGCTATTGTAGTTGGGTACTGGGGTTACCGCTAATCGTCGGCTCTGGTGACTTTAGGCCTGATGGGAAATATAAGGGGTTATTTAGTACATGAATTCGTGGCTGCATAGGTCTGGCTAGGCTTTAATCTATTAGGAATGGTTCAGATTTAAGTAACGAAACATAAAATGGAGCAGGCTCTTTCAAAGGATAATATTTTTTACTATCTATACAAAACAATTGTTTGTATATGTAGTAAAAAATACAGCTCACCGGATCAAGGAAGTTGTTGAAAATCATCAAAAACAAATTAATTGCGGCGGTGAGTGGAGATTTTTGTGTACCATGGGTCTCGCGCGACGAGCAAACTCAAATACCTATATTTATTTATTTATTTAAAACAACTTTACAGTATTACAGTAATAACCAATGCACTGAAAGCTATAGATTTATGGGACCATGTGTTGTGCTGTACCCAGCCGTCATTATAGCTGAAATATAGAACGCCTGTATAATGTAGGACAGTTGGCCAGCCAAGGCCAGGCAAGGTAGTGACGTCTGCCCGCAACACATAAGCGATCATGACCGCTGTGTCAAGAGCGTAAGGACACGTAAATAGTATGCAATTCGTCATTGGAATCGACCAAGAAGAATAATAGAAGTGCATTCACCTGTCGGGACTCGGGAGCCGAGTCTTTTTACCTACCTATAACAATCATGTACGATGATGAGCCCTACGACGTGAGGATGACGAAGATCGGGCAAAGTGGAGAAAACAAAGTAGGATAGCGGACCCTGGCAGAAGCCGGGATTTACCGCTCGGATGATGATGATGATGATGATGATGAATCTTGTACTAAGTATTCACACAACTTCGCTACCACCTCACAAATATTTCCAACTAACGATCCGCCTCGGCTTCGTACGGGTAGTAATCTTAACAAATTATACGCCTAAACCTTACTCATGAATCATTCTATTTATTGGTGTAAGCCGCATGAAAATCCGTCGAGTAGTTTTTGAGTTTATCGCGAACAGACAGACAGACCGACACGGCGAGAGACTCTGTTTTATAATTAATGGTAAGTATATTGAAATCAATCCAACAGCTGGAAATAAAATATCTGAAGAAATTAGAGCTACTAAACCTAACCTAACCTGAACTTAATCCCGCTATAATTTTAAACTGTGCCACTAGGTAACTAAAGATACCTAACTTCCTTGAATTCCGATCCAATTGGCCAGCAACACCAAAATCCAGGACACTAGGCTCCGTTTCTAGCGTGAATAATTATTTCGGGCCTCATCGCATATTTTATTCATCATTGAATTAGCGAGTTTTCCTTTGTGGAGTTAGGGAACAATTTCCCATCACTAAGTTTCGTGGTCATTTTCTCTGAATATTGGAACAAAGCCGACTTGGCTGGAGGCGGCTAAGTGAAATGTTTACAAGATGTTCCTTTATTTATAAACAATACCCACCGTGCTGCTTTACGTGATTGTGCAATAAAGTTTTGGGTGTTTGATTGAACCCATCACGTTTCGGCGACACAATATTGGGTCGCGAGAACAATTGATAACAACAGATCAGCGGATACTTGGGATGTGAAACGTTAATCGAGGCGCTGAACAAACTAAGTACAGCTTGTATATATTTAGTCTCTAACTAAACTTTAAATATGAAGCGTTGTTTTGTTCGTTTCTTTGCTCTAATGGATTTTAGTAAGGTTTTGGATTGATATAAATATTCGCGATGAAGTTTTAGGTAACTACCTAGGTACTTACCTACGCTACATTTCATCTACCATAAATAAAAACGGCATTTCTCTATTTTATGTTAAGTAATACGTTATTTATACCTGCCTATATGTATAAACAAAGTAGAGATGGAATTAATTTTCAATAGGGGCCCGCCGCGGGCTGGGTGCTCATCCTCATTACATAGACCCTCTGTTGGTCTGAACGTTAGATAGAACGTTTCTCGCTCGTACGATTCGGATGTGGAATGAGCTCCCAGCCAGTGTTTTCTTTGGACTATGACATGGGATCGTTCAAGAGGTATATTAGAGGTTTCCTTAGAGGCGGGCAACGCATTAGTAGCGCCCCTGGTGTTGCCGACGTCCATAGGCGGTGGTGACCACTTTGCATCAGGTGGCCCGCTTGCCTGTTTGCCTGCCGTATAACATAAAAAAGAGACACAATACCTACTTTTACTTTTTCACATTTAGGACTCGCGACTACTTTATCATACAAACCGGAACTAAAAACACAATCAAACAACATTTCATTGAACCCACGCAAAGCGCAAGAAATAAATCGTAAATCGCATAATAGGGTACACAATGCCCACCTAGTCAAATGTAGTATGTGTAAGGACTCTGCCCTATTGCAGGGATTGTAGGGACGGTAGCGCGCGTGCGCGGCGCGTGTGAGCGCGTGCGGCGCGACGGTCGCACGCCGCGGTGACAGGTTATACTGTGCGTGTAGAAGGGTAGGTGTTAGAGAAGTGAATATGATGACAATAAAAATTAATTGTTCTCCATCGGCTATCGATTGCTTATGATAGATTGAGTGCAAGTGAAGAAGAGTGAAGTTATTGATCAATGAATTCTAATCGTTAATCAATTCGGGTGGCTGTGGTAGTTCTCTACAGCAATCCCATCTATACATGGTGTAAAATAAAGTCGCTTCATGCCGTCTGTATTTATGTACGCTTAGATCTTTTAAACTACGCAACAGATTTTAACGCGGTTTTCAACAATAGATAGTGATTCAAGAGGAAGGTTTATAACCAAGAAAAAAAGGGTAGGTAGGGGAGAAGTAGGTGTATGCGAACAAAGTCGCCCCGGTCCACTAGTTTATAATTATTTTATTGAAATTTTACGATGGCTTTTTCAACTAATGAGAATCTGAAAAAGAAACTGTGTTCGTATAATACCTACGTACCATGGTTGAATAAATTTTCAAGGGACGCTTGAATTGAAGGATTTGGATCCTGATTATACCTAAAGACGTATTTATCCCTATTAGGATTAGGATTTTAGGTTGTTTAGTTTTAGTTAGTTAAATTTTCGCTATTGTTTAGTTTTTGTTTTGTTTGTGTGAGGATCAAATTCTATCCCTAATATTCTTTGCTTCAAAAGAAAAAAGCCAAGCATATTTAGAAGCACCAGTAGGTAAGTACTCACTACAAGATCGTATACAACCAAGTATCTTCCGTCAATGTGTCGAATCAGTGTAACCGTTACTCTGAAGGGTACTGAATTAGTAATGAGAGATGGCAGCATGAAACAGTATATCATTCAACATTATTTTATTAACAAATATTTACAACATAACAGTAATCATCACATTCATCCATCATCAAAACAAGTTTGGAGTTGGGTTGGCCCAGCAGTCCACTGCTGGACATTTTCTAGAGTAGACTTACTAGCTGAACGTAACAGACATCAAGGCCTACGTTATAACTCTTGCCCGTTTCTCCCAAGAACTTTAACATCACTCGTGCCCCCTTTCAGCTTTTCCACATACTCCAACAACTGTTCGTTCAGTTCTTTATTGTTTTCTTCATTGTTGGCCACTTCAAAGGAACTGGAATCTCTATTTCTGTAATTTCCTTCGGTTCCGGCGGCATCGTGGCCTCTTCACACATTAGCCACTGTTCTTCAGTTTTGTAAAACAGCTGGGCTTGCTCTATGTGCTCTTCGTCTGTCCTGTTGGGCAGCGCTCTGTGGAACATCTGGGAACAAACATAGGAACCATCAGAAGTGGGGTTCCTGGGGTGGCGTAAATAGCTTTTAAATTAGATAGGTAGGTACCTTAGGAACTCTAGTCCTCCTCCATCCATGCTCTAAATATGCATAATCAAATTGTCTCGATTGCGTGAAAATTGCTCACATACCCGATTTTTTGCAAATTAAATATATTAAAAAGTAAAAAATTAAAATTCGTTTATTTAAGACAAAGTAGTACATGTTTATATAATGGTATATAAGTGTTAAATAACGGTATCACTGCAATGTCAAATAATTAAATTCATATTTAAAATGTCATGTACATACTATAAAATAAATTTAGTACTATTTAAAACGTAATTCTATATTGTTTGTGTATTATGTTTAAGTTGTATAATAAATAAAACCATACATAAAATAACACCTAAAACAATAATAATGAACAAACTAAATTAAATTCCAGCTTAATTAAAGTAACACTAATCTCCGAAACTACTGAACATAAAAGGAAGATATGTTAGAGCTATTGAACAACTTGAAACGTATACGAACCTTTCTAGTGACAAGCTGCATTTCGTGCTGTTTCAACATGTGGGCTTTCAGCGAGGACATTGTAAGATACCTGGGGGAATAATGCATAAATATTAAATAACAAAAATAGTCATGTAACTGAATCGAAGATTATGTTTCAAAAGTGAAGTATCGAGTGTAGAATGCCATGAGCAAAGTGTCAGTTGTGAATATCGTCAGTCAATTCATCATCACCCCGGCTGCTGCCAGGATCCATCTTTGCTATTTAGTTTCAATGTTTCTTTCCTAAATTGTCCCCTGGTTTCAAAATGTCCCTTTCCCAATATGACCTCTGGTTTCAAAATGTCCTATTTCCAAAATGTGGGTTTTAAAATGTCCCTTGCCCACAACGTTCGTTCTCAAAAATGTCTCTTACCATAATAAATGTTTTATTAAGTCTAATAACAGCGTACTTGCAGCGCAGGTCGATAACTAAAACTGAGCAACACACGTAGAGTCTGCGAAATGGATGGGTGATCATTTCATACTTTATGGGTAGTCAAACTTCAAGTACCGCAACGAGCTCGGTCCCCTATGAATAAATCGACTCTTATCTATTCTATTTAAAAAATCGGTTTTCTACAACGTGGACGAAAAGTTGTAGAACATTGTTAAACAACCAAGAAGACTGCTATATTGTTTATATTTTGAGAAGTGACATTTTGAAACCAGGGGACATCTTGGGAAAGGGACATTTCACAACTAATTTCCATCTTCGATTTCGCTCGGTCTTGGACATCCTAGCGCCTTAAGCTCAAGCGTGTGTGCGTGTATGCGTGTGTGCGTGTATGTGTGTGTGCGTGCGTTGTATCTGCTCACCTCTTGGGGCATAGCCGGCAGGCGGCGGGCGGCGCGCCGCGCGTGTGCTTCCGCTGCGTGTGCTTCTGCAGCCCGATCCGGTTCCAGTACAGCTTGCCGCATATGGTGCAAAGCACCGTCTTCTCCGCTATGGAATGAAGAAGCTTTAAGCTAGGGGACTGTAAGAACACCAAGGTCACCGAGCCGGAAGGATTGCTAGGCTTTAGTGTTAACTTAAGTGGCACTGTCAGTGGCAGTGGACAGGGCACATCGCTCGCAGAATTGCTCGATTGAATTACAATTCATGTCTATGTCTAAATACCTATTCATTCTCGTCTTAAAGATACCCAAGTTGTAGCACTCGGGCAAAACATGTGTAGGCAGCAAGTTCCAGTCCTTTGCCGGACGCAACAGAAAAGAGTTAAAAAACGCTGAGTGCATGTAGGTGGAATGTCGACAATATAGGGATGGTACGCTGACCTACACCTGGAGCCCCGACGATGGAATGGGGCTGGTGGAACTAACTCGTGTGTGTCTGTCGCACATTTCCTAAAGTGCCGCCTGTAGAGAACCGCCAGAGTTGCCACTTTACGGCGATGATCCAGATCCTGTAGATTCCCTGTTTGTCTACCGTATGACTTTAAAAAATATATGTTTGAATGCTAGCAAAATCTAGTCTAATAATATGCTCACGTTTGTGCCTATTGAGATGCACGACGAGCGCGGCCTTGGTGCTGAAGGGCCGCTGGCAGTGGTCGCACACGAACTGGATGCCCGTGTGCTTCAGCGAGTGGCGCTGAAACAATCACGCTCGTTACAAATGAAAAACAAACGCGTTTATTTATTTAAATGACGCAATGATAAAACTGTTACAGAAAATTTAAAAAGAAAAAAAAACAAAATAAAAAAATTGTCCTGCGGGCCGATCGCCGTAATTTTATGACGCATTAGTCGAGTGTACGTGCAGTTGACGCTTAAGCGACGTGCACGTTAAGCGCAAATAATCATCGGTATTGCCGTAAAATAAAACTGCGCGTAAGCGTTGCGTACACTGCACGTCTACTTCACCTACGCTTAATACAAGTGTGTGTTGCCGTGCGCCAGTTTTGACAATCTACCTATCGATTATTCATTATGAAATCGATTAGGTTTACTCATAAACTTGGTATTAGATGGCTATATCATACTAAATATCCTAGTATATATGTTTATACACATGCAAAACACTTGATTTTATTATAATGTACTAAAAATTGTATAAAACGGAGATATTTAATAGAAAAAAGTTGGTAAATGGCTGTTTGAGCTGTATCCTTTTGCCCTGACATGGAAGAAAAAAGAAAACATTGGTGATGTCAAAGGCACGGGGTGGAATCGCAGTATCCAGAGCCATAAACTTAGTGAAAGCAATGTGCCAGCATCGAGTGTCTGTCAAATGACTTTTTAAATATAATTTTACATACAAGACATCCTGGTTGGATAGAAATACCAAATAATAGAGAAGAAATATCACCAATATATGGAGTTGGCGAGTGAAAATAATAAATATTATTAAATATCTTTTAATTATGTTTACACATTTTTAGAATAAATTTAATCTATATTTTTAATACGCGATAGTTATTTTTCCATTTATTAACTACGCCTGTACAACTTGTGATACCTTTTATCCAAACCCTTCTAGAAAAAAAAAACTTTTTAATAAAATATCAACGGTTTTTTCATAGAAACCAAAAAACTTCATTTTTGGATTTTCGTGAATTTTTAAATCTGTTAATATAATAGATTCCTACCGAATCCCATTTGAATTAATAAGAAATGTCTTGACATTGCTGTGTCGTGGGAGGATGCCCGTCGAAGAAAAAATTGTATAATTGGCCAAGAACTCCAGAACTTGGAGAAATATTACTAAAATTACTTATACCACAGAATCCAACACTGTGTTCACTGCCAAAAAAACCTGTATTATTTAAAAAAGTAAGTACAATATTGTAATTTAAGTTTTTAACTAGGTTATAAAGTTGATATTCGTGCGTTTTGTCCTTCCTATCACCGTAACTTTTCATGGATTAGCAGTAGAACATTTGTGGAGGAGATCCGATCCAGCAGAAGACCATTAAGGGCTGTTAATTGATGTGAAGAAATTTAATACCTATATGCACAATAGTAGCTACATGTTGTACATAATTAACTAGTGAACCTATCGAGACTTCGTTCGTACACCTACTTTACCCCTAATTACACTTTTTTCTTGCTTATAAACCTTCTGTTGAATCACCCTATCTATTGTTGAAAACAGCATTAAAATCCGTTACGTCTTGATTCAGTTGGTTTGATAGCACCTACACTATGTTATTGTGTATGAAAATGCTATTATTGCGATTAGTTAACTATATATTTATATTTTTGTTATTGCCCCATTATAGGTGTGTAAACTTCATTTTGAAGATAAATATATTAAACAGACTAATAAAAGAAATCATCTTGCCATACCAACACTTTTTACTCCTGAGGAAATATCCAGTCGCAAACCCAAACCCATCAAAATCAACCTGTGCTCCATTATTGCACATGTAATAGTTTATTAACAAAATGACAATTATACGTAATTCATATGTTAATATGTGGTACCTTTTAGTACTATAACCAGTCCAATATAGTAGTAGTGACATGTTTTCATCATCATCAGCATTATACGACGTAATCGAACATGCAACATAACAAGTAAACTCATTTGAATGAAGCTAAGAACTATCTCGATTAATCTATCTTTAAAATAAAGAAAGTCGCATTGAAATCGGTTCATCCTTTTGGGAGCGATGATGCCACAGACAGGCAGATCCACACGTCAGACTTATATCACCCCTATTTTTTCGTTGGTGGTTCAAAAGCAAGAATATCAGTAAATTGCCGTTTCACATAAATTATACCTAATGCTTTCATTCTAAATTTTCATAGAATCTAATTATTAGACAAAACCTTTCCTCACCGCTCCCTTTGACTGTGACCATTATATTAACATATGTAATGTTTGTATTCCCATTTTTCAGGTATTTTGATGGATGATCAATCAATGTTGTGACCAAGAATACCCAAGAAGGCCCTACAAAGGTAATTGTTTTCAATTGAAAAATTCATTTGGTTTGTTAAATGTGTGAAGTATGAAATTGCATTTCGCTTTATGTATTTGCCGTTGGTTGTTCATATTGGGCTAACGAGTTTAACTAGTATTATTAGCAAAGGCCAAATTCAAAGACTTCTATATGGCCTAACTATTAGCTGAAGAGCTTTTTTGTTTGGGATTTAAAAAAAGATTTTTGCATTTGATAGCACATATCCCCCTGATAATGGTCATCTACAAGTATATGGTTTGCAACTGGTGCCACAATAACATTAAAGCTCTATTAATTTACTTTCAGGTAGACTGCCGAACACAACTCAAGAACATTCTGTGGTCCTGTGGTGATTATTTTTAATTGAAAGGCGCTTTGCTATTACTTTGTAATAAATTTCTAGTCAAATTATATGTATGTTAAATTATGTGTCATTTGTGTTTTTTTTTAATATAAGAAATTGAAATTTAATAAAGTACAATATGAAAATCGAGAATACGCAATCGATGTCACATCCCTAGCCAAATCGTAATCGATAGATTGGTAATGGCGTTATGAGCTCAGCACTAGCACTTGTCAAAATTGTTATGTCAAAACTATACGTCAAAAGCGATGCTGGCACTTTTCACTACGACGTTTGTGTCTCTATGGACGTTTCTTATCTGCCGTAGGTAATATATAGTAATCTGTGGTCAAAGGTTATGTTTGTTTACTACGACAAGATTAAAATTGCATTTTATTTGTTTTTGTTTCGCTTGCAAAGGTATGTATTAAAAGTAAAAGTAACTTGCCGTTTATTTAACTTGCCGGCAACTACAAAGATAACGTCAATAAATAGTTTTTACTTTGCAGATTTACGGTTATGACGTCGAGAAAAAAAATAGTTTCTTTGAGACAAATTGAGGTCTTGGTTGAGTTCCTTGAGAACCACCGGGACTCGGACAAGGAGGCTCGGGCTTTGAGCCAAAGGCTCTGGGCAGAATGCGCCAATTTACTCAACGCAGAGGCTGATGGAATAAGTCGGAGCCCCAAAGTATGGCAAAAGGTACATGTTGTAATTAGTCGTTTAGGTACATGTTAATTACATTGTTATTGGTTATAACTAAAGGTGAATCTTTGGTTACACAGACTATAAGAGTCGCCTTCTTTCCCGACAAAGAAAATAATTTTAGGTTTCAATAAAATTTATTATTTATAAAATAATAAATTTTAGCCGATAGTGTGAGGCAATTAGCATCTTACATGGTACAAAATATAGAGGCCACTAGGGAACTTGCACAATCCATGCGTTTAGATATGGTGAGCTATAATTATTTCAATTCAGCTTCTGTGATGTGACTGTACTGCTATTTAAAAATGTATATTTTGCTTTCAGAATAAACGTTGCTGTTCTCATTGTTTGCGGTCTGAAGATGAACAGAACAAAGCCATCCCTTAATATACCGATGAGACTTATTGCTTATGTTGTAGAAGAGATTAATGTTGAAGACTGTGATTATGTTTAATATTATTTAAGCAGAACTAAAACTAAATAAATAAAAACAATTTTTGCTTAATTACAATTTATTCGTTTTTATTTTTTACAAAAGGTTTCTCTCATCCCAAAGCCTTTCAATAAGAGCCTGTTAGGCTGCCCTCCCCTGTATTAACTCTATGCGACACGCCACGCCTAGCGACATTCGGCGGTGCTAGAGCTAGAACTCTGCCTCAGCAGCCCCCCTGCAGACCTGATTATGCGGCTTACGCCTGCGTTCTTGTAACGGAAGTTGTGGGACAGGAATTAGACTTAAATGCCAGTGCCATCAGTAGCTGAAAAGAAAGAAAAGTTGTTTCCTCTATTATTGTTTAAATAAACCTATTTAAGTTGGGGCACAGTAGGGACTGTAAAATTGTAAAATTTCCGCCGTTAAAATATGTATATAGTCCCATCCCCAACCAACTACATCCTACACAAGTATATTTACCTTTGTAGTCACACTCATTGCGTCGTTCCTCCTTTGCCTGGGCATAACGGGTGTTAATAAGGTGACCAGCTCTCGAACCGCAACCTTGTTAAGCCGATAGGTTTTAACAAATTGGGTGTCCGTCATATCACCGAGGTAAAATTCCCTTGCCTGAAGTCTGGCTCGCCTTGCTTCGATACGACGTCGGCGGCGGCGGTCTTCCTCATCCGCCAAATCTAATATTTGCCAACGCAAATCGTTTATTTTTTTCAATTGTGGCTGAAAATTTAGGTACTTATTAATCAATTATTTGCGTATGATGGTATTTTAACTATATTTCTGTAGGAAATAAAACGAGAAGAACATAAAAGTTACTTACAAACTTTGCAAACTCAACTAAAGATATACTTGTGCAAAGCGTCACCAACACGCGGGAAACAAGTAATGAACACTGCACAGTGACATTTCATTTGACATTTATGAAACGTCAAAATTTAGCGCGATACCGATTGTGCGATACAAAAGACGCGTAACTCAGGTTCTATTTAGGGCGATACGGCGACACGCGGCGCTTAGGTTTGCGTGACGTGTGCGTCGTTAGATAATTACGGCAATACGAAATCAAACGTTATGACGCAAACGCAGTCAAGACGCGCTGCATAAAATTACGGCGATCGGGCCGCTGGACGACGGTGGAAGCTTTCCATCACGTGGACCGTATGTTCGTATGCCTCCTTAGGCAATAAAAAATACAGATGACCCGTTCCTTTGCCCATAGTATCTGACTAGACACTACCGTATAAACACGACCGTAACTGCGCAGTAGTGGCCGAGGTGGCGACAAGCGTTCTCGACAGTTGACGCCCCACATAGCATTTCTTTTACTTACATTATTTTGATTTCACTGACTCGTGTACACTTAACTAATCTTGCACTATCTAACCTTGAGCGCATGGGGCGAGGTGTAGGCGGCCGGGCAGCGCTCGCAGCGGAAGGGCCGCAGTCCCCGGTGCAGCAGCTGGTGCGATCGCAGCGCCGCCGGGCTGAACAGCTGTGCCGGGCACAGCTGGCAGCGGAATGGCTCGTCTGGACTGCTGGGACGAGGAACGGGCTGTAAGCTTTGTTCTGACGGAGTGGCATCGCCCAGGGGTACCAGGGATCGCTCGAGACGAGTCGAACGGCTTTTAATTATTATTTTCGGCATGAAAAATTCGAAATTTTGATGCATGGCGCTTATGGCTTCCCTAGTTTTGAACCGTCGGCATTCGATGTTGATAATGTAATTTAAAATCAAAATTATAAATCGTTTAGTCTCCAGGCGGGCGGTTAAAACTAGAGCCCCAGATGCCTGATTTGACATTTCGAATTGTGTGAGCGAAACGTGTGGGTGGGCCAATTTCCTTGCGTCCATGACATAAAGTTCATTTTGGCGGTCGCGCGATTGCGCCTAATATAAAATGAGCTTTATGTCATGGACATAAGGAAATGATGAGTCAAATGTGATGTGTTAAATTAGCCCTACGTTCAGTGCCACAAACTGGAACTAAGTGTCGAAATTTTGAAATGTTACAAGTGAAATCCTGAAATCGTCTATACTTCCGCATACTGATGCGATAATCCGTCGAGTCTAATTTACGTTTGTTCCCAATTTGTAACACTGTAAAACGGCTGCAAAATTGTAGTTGTCTGTTTATCAGGCAATAGTTGTAGCCTGACATAAAATCAAACCATCTATTATAGTCGAAAAACAACCAAGCAGCAGCATTTTCTGTTATTTTCAGGCGTACAGATTATGGCAGGAAAATGGAAATGAAAATGACAATAAAAAAAAAAAAAATATGCTAATGCTTTCTACTGCTCAAGGCATCTGTATCAGGTGTAGGTCTCTGTCAAGCCTGTGGAGTCCTCCTTGGTGAGTACTTGCTTGCATTGTTGTTCTGACTTGAAGGATAAGGTATCCTGTGCAATTACATGCATGAGGCATTCCATTTAGTCCTCAGTTTTGTTGCCTGTAACCTAAATGCATGAATCGTGTGATGTGTAATAATATTGTTAGTTTGGCAGTAGGGAAGGACTGTAGCGACATCTATCGCTCCGACTTGGAAACTCAACAATACTCACATTACGAGTACACGAACACAAGGTTGGCTAGCGAAGATGGAGAAGGTGGAAAAGGGTAATTACCCACCTGGCCGGGTGTTGTGACCAGGGGACCAGGGTTCAATAATTGATCGTCGGAACTAGTATTTATGCCGCAGAAATTGGCACACATCTCTATAGTTGGAGATGAAATTAAAGATCAAAAATGTAAACACGCAACTGTCAATGTCAAAGAGACTATTCAGTGGTATAAAACCTTTTGTTTGCATTACCAAATGGTTATGCATCATGCACACTTTTCAGTGTGCTTTACAATGGCTGGTAAACTTTCGAAAACGAAACAAATCGATTTACCCACATTGCGGAAACGTAATAAGTTGCTCGGAAACTATTAGTCCAAGAACACTAGTTAGAAAACTCCAATATTAGAAAGAAGTGGCCGCCATTTTGAATCTTATATTATTTTATGTATTGTTATTTGAGAAATTAATTAAATATGTCATGGCGTCGGTCAATCCGTTACTTTCCAAGCCTTTGCAATAATGTACTGTAACAACGAACCAAATGTTTAGAATTTCTCACCATTACCAGTGGCCTAAATGAAAACTACCCATATTTTATTGGAACAGCACAAATATGTAACAAAAAAAACATTATTCCCTATTTAATTCAGTAAAATATTTTAAAATACTAATAATAATTTTAATAAATATTTCAATGGTTTTAAATAATCCACCATTTGGGTAATTTTTTTTATAGTGGCAATCCATTTGTTTACATTTTTTATCTTTAATTCGATCTCATACCTTAGCGCGTTGAAGGAATGGTCAGCGCCATCTATGTGCGGATGCTTACCAACCTTGTGTTCGTGTACGCGTAATGTGGGTATTGTTGAGTTTCCCAATTGGAGCGATAGATGTCGCTACATTTGTGTTCACTCCGTGATGTTAATACTCACTCCTTCTTGGGTACGACTTTCGGTGTATTCTTATCCGCGCGGAACAGCGCTCGCGCCTTTCGCACCACCGCGGCGTCCGGCGCGGGGCATCGCTTCTCGTGCCGGTATAGGTTGGCTGTACTGTCAAAATGTAAGGTACCTAAGTATTTGGTCCTTACATAATAAAATCCGCATTACTCATGAAATTGGCGTTTTAATAGCGAAAATAACGGAATTTGTAAATTTTATACTGCAACCTAAATGCATGAATCGTAGATGTTACTGGCGACAGTTACCGCTTACCATCAGATGGGTTTTCTGCTCGTTCGTCACTGCTTAGAATAAAAAAAATATGAAATACTTCACTACCAAATCAATCAATTAATACAAATAAATTTTAGACAAATCAATAAAGAACTCGTTTATAACATAAAGCTAAAGTTTACTTGAACACATTAATCTCTGAAACTAGTGGACAAGTGATTCTTTCACTTAAAAGAAACCTACATGCTTCCAGAGTGTCATGGGGTACTTAATGTCAGTACACAGTTTTCTATTAAACGGCAGAGTGCAGAACGTTAATAAGTTAAGATGTTATTGCTTTTGAGTGTGTAAAAAACAGCCATCTTACCTTCTAAAATCCAGTCCACATGCGAAACAAGTGAGGTATCGTTCCCCATGGCTTTCTTGGTAGTGACGTCCAACTTTAGGTTCTGAATCAACCTCGTAGTCACACTTAATACATTTATATTGCCTGAAAACAATGTTTTAAAAATGAAATGATACCATGAAATTAACAAATATACTACCTAACTAATAATAATAACTGATTTTTTAAGATGTTCATAAGTATTTACCTTTTGACATTTGAAGGTCTGTACTCTAAAGTACAGAAGACTTTAGGAAGCGGGGGGGCTTTCACATTCCTCATAATCGTGGCTAGTGTGTCCACCAACATCTTCTGACTACGTGCCAGCTTTCGATTGTCAGCCTTCAGTTCTTTAACAAATGACTTAGACACTTTCCGTATGAAAGGGCGGTTTTGGCCCTTATGTCCCAAGAACAGTGCGCGCGCCTTCAGCACCACCATGGCGTCCGGTGCTATACAACGCTTCTCGTGCTTGTATAGGTTTGTTGTACTGTGGATGTGTGAAGTGTTAAGTGATCAATTAAGTACATATCATGGGGATGCCGCCGAAAGGGATCAGGGATGAGAGCGGCTGGTTCTGCTCCATAGCTACCCCTCTCCCTTAATACTCTGTGCAAATAAATAAACCAATGTTGTATAAAATGTATTAGCATAGCACATCTGGATGTAGACATACAAAGTTGGTGGTGACCAAACATTACCCAAAAGTAACCAACAAACTGCAAGATGTCAAACGGAAAGAAACAACGAAATTAGTTGGAACAATTCAGGGTAACCTCCCCCTAACCAAATTATAGCTGTTCGCAATCAGAGCTACAGACAGCCCTTGGTGCAGACAGAGCATGCCTAGTAGCCAAAGAAACAGTATCTCAAGTGGTAATAGAAAGTGAGGCACTTCAGGAACACAAGCAGGGCCAAGAGTTATAAATAACAGAAAATACAGGTGTAAATCATTGTAGGCAACTAGTTTATTTATGATTAGATATTTGGTGCCTTTTACCATCAGTTTTTGTTTAAAATGATGAACACATATGCACATTGCATAGCGTAACGACGCACATCGAACACGCTACGGCGTCAAAGCAATCCACTCTAGGAGTCTTCATAGACATAAAGGTGCTTTTGACAAGACACACTTTGGGGGCATCAATCAGGCACTGATTAAGCACGGAGTAAAGGATACCATAGCCGGATGGATCGACTCAATGCTAAGACGCTGGGCCGTACGAATAACGATCAATAACACAACCAGAGCAGTGGTCGCTAGGGGATGCCCACAGGGTGGGGTCTTATCTCCGCTATTGTGGAATATAATAGTCAATGAGCTTATAAGCCGGTTAAACGACAGCAGATTCCATACAATTGGCTATGGAGATGACATAGCCATACTTATAAGCGGACCATCCGAGAACGTATTATGCGACCTCATGAGGTCTGCATTAAAAATAATCGAAAGCTGGTGTAGTGAGCACGACCTCTCGGTCAATCCATCCAAGACAGAGATGGTCCTGTTCACACACAAGAGGAATTTGGGAGAACTCAGACTTCCCAAGCTATTCGGTATTAGACTATCCTTAACAGACGAGGTCAAGTACCTTGGGCTGATTTTCGACAACAAGCTGTTTTGGAACAAGCATCTAGAACACAAACTGGCCAAAGCCAGCATCTCGCTGTGGCAGTGCAGCAGACTCCTAGGCAAAACATGGGGAATCTCCCCAAGGATTGCCAGATGGCTGTATACAGCCGTGGTGAGGCCATTCGTGACCTATGGCGCGGTGGCATGGTGGTTCAGAACCAAGCTCACTGCAGCGCGGCAGCGGTCAACAGGCTGCAACGGTTTCAGAGAATGACATGCTCTGCCATAACGGGCTGCATGCGCTCGACAACAACAGCTGCACTTGAAGTACTACTGGAACTGCCACCACTTGATCTGCATATACAGCAGGAGGCAAAGATGGCAATTCTAAGACTTAAAATAACAAGACAATGGAACAATAAACTAGGCTCCCATCAAACCCTATGGGAAAAAATGGTTCAGAGCAATCCTATGTTTGAGGCCAAGTGCGACCGAATCTCGAAACAGTTCACATTTGGCAAAAGATATCAGATACAAACACTGAAACGGTGACAGACTGGTCTGGGATAAGAGAAGTCCGACCAAGGCACCGTTGCAGGGATATTCCCGCTAGATCTGAACATTAAGAGTTCCATACCATTAGGGGTATACATAGTACCATATTCCAATGCGAGTGTGAGGCAATCACACAGGCCGCCATGCGGGTAAAGAGACTTGGTATAAGCGACCAAGGCATCCGAATTTTATAGGGCTTTTTTTTTCAACTTCCTTTTTTCCTGCAATCTGTCAATTCTATAAACATTTAGCGAGGATGTTATGTATATGTCAAGGTGGCCTGAATGGTATGAGCTCACTGACTCATCCACTTAATCACTTCTTGTAAGCAAGTCCTGTGGAGTCCTTCTCTTCAACCTTTTGAAGGTCGGATTTTGCATTACTTTTGACGCCAATTTATTTGGGTGATTCTTAATTCGTTTCCTGTACCCCTCCAGGCAGCGACTGATTTCTTCTTGTACCGTTGGTACATTCAGTTCTTTGTGTAGTCGGTCATTCGTCACATACCATGGCGTATTTGCAATTAGGCGTAATGTTTTGGACTGAAATCTTTGCAGAATATTTAGGTTGGAGTTCGATGCAGTTCCCCACAGGTGAATTCCATAGGTCCACATAGGTTTAATTATAGACTTATATACAAGTAATAATTTGTTTTATAGTGAAAATTTCGACTTTCGATTTTTCAGCCAGTACATCGATCTAAGCTGCTGCCCGAGCGCTTTGCGTTTTGTAAAGATGTGTTTTAGCCAAGTAAGGCGACGGTCCAAATGGAGTCCCAGGTATCGTACGTTGTCCGTTTGTGGAATTTCAATCGTGTTCAGGAACACCGGTGGGCATGTCTGAGTTCTTGTTGTAAATGTGATGTGCGCAGACTTAGTTTCATTTGCTTTGATGCGCCAGTCTTTCAGCCATGTCGATATTTTATAGAGACCTGCTTGGAGCAAGGCGGAGGCGGTTAGCGGATCTTCATGGGACGCCAGAATCGCCGTGTCATCGGCAAATGTTCCTACTAGTGTTTCTTCAGAGAAAGGTAGGTCTGAGGTATATATTAAGTAAAGGGACCAATACACTGCCCTGAGGCACACCGGCCCTAATTTTCCTAAGCTCGCTTCGGTTATCTCTGTAGCGACATCTATCGCTCCAATAGGGAAACTCAACGATACTCACATTACGAGTATGCGAACACAAGGTTGGTAAGATCCGCACATAGATGGCGCTAACTTTTCTGCATCGCGCTAACGGAATATGCCAACTCCGCGGCATATATACAACTTCCGACGATCCAATGTCGGACCCTTGGTCCCCTGGTCACAACACCCGGCCAGGTGGGTAATTACCCTTTTCCACCTTCTCCATCTTAGCTTGCCAACATTGGCGGCAGCTTTATCCTTTCACCCGTTAAATCGCCTACCTTAACATAGAAGTGTCTGTTTCTGAGGTACGACTCAATAAAAGGATAATAATTTATTGGGAGTGTTTCTTTTATCTTACAAAGAAGCCCTTCATGCCACACTCGATCAAAGGCCTGAGAAATATCCAAATATCCAGTATTCCTTATTATCGTATGTTGTGTTTATTTTTTCCACCAAGCGGTGGACTTATTCAATAGTCCCATGGCCTTTTCCAAATCCGAATTGGTGTTCGGGTATGATTGCGGATTTGGTGACAGGTTTCATCAGTCTTTTCAGAAACAAAAGCTCTAATACTTTTGATGCAATTGGGAGGAGACTTATTGGACGATATGATGTCACATCCTCTTGGCTTTTGCTTGACTTAGGAATCATAATAATTTCTGCCACCTTCCATTGTGGTGAGACAAAATTTTGCAAAAGTATTGCATTGTAGATTTGGGTAAGGTAGATTATTCCCACGTCCGGCAATTCTCTCAAAACCTTGGCTGTAACAAGGTCATAGCCGGGTGCTTTATTGACGTCCAGCTTTTTTAAAACAGCTTTCACCTCGTCTTTGGTAAATGCCTTCATTGGAAAATCAAGTTGGTGAACCTGTCCTAAGACTTTAGCAACATGATCCATCTTGGATGAGCACATATCAGGATTTGGAGTAATGACCTCCTCCAAGTGTTGGGCAAACAGTTTCGCCTTTTCCGAGTCGTCTTTGGCCCATTCATTGTGGTTTTTGCGAATGGGGGGTTGCTAAATAATTGGTATTTTTATATTACTTGTAGCTTTCCACAGTGAATAGTTTGATGCTGCTGTAGCATCTAGATTAGTAAGGTAATTTTGAATGCCGTGGTCCCTATAAAAGTAGTTTTTCAGAATGTCGGTCTTGAAGGCATTGGAAAAGAACTATATAAACTCTGCCCTAATCCTGGAGTGCCACCAGGCACTGGAGGATATCTCCCTGAAAAACAGGGTAACGATACAATAGATCAAGGGTCACAGCAACTCGATGGGAAACGATGATGCCGATGAGCTAGCAAGAAAAGGATCAGGGATGGAAATTGCTGGTCCTCCTCCGTCCCTACCCCTCTCTTTTAACACACTGCGAGCCTGGGTGAGCAAATACACGACGGACCAGCACAAAAAGCATTGGCCAAAGACAATAGGATGTAGTCAGTCGAAGTTGGTGGTGACCGAATTATCACCAAGACTAACCAATAAACTGCTAGATCTCAAACGGACAGAAATCAGGACAGTAGTTGGCACAATAACAGGACACCTTCCCCTGAACAAACTACTGTTCACAAAAGGAGTTACAGACAGCCCTTTATGCAGGGGATGTCTAGTAGACGAGGAAACAGCGGCCCATGTTGTCCTGGAGTGTGAGGGACTGAAGGACCACAGGGTAAGAGTCACATTAGGAACAAGGTCCCTCCGAGAGATCTGCAAGCATCCGAAGAGACTGCTGGACTTCTGGGGGGAGCTGGGCTGGCTAAAGTAACATGGCTTAACTACGTACAACTGACCGAATCTGAGTTCAAGTGCGGAAAAAGAAGCCCAATAACCTTTACTTTTACAGTTGTAACACAGTTTAGACTAAATATAAAGATAATAGTGGTCATAATTGAACTACAAATAGTAATGGCAGGGGTACTGATTTCAATCAGTGGGTAAACTGTACAATAGTGGTCCACGATTTTAGAGGTTTTGGGGGGATAGGGTGGTGGTAGGAATTTATTCTTGGTATAGATTCTATACCAAGAATAAATTTTATACCAAATGAGTAATTGTTATTTTATAAACCATTCCTGTTTTACCTAACAATAATTTAGTTTTATAAGTGGCTGTATGATATGATATCCTTTTCACATAGACTACAAACAACTAAAACATGAATGAAACCTGTCAAAATATTGCCAAATATTACGAAAAAACTATAACTTTTATTATTTTTTTCTCAAAAACTACAAGTTTGCTTTGGTAGAGACTTTGCATAATTACTTCTTAAGCATAGACCTTTTCACCATAAAATTGCCAACTTCCAATTCGTGGACCATTATTGTACAGTACACCCGTTATTGCTTTCTCACAATTAATTCAGTATTATAATATGTAAAAACTTTGATTGTATGCTGTGTTACATTAGCTCAGATTTTATTATAGGTTAGTTTTTTTAATTTGAATTTTCACAGCCATCTTACCTTCTAAAATCCACTCCACATGCGTAACAAATGAGGTATCGTTCCCCGTGGGCCTCTTGGTGGTGACGTCCAGCTGCCGGTAGAGTATCAGCCTTGTGGTCACACTTATTACATGTGTAATGTCTGAACAAAGTTTTAAAAATTAAATAAATGCAAAAAGAAAGAAATATACATAATAACTGTCCTTAAAGATGTCAAAAAGTATTTACCCATTGTCATTTAAAGTACAGAAGACTCTTGGAAGTGCAGGAGCTTTCACATTCCTCATAATTGTAGCTAGAGAGTCCACCAACATCCTCTCTGATTTCTTCTGATTATGAGCCAGTTCAGGATTGTCAGCCTTTAGTTCCTTTACAAATGACTTCATTTGCCCTCCTGGTCCATTCTTTTTGGATTGCTTTTTTACTGGCTCAAGATATTCTTCAATGACCTCATATGCACCTTCATCATCTCCCCCAACACACTCATTGTCTTCACATTGGTCTTCATTGTCATTGCCTTCAGAATAATACTCTGCCTTCACAGGTTCTCGCTTGATAACTTCATCAATGTCAATCTCTATGTATTCTCCATGCTTTTCCACCCTATCTACAAGTTCTTCTATTGCCATTGCTTCCACAGTTTCCACTTTTTCGTCTTTCCCACCAATAACAAACTTTTGGTCTTCGTCATATTTATCATTATCTCCTACTATAACGACGATCACACCATCATTACTATCCATTTATATATTTTAGTATATTTCTTACAAAATATGAATATACTCCAAATCAAACAAACGGAGCAGTAATTATTAATATCAAATTAAAATTAACCCAATTAATATTTATTCCCAAATCAAAACAAAAACATTGCCCCGTTGAAAATGACATGAACCAAAGACCAAAAACATTGTGTCCTTGTTTTTTTGGCACCCTAGGATCAAGAATCAAAAATGTATTCTCCCTCTACGCCTCTACACAATGAGCAACGATTGTCAATAAGTGGAATCGATAGGGGTTCATATTGTGGCAGGTCGTGGACTGGAGTCGAGTCGTGGATGACGACCATGGAATTCCAAACTCTTTGGTGACGACGCTGCTTTCGCCTATTATATCGAGAAACCATGGCGAGAGACTGACTGTGCAACAAAGCCAACAACTGGGCTTATCCTCGTTCATTGACTGATCTATTCAACCAAGGATTTTTTATAGTTATGTATGCTTATTCTATTCAACGGGTCAGGGTAGGGTGACAAACCCTGTGAAGGTACCTACTAGCGTAGTAAAAAATTCGAGTTCGGGAGTCTGAAATGAAATTTTAATCTCTCGACTCAATTGTGCAAGGGTCAGTGACGTAAACACTCACGAGTCTAGAGCCGAGGCGAGCGCGAGTCCTCAGAGCACGAAGTCGAGTCGAAAGAACTTGAATCGTAAATATAACTCGAGTTTTGAACAAAACCGAGTTCAAAAACTTAACTCGAAGAGACTACTACTTAGTCTCTCGAGTACCACAAGCCTAATACACTATGATGATATGGTATGCCATATCACCGCTTAGTAGATACTAAAGACTCGAGCGAAGCTCGTTACGTGAACAGATTCGAGTACTAATTACGAACACAAGTCTATTCGGAAACTCTAGCAGTAGAGTCTCTGTCATAATGAGTCGAGTTTAAATTATAGACTTCCTGTAAGGGTGAGATGTCGAACAGTGAACCAGTGGTACACAGTTAGCCACCATCAGTATCTCCAAAACAATCTCCAGCAGCAAATTCGGGGGCTTTCGTGATTTTTGATAAAAAAAATACTGCACAATCATAAATAGTATTTTTTAGTTTAAATCTTAATTCTGCAGCTATCAAAAGCAATGTTTTTTTCTTTTTATGTAATGAATATCTTTGAATTATTTCGTAATAAAAGTTTATTTTTGGCATAGTTTAAAATCAATAGACGTTCGTGTGGTACACAGAGATCCACCGGTTCACTGTGTATGATCTCAAACTGATTCTGATTTTCTTCATTATGCTTGTATATTTTTACTCAACATGTTTATGCAAATCTGAAGTTAAAAAAGCATTGTAAAGTAATAAATTGCTTCTTTTTTTCACAATTTCTCGAACAAAAAAATTTATGAATACATTAGCTGCTGTTTTAATTTAATGTACTAATACCCGTACCTAACTTCCCTTAATTCACTAGGATTCAACTGCCAGGCTCCACCAGTGGATCGAATCCCAACCCCTTCCCCTACCCTTTTCTACGTCGATTTTTATATAAAACCAACTTAACCAACTAAAAGTTAACATTAATGATTGAAATTATAAAATAAGTTATGTTGTTATTAATAACGATGTTGATTTAAAGTCTTGACAATTATTTTAATAAACAAAACTAATTTATTTATAAATTGTGTATTATTATTTAACTTCTCTATTACGCTAATAAATACAGAGCGGATGATAAAAAATAATAGAAATTAATAATGATCTCATTCTTTGGGCTCACTGTGTACTACCCGGTTCACTGTAGACCAACCCCCTGGTTCAGTGCGTCCCAAGAGGTGGTCATACTGAATCTATTATCATTTTTTAAATAATCTGCATTATCATTTTATCTGTGACTTTTTTCCCATAAACTTACATACAAAGTAAGAGTCAGATATATTACGCAATACTGGACAAAAAAACACTTCATTATATTGAAAAACTTTGTATGGTCCTGTATTTTTTATCATAATGATAGCTAAACGGGGCGTGTGGGGGGCTGGGTGTGCTTAACAGATCAAAGCAATTTTTTACGCCGGGGCAACGATTTCTACTTTACAAGACTCAAGTCAGACCCCATGGAG
The DNA here is from genome assembly GCA_907269095.1 of Blastobasis adustella. Classification (NCBI taxonomy): domain Eukaryota; kingdom Metazoa; phylum Arthropoda; class Insecta; order Lepidoptera; family Blastobasidae; genus Blastobasis; species Blastobasis adustella. The sequence goes on from OU026123.1 coordinate 19,531,947, forward strand.
TATTGCTTCCATCTATGGGTGGGAGCACCGGCATATCAGCTTGGTCCTTGTGACTCAATCCAAAATCGCGCTGTGAGATTGTCGATGATACCAAGCTCACAAGTGGTATTGAGCCGCTGAGCCAGCTCAGGGATTTCGCCTCCCTTTGTATGTTCTACCACTTGTACAACGGTGTTTTTTCTAAAGAACTGTTTGACATGATGCCTACAGCTACATTCTACTATCGCACCTCTCGCCACCGACAGGAAGTTCATCCTCACACCTTGGAGGCAAATTGGTCGCGAACTGTGCGGGTTCAAAGGAACTTTCTTCCACGCACACTAAGGTTGTGGAATAAACTACCTGGACAGGTTTTCCCTGGAGAGTACAACATGGAGTTCTTCAAGAAAGGGGTTAAAAGGTTTTTACGGGGTCGGCAACGCGTGGGTGATGCCCCTGGTATTGCAAACGTCGATAAGCTGCGGTGACTGCTTACCATCAGGCAGGCCGTAAGCTTGTTTGCCACCTTGGAAGTATAATTTTTTTTTCTAAAATGACGGTTAGCCAGCCTTATCGTCTGGCATAAATATTACTAAGCCCGTGAAATCTTATGAGGTACCTATACAAATACAGCTACACTACTTTATATTTAGAATCATGTAGTGTCGTGTAATCACAAAAAGTCCATCCCTGCACATGGCGATATTCCATGGTTCACTTTCGCCTTTCAATTAGGATGAAGCAATCAAATTGATTAATATAAACATAAAAGTGAATTACATAATCAATGTTGTTCAATCACATTCGACTGCGTTGAAAGAGCCGTGTGATAGCCCCTTTATAATCGTCCAACGCGACCGCAGGCCGAGTATCTAAGAGAATTGTATATAGAGACCTTAATATAATGACAATGTTTTTGGTCTTTGGTTCATGTCATTTTTCAACGAGGCAAAGGAAAATGGCTGAATGTATCACGGCAGTCTATTTCTCATATATTTCCAAATAAATTGAAATTTTGTCGTTTAATTGCGGCAGCAATTATTTGCACATATAAAATAAAAAAGGCAAAATTGTATTTGTGGCTTGGAAGGCAGAAAATCGAAGCTGAAGGTAAGTTTTTATGACGCAGGATATTCGCCATGGGATGGCTGACTTATTAAATAACCTTAGCTTTTTTCTATAAAAAAATTGTTGAAGCGGTTTTCTCAAGCAAGAGTTTATTTATTTATTTTTATAATTGTATTATGTATCTATCAATTTAGATCTTTTGTTGATTTACTTGTAATATATTCTGCAGGAAAGATACTAGATATGGATAGTAATGATGAAGGTATGATCGTGGTTATAGTAGGAGATCATGATAATGATGACGACCAAAAGTTTGTTATTGGAGGGACAGACGAAATTCGGCTAATAAAACAAGAGGTTAAAGAGGAAGCTGATGAAGCCCTCGGAATAGAAGAACTTTTAGAAAGGGCGGAAAAGCATGGAGAATACATAGAGATGGATATTGAACAACTTATCAAGCAGGAACCTATTAATGAAGAGTATATAGAAGACCAGTTTGAAGACCAGTATGAAGGCAGTGAGTGTGTCGAGGGAGATGATGATGTTTTTATACCAAATGAAGAAGATGCATATGATGATGATGAGGAATACATTGAGCCAGTGAGAAAGGAACCCAAAAAAAGGGGAGCTGGAGCAGAGAAATTGCGCCATGCCATGCTGAAGCCATGGCAAATTAAGTCATTCGTAAAGGATCTAAAGGCTGATTATCCAGAGCTGGCTCATAATCAGAAGATGTTGGTTGACACTCTAGCCACAATTATGAGGAATGTTAAAGCCCCTCCACTTCCAAAAGTCTTCTGTACTTTACATTGCGATGGGTAAATACTTTTTGACATCTTAAATATAAGTTATTAGATGTTACTTCTTTCTTTCATTGTTACTTACTTTAGAGTAATTCCATATGTGACCGACTCTACATTTGACCCAACTTTTGTTGTGTTTTGCAAATACCACTAGTTATATAGTATCAATTTTAGTATGTGTCATTAGTTTATCCTTTAATTATAACTCTGTGGTAATCAATATGTGCATAAAACATGGTTAAATATGGTTTATTTAACAAAATGTAAACGTGACGGACTCTACATACAAAAGGAAGTTGTGTTGGAGACTGTTTTTAAATTTCAGAAATCTTCCTCGGTGCAAGCTTTGTAGTTTTAATATCTATTTGTAGTTGAAGTATATGAAGCAAATGATATGGATGTGTTAAAATGGAAAGCCTTATACTTATAGAAGCTGTTTCATTAGAAAAAATGACCGACACTACAGACCAAAACGTGACCAACTTACCACACTTTGGATCGCAAAATAACGAATGTTTTATATAAAACAATAGAAACTAATATTACAGTACATGAGATAGGAAGTTTTCAAGATATAAAAATGAACTACGAATTCTAAAATGCTATTTTAGAGTTGATATACAATATGAAAATCTCTAATCAAATGTTATAAACCAACACTTTAAACTTAATCAACTAGAAACAAGAACAATAAAATTATTTTGGAAACACTACCTTTAATAAAATTTAAATTTATTTATTTTATATATAATTTTTTTAAATTAAATCTGTTACAACTTAAAGTGTTACCATGAAACTATACTATTTTTACAACGAAAAACAATGTTTTATATTTTTTATTTATGGTAGATTTTATGTCGAATTACGCTTTGTGTTTATTTACTTTGTTAATTTTTTAAAACTTTAAAACTTTGTCATCAGGCATTATAGATGTAATCAGTGTGACCACAAGGCTGATACACTGCCGGCAGCTGGACGTCACCACCAAGAGCGCCATGGGGAACGCTATCTCATTTGTTATTCATGTGGAGTGGATTTTAGAAGGTAAGATGGCTATTACAAAGCCAAAACAATAACATCTTAAAGAGATTTAAACAAACAAAAGACATAGAACCTACTCTTTAGCTTAACCTGTTGGAGTCCCAAGAAATTTATAACCATAGAAAATACCCAATATCTAGTCACCTAAATCTTAACTGGTTAATGTTCAAAATTCTCAGTAATTTGTGAAACACTCACACAAGGGTACTTACGTATAGCTCCCATAGGAAGGTTAATTAAGTTCAGAACTCAACCGGAGTGTGATAAGATTTACATACATATTGGTCAAATGCCACCTTACGTCCACAGTAAAACAAACCTATACAAGCACGAGAAGCGTTGCTCAGCACCGGACGCCACGGTGGTGCTGAAGGCGCGCGCGCTGTTCGTGGGCCGCAAGGGTCGCAGCCGCCCGTTCATTCCAAAAAAGTTTACCGAGCCCAAAAAGAAGAAGTAAGTATTACAACTCTGCTATGGAGGATCACTTCACATATATTAACCGCCCATAACAGATCATCATTGGACTTAAGCCCTTGGGAGAGAGCAGTAGAGGACTTTTCCTTGATCTCCACACTTGAAAATACTCAACAGTAAATGGTACTGCTGCTTTGCTGGTTAACAAATGTAATGCTACAGCTATTACAGGGATAGTATACAGACATTGCAAAATCCAGTTTTGCTGATGACACATTTTTACGTTTAGTTTAAAGAAATTTCGAACGGATCCGTACGCGCAAGTAGAAAAAGCACCACCGGGAATGTCTTAAGGTAGTTCACAACACGTCGCCTGCCTGCCAAAGGAATATGCAAACGGGGTATTTTGTCCTTATTGGTTCTTTGCAAAGGGCATAGTGTTATGAAAGATCAGTAGTTGTCAATTAGAGTACCAATAGTTGAAATACTTCAACATTGTCAGCATATCGTCAATAATCAGCCCTTATTCTACTGCTGCAGATCAGCAGGTCGGAGATTGCAGTGTTCGAAAAAGAGAGCACTGCTATGGATGTGCTATATAGGCTGATCGGCCTCTGTATCTTAGCCTGCCTCTATGATATAACCTTGTCCAACGTCCATCAATGGATAGGGACGGGAACAATCCACGTTTGCAGTTCGAGTCTCCAAATATCAAATCAGGCGTCCGGTCCATTAACTCCTACACGACAGCTTAAAGCCCGTTTCCCGTTCCACCAGAGCAACGAAGCCTATAGAACGCAAGTTTTGCTGTCCACTGTGTCCTGCGAAGTTCTTCAGCGGGCTCGCGCTGCGCTCGCACGGGTTCCTGCACCAGGGGCTGCGGCCGTTCCGGTGCTCCGAATGCCCGGCCGCCTACACTTCGCCCACTGCGCTTAAGGTGAGACAGACAATACCGCATACTGGAGAGCAAAAGGAAAATGTAAACAAACAATAAATAATAATTAATATGCTTGGACAATTTACACAGTGCCATCTAGCCTCAAAGTAAGCAAAGCTTGTGTTGAGATGGCCAGAAAACTGATAAACGGTACTTATATATGTTTATCTTACTTATACATACTTATTAGTTACATAAGTTACTTACATATACATAAATCATGCAAACCCTAACAGAAATTAATATTCATAATTACAATCTTTGCCCGGCCGGGTTCGAAACCGGGACCTCTGCGTGGCAGACCGGCAACTTAACCACTCGGGTCATCAAATTGAAAACAATTGAAAGTGGAACGAAATATCAGTATGAAAGAGCTCTTTCATATTGTATCATGTTTTGTGCATCTAGTGGTATGCCTGCCCGTAATAAAAAAAAAAAACCGGTGATAATTTTTTCCTGCTGATCTTCAGTTTTTTTTAACATTTGAGGATATGTTGGATCAGCAAACCATATACGAAAGGAGTAGAAACCTAAATGTATAGTGCATTCCTCTGCAATTGTATTACCATTCATCTGTAGTAGTGTTACCATATTTATAATTTCTTCATTGTTGGTTCCAGCGCCACTCGCTGAAGCACACGGGCATCCAGTTCGTGTGCGACCACTGCCAGCGGCCCTTCAGCACCAAGGCGGCACTCGTGGTACATCTCAACACACACAAACGTAAGTCTCATTTTTTTAGTTTAGTAGCGTCTACTTTCGGTATTGAATTTGATTGGCATCTATTTATTATAGCGCTCTTTCTATATTCGAAAAATCGGGAAATTCTTTATCACCTATTAATCACTGCATAGAAACGACCAGTAGGTCATCGTCATAGCTGAAACGCCAAGCCCTAACTCGATAAGGTTGCATTGTTTAAAAATACATCTTGTGGTGACCTTCCGGCCCCTTCATCAGGCTAGTCTAGGACAGGTCAATATTTCGTCGGAGGTGTCGTGGATGACAAGGCTTTGGCTGCTCTCATGACACCTCTATTCAGACGATGTAGGAGCGCCGCGAGGTTAATTGGGCGACCGGCGAATACCGAGAGTCCCACACAGGCCATTAGTCCCCCAACGGAGGGTAACGGAGGGACAGGTCAATAAATATTCGTGGAGAGATGCCATTACATACATACATACTTGAAACCAACCGCCTCCCGCCCCCCAGCTGAGAAGCCGTTCCGCTGCGTGGAGTGCGGCAAGCGCTACTCGCAGCGCGCCGCGCTCAAGCTGCACACCGACCGCGCGCACCGCCGCTTACCACCGCCCGCTGCCTGCCAGATATGCCCAAGGAGGTGAGCAGACACACACACACCCGCGCATACGTACTGTAGCATGTGTGCTCGGGCAGGCCCTAGGTTAGGACGGATCCCAGGACAGGTAGGCGTTCGGAGGCCTCATGTCTGGATGGGCTTTAGGTTAAGTAGGCTTCCGGGTGAGGTTGCTGCCTCCCATAGCCGGGGCTTTAATCAGTTAAGTAGATTGAAACATGTAGAAAGAAGGTCGGTAGGCTTAGATAGTTCGGAGCAAGCAGGACGTAGGTCTTTAGCCTGTCTCTATGAGTACACATAGCACTGGCTAGGTAGGAATTCAAATGTGTTCCATTTGAATTAGATGTAAGGTGTCTTTTGTATTTTATAGAATTCTTGAGTATACTTTCACGAATATAACTACAATTAAGCAGATACCAGTTTTTATTTAAAGCCCCTAGATCCCCGACTGTTACATTTCCGTACCGTGTGTACGGTGACTTCTACACAAGGTGAACAACACTTCACTTAGGTGGTTAAACCTGCCAGTATTAGGAAAGAAGTCCCGCGGAGGCCCAGAAACGATACACCCGACACTCTACTCATAGCTTTTTAGTTCCGACATAATCATGCTACACCTGACATTATTCACGATATTCTACACCCGACACTCTACGCATAGTATTCTACACTCGACACTTTACACACAATATTCTACACCCGATCCGACACTCTACTCACAATATTCTTCATCCGACACTACTCACGGCATTCTACGCCCGACACTACTCACGGCTTTTTACTCCCGACATTACACATTCTACACCCGATACTCTATACTCACAATATTCTACATCCGACACTCTACTCACAATATTTTTCATCCGACACTACTCACGGCATTCTACGCCCGACACTACTCACGGCTTTTTACTCCCGACATTACACATTCTACACCCGATACTCTATACTCACAATATTCTACATCCGACACTCTACTCACAATATTTTTCATCCGACACTACTCACGGCATTCTACGCCCGACACTACTCACGGCTTTTTACTCGCGACATTACACATTCTACACCCGATGCTCTATACTCACAATATTCTACATCCGACACTCTACTCACAATATTCTTCACCTAACACTACTCACGACATTCTACATCTGAAACATGACCTTCGTTTCACGTACGACATTCACAACAGTCATATGACTTTTTTGTTATTTTAATCTTTATGCATTATTACAGATATCCCAGAATGTCCTTGCTGAGAGACCACATGTTGAAAAAGCATGGAATGAAGCTTATTACCAAAAAGGTACGTTTTCATTTTGTCTTATAGTCTTGGACACCTCTAACATGCCTAACTAATCTAGTGAAAGAATCGCTCTGAAAACTGGAAGTTCATCATTAGCTTGAGTTTACGTTTACATTATTCGGATGCAGGCGTACAAATGACATACCAAATGTTCAGAGAGTTCTGCTTACACGCCCGCTGCTTCTGACTGCTTCTGTTTTAATTCCCAGATGTTCCTCAGAGCGCTGCCCAACATGACAGACGAAGAGCATATAGAGCAAGCCAAACTGTTTTACAAAACCGACGAACAGCGGTCAATGTGTTCTGACACCGAACCAATAGAAGAAGAGATCACGCTGTCACCGGAAGTTGAAACCCTGCCGGAAACGGAGGAATATACGGAAATTGAGATTCCCGTAGCAGACGAAAATATGGAAAATGTAGAAGTATTTGAAGTGGAGGATAATGAAGAAAACAATATAGAACTGAACGAGCAGTTGTTGGAGTATGTGGAAAAGCTGAAAGGGGATACAAGTGATGTTAAGTTTTTGTGTGTGAGAAATGGACAACTTATTGAGTTATAATGTAGGTATTGATGTTTTTAGCTGAGTAACTCTACTGTAGAAAATGTCCAGCAGCGGACTGCTGGGCCATCCCACCTCCACATGATGAATGAAGTTATGGATATGATGATTACTGTTATGTTGTAAATATTTATTAATGAAATGTATTGAATGATATTCTGTTTCATGATACCATTTCCCATTACTGAAACAGTACACCTCCACGTGATGAAGTTATGGATATGATGTAGTCATTAACAGTAGTCTGTTATGTTGTAAATATTAATTAATTAAATGTATTGAATGATATGCTGTTTCATGATGCCCTCTCCCATTGCTAATACAGTACCCTTCAGATCAAACCGGTCTACTTTGCCTGCTTCCTAGTTTGAACATTTCAAAGTTGTCCACTTATAACGGTGTACATGGCGTTGTTTGCGGCTGCACTCTCCCTCCCACTCAAAGTGCACCTCACTAACATCCGAGGCCTGCACTCAAATCTCGATGCAGTCCACTACCACCTTGAGACTGAAAAACCGCAGCTGCTGTTCCTCACTGAGACGCAGATCAGATGTCCGGCTGACGCGACATACCTCAGCTACCCAGGGTATACTCTCGAGCACAGGTTTGTACCTCGTGCCGGAGTCTGTGTGTACGCTCGCGAAGACATCTGCATTCGGCGTCTAAGGAGCTTTGAGGGGTCTAGTTTTTCTATTTTATGGTTGCTGGTGGATACAGGTCAAGTGCAAATCCTGTATGCCTGCATTTACCGATCGCACAGCGGGGATCAGGAGACGACTCGCTTATGTGACCATCTCATAGAAGTGGCGGATGAGGCGAGGGAACGTTACCCCGCGGCGCAGTTTGTCATTCTGGGGGATTTCAATGCCCACCACCAAGAGTGGCTTTTCCCATACCAGGTGACGGATCATGCTGGGAGAGAGGCGCGTAAACTAGCTCTGTCGCTAGATCTCACCCAGCTGGTAAACTGTGCCACGAGGGTACCTGATGTTGACTCCCATACCGCCAATTGCTTAGACCTTCTGCTGACAACCGATCCGGACAGACACTCAGTATCGGTCTCTGCACCGCTGGGTACATCCGATCACTGTCTGGTGAAATCTGTATCCGTTTATTCCCCACCCGAGCAAACCCCATGCAACCCCCGACGGGTGTGGCGATACAAGTCAGCAGATTGGGATGAGATGCGCCACTTCTTTTCGTCCTATCCTTGGCGGGAGGTATGCTTCTCTTCGGGCGATCCGTCGAATTGTCCTGAAGCCGTTACCGCGGTTATACTGCAGGGTATGGAGTACTTTATTCCGTATTCTGACGTAGCGATGAGCGGCAGGTCTCGCCCATGGTTTGGTGCTGAGTGCAGACGTGCTGAAGTGCTGAAGCATTCGGCATACTCTGCCTGGGCTGAGGCTCGAGCGCATATGTCTCCGGATACTCGCAAACTGAAGAGAGCCTTTAACTTCACCGCCAAGTATTACAAAAGGACGCTCCGCAGGGCTAGATTCGACCATATAAGCCGGATTGGCGTCAAACTGGCCTCTTACCCTCCTGGGAGTAAGGCGTTTTGGTCTTTGGCAAAAGCGGTCGAATCTAATTTTAGTCAATCTTCGTTGCCACCGTTGCTGAGGCCAGACGGAACATTGGCCCATGCTGCTGAAGAGAAAGCGAATTTGCTTGCTTCTCTTTTCGCGGCGAATTCACGTTTGGATACTGCAGGAAAAACACCACCTATCTTATCCCGTGCTCACTGCGCTATGGCAGAGGTGCGAATACATCAGTACATCAGAGATAGATCTTTAAAATCCTGCAGTCTGGACGTGAACAAGGCTAGTGGACCTGATGGTATACCGGCAATAGTCCTGCGTAGTTGTGCCCCTGAGTTGTCTCCTGTTCTCACACGCCTGTATCGCCTCTCACTTGAGACTGGTATTGTACCTAAGTCGTGGAAGCTTGCCAATGTGTAGCCCGTGCCCAAAAAACCTGGGTGGACGTTCAATCCGTGTAGTTATCGATGGCTACTCGTCTAATCTTGAGGCTATCGACGCGGGAGTTCCTCAAGGATCGGTACTGTCCGCGACTTTATTCCTGCTGCATATTAACGATCTGCTAACGATACCAGGTACCTTTGGGTACGCAGACGACAGCACAGTAACGGATAGATGCATAACGGATAACGGATATATATCTGTCAGATGCAAAAGCCAATAGGGACGATATTCAGTATTGTCGAGAGGTTATGGTTGATCGTTTGAACAACGCGCTCAAGGCAGTCTCTGATTGGGGTGAACCCAATCTGGTGACGTTCAACGCAACCAAAACTCAGGCGTGTTTGTTTTCCGCCAAAAGGAGTCCATTCCATCTTACTCCAACTTTTCGGGATGTTCCTGTGGAAATTACCGACAACCTACAGCTTCTAGGTACATCGAATCCAAGGCAAAGATTGCAGCAAAAAAACTTGGTGTCCTCTCGAAGGTTAAGCGGTACTTCACTTGAAAGCAGTTGATTCAGTTATATCAAGCACAAGTCCGATCCTGCATGGAGTACTGCTGCCACCTCTGGGATGGATCAGCCAAATATCAACTAGCGGCTTTGGATTCGGTGGAAAAACGTGCAAAGAAGATGATTGGTGACCCACAGTTGATTGAAGCTAGGCTGCAGAGCCTCGAGCATCGGCGTAGGGTTGCGCGTCTGTCGGTCTTCTACAGGTTGCATTTCGGTGAGTGTGCGAAGCAGCTGCACGACCTCATTCCGCCGTCCCCTTTCAGCCATCGGGAGACACGATCCGGGCGAGCGCTTCATCCTTATGTCGTGGATCTTCCAACTATCCGCACGAGCCGCTTTGGCTTGACTTTTATAATGCGTACGGCTAAGGAGTGGAACGCGTTGCCTGCGAGTGGGTTCCCTGATCAATATAATCTGGATGCCTTCAAGGCTAGAGTGAATAGGCTGTTCCAAGACGGGCATGCTCCATCTTCGGCCGCATCGTCACTTACCAACAGGTGAGATGGCGGTCAAATGCCTGTCTTGATTAATATAAAAAAAAAAAAGATAACCATCTTGTGGTCAGTACTTACCTACTGGTGCTCCTAAATATATTGGTTCTTCATTTGAAGGAAAGAATGGGACACTGACGTATGGTATAAATACGACTTTTGCTGTAATCAGTTTCCAAATCCATTATCACGGTTCTGGCAGGCCACAGGGTCACGGACGCCAAATAAAAGAGTATTGTATCAGTCAGCAGTATACAAATGTATTTTCTTACAAATATGTACTTATTTAAACTTATTTTCATTACATAATTCAGGTTGTATCTTTAACAGTTTTCTGAATACAAAGGGCATAGTAGGTCGGATTTACCAGATTCTTGTAAATTTTGGAATAGTCCCGTGACGAAAGGTTCTATGAACCTCAGCTGCAATTTTTATAATTATAATGATAAGACGGCATTTCATTTGTCGTGGCTTGAGCGCGAGTCGGGGTCGGACGGGGGTTCGTGCATTTCCATCTCGAAGTCGTCCACTGCCATCGGCGTGTCTGGAACGCAGTAAGGTTGTGTAAGTCGTGTGCTTTTAAGTTTTGTATTTAGCAGTTTTGGCAGCCTAATGATTTGAGTGCGCACGACTCACCTGGCCGGTCCACACAATGCGCTACGCTAATTAGCACTGCTAAGGACACTTAGCAGGGGAAGTGTTAAATCAAGTGACGGTTCCCTCAATGATTATGTGTGATCTCCAGGATTTCCGTTGACAGACAGAGAATTTCCGTCAAGCGTAAGATTGCGGAGTCCACCTGGATGGGTATCGTATAAAACTTATCTTGTGTCCTAGTTTGAAGGATAAGGGAGCTAGCGCATTTATAGGTATGAGGCATTTCATATTAGTCCTCACAATGCATTTTTGTTGCATGCAACCTAAATTCATGTATCGTAGATGTTATCGATAGTTACCTCTTACCATGGGGTGGGCTGTCTGCCCGTTTTTCACTGCATAGCATAAAAAATAACTCACCGAGATCACACATTATCGGTCTGTTACCAAGGTTAGTATTGTTAGAGCTCGTCTACGCTGAAATGACGCGCCCCACTATCGCATTAACGCACACAAGCAAATTTAAAATATGGACGCAATACATATACAAATGCCGTTGTAATTGGTCATTCAGTTGCCGGTGAGACTCAAACGTGCTCCTAGCACGCGTCGTTCGATTGAGCAGTCGACGCTCCACACAGATGAAGTGTCGTTATTAATATTTGCACTCACACATCGAAATCAACTAATGAAGTAGTGGGGCGCGTCATTTCAGCTTAGACAAGCTCTACCTTTATATATTACGGCGCAGGTGAAATCGTTTCCAAAGGGTACACATTAACAGTCCGCCTACAGTCTCGGGTCGTATCGCGCGGCCTGCCGTCCTAGGCCAAAAAACGTCTACACACTAAAGCGATTATTGTCTGCCGGCAATGGCCTGCTGCGACGTCTGCGACTACACATTAGCAATTGTAAGTCGGCAGTTTTTGTAAAACGTTGGCGCTCGAATGACGGTAGATAAGCCGCCGGCCGACTATTTTCTAATGTGTGTTTATTTGGCCTCAAGGCCAAGGACCGTCCGGCCGATATCTGTCAAGCGGCCACACACTCAGTTCGTATTAGTCGTCAGTCCGAACTGGTCAAATCTGCGAATCTGTGGGGCCCTTAAGGACATACATATCGGTTCACTCTCTTTCGGAATCGACGACTACCCTCATTACAGTTCGGCCTCACTTCACGGCATATCTGTGATGGCAGTCGAGCCCACACTCACCGAGACGGTCGAGCGGGCCCCCCACGGCCCCCAAAGCGCACTCACCGAGGTGGTCCAGCGTGACCCCCATGGCCTTCCGGACGGCGCGCGGCGCGGCGAGGTCCCGCGGGGCGACCCGGGCGGCCATGGAGCGCAGGCACGCCGCCACCAGCCGCGCCAGCTCGCGCTCCCCCGCGCCCGCGCGCGCCGCCAGCGACAGGTGCCACGGCGGGGGGGCCGACAGCCTGCGGGGAGAGCGGGCGTGTAGTAGTCATATCTTCTTTACATTGTATTAAACAAAGTCGCTTCCCGCCATCTGTCCCTATCTATACATGTCTTGGTCACGCATTCGAGAAGACTCGCGCGCGCCGCGAGTTATTCACGTTGTAAGTGTGCAGCGAGCCAGAATAAACCTTATGTTTTGGGACATTTGGTCCCGTGTGGACCACACGAGGACGGATCTCTCGGGATTTAATATAAAAAATAATGCGCCTCGAAACTGTGGGCGTTACCGTCCCGCAGAGTGGATCTGTCGGCGCAGTTCAGAGGCCTGAAATTCAAGTGCCCTTGGTCTGCGTACCGGCGACAATTTCAAACCGTCTTGTCTCGGAGACACTGCCCAATTTTACCAGCACATTCAAGGACACGTGTCCGTGTGGTGTCCGGCAGAGTAGAATAGCACCAACCCCTTACATTCATGGGTGTCGTACAAGGCGACTAATGTTTTCGAGGCAAAAAATCAACACTCTCTGTAGTCTGGAAAATGGGTAGCAGCATTTTCCATTATTATATTTAAACACTGCGATCTCCAACCCGCCTGCCAAGCGTGGAGATTATGGCAATAACCTCCCCTTTCGTGGGAGAGGCCCTAAGTCCTGCAGTGGACGGTTACGGGCTGTGATGATGATGATGATTCAAGGACACATAAGAGTAGATGTTATGAGCGACAGTTACCGCTTACCACCAGATGGGCTGTCTGCTCATTTGTGGAATAAAAAGAATAAGATATCCACTCACCGATCCCTTTGCTCCTTCTCCAGTTTCTGTAGCAGATCGCTCGTGTGCTTGAGAGCGCTCGACAGCCCGTAGTCCCGCTGGGAGGCCACCACGTCGTCCTCGATGTCGTTCAGGAACTCCATGTCGATGCCGAGCTCCGAGAGCGAACGGAGCTGCTCGATGTCCACTTTCACCTTGGAGAGGTCCTGGAAGTGGAGATTGGTGTCGGTATTAGTGTTAAAATGTTGAGTCCGGGAGTATATGCTACAGGATTCTACTCGTAATCACAATAACATGACTTGACTCATTATGACAAAAACTCTACAGCTCGATGTATTCATGGCACTGTAAGCGACGCGCATTTGCTTCTGGTCTATTTTGTTTTGTCAAATCTTGTATAATTTAGTTACATAAAGCTATTTTTATTTACATTAATCCTATATCCAAACGCTACTGTTTTAAATTTTGACAATATTCCTTATACACCTAATGCTGTTGACCAATTTCGGAATAATTAAATAGTATCTCTATCAATTTTGTATGGAGTGCACTCGTAGCTTTCATGTGAAAAAACAGCAAATATTAGACTGGGTGCTAAGCAAACGGAAATCCTTGACTTTATTTTGAGTTTGAGATAATTCAGTTGATTTTTATCCATTAATAAATTTAAAATATAAATGTTAGAATTTTTACTTCACTATGAAACCACCTTTACTCACTATTTTCTTAACGCAAATAGACTATAGTGACGTTATTGATCACCCATCTCTAGTACTTAGTCGAGTGCACAGTATGTGTGTCCTAAACGAACCTGGTCCTGTCCATCGGCGGTCTCCGCGGGCGCCTTCTTTCCCGGGAACATGGCGTCCATGTCGTAGATGGCGGCCCACGGCGAGTCGGAAGCGAACCGCAGCAGCTCCTCGTTGCCCTGCCCCGTTTCGTACGCTGCAACGGTACATCGCTATTAACACTTCCCCTGCTAACTCAAATACCAGAGATGCTCCAGCAGTGCATGAATCGTAGCGCACGTATTAAATGGACCGGCCAGGGGCGTCGTGCGCACACGCGCAGTGCTGATTTCGGACGCAATTATTGCGTCGGCCGCAGCGAAAGTGTTAAACTAGTAAGAGACGTTCCATTTAGGCTGGAGCCGAACGTCAGTTGCAGTCGATACTGATCCTTATGAAGTACATATTAAAGTCCGATCGAAGTGGGAAAGAATGGGTAGGAAAGCGGACCATGGCAGAGGCCTGGATGAGCGCTGGGACGATGATGATGAGACTGCCGGCCCAAACATGGAAGCAATACTCCATATGAGGTCGCACCTGTGCCTTATAAGGCAATTGATACTGATTGTAACTGATCGCTATCCTCGAGTTTTTGTTTAATATGGAAATGTCATGTAAAAATCATTCTGGAATTCTGCTAATCTATAATTTTGCTATCTAACCTAATACGTCAAACGTTTTGCGAAGCCATACAACCTAAATTACACTAAAATATTTCAATACAAAATATTGTCCAATGTTGCCAAGCTAATAAATAAATAAAATGACCCCCGAATGGTACTCACGCAGCGTGTGATAGACGAGATGCGTCTCCTCCTTGGTGAGCGTGGCGAAGGTGGCGTCGTAGGCGGGCGCGAACGAGCCGAACGGGCCGTAGTTCAGCGGACGCACGCACTTCGCCAGGTTGCGCCGGTCCTCGCGCGGGGCTGGGGGGACGGGGGGTTACGTACAATACAGTTTTTTTGCTAATAAGGCCTCTCAGGAACTTCCCTCCGAATAAATGCTGGAGACGGATGAAAAGCCGGATTTATCTACCAGCCAACCAGGAGAGCGCTTTTTAGATTGACTGATTTATTTTCTGATTTCCCTTAAATTGATTAACGCCAATATGACCAGACCATAGAAACATAACATAAAAATGTTGGTGTTTCGGCTTTGTATGTGGATCGTTAGGCTGCCTGTCGACTGGAGCGGAAAGGAGCAGAGAGGAACGAAGCGGAGCAGAGCCATGCCAATATTACCCATTACTGAAATGGAGTGGAGATTTTATGCAATTCCATTAGTGAATATTGGCACAGCTCCTCTCCGTTCTAGTCGACAGGCTATTCTGTCTGTCAGTAGAGTGCTCCTGGTTCTCACTTCCGTTGGCTTGGGCCCAGAGGATGGTGGTAAGGCGCCATAAGTTATTCTGGCTTAGGGATACAGTATTTATGCATGTTGAAATGAGGGTTCAAAATTCAACCACAGATGGCGTTACAGAAACGTGAAGTCTGATGTCACAATAAAGCCCTGTCATTGGCTGGAGCCTGGAAATGTATTCTTCATTTTACAGCAGTACTTTCTGTCCAAAAAATAAACATTTTGGCGTTAATGTCCAGGTTGTGCTCTCGCGCACGAGGGCCCGGAGTCCGCCTTGACCATGATTCAGGATTTGGCAGATGAGATCTCAATTCCATTGTTTCTAAATCACGTATTACTAACGTAAGATTATTGCTATGGAGGAGCGATCTCTCCTACCACAGACAAAATATCTCTGTCTACTGGGTGAGATCTCCCCAAAGTATCAATAAGAGAATATTTATTTATGAAATAAAATAAAAAATTATTGATATACTCACTATGCAGCGATCCGGTGCCCTGTGTCAGTTTCCCGACGTACTGCCCCAGCGTGAGTGTCCGCTCGGCCTCCGCCCCCGCCGCCCCCGCCGCCGCCCCCGCAGCCCCCGCAGCCCCCGCCGCCCCCGCAGCCCCCCCCGCAGCGGCGTCGGCGGGCGCCGTGACGAGCGCCAGCGTCGTCAGCCCCTGCGCGTCCATGCGCGGGAATGCTGTGGAGAATCATCATGACTAGCTTTTGCAAGGGACTTCGGTCGCGTAAAATACGGTTAGATTGATTTATTGATTTATTTATTTTAATATACATTTGTAGCGTTAATTAATTGATGGATCGAATTCGTAACTCGACGATGCGCTCCAAAACGCAGATCGCTGATGTAGCCACTAAAGCTGAAATGGAACTGGGTAGGTCATGTTTGCCGCATGTCGGAGGAGTTTTGCGCTAAAACCGTTACAGTTTGGACACCCATTCTCGGAAATGACGTCGCGACTGGTAGACATTGGCACTTGATCCGAATAGTGGAAGAATTGGTGGGTGGCCTTTCCAGACCCGTTCACGTGGTAACCACATATAATTTTGGGACAATCACATGCGGTCAGTTTGGCTTGACCAGCCCATTTTTGTCATCGTCATCACAGCCTATACCAGTCCACTGCAGGACTTAGGGCCTCTCCCATGAGGGGGAGGTTATTGCCATAATCTCCACGCCTGGTGTTGCAGATCGCAGTGTTGTAAATTTAGAAATGGAAAACGCTGCTGCGGAGACTCCAAAACTTTTGCCTCGAAAACATTAGGGGAGGTTGTTGCCATAACTCCACGCTTGGCAGGCGGGTTGGAGATTCATCATCATCATCATCATCACAGCCCGTAACAGTCCAATGCAGGACTTAGGGCCTCGCCCACGAAAGGGAAGGTTATTGCCATAATCTCCACGCTCCACTCCAGGCGAGTTGGAGATCGCAGTGTTTAAATATAACAATAGAAAATGCTGCCCATTTTCCAGACTACGGAGACTCCTGATCTTTTGCCTCGAAAACATTAGTCGCCTTGTACGACACCCATGAGTGTAAGGGGTTGGTGCTATTCTACTCTGCTGGACAGCACACGGCCTGGTTGGAGATTGCTGTGTTGTAAATATAGAAATGGAAAATGCTGCTGCTCATTTTCCAGCCTATGGAGACTCCAAAACTATTGCCTCGAATATATAAGTCGTCTTGTACGGCCCTTACTATAAGGGGTTGATGCTATGCCGGCACCACACTACCAACTTTTGCCGCTCCATATAGAGGCATGACAAAAATGCGACATAACACATCGAATATATACATCCATAGAATTCTTAAGCGTACCTTTCTTTGCGAGCCGCCTCCGATGCTGTTCCCTTGCCTTCTCCATTTGCAGCTTGAGGCTGTCGCCGGAGTCCTGGCGCTCCGCCCCCTCGGGCCCGTCCGACACGGCCTCCGCCTCCGACCCGCCGCTCTTCAGGGGACTGCTGCGCTTCAGCACACGCTGCTAAGAGGTTTTAGCTCGAAATTGGGTACGCAGGGTGTATGGATTGACAGGCACGGTGGTGGCTGGCGAACTGGTTCCGTTGTTGTAAATGTTTAAAGTGATTTAGCTTCGAGGATAGTGTAATTTGATGTGTTTCTATGGTACATCAAGAATAATCCAAAGGGATCTTGGTGGAAGTGGAATAAAAATGCGAATAATTCATAATTGTATTATTTCGCTTGGCTTTTCTTATCTTAATAAAAAGTTTGGCAAAAGTTGGGAACCCAGGCTTAGATATACAAAAAAAATCCAAAATTTGAACGTCCATTTCCCGCGAACGTCCACTTCCTCGAACGATCAAATCCCTATAAGGACCATATCCTTTAATGACGACATTTCACTTTACAACACAATAAAATACACACAAAACACATTTGTATGTCTTCTCTAGTTCAGTTCTAGGCAGTTCTAGTTCAGCTTTACAATCAAATTACACTAAATCTTTATATTAAAATCATACTAATATTTGTTACTATAAATCTAGGTTGATTAAATCCACCAGTTCGCCGCCCCCACACCGTTTGCACCAAAACGCAACATGCAAACACTAGGAACGAATTCTCATATTTCGCGTGTTAACACAAAACTATTTGTCAATTAATATATTAAAAACAAGCGTACATAACGACTAGATTGCTAGTTACATGCTAAATCTAGAATTATTATGTTAAAATGTCACCTTTCGGCCGTACGTCCTAAGTGGCTGCATTGCAAAAAGCGATTTGGGAATCAAGTTTAGCTGATGTTGGGGATAAATAACGTTGAGACAGTTCTAAATTATCTGCCTATTGTGGTCTGAGATCTTGAGGTACAGATAGTAAGGTCAAACAGTGTATAGCATTGTTAAGTCTTATTGTAAGTAACTATTGAATACCAGGTAGCTACTAGTGTTCGTCCGATGCTTCGGCTTCGGCTACCATTGGCCAAAAATCTGCTTATCGGAACCCAGCCGAAGCCGAAGGTGGTTTTTAATATTTTTTACAATTTTTTTTTTTATCATTTCGAATTAACTTCTAAAGATGATTTAAATTACCTCTCTGTATAATACAGTCAATATAAGCCAATAAAAATTGAGGTTTTTACGTTTTAAAATCATTTATATTATTAATTGTAGCTTGTGGCCAATCTTGAACAGAATTTCTTACAGCTTTTGAACCTTCGGCTTCGGCCGCAGGCTGTGGCGATTGCCGACTAATCGTCTTCGGCTTCGACGAGAAATTGACCTTCGGACGGACACTAGTAAGTACATAGTATTGTTGCTTGTTTAAGTATTCAATACCAAACTCATATTATTATAACTTAAAGTTATGTTATTTTATCTCTGGGCATCCTGTTCAGGGATAGTGTCATAAAGACCTATATCCTTACTAATAATTTTGTAAAGATTCATGGTTGGATTTGAGTGTCTTCCAAATTGATGGACGGTTCAGAGGCAGGTTTTGAGACCTTAGTGCCTGGTGAAAATATGCCAACTGCAGAAACTTGTTTTGCTTTTTCTGGTTTGTTGAGGTAAGAGCTGGTCATTCTTTAAGTGTTTGAGTCTAAGACAAGACACTTTGTACAATACCAGTGAGTGAAAAGGGTGGTGCTTGTGGTGGACTCTGTTACATTCACAATGCCACTTTGCAGAATACTATTATTTAATATTATAATTCCTGAACAGATAGGCAGTTGGCAGTCTTGTATTTTATTGCACAAAATTGTAATGCCCATTTTTGATAATTAGAAAAAAGAAACAAATAATGATTTAGTTGTATAAGGACTTACCACATCCATTTTGCCGATGTCAAATCCAAGCTCCCTGATCGGTATCTCGTACATGTAAGTGAGTATGTCACCCAGCGGACGTAGCTTTTGTGGTGTGAGTTGTTTTAGACCAGCGTGCAGCAGTCTCCTCGCAGCCTTGTGGTATACGGTTCCTGGTTTGTTGTACTTCATGGCGTTGTTGCACATTAGCTTGAAGTCACTCTGAAAGGAAGATACAGTCAGTTAATAACATTTCCTAAAACTAATTTGGTGAATAAAATAAGAAATAATTGTAAGTAAAAATGTGCTCTATCGCCCATAAGTCTTTGGTGCACATCAAACTGGATCTATATAATGATGGTGTAAATAAAAACTAGTAGAAAATGCAGAGAGAGTGCAGTTAGCGAACGGGCATTTAATGTATGCTTGGGGGTTAATTCATTCTGCCGCCGACTGTACTATTAATTTCTAGTTATCATAAAATACATTACAAGAAAAACAAGAAAACAACTTACAATGAAACAGTTAAGTGACTTGTAATCATTGTCATCAATCTTTTGCTTCATTGTGGAGAAATCCATGGGTTTCTTGATGATGTTCGAGTAATTTGGGGCAAAGTTGTCATTCACAGGCCACGCAAAGAACTGATTGGGGTCCCGTTTCTCCAGGTTGCGGAGTAGTTGCTCTAGTAAGCGGGAAAGAGGACGGCGTTTCTGACTTGCCTGGAAGGAGGGCAGCTGTTGGATTAATATGAATGTGAACAGGTTTATTTATGCAGAATAGTTACACTTTGCGTCAATCTGTATTGCGGCTGGGAAGTTAGCTCAGGTAAGCTCAGGTAACTATGAATGCACACTAAACAATAAATATTCATAAATTGACGTCATTTACTAACCACCACAAATTCTAGTAATCCTGCAAACAATTGGAATTCGCAGATAACTACCGAGCCAGCCTAAAGATTGACACAAAGTGTGTAGAATTTGAGAATTTTTGATATAACAATTACTGAATGTTGATAGTTAAATATTTCATTTTATCTGAAACTATTTCATCCTTAGACTATTATTACATAATTAATGATAATGGACCTTCAAAACACATGTGCGAGGCTCCCTATGCGACGCTGGTGAGTTGGGTCCAGGGCTCAGGTGCCGTAGAAGTTTCTTGCCGACACCATCATCATCTGAGTCATCGTCATCCGAAAGTTTTATCTGTGTACACCATGTATTATTTATTGTATGACGAATGAATTAGTCCCATAGATAATAAAAAGGTAGTTTACGAGTAGTCTAAGCGAGGTGGACCAAGAATAGCAGGAAAGCGGACCCTGGGCCCTCGCGTGCTGCGCGGGGGCGCAACCGGGAAATAACGCCAAGATGATGATGATGATGATGATGACGTGTAGTTGTCTAATGCTATATTCTCATTTATATTTATGTTTGTTTCACACTAAACTTGCGTTCTTTACATATATTATTACATTTACCGGGACCACGGTGGGTGTAACCCTACTGAAACGTCGGGAAAACAAATCGAAAAGGTACGTCGCGTGTGAGTCCCGTTTAATATAATATTATATTTAGGTGTTAAGCATCGGCCATTGCGGTCAATGGTAACCTACCATGTCAATTTCACGACGTCTTCTCTTCTTCTTCTTAGGCTTATCCTCACTTTCCTTGTGGTCGTCCGTGGCAGAATTCTCGACGTCACTCATTTCTAGTGTTTCTTCTGCAAATTACAAATAAATTAGTGAGCCATGATCACGACTAAATGATGCGGCCCAATTAGATCAACTTTACTCACTACAACTAAGTTTTTCCAAATCGTCCATGGCTTTAGTTAGATCCTAATTTATATTTTTTGTTGATTTAAACTACTTATTTAACAATCTTAACTTATTTAAATTGAATATTATCTAATAAATAAAATAACGGGCTAGCTAACTCAACTCCATATTTTTGACGTTTGTTTTCTATGCCAAACAAGCTAATCGATCAAAAGTCAAAGCTATGGAGTTAACCTTAGGCGTTTGTGATTGGTTGATCAAATTTTATTCACCAATCCACAGACAGAAACATAATGAAGATACACATCGAGAACATCCACGCTTGATAACGCTTCATTTTACGCCACTACATATTCGTATGACTTTTGTAAATAATTTTTAAAATACATTTTATATTCTATTTTAATAATATAAAACTGAACTCATTCAAAGACTGCTCATAATAATGGTTTGGCTTTTACCTATTTCTGGGAGCAGCAGAATAGGCCAAATCGTCCACAGAAGAAAGGCTGCACATCTATTTAATTAACCAGTATAAAAGGAGCTAACATTGCTATGCGTGTTCATAGAAATGCTAGATCATTTTATTATTGACTATTCACTTAATTTTTGTAGATTGATGTGTACCACACTCTTACAGATATCCGCGTTTGAATACCAACTATCAGCTAATTTCGGTGAGTGAGTTACCTATCTAGGTAGGTCAGGGTGCCCTGCGTATTCCTAATACACGACAAAGTAGGTAGTAATCAATAATATATTAGCAATATTACACATACCTAAGTATACTGAAAGAGGTGAAAGGGTTTTACGGGGTTGGCACCTCGTGGGTGATACCCCTGGTATTGCAAACGTCCATAGGCTGCGATGAATGCTTATCATCAGGTAGGCCGTAAGCTTGTTTGCCACCTTAACAAATATAAAAAATATCCTCATCTAGCTGTACATCCCGGCTTAGCGGCTAGCGGTAAATCTGCCAGCCAGGGTCCTCTCTTCTACCAGAAATGCAGTTTCAGATTGACTGAAAACGGTTTCCTACCTTAATCCATTTTTGGATTTTACGTGCAGCGACTGCCATAGTGCCATTCGACCAGCATAACTCGTTACGGAAAAGCCGATTTGCGGTCAGCGACTCGTCCGTCTCACATCACAGCAGAGACCGCGAGCAGGTGAGGTTGGTTTGGGCCCCTGAGATGATGGTGGGGCGGCTCATAACCCTCAACATAACTAACCTTACCGACAGAAAAAGTCGGATAACCCCTGACAAAGGTCCTTACATATAGGTACTCAAATAACGCAGTCAAATCGGCCTATCCGTTCGGGAGCTGCCATGCCACAGACAGACACACAAAGCCACAGACACACACGTCAAACTTATAACCTCTTTTTTTCCTCGGGGTTGCAAATTTTATATTTTGTAGGTTACTTTTTTATCAATAAAAATTAGCATAACGATAAAATAGTTCATGGAACACCTACATATTCAATAACACCGTAGCATTTTACAGGAGAGTGGTCGCCACGCTCTGTATGGCGCGCGGCGGTCGAACGTTACAAAAAACATGGTGCGCCTCGTAGTGTGGTTAATTTATTCGTGCTACTGGCACCAGCGTTTTGTTTCTGCGCAGGCGCAGCCGCCGAACGACTCTAGTTCACAACTAGCACAGTTTTGCATAAATATACTGTACCTACTTACATACGTAATTTGTTCGATGTAGGTACAAAAGTGATTTATTAGAATAAGTACCTATCAGCAGTTTTTGGAAATGTGCAGATACTATTGTTGGGGTAATGGTAGCGTAATCTATCTAGGAGGTGTTAACTTCAGAGAGGGTACAGCGGGCCAGAAAAGTGGTTTATCAAAAACGGTTAAGTAGTTTATAATATTTGACGGAACGTAGGTAGGTAAGTATTTTGAGTAGAGCCAATGAAATGGATATAGTTTACTACCTTTGCGGCTCCGCCTGGTACATCGCGCGAGTGGAGAGGAATAAAAAGTAAGTAGGTAGTCAATGTCCAGCCTCAGGTGCTAAACTCCATACCAAATTTCATCAAAATCAATGAAGTGGTTTACCTGTAAAAGCGTAACAGTTAGACACACAGAGTTACTTTCGCTTTTGAAATATTATTAGTTGGGATATAGGTACCTCAGACCTCTCTCACTCGCAGACAGAACCAGAACAGCAAAGTGTTTTAAGTACCGACATACCTATTTGCCAAAGAGAAAGGCCCTCACATCCCGCAACACTCCCTAACCATGTTAAGTATGACAACAGAAAGCCATGGGCGAATATTAGCGGACTGTTACGCAACTGTCGCCTTGCCAGTTTCGGAGAGAGTTCAGTAATCAAATAAGCAAACAAGCCTGAACGAATTACCATAAGTGGGTAGGGTATTATGGCACGCTTTTAGTACTTACTAGCTTAAGGTTTTGGTAAGACACGGGAACGTGCAGGGTTTTCTACTAGTTGGAGGTCACATTGTTGGCTCGTACCTAACATTATTTCCGCTGGGCCGAGCCTCCTTAATATTAGTGAATAATGGAAATTAGTGACTGAGCTTTATGCTTGCGCGCGAGGGCCCGGGGACCACCTTAACCATGATCCAGGATTTGGCAAATCAGGTAATTATAGCAGAGCTTCCCTTGTTAACAGGGCCACGGAGGTCAGGTGGCAGTCGCTCTAAAATGAAAATGAAAATGAATAAAGTATTTATTTAATTAATTAACGTTGTCCGAATTCTATAAATACTTTTTCATTTTCGTTTTCATTTTAGAGTGACTGCCATCTGACCTCCGTGACCCTTTTAACAGAGGACCCTGATCAGATTTTGTAACCATTAGGTTACACATTCAATTGCGAGATTGTGTAGGTTTTATCACGATGTTTTCCCTCATCGTAAGATCCTCGGTTATCGTACAACTAAATGTACTTATCTCAGAAAATCATCATTGGTACATGGCGGTACAGGGATTCGAATCCAGTACCTCGGTGTACGAGTCGGACCTGTTAACCATTAGGCCCCGACGCTCCTAGACTTCCTAAGTAGAGGTTTTTGCCATAAATCCCATGCTTGGCAGGTTGGAGATCTCAGTGTTGTGAAACCACACTACAGCCTACGGACTAACTTTCGTAGTTATAAAAAACACTAAACGGATTATTATAATATTACTAGCTGTTTCGCCGCGTCTTTGTTCATGTTGTCCTGCCCTATAAACATTCCTGTTGAATCATTCTCTCTATTGGTGAAAACCGCACGTAAAACCGTTTAGTAGTTTTTGAGTTTATCTCAAACAGACAAACAGATGCGGCGTGAGACTTAATATATTGTGTTTATATTAGCCAGTATCGTCCCACTGCTGGGTAGAGGTCTCCTCCTGATGCTTCCACACTTCGCAATCAAGTGCCATTGTCTGCTAGTTACTTTCGAAGGCTCACAGCTGTTTTTGTTTCCAAGTATTGGGTGTCAAATCTGTAACGGTTTTATTTTAGCCTTCGACTTCGATTTAAACCTGCCTCCTAATTTTGGAGATCATGGCAAAGCCGTCGCGTGGGCTCATGCCCATCTGTCTAAAAACTATAAGTAAATACCTAATTATCGTTTTCTCTTTAAACATTCTATAAACTTACCTACGTTACGTAGAGATGCTTCCAATGAGGTTGTTTAATTTGAGGTTACAACAGAAAAAAAATAATAGGGTAGGTACTTGTCATCACCATCGTCCTAGCGCTCATCCCGGCTTCTACCAGGGTCCTTTTTCCTATTAATTCTTCTCCGCTTTGCCCGGTCTCCAGCATCCTCGCGTCGTGGCTCCCGAATCCGACTCAGCGATGTCAATCCATCGTTTCTGGGGCCGCCCACGGGGCCTTTTTCATGATACCGGCAGGTTCAGGCACCCATTTCTCACGAATTCCTGGAGCTTACGCAACACGTGACCAAACCAGCGCAGGCGAGCCTCTCGCGATATCCCTCACGCCAAGGCTGCCACGGATGTATTCGTTACGTACTTGGTCGAGTCGCGTAACTCCGCACATCCACTGCAGCATATCACAGGTGTAATTGTACTTTTGTATATAAGTTCCTTGAGCTTGACAGGGAGGGTACTTTTGTCATGGATGGATAATGATAATGAGATGTATGATGTGGAGTGTGGAAGAGAAAAAATGATAGTAGCTTGTGCCGCTCGGTAGTATCTTTCTTACCTTTGTGGGATGCGGCTGTTAAAAGTGACCCAGTTTTAATTCGAAAATTACTTATTCATGAAACATTTCAAAGTAAATAATGTAACACAAATAACTGATATTGTACAAAATGGAGCGGAAATAACTTAGCTGTTGTTCATACTAACATTTGTGGTTCATGGTGAACAATGAGACATATGCTAATGTAGGTTTAGTTAGGCCCACAGTTAATTTAAGTATATACCATTCTTGTTTTTGTACCTGCCTGTATGTAACCTATAAAGTTAAATAAATTTATTCTTATTTTAGGTTCTATGCAATTAGAGATAGAGAATCTACCTATAATTATTAAATAAATATTAGTTAGGTAAACTTTTATGACTAGGCTAGATTTCCGCGGCTTACTACAACTAGATCTAAGATGAATGTGATAATTATTAGAGAGGATTAGGTACCTTCTAATTCTCTACGTTCCTACCGTCAAGCGTCCGTGGCCTAATGGCTAACGAGTGCGACTCGTAAACGAGAGGTACCGCGTTCGATGCCCAGTGTCGCCTTGTACCAATGACTTTTTCTGAGTTAGGTATGCCTACATTACTTAGTAGTCAAAGGAAACTGACGGAATGTGTAGGTACCTACCTAACCATGGTCCAATCATGGTTCCCCTGGAGGTCAGAGTAACTCTACTGCAATAACCTGAACAGCTAAATCCTCGATCGTGTTCAAGGCGGATTTTATGAACTATGATTATTAACTAAATTTAAATAATAATACTTTAAACTGTGTGATCTCGTACTCATCAATCTGTTGTAACACAGAACAGAATGTAGGTATGTGAACTCACAGGTGGGTCGACCGCCTAAAACGATCTACAAATCACCAATTATAATTATTGTAACGTTTTCATTTGTTTACACCGACGGAACATTGGTTTGCGACAGACAATACCTCCTTACTTACCTTATTCATTATTACGAAAAATTACAGGAAACCACTGGGCCGCCGTAATACGCATGTAATTCGTAAAGACACGCTTCTCATGCGACAACAATGGATGTTATTATTAAATTATTCGAAAGCAATAATGTCACTTTCTATTAATGGCAGGTGGATGTAACAATGCGCCGTTTGGGCGGGACGCGGCCGCGGGGCGCGACCAAGCGTGGACGAGCCATCCGTGCTCAGGTATAGCTAATATTTTTTTTGTACCACAGACTCAAACGAGCTCAAGGCCTGCCTGATGGTAAGCAGATGCAATACCAGGGGCATCACCCACGCATTGCCGACCCCGTAAAAACCTTTTCACCCCTTTCTTCTTTCTGATATCACTAAGATGGCAAACAATATATGGAAGTAATACACAAGTACCTAGTTAGGCATATGGAGAAGCACAAAGAATCGAAATACCTAAGCAGCATCTTAGAATCCGTAAGCCTATACCCGCGTCCCCTACCGCTCGGATCGTCTAAAATCCCTATAAAAGGCTCAAGAAAAACGCTATCTTTGGCCACTTTTTCCCTGGATAAGGATCGCGTAGGTTGTCCCCACATTCCGTGGATTCCCGGGGGTAGTAGTGCGGCGCATTGTGCGTTCATAACTCCGCGGTGGCAGGGTTATCTTTATGATGAGGGGGGAACAAAGGGCCAGATAATCTTCAGGGGCTTGTAAACGGCCGAATTAAATAGTTAAAGGGACCGGGAATGTGCGGGAGTCCCGCTGGAATGCCGGCGGCCGGGGCGGGCTCGCGGTGAGGACGCTGCATTGGGCTTTCTGCGTCTCTGATCTAGAGCGCTTACAGACGTTTGACCAGTGTACGTAGGCAGTAACGACGTAAGGAATGGGGACTCATTCTTCTACACTTCGTGCGCTCGGTCTCGGGGATTCTCGCATTGTAAGCAATCACGGCTATTTATAACAAACTTTATCATCGCACGTCATAAGACTCAGTAGACAAATATGCGATTGGGCCAGGCATCTGATAGAAAGTGATCGCCGTTGCCTATTAGCATTAGCAGCACTAGGGGTATTTCTAAAACCCCGGGAAACGTTGTCGGCATGTGTTCTGGTTGCTTGTTTGTGGTGCTCATCAACACCTTCAAAGGGGCCCTAACCCGGCCAAATACGTATGTGTCTATATAATTAAGTACGTTGCAACGCCTTCCACTCATAATCATTATCACAGCCCATAAAAGTCCACCGCAGGACTTAGGGCTTCCTTCACGACAGGGGAGAATATTACCATAATCTCCATGCTTGGCGAGTTGGAGATCGCAGTGTAGACAATATAAAAAAATGGAAAACGTTTTTGTCCATTTTCTAGCCTAAGGAGACTCAAGACGTGTTGCCTTTAAATTATTAGTCGCCTTGTACGACACTCCCAGCTCTATGGCATAACTTGAAAGGTAGGAATAACCCTAGATGTTTCTATTGTCAATCCTAGGTGTAAAATTGCGCTACGTATATAATACGGGGGAAAGACTGTAAGAGCCATCTAATCCGGCGACCGAACCCAGAATGCCACCGCGGTCATTTAGCGCCTCCGCCGTCCGTATAAACCGCGTAGAGTTATGTTGTCGCGGCGCGCGGCGGCTATCGAGGCATCTGCGCGTCATCTCTGCGCATGCGCATGCTAATTGGGAGACGCGGGATGCGCGGGATGCCGCGGGGCCTGGGGTGCAAGGTTAACGGCCAGGGAGCTTTGATCAAGCTTATTTACCACGATTCCTTATTACCATGATTCTAAAGATGACCTAGAAAGAAAATGTTGGCGAAAAATAATTAGGGGAAATGTCTACAAATTAACTGTCTAGCTATTGAATTGCTGAAGGATCTGTCCCAACCTCAGAGGCCGAGATGGAAGAAAGATAAATAATTAAGGGAGACGACTACAAATAATGAAAACGTCCAATGGAAAGACCTAGATACCGCTGTGTGAATGAGTGCTGAAGCGTTTGTCCGAGCTTCAGAGGCCGAGATGGAAGGAAACCGTGCAGGATCGGCATGAGTCGTCTTTTGGTGTCGGTGACCAAGGTTATTTTTGGGTCGCTGCGCCAGCGCAGTATGTAGTACCCCAAATAATAGGAATAGATAAAGGTGAAGAAGAGGCTAACCAACGAGCGGACGAATGCAATAACTGTAGCGACATCTATCGCTCCAACACCCGGCCAGGTGGGGGGAACAGCCTCGCTACGGCACAGCTCACGCTAGAGCTTCGCCATTATTCACCGCATCACTACACTGACTACGCTACTCTAGTCAGCTTCAACGCTTCTCGCTTCGGTATCGACCTCCAATCTCCGGGGGGAGTACTGTAGCGACATCTATTGCACTACCGCTCCAATAGGGAAGACTCAACGATACTCACATTACTAGTACACGAACACAAGGTAAGCAAGCATCCGCACATATATGGCGCTGACTTTCCTACATCGCGCTAACGAAATATGCCAACTCCGCGGCATATATACAACTTTCGACGATCAACCGTCGGACCCTTTGTCCCCTGATCACAACACCCGGCCAAGTGGGTAATTACCCTTTTCCACCTTTCCCATCTTCGCTTGCCAATATTGGCGGCAGCCTTATATCCCGTCACCCGCCAAAGTAACTGTTGCCTATAACATTTAAAGTGCATTTATTTAGGTTCCCTGTAGCAACAACCCAACACGTAGACACACCCACTAATTGGTCATCTTGGCTTTTATGTCCGATTTGAAAATGATCTAGAATATGGTAGATAAGGTTATTATAGACCTCCGTGACCCTGTTAAGAGGGGAATCTGACCATATTGGATCATGGTTAGATACACATTCAGTCGCCTGAATATAGTCACTTCAAGAGCATCGGTTAGTGTTAAACTAATGTACAAACTCAGAATAGAGTCATTGGTACAATGCAGCACTGGGGTTCGAACCCGGGTACCTCCTGCTTGCGACCCGAACACCACACCGACGCACTCGACGACACACACCCACTAATGCCAACAAAAGTCTACCCTTCTGAAAGGCCGGCAACGCATTTAGGACCTTACTGGACTTCTGTTGCTGTCCATGGATGTCCATGAGGAGTGCATTGGCATTAACGAGAATGGCGTGATTCCCAGTGATTTCCAACATAGTGAACTCATGGTAGGTAAAAGGCGGGGTGCTATTCTAATTAAATGAACATGATTTTTTTGTAAAGCTTAACACGGAGCGTCATGCAACCCTAGTGACCCAAAAACAGAAACAGACAGACCACTAGATATAAATCATGCCGGAAGACAAGATTGCAAGTATTGTTATTTGGAGGGAGAAATAGAGTTACGGCGATGTAAAATCGGGGAAAAACCAGCCATATGGACAACTCAGACTTTTCGGAGTAGGTACTACAACAGGTGAAATATTAGAGGAATAACTAAGGTGAAATGCTGTAGCCAGCTTAATGACACAATACAACTATCAGATCAGTAATGTTCTCAAAAAAGCTGGGGTCCGAAGTGGTAAGAATAAAAGGAGATGTATGAAAAGAGTTGTGGATATATGCGAGGCTAGGGAGTTGTGTCAGGACAGAGCAAAGTGGCGGTCCATAGTCTCTGCCTACCCCACCTGTGGGACACAGGCGCGAGCCTTATCACGCTCATGCTCACGCCATACATACGTATGTATGTACAACTATTACGTGTCATAAATATTAAGGGTCATCCATCATCTTCTAGCTACATCCGACGGAAGAAACGATAGAGGGTTGTGAAGACCGTAGAAAGTGAAACAATGTGGTCTCTGCCTACCCCTACAGGAAAAAGTCGTGATATTATGTATGTATCATGTTGTAGGTATCCTTTACATAAACGAAACAATTTCCCACTATCAGTAAGCACCTATAAAACGAAATGACAAGCCTACCGTACAAGCTAACAGTTTCCCTGCGTTTGCAGGCAGATAAGAAAGGCGGGAAATTAATACGATGACTCCCGCGCGAGTATGATTCATGCTACCGATAGCTGATGGTGTAACCAGCTTACAAGTGGCAAGATCCTGGCTATTATAACCTTACACACACAAACCACACAAGAAGGAAGAAATTTCTAAAGAGGCAGAAGAAACATGAGTTCAGTTATAGGTTATGTTAACAAAAAAAATTGAGGGTCGCCAGACGTCGCCTGGTTATTGCAAACGTCGATAGGCTGCGGTAACTGCTTCTTAGGTTATTTTCAGCCACATTATCGTAATATGATGAAAACATCCTAAGAGGTTTGTACGTAGAGGCTGTGACCGAGGATTTGTCCAAAATTCTTCTGAGTTTGTAACAAGAGTTCATTTGGGTTGCGCAAATTTCAATGTTATTTTGTTATACCTAACTATTTATTATTATTAAACGAGCATGCAGCTCTATCATTTACGTGTAGATGTCAAAAATATGCGGACCTGCCGAGTATCTTTCATACCGGAATCGAACAAAATAGCTTGGGGGCGGCAGGCTCCTCGACTCGACCGTGTCCTCTGTGACTTCGACTGAGCCCGGACTACCGGATTTATCAGGTGATAGGACTTTGTCAAGCCCTAGTGCTACCGCCTTATTTATTTCTGAGCGCCGGAAAACAACAATGCTTGCATTGTTGTGTTCCGGTGTGAAGGATAAGAGCCAGCCAGTATTTTTGTTGCTTGCAACGTCATGGGCAGCACTTACAGCTTAACATCGGGTGGGCTGTCTACTCGTTTGTCATTGCGTATAATAAATAAAAAAAACACACCAGTAAAACCGGTACCATCTTGACATAAACGCCAAAACTGTTATACAGAAGTATTTTTTATTAATTGATTGTTTGTTATCATAGGTAAAACTACCATGTAACTTTACAGTTCTGTAAGACCAAAATTACGCACAGATTTTAATTAAATCCCTAAATTGAAAACCGTTCCCACGGGAACACATTACATTGCAGCCGAACCATCTTACAGGCGAATCCGCTACTCCGGGAGCTAGAACCAGTATACAAGGTAGCATACATCGCGGAAATTGCTTTTGCCGCTTTATTTTATTGTCCGCGCGCGGGCACGATCCGAAGGTTCTCTATTTCTAAACATCTATTGGAACCCAAGAAACGAAGGGGAAGATTTATAAAGCGCGATCCGCCATTAGTCGGCCGCGGCGGCGAATTTAATTAGCCGATCACACGGAAGGATCCAATAACACTGCGCGGGCGCAGGCTGGGCTAGCAAGGCGAGGCTTGAAAGAATTAGACTTTAGTCTTTTGGTTTTAAAACCCCCACCCTTGTCAAAATAAGGGTGTTGTAAGTTTGACAATTGTAACTGCATAAAGCTTGACCGAATATATGAAGTGTCGCCGCCATGTTGCGGATTTTTTAGAACTCATGTCTTGCACTGACAACAGCAAGTAACATCCCATTATCAACACTTGACAGACCTCATTATTATATTTCTGATTTTGACGGATGGACTGATTTTGATGCGGTTTTTCTAATTTGACAACAGTTATTAATCAAGGTTCTTTCCATCTCGATAAACCTGGCTTTCAAATAGAAAAAAAACTATGTATTCGCTCGGGAGCTTCGATGCCACAAACATACACACACCGCCACATAGCCACAGATAAACAGTGCCACAGAAACACATGTCAAAGTTATAGCACCCCTTTTACAATGGCAACTCTAGAAACTTGGTGTGAAAGTGATCATGCTAGAGCCGCTATCACTGTGATCCGGCAATTTTAGATAGACACTGGTAGATGAAATTCTATTGGCTGGAAAATAGTTTCCAATCCTTCCATTTGTCTTCGCAAGTTTCGATATTCGAAGCTGTTGGTGGAACAAATAATTCTTACTTTATCATGGTTTAAATTTCCTGGGGTAGATAGAAAATCAGTGTTGTTACTTACACTCATCCATCACCATCATTTTGGCGTTAATGTCCTGGTTGTGCTCTCGAGGGCCCGGGGTCCGCCTTGACCATGATCAAGGATTTGGCAGATCAGTGCTGTTGCTTACATTGACTTACAACAACACTTAAGCTGAGTCGGTTCCGATATCTTGGGCAGTACAAGATACTTTCTACTTTGTAGAATGTAAGCTAACAAATTTGTTTACGCAAATAATAATCTTGATGTCATATCCTGGTTGTGCTCGCGCACGAGAGCCCGGGGCCCGCCTTGACCATGATCCAGGATTTGGCAAGTCAGGTTAGGTTAGGTTAGGTCTGACCCCCGTGACTGTTAACAGGGGAACTTGACCAGATTCGCTCATGGTTACATATTCAATCACCTGAAGATGTAGGTTTCCTCACGATGTGTTCCCTCACTGTCATCGGTTAATTCAACTAGTATACCTATTACTATCTACTTACATACCTCAGAAAAAGTCATTGGGGTTTAAACTCGGCACCTGTCGCTTAGGAGTCGAACCCGCTAGGCCACAGGCGTTCTTAATTCCTTTGTGATAAATGCTTGTATTGATTCACAGAATATTCTATTCTATTATATTCTCTGGTCTATAAGAAGTCCTAGCTAGTCTGCGTCTCTATACTTACTTACTAGATATAATAGGTAAAAACAATAAACAAGCGCGGAAGAGCGGACTTATCGCTTTCACGGCAAAACAAACGTACTTATAATTCAAAATACTCATTGCCACCAACAAATACTGTCACTTTCGTTATCTTTAGCAACGTATCCCTCCTCCGCTACACTGGGTATACCGTTTAACCCAGTCAGCAACATAGTCATACAGTATACAAGATGGTTAAAAGGTATTTTCGATCAAATATAAGTATTTAAATTTCGCATTTTGATAGATTTCTTTTAAAAATTCTGGCGCTGGTGCCAACAACCAAATTCTATTTATGTTTTGGTAAATCTAGACAATACTAATCGTGGTAACTTACTCGATATAAGCGTTTTGAATATAAGCGTGGCCGAAAAGTTTTGTGCAATAGGACGGTATAAATCCCTAAACGATCTAATCGGTTGTATCTAATATATCGGTATTAATCGAGTATTTTTTTTCCGTCGATTTATTTATCTATTTAACCTATTTTTCTATGAATATTTTTGAATGTTGT
The DNA here is from genome assembly GCA_907269095.1 of Blastobasis adustella. Taxonomy (NCBI): domain Eukaryota; kingdom Metazoa; phylum Arthropoda; class Insecta; order Lepidoptera; family Blastobasidae; genus Blastobasis; species Blastobasis adustella. The sequence goes on from OU026123.1 coordinate 19,565,093, forward strand.
GCTGTGTATCTGAATGCAATAAACGTGTTTCACTTAATTATTTACATTAAGTATTAAGGTTTGGATCATCTTGTATACAATACTATGTAATGGCGGCCATAGTGTTGAAACTGCAACCTGATTGCTCTGACTTGATAATGCGACTCCTTATTCCTGGATTCTCTTGTACTTACTTGCCATGCTATACTTTACTTCACCTTATTTGGCGCAGTATCGAGTGTCTAAGAACCTAAGCACTAAAAAGATTCATTTAACTTACATTTTAAGACCTAAACTCATTGTTCTATCGCAATGCAGTAAATAAGGGACCTAGGTTTTCAGAAAGGACGAACTAAGTACTAAAATCTTCCTGATGAGTCACTCTCTCCTTACAACTTCTTTCAATCTCTCAAAGGTTGACTGGAAGAAACTCCCCTGCGAGATAAGTGCGCCTTTGTATATACCTCTGTAACATTTATGTCAAATGTTTTTTTTTGTTTTGGTACAAGGTAAGTATTACATTAATCAATCAATAAATCTCTTCGTTCGGTGTCTGTAGTAAGTTTATAAAAAAATTAAATACGTGAAAACTGTTGTTAGCGTTAGAACCTTGTTGAACTAAGTCAACCTACATTTTTACTTTATTATCGTGATAACACGAGAGATTCAAACGTTATTACAGACCCCGCGTTCTCTACAATTGATAGAAATCTTGAAATCTATAGAAATTATGGGGTACTTTTATTATGTACCTCATCCACGAATTTCAATTCAACTGCAAGCCATCACAGGTAGCTTACACATGTATGTACCTACTAGGTACCTAATACAGTCGCTGCACTCACAAACCGAGAGCACGCCATTAAGTTTCCACGACGACGGCAGTAACTGCCCTCATTATCTCGGCATATTCATTCGGACATCATAATTCCGCAATCGTTACGATCTGGCCGCACCCACGCACGCCATCTTTATCTCGGATTATGAATAAAACTACACTTTGTTGCTTAGCGAGCGTTGAAGCCAAGTTCAAGTTTAAAGTTCTACTTACGACACTGTGGCAGGGCTTAGGAGGCGGCTACACAGTTGATACTAATCCTTATGTGTTATAAAATAAAGTCGCTTTTCGGAAGGGAGGGCGGGCTCGCCCGCGCATCCGAAAAGCAACTTTATTTTATAGTACTTAAGGATAAGGCGCTGTCCTAATTGGCAACGGTCGTGCGACCATGGTCCTACGACGGATATCGCTCGACCAATAAGAGACCTCAAAATCGCCGGTCGCGCATTCATGGTCGCACCACCGTTGCCAATTAGGACAGCTAAGTATCAACAGTCTAGCTGCCTCCTGGATCGACCCTGCCGCAGTGTCGTATGTAGCCACCTTAAGGAGGCTATTTCGCTCGCATGTTGTGAACAAACTTCGACATTCCAGTTTTGGAGGCGATATACAAAAGTTGGTAAGTGAGGTTGGGGTCACCGTTAATTATTTCGTTCGTTACTAATGGTGTCTGCAGCACAATTCCGCTCTCGCTGCCCACCACGGCCATTGCGTGCTCGTTGCGGGCTGGGTACTCATCCTCACTACGTACACCCTCTGTTGGTGTCCACGCGAAGGTACAAAAGAAAGTTTCTCGCTTGTACTACCTATTATTGGTATCTGGATGAGCTCACAGCCGCTGTGTTTCCTTTGGACTACGACATGAAATCGTTCAAGAGGTAGGTAGGCATATTATTAGAGTATTATTTACAGGTGGATAACGTGTTGTTGATTCCCTAGTGTTGCTAATGGCCATAGGCGGATGACCACTTTCCGTCAGGTGGCCCGCTTGACTATTGTTTTCTTTTTATACCTCTAAGGAGCAAACAAGCTTACGGCCTGCGTGATGGTAAGCAGTCAACGCTGCCTCCCGTTTATCTACCATTTAACAAAACAATTACTTGTAGGATGCGCAGCATAAATCCATGAATGCATGGTAACTATTGAACTGTGCAATATCAAAATTTTACATAGTATATAACAAAGTCACTTCCCGCCGTCTGTTCACACATACAGATGTGTGTATGTATCAATGTATGTACGCTTCGATCTTTAGAACTACGCAACGGATTTAGTTTTATATTGTTTTATGTCGGACACCACACGAACAAAGTCCCCCGGGGCCAGCAGGCGTAAATCTGTTGTTGCGAATCCGAGCTTAGAGACTGTAATAGCCCCCTGTTACGTAATGGTGAGTGGTATCTGAGTCATGTTTATGCCATTACAATACCAAACTCGGTATCTATCGATCACTTCCCATCCCGGAAATCTCCCTCCCGAAGTCTTTCCATTTCGCTATAACATGGGATTCTTCAAAAGGCAAAAGTACCTCAAAGGCCGACACCGCATCCGATTCCCTTATGTTGCAGATGTCCTAAATGGCCACTTTCCACCAGGGGGACCGTCTGTCCGTTTTCCTCCCTTGACAAGAAAAACAAATCTCGGCACTCCCGAATTCTACCTCAGTTCATATAAAAACTGTACAGCTTCCAAGATAGATAACAATCGCATCGAAAGTGTATCTTTAATGCACAGCGAGATGCATAATCCTTTCACGCATTAGCATGGTTTCACTGAATCGACCTTGATCCGGCGCCAACAATATGAAAGGCAGGACAAGCGCATTACCACCTCATTGGTATTCAAGCTCAGTTTCACCAGACAATTGGTAAGGAGTTGTTGATTTCCTGGTATTAGGAGAATTGAGCTTTCTGATCCGAAAGGATTTTCTTTTAAGTGCAGCTTACTGACTAACTAGCCAAGTATTTTTTAAATCTTCGAAGCAAAAAGAAAGGTATTCTTCATAAGTTTGACGCGTGTATCTCGTATATTATCATGTATATCATTTATTTATTTATTTAACTGTTTATTGTACACAAGAAATACATAGCAAATAACAGGCAAAGTAATAAATGGCACAACAGGCGCTACTTATTTCTAAAAAAATCTCTTCCAGCAGGCCTTTGGGAGTGTGATGTGATCATGAGACGCCGATAGGACGTGCACAATATTACCTATCATCGTATTATCATCGTATCGTATTAACAGCAAAATTACTGTTTTTTATAGTAGGATTCACAATAAGATAAAAAAGAATTATGCTAGGTATTCAATGACAATCGAGCAGACAGCCCACCTGATGGTAAGTGGTAACTGTCGCTGCTGGTGTGTGGTAGTGGCGTGACATTGAAGTTGTGTCAAGTGTAACGATGTTAACTAATAGTCCGACGCGTTCACTCCGCCGTAACTTGAGTAGAGGTGCAAAAATGTCAATGGTCACTTTATCGCTAGTAAGATGACCTTGCGGTAGGCAATTCGTTGGCCGTGGTGAAATTTAAAAAGACTACGATGCGTTGTCACTGTGAGGATTAATATGAAATGCCTCATGCCTGTAATGTCGCTGGCTACTTTATCCTTCAAACCGGAACACAACAATGCAAGCATTCCAACCGATCCATGATGATGTCTAGTTGAATGAGCTAGAATTACTCAGTATGGTACCAAACCACCATTCTGTATTCACGGGCAAGGTCGCCACGGACGTGCGACGCATGCGCACGCGCATACAAACTGCGAGCGGAACTCGGGTGATTTGTGAATGAGATAGTGGCCACGAGCAGAGATCGGTGGGCGCGCGCCGACCTCAATGGCGTTGCAATTGAATTAAAGTGCGTATCGCGTTTTTTTGGATTGTTTTTTAACTTGAGCCATCGGCTTTCTTAGGTTTGGAAGAACGTTGCCAAATAGAATTGTGACGGATATTTGCAGGAGAAGATAGACCATGCAGTTAGTTCATACAGCGACAATGCATCTGCTGGGCTGCAGTCCTGCAGTTTTATCCGACTGCATCAGACACCGGGTTCTCGCGCGCGAGCAGAATCGGGATTATTTTTTTCTCTAAAACCAATAGAGTATCAAAAGAAAGACTTCCTATGGCGATTTAAAAAATTGAAACAATCTGTAGAGGCACACTTAGAAGATTACTTATTTTTAGTTTTTTGATAGCAGTCGGGGTTTTTAGTTTCTTTCCTACTTACTTTTTAGTTACTGTGAAGCAATGTGAGAAAAATGTATTGTAGATGTCATTTGCGCAGGATATTCCTGATTCTTAACATGTGCCTTTTGATGTCATAGTGTCTTACCCAGGGGCCGACTTGGATGTCAAGCGCTAACCACTGCTACCATCCGGAACACGATAAACGTGTACTGTACATCTCAGTATTAAATAAAAATCCATTTGGAACAGGGTCCCGAGTGGGATTTGAACCGAGGTCACTTGCATCAAGGCAGACGCCACTCGGCCATTACGCTTACTAAAATATATATTCAGTAAATTACTTAATCGACAGTATGGCGAGCATTTTCATCCTTATTCGCGAATTGGAGAGACTCCCCTGCGCTGATTAGATTGTGTGTAGCATAGGTAAACCCAAGGGATACGTGGAATATACCTATATTGGTAACTAGAACTACCGGATGTCTGAATGATATCCCTCGGGAAGCCTATGAAGCGATAGATTGGCATGACATCGCTGAGTCGGTTGCGACAGCCAACGGTTTACGACGCGAGGATGCCAAAGACCGGTCGAAGTGTAGAAAGAAAAGTAGGAAAGCGGACCTTAGCAGAAGTCGGGATTCAGTGCTCGGATGATGAGGATCTTCCTAAAGTAGTTGGATGCGTGAGGTCTAGCAGAGTGTAAGCATCAACATCTTTCTTCCTAGAATACATTTAGTGTAGTTAATCTGTGGCCGTGGGGACCCTTTCACTCTGCATCTGAATGTAAAATCAGTAGAATTTCACTGGCTTAGTAAGTACTTTAATCACCAAACCGGAACACTCCAACGCAAGCATTGGCAAAGGAAATTCTAAATTGTATAACCATTTCCACATTGGCCGAAAGTAAACAGTATGGATTGTTGGAATCGAGTAACCTGTCAGTCGCTTGGGCAATCTCTGACCGGCCGGCGAAAGGTCGGCACGTCCACTTTCCCTCCCTGTCAGATAACATCGGCCATCTCCATTGATAACCTGCAAGGCAAAGAGTAGGCGAGCGTAGAGGGCACATAGGAAGCGCTTTAGATACGTTGATGGAGCTTCTGTGAGACAAATCAGAATAATAAAACAAAATAATTTCTGTCTGTTCACACGATATTCAGACATTGCAAATGAAACAGCCTTTAACGGATTTTTAATTGTAATTTTAATCGTAGTTTTCCATTTATATTTTAATCCAGACGTTGCCATAATCTCCACGCATGGCGATCGCAGTGTAGAAAACACGCAACGGAAAACGCTCTGGCTACCAATTACCTGGTTTACAGAAGTCTTAAGCGCCGATTACACCATTCGTAATCATAATATTTACGCACGATACCGTGTATCGCAATATCCAAACCCCAATAGCCTTTGTTATTCGGCAAACAAACTAGCGGGCCGCTTGATGGAAAGTGACACCATCGCTGGACATCAGTAACATCAGGGGCGTCACAATTGCGTTGTCCACCTCTATTGTGACTTCTAAGTACTATTAAAGTACTCCATGTCATAGCCCAAAGGGAGCTGTGGATGAGAGCTCATTCCACATCCAAACACCGAGTTCATTCATTCACAGTGTTGACTAACTAACTCAGTATTAAACTATTGAAGCTACCTACCCAGCTTCTCCGCATCTGTTCCCCACTCAACTCTTTGCCGGTCCAGCGCGGGCCGCTTTCCACGCTGCGCGGGCGCATAACGGCGCGAGCGACCGGCCTGCGCGCACGACCGCGCACCACGTGACCGCGAGTGACTGTGAACACACGAAAACCACGAAAACATTTGTGAACAAGAAGTGGACAGTGCAGTGTTACCCCTGGTGCTACTTTGGAGATTTCTGGTACAAATTAGCATATCAGGTGAGTGGTTTTTTGTTTTTCGGGGTTTTCGCTGGTGTTCTGATTACACCACTTCGTGCTTGTGCCCCGTACGCCGGTGGTCGTTGCGAATTTCTTGCCGCCTATTTCTCAATGAAATATCTCGGGTGGAGAGATTTGGGAAATGTGTACCGTGCGCGGTACGCGTGACTGCGATGTAGTGTCTACTGCGGTTTATGTTTATTTTATTAGGGATTGTTTGCGAGACTGTATGTAAATGTACATAGAGGTACTCTGCGATGTTTATGAATATCTTGTAGTTTGTTTTAGTTAATTTTGTAAGGAGTTTCCATTGATATTTGAAGACTTTCTTTACTAAAAGAATATACTTTAAAAAACCAAAAGTTGTATTTCGTGATCATATTAATAAGACTTGTTGATTACAAGAGTTTAATCATAGTTTAGCTCCAAGCAAACCAAGTTCTTGTTTACGCCAGCACTTCACTAACTGCCACACCAACACCCAGTGAAGCTTTCTGCCTCTTCCACAGCCACTACCCACTCAATACCCTAACCTGCCTGCATTGTCCACACAAATGAAATTACAAATCGGCACGGCCACACGCCAGCCGCTGCCGCTGCGAGAAAAAGCTAATTAACTGTTAATCAGTCTACTTTTCTCTGTTGGCGATCGCAGTTGCGTGGAAAGCCGCGCGATGCGCGATTGTATTGGCGATAAGTGCGTCTAGATGGGAGCTAACCACAAACCAGCCATACTTGGTCTGTAAACTCAGCCAACAGATATTGTAAACTTCGTCGCTGTAAAATTCGGTTTATACAAGCTTTTATTTTATTTGCACTATTTTGAGCCGTATCCTATTGAGCTGAAATTTGGTAAACCTGTGTAATCTGGATGACAATGCATTAATATGGTACCATGGAACTGGTCCGATGATATGATGATGAGATAATATAATAACCCCATCGTGTTTGGACTCTTTGGAATTGTCTTGAAGAGTAGGTACTATACCGCGCGATAAAAGCTTGTTATGAAAAAATATTGTTTCCTTTGAGAACCTATTACATCCGGACTCGTTCCCGCTGGAACCTCATTCAAATTCGTTATAAATTATAGCCTATGTGCTATTTTAGGCTATAAGTCACATTACTGCCAAGATTCATCAAAATCCGTTCGTAATAAACGTCTTTGCAAACTTTATCATTATAATGTTTATACTATTTCGATTTTAATGAAACAACGCGAAGAGCAATCCCGAAAATGAAATAAACCATCGCGATACCACACTAAACAAAACTCATATAAACCCCAAAATATGAATAATTATTTTTAAATAATTCTCTAAAAATTGTGCTGTAACTGTACTGAATACCTGTTCCTTTAAAATCCGTATACGTTTTTCTAATTTTCGTCTTAAGTAACCTAATCAATTACGGTAAAGACCCGAGGAATTTACGAGTAATTAGAACAAACGAGATAAAATTTAATGAAGGCACTCAACATTTCTCAAAGATAAATAATTACTTTTTGATGTAACAATATTATAATATACCGTAAATTACTGAATCAATTTGGTAAGAACCAATAACCTCCAAAAGCAACTCGTGTAGAATTCGAAAAGGACATAAACACATACATGCGTCCCACACGGCAGAGAGAGGTCCTTTTAGCACACGAGGTTTATCTATGATTCTATATACGTTCCTCATGAATCACTCAGTCTATTTGTGAAAACCGCATGAAACCGCAGTAGTTCTAACCCTCTAGTGGTGTCCACGCGAAGATTCGAAAGAACGTTTCTCGCTCGTACGATTCGGATGTGGAACGAGCTCCCAGCTACAGTGTTTCCTGTGGACTATGACATGGGATCGTTCAAGAGGTATATTAGAGGTTTCCTTAGAGGCGGGCACCGCATTGGTAGCACCCCTGGTGATGCTGATGTCCATAGGCGGCGGTGACCACTTTCTATCAGGTAGCCCGCATGCCTGTTTGTCTGCCGGATAAAAAAAAAAAGTTTTTGAGTTTATCGCGAACAGACAGAACAGACACGGCGTGGGACTTTGTTTTATAAAATGTAGTGAATCACATACATTATATAAAATAAAGTTGCTTCCCGTCTCTCTGTATGTATTTCCGCTAACTCCTCGTTAAACTGCGCAACGGATTTTGATGCGGTTTTCACCATCGGTTAGAGAATTTCTTCCGGAAGTTTATATGTATAATTACATGCAAATTATAACAGAGAAACCCTAAGAATATCCTGGCCAAGTCGGGGCGGGTCGGTAGTTAGGTATCTGTAAATATATTAGTATTTAGATTTAGGGTTAAGGTTTTAAGTAAGTGTGATTTTTAAAAATAAAAGTTACCCACAAGTTAAAAAAAGCCAAGACAAGAAAAGTAAATAACGAAATTCTATTGGTTGTAAAAACACATCTCCTCTAACTCCTCTCCTATCGTCTGGTTACCGGTTTGGTGGAGTCCGGGCCTAAGAGTTTATAAATAAGGCTCTAATAAAACTCTTTGGCTTGTTCTATCTTGACATTATTCTAAAAAAAATTCTAACGTCGTATTTGTGGGTTCCTTGACTCAAAGCGTGGGTTTCGTGAGTTATTTAATTAGTTTGGTCGAAGTATGGTATTTGCTCGTTCGGCAGCCAGCTGTGCTCACAAGTGTGTGCTGCGTACGCGCACGTACGCAAAAACGGATTGGGAAATGGAATCATAACAAACTTACTTATTCAGATATATAAATTAAACTTTCAAATAAAATACTAGCACTAGCCAGCGACGCAGAGTCTGGAACTGGATGGGTAACCGCTTTGTACTTTGATGCTAGTCGAACTTCAACATTGCGACGAGCTCGCCACTCGTTATTCACATTTGTTTTGTAGGTGGATAATTGTTGAATCCTTTCTAGGCAAGATCCTGGATGTTAAGGAAGTTAAGCAAAACCTATGGGATCCACATCCACAAAGTGAAGAAAATAGTCAGGTAATATTCATAGTGAGTGTTGTGTATTTTTTAATATATAACTTGTGCTTTAAACTCTTTATTTAAAAACAGACCACAAGCTTAGGTATTCAATTTTACCACCTTCATCGGAAGTAAAACTTGAACTAATATTTTGTAATTTATCTAAATTTAATCGATTAGTTAGATAACTGAACCAAATCGTAGCAACAACAATGTCCTTAAAGGGACATTATTTGTTTTCCATGGAAAATGAGCGAACCGCTTCGAAACATCGAGGTAAAATAACGAAACCCTATAGAGTAACAATTTAGCACTAACATTTTTTATGCAGAAGTAGAGACTGTTGGAAAAAGAGACATAGACCTAGACCGTATCTTTATTTGGTCCAATAACACATTAAAAAAACTTAAAACTAACAGAATAAGTACATAATAAGAAAGCAGGGCGATAAAATAGTTTCATTGTTAAATAAACTCTTCAGTATTGCATACTATTTGTTTTGTTACTACTAAACAACATACTCTGCTAATAACTAATCACTTGTACAGTATAGAAAATCGAGTAATTTCGCAAATCGTCCGCTTTGTCAGCCTACCTGCGACACTCGCAAATGACAGCGATTTGCTGAGGCCCGTTGACTCAATTACCCCAGTTTGGTACGATTGAAGGCTCAGAAGACCCTGCTTGTATTTATAGCAAACAAATAAACACCCACTGCTATCGTATGAGGATACATTTCAGTTTGCAGAACTAGCTCCGTAAAAGCCTATGTGTGGTGTAAGTTCATTCGAATTATCGGGTACAGAATATAAGTGCCAATGTGGATAGTAATGCTGAGTACCTATAGTTTTTAATTTGTAAACTACAAACAGACAATTGTTACAAATTATGAAAAGTTAGATCAATCTAAACAGTTGTTACGACATATTTTCATGATGTTTGTCATGTCATAACACGTGGAACAATGTGGTCTCTGACTACCCGTACAGGAATAAGTTTATTGTAAAGATATTTAACCCCCGACGAAAAATAGGGGTGTTATAAGTTTGACATGTGAATCTGTGGCTTTGTATGTCTGTTCGTGGCATCGTAGCTCCCGAACGGATGGATCGATTTCGATGCGGTTTTTTTTTTATTTGAAAACCAACAATCGAAATGATTCTTAGCTTTGTTTCATAAAAATCGATTCTGTAGTTTTGAAAATATTTCACTTTAAGTTAACTTGGTCGGGGCTTGCCCGACTTTTTCTGACGGTTAGGTTATTATCTTTCAATGTCAATTACCTATATAACTGACTGAGTCTGAACACATCCTTTTACTGACCACTTCTTGAGTTGCCATTGTACCATCTCCACCTTAAACAAATTTTCCACAACCCAAACAAGGCTTGTCGAATTTACACCGTCTACCATAAACCTTACACGATCACCAAACCAGGCGAAGGCAGTGCAAAGCTTCCGGCCAACCGCATTGTGTATTCCAGTCGCGCACAACCTAATAGCTTTTTAAGTCCCCAACTTAACTGCAAGTAACTTAAAGGTAACTGTGGTTGGCTTGACACGGTGGCGGTTGCGAGCGGCGGAAGTGTGGACCGTGCTAAGTGAACTAAGCACTGGTACAGTTGGCTGTGGAGTTATGCTGTTATAGGTAAAGGCGTCAATGGTATATTATATGTGTATTTTGTACATGGAATTACAAAGTCACCTATGAGTGCAAAGTAGTTTAGGAACTATTCCCTATCTACCTAGGTAAATTGAAGAATCTGGGAAAATAAAGAATAATGAAAATACACTGACAGTTTCACACCTAGGACATAATAATAATCATACTGACATAAGAACAAACACTAGTTTCGTAACAAAAATAAAATTGATAAGTTACTCATAAATCGGCTGGGTTATACGAGTACCTAGGTAGGCTACCTATACTACGCTTCCCGAGCCGCAGTCTCCCACCGAACTCATTTTCCCTACCGGTTGTCAATTCTGGTAATTTCTCACTTTGCCCATATGTAGGTATACGTAACTCTGCAGCCGACTGTAACTCTGTGGCTAACTCAAAACATTGGTTCTTAGTTGCGGAATTGATGTTAGGCTTAGCCTTTGTCAAACAGGGCCAGTAAACATTGTAAGTACATTAGTTACTAGCTAACCCGAACGCTGCAATTTAACCTGCCTGCCATGCGAGGGGGAATACTATGGACTGTTGAAGAATATGATGACTGATTGGATTTAAACAAATAATATCATCATTTTCTTCTTCTTGGGGTACTAACGCAGTTTGGCAATCATTATAACCACTTCCACCTTCGACACAGCAGCTCTGAATAGAGACCGAGTGCTCTTTTGGAACTCTTTCAAGGTGTCAGGTGCTAGGACTCTGTCAAGCGTGAGGAGTCCGCCTGTTAGTACCACCGCCTTATCTTTTTCTGCCGCCAAGAAACAGTGCTTCATTGCTAATAGCGGCAAGTTTAGGCACCTATTTGCACGTGACCAAACTAGCACATGGTAGCCTCTTCGATTTTGTCCGCGATTTTTTAGCAAGAAATATCTACTATCATCACTACACCAGCAGCTTCTACGCACCACTTATTGAGTAGCAAAAACGGAACAACAAATAATGAAATAACTGTAGTTACAATGTCCCAACGTAATGATTAACTAATGGAGGCGTTAACGTTTTGACAAAGTTGCAATCAGAGAACACTGGTTTACTGTGCGACCAACTTATCTGTTCAGTTGACGGCGCCGGTGCTGGTGAATAAATGGGCGGTCCAATCTGTCATTTTACTACAATAATGCCTTAGTTCCGATTTTGTCCACTGAACAGGTAACTTGGTGGAAGTGTACACGTAATTTTCGCTTTGCCCGACAATGCTGCGAAGCGGAGGTAATGAAGACATACGCTGTTGTTGTTAACATGTGTCGCCATTATTTTACTGATAAACGTACAATAATTGCGAAAGTAAGAAAAAGACTCACAAACATAAGACGACAGAATCCTGGGGCCCTTTTTTTTAATCTCTCCCCTCCATTCGAAAGGTTTTCAATTTTAATTTTCGGCATGAATTATTCGATATTTTGATGCGATGCAATTTTGATTTTGATATTTTGAATTTTCCCTATTTTTGAACCGTACTCTTTCGGCGATGCCAATGTAATTTAAAAAATACTTATTAAATTTTTTATGTCGAAAATCTAAATTGAAAACCGATCGAATCGAGGAGAGCGATTTGAAAATAGAGCACCTGGAGATATTTTTGTTGTGAATACAAACTTGGTGACGTGTGAATACAGCTCACGTGATCTAAAGTGGTGAGGTGTTAGTCGTATCTTTTTGTTATTATAGGTTAAACATATTGCATTGGCTTCAAATTGCATGGTTTACTCAGCAAAGAAGAAAATTATATTTAAAAGTTACAAAATACCAAACACAACACTGAAATTGCTTGCATTGCAAACGAACCGACGAAGTTACAAAAATACCTACACGAACCTGCGCTGTCATCGAATTAATCAAGTTATGCAATACGCATGCACAGAATATTCAAACTAACGTAAACGCATGCAATGAAAGTGGAACTATTATTTTACAACATATTGACTTGCAAACATTATATCTTACTCGCCAAACCCGATTTCAAGCCCAACTAGTTCGGACGAACTATTTCCCGTAGAGGCAGGGATCATATTATTCAGATTGCTACGATCCGGACAAATAAATAATAAATATGCTTGGCCAAATTCACACAGCGCCATCTAGCCCCAAATAACGCATAGCTTATTTTACATATAAACTACTTATATACTTTTTTAAATAGATACTTATGATACATACTACACCCAGATCCGTAACAGAATTAAAATTCATCATTTAAATTTCTGCTCGGCCGGGTATCGAACCCGGGACCTCTGCGTGGCGACCGGCATGTTAACCAACTGAACCTGATTTTTTCAAACTCACCAACCGTAAAAAGGCTGGTAGATATTGTGATAACTAATAATCAATCTTATATCACACATCCACTTTTCTTATGCGCGCTGCAAAGAACTGGAACTCTCTGCCTGAGTCACTGTTCCCTGATAAGTATAACCTTGGGGTCTTCAAATCAAGAGTGAATAGGAATCTGCTTGGCGAGCTTGCTACATCTTTGTCCTCATCGTCGGTTTCCACCATTCTCGCGCTGTGACATCTCAAATTAGAGATTTTCTCTAGCCGAAAAACTATATTAAAAGTCATTGAAATTGGTTTTCGAAAATATACTACTGTCGAAGATAGTTGAGAAAATATATTTTTAACTGAAATAAATATTTCAATGACATTATTTTTGATATGAGGCTAAAAAAATGGTGAATTCGAGATGGTGCAGGGCGAGAATTAGGCCAAATGCAAGCCTATATAAATAATAACAAAGATAGTTTTAGGTTACGCACCTAGAAAATATTTGAATTCATGTTCAATCTCCCGTTTAAGAATAGGCCGTACCAGCACACACCATACCGAAGCGATCCTCAAAGATGGCGTGCGACCGCGTGCGCGTCTTATGCAATTCGGCTATAACTGTTCGCGACAGCCAGTTAAGTCTCTGGAGAAATCACCGACAAAACCCGCGTGTGTCGTGTTATTACGCTTATTATTAAAAATAATAAAGGTTAATAACCATCGGCATATCGGGGCCGTTTCGGTAACAGGTTGGTTGAGAAATTGCCGGCGAATGTAGGCAGTTAACGGACGTGTTTGGAGATTGCGCGTCTGCGATTTGCGATCGGTTGTTGGGTTCATCGGGTGCTAATTACGACAGATTTATTGGAAGCCTCTCGTTCCCTAGCATTTGTAGTTATGGATTTTAACACGCTCACTTCTTATACTATGAATGTATATTAATTTGTTGATGGTTATATTTATATCGGGCAGAGAGGGGGCTTACTTTCGCGCTGCGACCATAACCGCAACCATAACATTTATAATATGTCAGACACATAAACCGGGGACAGTCTACTGTGCTATTAGTCCCAACAAAAAGTATATATACTTAATTAATACTCAAACTTGACCAAACAAGGTCAAATTATTTATTTGAGTACAAACGAGAGGTACCAGGTTCGAATCCTACTGCCGCCATGTACCAATGACCTCTTTTCTGGGTTATTAGTTGAATATTATACGATACTCTTACGGTGAGAGAAAACATCGTGATGAAACCTGCATATTTAGGCTACTAAATGTGTAACTATGATTCAATCTGGTCAGGTTCAGCTGGTAGCAGGATTACAGAGGTCAGATGGCAGTCGCTCCACTGTAATTCCCTGATCTGCCAACTCCTGGATTATGGTCGAGGCGGATCCTGGCCCCTCGTGCGCGTGCTATTTTTTAATTTGTTTGATTACATCAGGTACAACCTATCTCCAAAACGATACCTACCCGCCGCTCTTTCAACAGCGCTTGCCAAATCAACTCCAACCAACATAACTCGGCGATCGATATCAGGCGCCCATAAAGTTGGCTCAGATTTCTCACACCGTTACGTCCCTCTTCCCGTTTTTTCGGCTCTCCGTCGCACGCTACTATTCGGCCGTTTAAGATGGCAGTCGCTCCACTGTAATTGTCTGACCTGCCAAATGCTAGATCATGGTGAAGGCGGACCTTGGGCCCTCGTGCGCGGGAGCATAACCGGGACATAAACGCCAAGTTTTTTTTAAATTTGTTTGACTAGATTAGAAACAACCTATCTCCAAAACGATAGCTAGACGCTCTTTCAACAGCGCTTGCCAAATCAACTCCAACCAACATAACTCGGCGATCGATATCAGCTGGCGCCCATAAAGTTGGCTCAGAATTCCCACAGCGTTGCGTTCCTCTTCCCGTTTTTGCGGCTCTCCGTCGCACGCTCCTATTCGGCCGTGTGGCAATTAAACGCATTGTTATAATTTCGCATGCGTTTACGCAAGCTCGCGTAACAGTCTCGTACAGGCGGCAGCGCATCAAGCCGCCTAATCTGATATGAGCCGCCTAATATGATGATGGCGTCGGGTTAAATTTGACGGGTTGATAATCGTCCGTTGCGCTGGCTCAGTGACCCGACGTGGATCTAGGCCTCCGATAACAGAGAATACCACAGTAATGGATCATCATAATCATATCAGCCGAAAGTACCCCAGATAACTCCACAAAGGCCGGTCCAGTGCCTTTCGTATCCAGCTGCTACTTGCGATCTTTACCAGGTCGTCAGTCCACCTTGTGGAAGGCACGCTGTATCTTCCGGTAAGTGATCGCCATTCGAGAACTTTACTGCCCCATTGGCCATCTGTTCTTCGAGCTATTGCCATGCCTCTTAAACCTGGCAATTCTTCGGGCTATGTCGGTGACCTAGATTCGCTTGCGGATCTCCTTATTTCTGATTATATAATATAATATAATAGATAATAGTTTATAAAAGAAAGAGAAAGCATCTATACGAAAGATAAAGATACCACAGACTAATTGACATTGACAGGACTTGGATCATATCAATCAAGGCGACATACCGTCATTATGTCATTCTTTATTGTACACAATATCGTTACAAAGATGAAACCATAAGTTAGTTAACAAAGGAAAGAAAGAAAGAAACATTAGAAACCAATGGTCCGCCTAAATAAAGCTAAAAGTAAAAATCTTTGGCTAGAAGTAATGTAAACAAAATACTAGTAGACATATAGGTACCTACTTTAATACTCAGTGATACAGCTTAGTATAAAATGAGCTATGGACGCAGATAAGACGCGACGGTCCAGTCTGTACACGGTATTATGCTGCCGAGTGTACGATATGTAAGATTTGATGCGTGCAATTCTGTAAATTTCCGAAGCGTCTTTAAATTGAAAACGTGATTGATTGGTGTCGTTTTAAAAGGCTTTGGTGTAGAGTGCGCGCAAAATAGCTTTGCTCACAACAGAAAATAGAACAAATTTTTTCAGACATTAACAAGAACAACAACATAAGCATGCAATGACAGGGACGCCGCACCGATATAACTTGCGCGAACTGTAGTGGCCGGCTGAGTGGAATTGTATGGAACCAACCAACAAATTAGGCTCATGGGTGTCGTGTCAAACAAGCAGACCGCTTAGTAACGCCACGGACCAGAAAACAAGACCCATTTTTTGTTGAGTAATTTCCACATTGCGATATTCAACATACGTCTCAAACGTGTCTATTCTCCAGTTTCCACGTAGTCATTTGTAAATATGGTTTAATTTTTTTTTTTGCAAACGCAAAGTAATAACATTTTTTGGCTGATATTATTTTTTCTGGACCATCGCGTGATAGTGCAGCATACATTACAAATAGTGAACCAATTTTAATATAGATTGACATAGCGTGAGATTTTCCTAGAGAATATTGACTACGTGACGAAGACCTAAGCCCCCCCTCCTTCCCCCTGAAGGGGACACGTAGTATATATTTAACGGGTATGTTTCTCTACCGGCTGTACTGTATATCACCCACTGCGCTGTACTGTCAAAATAACGCACATTTTAGAATAGGAACCAACAAAGCAATAGTTACAAATTCCCATTTGCTAATACAAGCAAGAACCGTGCCACCAAGTAAATCACAAACACTGACATAGTAGCGAGTAACGTGACTGGTACTAGTATCACAGAGCATACCTAGTACGGCTAACGACCGTTGGTCAATAGTGTCGGTTTTTACCGATACTTCCCGGCTGTGGGCAGGCTGGCTCCCTTCTATATTACACAATCCACGCGGGCGGTGTAATGCAATAGATAACAAGTGCTTGTATGGTACTGCAATGATTCCCCATGGGTTGTGGGTGTGGCTTATTGCCGTTTACAACTACCGCTGTTCTCAGCTATAAGTACACATTATAGTAACACAAAACACTTGTATAGTAAGTACGAGTAACTAGTAAGTAAAAACTTATTGTAATAACAGGGGTAGGGCAGGGGTAGAGTAAGGGTAGGGCTGTCGGGCATTGTCGGGCGCAGTCCGGCTCTGCCTGGTCAATGAATGAAATCAGATGGGATGATTTGTTGAAGATATAAGTATAGGCCTGCTGGAAGAAATTTCTTTATAGAAATAAGTTGGCCTGTTGTGTCTGATATATTCTGTCATATAGTTTTGTAAAAATCTTGTGTACAATAAATGGTTAAATAAAAATAAATAAAATAGTTTAAAATTAAAATTATTATCTTGGCATTATCCCAGTTGTACTCTCACGCACAGGGGTCCGCCTGACCATGATTCAGGGTTTGGCAGATCAGGTAATTACAGTGGAACGACTGCCATTTGACCTCCGTGACCCTGTTGACAGGAGAACCTGACCGGCAATAGGGTTCGAACCCAGTACCTCTCGATTAAGAGTCGGACCCCTTAATCACTAGGCCACTGAAGCTTTCAAGTAAAATCTTATTGTTATAAAATATATAAGTAAAGATGATCTGTTAACTATGTGACAAAGATTCAATATTTTTGTACTACCTGCATCATAATAAGATGTGTGAATTGTTGATGTTGTCTAGTTGATATACGATAGTGGTTACATGCGATTCTTTACCCTTTTAAATATTGTTGAAGATATGTATTTGTCAAAGTAAAATGGCAATTTACAATAGCCGTAATTGTTCTTTGTTAATTCTTTATGACTGTTATGATATGGAGCACACTTCACTTAACTGACTTACCTATAGCTCTAGTTTCTCACGAACCAATTAGATCAATTGCCCTTTTATTAATAACGATCTGAGTGACTGTAGCAATTAAAATGGATTCAATTAGAATTAATTTGCTATGGATTTGAATAGGCCCTTCAAAATACTGTGTCTACTGGCCTTCGCCATAGAAATCAAGGATCACTTGACTATGAGTGTGTTTTTCTTCTGCTCTTAAAGCAAATAATAATACAGAAAATTGTCGTCACTAAGTACTGATTTAAGTTTTGTTCCAAAACTTCGTTTAGAAAATTATTCGACGAGCTGAAAATAAATATTTGATGAATTCACCTATCGAACAGTTGGTATACTCCTCCTCCAACTAACCAGGGACCAACCTCCTCCACCAAGGGGTCTAATGCCCGATTGCAACAAACTTTGGCAAGCCTTCCTAAAAAAATCATACTTCTCCTCGTACACTTCGCCGGTCTTTGACATCCACTGTGAAGAGTTTGTTGGCGCGCACGACATCAAGCAATCTTCTAGGGCCGCGCCGGCCTCTCTTTTCCGTGCCTAGCGGAGATAGCATGGTTAAACATTTGAAACCACAATTTGCCGGTATGCGAAAGACGTGATCGGCTATGCGCTCTTGCAAATGTGGGCCCTACCAATTCGACCCAAGGACGGAACTAAACACAAAAGTGACAAAAACGCACATGTCCCTCCACTGAAATGGAGGAGGCCCAACTAGACTATCACAGACAGTTAAGTGTAATAATGGAGTCATAAAGTGGCCTCCCAAAGCCATACATCCGATTCCACGCAAGCAGAGCCACAGGCCGCGGCTAGTTGCGCAAGCCCGGCCATATTGTCTAGTCGCCGGCGCCCGCGCACCTACAATGCGAACGAACGCAGCCTCGCACCATTGTTAGGAGTCCAAGAGAAAAACGATCCGCGAAAATGATTCTTTGTTTCATAAATAAAATAGAACCTTATTGTTCTAGTATCATGTAGTGTGGTGCGGGGAACAACGACGGAGTGTTGTGGCTGTACAGGGTGGCTTAGATACGGTTATACTTAGGTAATAATTAAGACTGTTGTAACCTGGGCATATTGGTAGTTTTCATACAATCAAAGCAATTTGGAGACCTTAAATCTCCCTCTGGGAACAGAAAATGTGCAATGAGCTTCGGGAGGGATCCCGAAGTCTTTCCTCTGCACTAAACATGGGGTTCTTCAAAAGGCATTCTACAATTACTTCAAAGGCCGGTACCGCATTCGTTCCGCTTAGGCTGTAGATGTCTTAGACGAAGAGGCCACTTTTAATCAGCTGGACCGTCCGTCCGTTTGCCTATTTAAATAAATATAAAAACATAAAAACGAATAAAGCTTAGGTGAGGTATAAATCGCATTTCTACAACACACAGTCATAATTTGGCGGATAGTATTAAAAACGTTAAAATTTAGTCATTTAAAAATGACAGTAAGTTGCTATATTTATTGAATGCAAGTAATCTTGGAAATTATAGAACAGATTCACCTTTCAATGATATCTTAAACTATTTTCGTGTGCTATTCCGCTTTCAAAGATACCTACATGCTGTACTATCATGCGTGTGATTCCCAAACAACACTTACAAACACACTGTACACTGGTCAGTACAATAGCAATAGGCGTAGAATACTTGTGCCTGTATCGTGGTTGTGTTTGAAAACAAATTGTACGAATGCGGGACGTACTTATAACTTGTAATTACTTACAAGTACAGATAGATTTTACATTATCATGCCTTAAACACCTAAGTACTTTACATATGATAAAGTTGCTAGCGTCTAATTGTCTGTTTGTTTGTCTGTACATCCACTAACTCTGATGCGGTTTTCATTTAATTGTTAATTAGATAATTTCTTCCGGAAAGTTTATATGTACGAGTACAATACATTCCTAGATTTTATAATATAGAAACTCCGAGAACACCCTTGCGAAGACGGTATGGGGCGCTTCTCGAGCGCCGCAATGAAGCAGATATTTTTAAATTGTATGGTCAGTGTTTGTTGCGATTTCGGCCTGAAGAATAAATTTCTAATCATTGTCTTTATGTGTGTAAGATTTCATACAATTGCTTGCATTGCAATACATAATTAACAAGCTACTTTATCATGCAGTTCATTTATCAGGTTGGTTGGTGGATTGTTTATAGCTTATGGCAATCGATAGTCTCTGTTTACCTCTATCGGACACGGGTGTGAGTGTGTGGGTATTTAATTTGTGAAATGTATGGTAGGATTTCATTAACTACCATGAAAAGGACAAATAAGTAGCACATTCCGTCGAAGTTTGTCCAAAGGCTGACTATGTCTAAACAAATAGCTAGTTTGATACCTTCTGTCTTTTGAAAGTAAAAAGGACGTGATACGTAGTAAGTATTCTTCAAAGCAGTAGTATCCAAAGAAAAGCATCGCAACTCGATCCCGAAAGAGCATGACGTGATCACCGCATCGGGTGGCGCAAAGAACTGCACTGTAATCATTTTCTTGCGTCTTGTAATTGGAAGAAATTGATTCTTGCATACGCGGTGACACGCTACGAACAGGCATGTGGTCCAGTTCACATGATGCGATATAGCGAGGTTAGTTCTTGCTTGGCGTTACGTTATGAAGTGTCATACTGGTACAGTTATTATGCACTGCGCGTTATATAAAACCTAAGAGCTTTTGTGCATTGCATCCGATTGATATCTAAGGAAATGCTGTCTGGAGTACACTGGAAGAAGAGGCCGGCCCAAGAAGCGATGGCTCACCACCAAGGGTGCGGACGACCGAGCGAGGTGGACCAGGAGTAGCAGGAAGGCGGACCCTGGGCCCACGCGAGCTGCGCTGGGCGCAACCGTGACAAAACGCCAAGACGAAGATAATGACTGGCAATTTTCATATAATCAAGAAAATTTGGAGACCTTGGGTCTCCCCCTGGCAACATTCTGGGTGCGATCCGGTTATGCACATCTAGAGCAACTGATCCAATAAACCGTTTACTCAACTGCGGAAAAGTTTGCTTTGGAATTTCGATTAGGTAGGCAATATCGTAGGCATTATTCCTACGACAGCTTACGATCTAGATGTTCAAGATTTCTTTCCTCCAAGAGACCTCCAAGTAGAAGATTTAATTTTTTAGATTAAGTAGTAGGTATGGAGTGTTTCGTATGAGGAGGCACTGCCACGGCGGACGTTTCGGTCTGTAGTTGCATTTTCCACCAAGTGGGCTAGTTTTGTATACATTTTCGACACGTCTCAGGTCGTCCACTGCTAAACATATCCACAATAGAATTTATAATCGCAGATTCTAAAAGCGAAATATCCAATTGCATATGTATGTGATTAGCTATAAGACACTTAATATCTTCGCTCATATTAGAGTAACAGGCTAACAGCTTGTGAAGTAGCTAGGTCGTCGACTCGTCGAAATTATACCGTCTACCTACTACGATCGATAGATTTTCCCGTTGATATACGATACCTAGGTATATTTATCGTAATTTGCGCCGATGAAGAATGAATAAGTCATTGCTTGCCTACTTGATCTTCATGATACGAAAGAGCATGGCATGATACAGACAACAAATTGCCCAATTATCTATATCTATGAGAATTACGTAAGCATTTGGTATGGATTATCTTCTAAATCAATTTGTTTTTCTTTCTCTAGTAGTCGTCGTTCGTCATTAGGTGTGTCATATGCAACTCATATCGCCGAAGGACTTTTCGGAATTGGCTGGGATTCACCGGATACCACATGACCCATGGATTAATAATTAATTTTGGCGGATATTGGTCGCGTAGAAATAAACCCAGGGGCCATAAAAATTTTAAGAATCCGAATTATTGGTAGTCTCCTCAGAGTAAAAAAGAAAATAATGGTATCATAGTCTTTCACTAAACAAGTGGTGCCAAACAACCATAAAACGGCCTATTGGTAAGCAAGCTGTGTATATTTGCAATATCAGGGGTGTCACACTCGCGATGCTGATTTAGTTAAAGTCTCGTTTTATCTTAATTTCCTTAGTTTCGCAGTCATAAGTACTCATCACACAAAACGAGTTGGAGCACAATCCAACCACACGCCAGTAACTGCGGGAAAACGCAATATAAAAAGGAAACTCGCAACAATTTGTCTAACATAATACACACAGTTGGTAGAAATACGCGGCACCATACACGCACCATTGTCTGCGGTTACGAAACGGTTTCCCATAGGATCTCGGCGAGCTAAGTAACTGGTAGGCGAACATATCTGCGAATGCATTACGTCAGACTCGTTACAATTTTCTCCATGTTTGGACAAATTATATTTAGCCACGGCGACAATGGAAGAGATTCCTGGGAACCTCTCTCCGCACCCTCCGTCATTGTTACCGCGTTACGTCAGGCGAAAGCTAATGCAAACATAATGTGTGTTATAATAACTATAAGAGACCGGTGTAGTGGCTTTTTAATTGTTTCTTTTCTTGATGAGGCTGGTATTAATGGCGGCTGATAGAGACGTCGAGACGAGACGCCGTCGCGTGATCTGTGATGTCGTTTAGCTGATGTTTAAGATATTGATGGCGCCATTTGTAATACTAAATTGATATGTCCGATCTAATCGGGAAATTTATTTATGAGCGTCTATTAATCGGCCCAGAGTTAAGATGAAACGGAAACGGTAATATGGTGGAAATACTGCAGCGGTTAGCTGAGATTGAGGTTCTTAGGGCGAAAGGCTAGTACTAGTTTACAATATTAATTGTAAGCAATTAATATAGTAATATTGTGTAACTGCTTACGTGATGTAAAGCGATAACCGTCTTCCATACATACAAATATGTACATATTTAAACTGTGTCCCACAGGTGAGGTCAGAGAATATGGACCACCACTTTGTTCAGTCCTGACACATCTTGCCAGCCTTACATTATATCTACAGTTCTTTTCATACGTATTCTTTAATTCTTTGCACTTCGGACCTCAGATTTTTAAAGAACATTACATATCTACATACATACAAATCACTTATTCCCCAAGCAAATTGCAGTTCATTTTAGGATCTGCTTTGCGTTTTCTGTATGAGGAAGCGATATTAGGCTGGCGTGCATCAAGCTTAACGCTGTAACCGGAACACGACAACGGCTGGCTGCATTGTTGCTTGGTGGCAGAGCGACACACCTCACAGTGTTAATGCACCTGCGGTTCTGCATTTCCCTCTCATGATCCTATTTTGCGTATTATGTAATTTGGTACCATTTTCCATCAGTTGGGCTTGGTTTGTCGAAAAAAATACCATCGATGGTACAGTCACCTGAAGAGTGAACGGACCCGAGCATACATGAAACATAACGTTTGGCACTCACCATCATGCGGGTTGTTCCTGTAGCATTATCAAATAGGGTTGATCAAGCCAAACCCCCGCCCCACACCGTCAAGTGAAATAACGTCCTGCCTTTCTATCCAAACTCGGTCAGTTTTGTTTGATCAAGCCCATTTTATCAAGCAGCATGATGGTGAGTGGCCACCATGAGTTGGAGGAGTCCGTTCGTTCTGCAGCTGACTGTACCCATCTATGCGGACTAATTAGGCTTGACAGAGATCGAAGTCTGCGAAAAAAGTAGCGAACAAGACCTATAGTACTGCGTAAGTTCAAAGTCATCGGCAGTTAGTCTCAGTGCAATCAGTGTTGTATTAACAATCGACGATCGAGCGTGTAACACTAACAATGGCCGGTGAGTTGTATTCATGTTAATGGACGTGCAGACTGCTGGTGTGGTGAAATCGAGCTCAGAAGCAGTGCATTAGCTCAGTTGTTGTTCAACAAATACTGCGTGCGTTGTGCATAATGATAGATTTAAGTAGGTAATGGGCGACCAGTTACAAGGGCAAACATAGAGGAGGAAAAAATTTTAAGAATGTAAGTCTATATAAAAATAACTGCACAGCTAAATCTACAGCGTAACCTTTACCTTATATTTGACATACCCCAATTCTTCGCTAGAGAATCAAAATTGTTACCTTGGTACAAAATTGTACCAAGAATAATCTGGGTTGCAACTGAAATTTTAAAAATAATCCCAGCAGGGAGGATGGTTGGCAAATTGCCCCTATGGATCAAGAACCAAACTCATCACCACACTGCTTGATTGTATGATACCTACTGTCAATGTTGTTGTTCACGAAAATAAATAGGATCCCTCTGAATATTATAAATCTCACTATAGTTTATCTACACGTTCGTGACAATTATAACTGTAAATTGACACGGAGTGACGGTCTACATTAGTTCGCTCTTCATTAATTACAAGTTGTTTCAATAGTAGATATCAAGGTTGTCTGGAAGAGATCACACTAGTGATAAGACCGCCCTTTGTACTACCTAGCATATTTATTTGTATCTGTACTTGTGTCCTCTGGTGCAATAAAGAGCTTTGTATTGTATTGGATTGTATCTTTTTTTAATGAAGATATTCACAAATAACAGCAGCTGGTTGTCCACCGGTCGGAGAAAAAACATCGCGTGTGGTTCTTGCGCAAACGCAGCTTTTGTCGGTGCTTGGTGCAAGAGTGGAACTTTGCACTCCTACTTAGATATATTTGCTTTGATATTAAAATATCCACATTCGCGGTAGTCGACCACAAAACTTCATGCCTCGTAAGACCACGCTATGGAATAAGCTTCCTGCAGTGGTGTTTCCACCCGTTGGTAGTGGTGGTGGTTGGTGGTGGTTCGAGACTGTTACGAAACCTTCAAGAAATTAACCCACACCTATCTCAAATGCCTACAACGCATTCGCGACTCCCCGGGTGTTGAGGGTGTCATTGGGTGGCGGTGATCACTTTCCATCAGGTGATCAGCACGGTTGTTTGCTTCCCTCTGTTATATAAATAAAAATGTTCTGTGCAGTTTGGTGTAGTTTTCAATACTATACAGAACAGCACAGAAATTGATTTAAGTAAGTATATCTCATTGAACGTCGGTGACTTGATCTGCACAATCCTGGATCATGGTCAAGGCGGACCCCGGGCCCTCGTGCGCGAGAGCGCAACCTGGACATTAACGCCAAGAATTATTTATATCTCATGCATTGAACCGAAGCCTCTGCAATCTCCCACGCCGCGTCGCCGACATCACCTTCGCAGACCAGCCCAGTCTCAATTAGTCCGTGTCCTTAAAGCTTTTATGTCTGTCTGTCTGTCTTCCGAGCCAAGGGTGAGTCGAGGCTGTGTGAACGCCATTGACGCTAATAACGAGTCGTTTGTTTATGTTACAATTCGGCCATTAGACCGAACAGTTGAGGAGATATTGAAGTTTTTGTGTACAGTTTTTTTTAATGAGCTAGCGGTTATAATTGGATTAAAATAGTTACATGCTTGGTGTTGTTTTATCGCGAAATGGAATTGCAAACACTGTACAGCGGGATTGTGATTAATGATAGTAATTGTTAGGTTTTGGTATTGAGAATGCAATTAGATTGCTATATTTTTAATTTTTTTTAAATAAGAGTTATCCAGGAATTTGACTGCCATCTCACCTGTACGTGACGATGCGGCCGAAGATAGAGCTTGACCAAGAACAGCCAATACAAAAAAATTTCAAGACATGTCGGGCCATGTTCAGTGTAGTGTCGGGTTTCGTAATTGCCGGTCAAATATGTATGCTTAAAAGAGGTATTTTTGATACTATTTTACAAAGTTACAAATACACCTGGACCCAATTTTCATACATACAGTCACTCCTGTATCCCATAGGGATAGGCAGCGACTATCGAGAGCCATAAGCTACGAACCTGACACACTTCTTTTGCTTCTTCTCTAGCATATACGCCGATTGAGGCTATTCCTGACCTGCTCTTTTTTGAGAAGGTCACTTATTTGATCGCTAGGTACGAGAAGGTATGTCTTTCTCGAGCGCTCCCTACCGACTTCCATTCAAAGTATTCCATAGATACAACTTCTCTCTAAACAATTTGCCAAAGCCTTTATAAGTTGGCCGACCTTTCACGTTAACTTGAAGAGTCCACTTAGTTGTGGCAGTATTTCGTTTTAACACCTTCAAATACCTACTGTAAACTGTTCCCTTGGAAACTCTACACATATCCAATTTAAGCACTCTTTATGCCACATTTCATTCAATTCTAAAATAAGAAGGAAAGTCTATAATTACTATAATATACACTATTATCCAATCATGCCTTTCACTGTCAGTCTGTCACAACATCCCAGAATACAAGAGCCATGTCCAGTTAAGTAACTCTTTAAATGTATTTGGTGACGTCATGTGCGCCTACGCATCCATTAACTCAAATAGATGGTGCGATTAGATCTATTGGCTATACAGACGCAGTAGTGGAAGGCACGACCTAAGTGAGGCCGTGTTTATTTGTGACCCAATCTGTATTTGTAGGGTTACCTAAATGCTCCCCAATAAATAAGTATTTTGTAATTATGTTGCCTATATTTCGATAAGATGCGAGTAGCTATGTTTTAGGACCTAAACCAGAGGCTCTTTTTCTTTAAACGCCTACGCCACTTTCATGGTAAAGATATTTTGAGGGATTCGATATAACTTTCTGGACGGTAATAAAGATAAACTTATGAAATAAACGAACGAGTGCGGCGAACTTACAACTTTTGACATTTCCAATGACTAAAAACTTACATATTAAAAATATAAGCGAGCGCAGCAGGCTCTTTTTTTGCGCCCAATGAAAGGGAAATGGTCACCCTCTGGGATAACGGGGGAAAGAGGAGGTGTCTCATGAGTACCAGCCGGCCGGCCGGCTAGTAATGCACGACTCGCTAAAGAAACTCTAAGCGCATAAACACCCCCTTGGGACTACCTGTAGCCGGAAAGGCTTTTCATCGAATGCGATACGCCATGGGGATGTGGGCTCATAGTGTTTTGAGTTTTATGACGGGGATTAGGATCGAGTTTCGTTTGCAGTAGGCCCTCCTCTCTCTTCCTTCCTCTTCCTCCGTCTACTCTGTGTCTATGAATGACAGTGATTTCTCCAGACCTCTGTTATTTGTTTCCTTAAGCAGATAGCGAGCTTGTACTTAACACATAAAGCGTTTAGAAACTGGTCGTTAAGGCCCAATACAATAAGGAAATGCATCGACAGTTACATTTGCAATAACTATGGAGATTTCCTCTGCGGACGAATAACTTTCTCTAATTGAAATTGTGATGTTGGCGCGAGAGAATTATAATATATTCTGATTCATTTCTAGGCGTAATTGATTATAGATTAACTGCAATTCAAGGCAAGGAAAAATATCTTGAGAAATCTTGTCTCGCTAATAAATACACTTATATAACTAAAATAATTATCTTGGCGATAAGTCCCGGTTAGCTCTCCCGCGCGAGACCCGGTGTCCGCCATGACCATGATCCTAGATTTGGCAGATCAGGTAATTACAGAAGAGCGACTGTCTTCTGACCTCTGTGACCCTGTTAACATCAGAATCTGACATGGTTACACATTCAGTCACCGTAAGAGCATCGGCTGGTGTTCGACTAAAGTACATATTTCAGAAAGGAGGCGTTGGTACTCGGGTTCGAACTCGATACCTCTCGCTTACGAGTCGGACCCCTTAACCACTAGGCCGACGCTCCAATGTAACGCATACCTATGTAACTAATACGTATTAAATTAAAAACAGCTCAGTAAAAATGAAGGGGATTCGATGAAACAAGTTTGGAAGAAGGTTGTGAAACCCATTCATTACCAAAAATTGACATTGAGTCAATCAATTGGTATCATAAATATAAGTCATTCATTTGTATTCAAGGTGTGCTATTTAAATTCAGATTATATTAATCTAAATAGGAATATTTTTGCAAGTCTGCTGATTCGCTGAAACTCACAGCAACAACGCACCTGCGTTTCTGTATTTTAGTTTAGTAGGCAACAAGTTCAAAGTATAAGTTCAGTCATTTATTTACATGAAAAGTAAGTGATGAATAGTAGATGTCATACTTCCCATCAGATGGCCTATCTGCTGAATGATTACTGAGTAGTATCAGCATCATCATTATCATCTTAACCTCATTTTCATGCCAGTATAAGCAGAATCGTTCTTAGCTTTGTTTCATAGAAATCGGAATAGCAATCTATGAAACATTTTAATATAATATAAACTGTGTTATCGGGAGTGTCCATTAGGTTATGATATCTCCATTCGAAGCTCCCACCTACTGAGAACAATACAAACAAACAATCTCCACACAAGAAGGCAGCTATCATGGCATTGTAATCAGTGAAAGTACGGGCGCGCATAATGATCGGTCAATCGCCGATCGACAGATGAAAAGCGCGCCAACCGCGGTGGCACGC
The DNA here is from genome assembly GCA_907269095.1 of Blastobasis adustella. Taxonomy (NCBI): domain Eukaryota; kingdom Metazoa; phylum Arthropoda; class Insecta; order Lepidoptera; family Blastobasidae; genus Blastobasis; species Blastobasis adustella. The sequence goes on from OU026123.1 coordinate 19,592,968, forward strand.
ATTTCACAACACATACACACATAGAGCTTGTCTAAGCTGAAATGACGCGCCCCACTACTTAATTAGTTGATTTCGATGTGTGAGTGCAAATATTAATAACGACACTTCATCTGTGTGGGAGCGTCGACTGCTCAATCGAACGACGCGTGCTCCTACGTTTGAGTCTCACCGGCAACTGAATGACCAATTACAACGGCATTTGTATATGTATTGCGCCCATATTTTACATTTGCTTGTGTGCGTTAATGCAATAGTGGGGCGCGTCATTTCAGCTTCGACAAGCTCTACTAGGCTAAAATACTTGTGATTTTATACTAAGGGATTAAGCAGGTTTTAGGCCTTTTGCGTTTATTACATTTGACTAATTTCAGTCGCCTAAATTCAGAAGCAAAAAGCAAAAAGAGCTACAGATACACAGATGCACACGTCAAACTTATAACAACCCTTTTTTTCGTCGAGGGTTAAAAAATGTAGTTTGTTTTGCTTGTGTGTAATTTCTTACAAAAGTACAAACAGCAAGTAACAATTTTATAGAGATTGTTTTTAAATTCTTCTTGTACAAGATACGTTAAAGATTATTAGTGATGATGTTAAAGATAAAGGTGCCATGTTATGCAATGTTAAGAATTTACGTCATCAAAGTACGAATGCAACAAGTAAGTGTCTGGTAAATAACAAGTTTTAATTATAAAATCAGATAAAGCACACGAGAAGGAATTGTAACTCCATGGAGAAGATACCTAAACCTTGATAGGTCGAGTTATTTTAATTACAATTAAGTAAATATTTTATTTATATTTGCTGATGAAAGTTCTAGCTGTTGAATTTACATGAAGCTTACAATGTACTTACATATTCAAACTGCTATCAATGAGCTGTTAATATGATTTAGATGTACATGTAGTAAATAATAAACGTCAGATTTTAATGTCGTAATCACGTCATCCGTGTCCATTAGCGAGCTATGCTGTAATTATTGCCCAGATGTTTACAGTATCGGGTTGTATTGGTGCATAAATCGTACCTACAAACGTCTTTCTAAAATACATTCAAACGGTTGTAAATGTGAATGTCTTTGAATGTTCCCTCACAAAAGATACCATAAGCAGTTGAAGACTTCCTACCTCCATAACGTCTTGAAGCAATTAAATAGATATTTATTCCTCACTCCGTGTATAATGTCAAAGCTATAAGGAAAAGAAATCCGGAACTATTGCAAGTCTCCATCTGACACCTTGTGTAATCAAGTAGGATACATTTTATATTCAAATGCTAGTTAATCTACCTATATCGGATTGAGTATTAGTGAACTATGTAACTTCACATTAACGGTACTTCAATCATTTTGATCATGTGTTTGGAAATGCGTCAGATTTGGAAACTGACTGATTGTGCCCTGATGGAAAGTGGTCACCATCGTCCAGGTCCGAATGGGATGCGATCTTTGAGAATAAGAATTATGTTACGTGTTCAGAGTCTAAGGGAACCTACGAGATAGTCTGATGACTTTATAAAGACTTATAGGGAGCCGATGGGTGGAGGTGACCTAGCCTGACGACCGACGTGTTAGGCTTTTGAGTTTTTGACCAGCAATGTACGTCCTGCAGCTACCATGGTCCGATCTTTTCCCTGTTCACTAGGTCACAGGGATTGTAGCTCCACTGTAATTAGGTGATCTGCCAAATCCTGGAAGGCGGATCCCAGGCTCTTTCGCATGAGAGCACAACTGGGACATTAACGTCAATATTTTCGTTTAGTTGACAGTCTTCATCATCATCTTGGGGTTATGTCCCGGTTGCGCCCCGCGCGGCACGCGAGGGCCCAAGGTTGATAGTAAACATATTTATAATATTTCCTTTAGATTATCTGACTGCCCGTCGCTGTCTTAACGACAGAAAGATTACGATTACATCAAAACGCTGTTCAGAATCTCAGAAGCCGCCTCCGAGAAGCGGCAACTACTAAACGACTGTTACAATAGTCATTGTATCTAAAAAATGTCGCCCCATTTATGTGGACTGTTTAACGGGCCGTCTGATGTACCAGGAATGCAGTCCCATCCAAGGGCTGGACGGCATAGGCTGTGCACTTCTAACACATTTTTATATGCCTACTCGGGCTGGGCAGTGGGCAGCTGACACACGGGTCGCGATGAAACTATAATGTGCTACTCATGCGTATCCCTTCATGCAGTTATATAAAGGCAGAGCATAAGCTTGGTAGCCACCATGGTGGTATAACTGACCTAACCGAAAAGAAAACGTTGGAAAACCCCCGACCAACTATACATGGAGCTACCTACGTTGCCGCAGACCGACATACACCGCCACAGATACTCTGTATACACGCGTCAAATAGGGGTGTTATCAGCCCCTTTTATCGTCGGAAGTAAAATGAGACGTGCTTCATAGAGCTTACCGTTTATTTACTTATGTGATTGAACGTCGTGTTTGTCGCAACCGTGGGTCAATACGAAGCCGAAACTAGTCGATGTGAAATATTGACGTCCGATTGTACAATACCCCAATGTAAATATGTGAATCATTACATAGTCCTTTCTAATCCTTACATAATAAAATCCTGTCTGTTTATCCACTAACTCTTCCTAAAACCACGCAATGGTTTTTATACGGTAAACACTATCATTTAGAGAATTTCTCCTAGAAGGTTTACATGTACAATACATGCATATTATTTTAATAGAGAAACCCAGAGAACAGTTGTGCGAAGTCGCGCCGGGTTGCTAGTCTGTTTTAATATAATTATAACTAAAGGTCAGTGCCCTGCTGGGACACCGACGGCTAAAAAGGGCTTTTAAAGACTTCTCTACTTGTTTACTATCGTATGCTCCAAATTAGACATCTATAAATTTCATAAGATTGTAATATTTAAATGTAAGTACATTAAAAATCCCAAAATAAGCTAACACTAAGAAACAAACCCTTCTTCACAAATTGCTGACTCAACGTGGAGAGCTTAGCTTTAAGTCGCCGCTGGCCCAGCGACACTCCGTATCTCTGTCCAGCCACCGGTCAGCGTCCGGCTCCGTGCCTATCTCAAATTAAATCTAATGTTCTCACCTGCGTTTGTGTTTATTTTATGTTACAGTTTACATCTGCCCGGCAACATTGTTAGATAAGTGGCCGTGCTGCGACGCGCGATAAAGCAAATTGATAAACGTTTGTTTTGGTTTTGTTTTCAGGTGCGTGTGGGTAGTTGGACTGCTGAGCTGCCGGCTGCGCAGTGAGTAGCGGTGGAGGTGATGTTGATAGATTTACGTATGCAGGACTATTAGTTCTGTTATGGATATATTAAGGGTTTAAGAGGAAAATTTAAGGAAGGTGGAAAATCTAATCTAAACAAAAAGAGGCACTGATTAATCGAATCTGATTTGAAATTAAACCTAGGCAGCGCTATGTGTGTTCAAAATGTCCCGCACCCTCCGACATCTCATTGGAAACGTAAGATTAAACTTACCAAACACAGTTAATATAAATACTGAAACGTAATATCTGGCATACCTATAGTAATATTTGGCATGTTATACTGAAATTTCCAAAGAAGTCACGAATAATTTACTACAGATTGAATGCGACAGTTTTACTGAATCGATTTCTCATTTCGACTCCGTTACCAAAAAAAAATGTTTTCGCAACTCAAAGTTAATTTGAATTTAATCATGCAGCATTCTCAAAAAATTTTAAACTCTCAGTTCAAATGTCGTCTAAAATCGAATCAATTTTGAAATGATCTTTGTTATATAATATTAATAATTATAAACAAATTAAAACCAGTGTCACCTAAAATACGACTCTTTAACCAGCAGCACATTCCTTAACCAGAACATATTATAAATTACAATTTGCAAGTCAAGATGATACTTCTCCATATTCATAATTATGTATGTGTTGAACCACTTGACTACAGAATGACTGGAGCTTTACATTGCTTGAGTATTTTCTCCACAATTTCTCTCCATACTCTGCTTCGCTTTTACTTGCTAATCGAACATACAAACAGTATCTATGCCAATAGCTATATGGATCATCGGGTTAAGATCGTGGCGGATATGTTGTGATGGAACAAATCGTGGTTTTTGCTGTGTTATTGCGTTGGAGACTTGTTAATGATTGGTTGCACTTGGACGCTAGATAAAAAGTGGGCGATTGCTTTCTTGATAGCGTACATTGTTATTATTATCTTCATGCTAACGGTCAATGCCGGCTTCGGCCAGTCGGCTTCGGGATACACTCCCTCCTACACTATTGTGGGTGTCAAGAAGTGCTTGAAGTAAGCGCGCGTATCACCCCTGATGAGGTCTGACGCGGTCCCGTTTCCGAGAGATCGATAGGGTCCTGGGTGGAGGTGGTTAATGTCATCCTCTTCCATTTAGCTCTGTCTTCAGCATCTTCATGTCGTAAGCAGTTACTTATCTTTACATAGTATAAAACAAAGTCGCTTTCCGCGGTCTGTCCCTTTGTATAATCTTTTAAAGTAGGATTTTAATGCGGTTTTCAACAATAGATAGAGTGAACAGGAAGGTTTCTACTCAACAAGAAAAGGGTAGGGGTCGCCACGCGAACGAAGTCACGCCCGCGTCCATTAATAATTTATAATAATAAAATACTTATAATTAATGTGCTCCACTAAAAATTATCAATTTAAACTTCAAACAGCACTTATATTTCAACGTAACTTCAAATTAGGGATGAGATTGTTTCAAAAGGCATAAATCATACATTCATAATTTTTGCCGATTGAATCTTCCGCTATTATGTAAATTCTTTGCGTCGGTACATTAGCACCTGGTTATCGTGAACTAATTGCCCGTTGCGTGAACCGATTGTATGTTATCCATGCATCCGTTTGGAAGGAACGATTGCAGGCGAAATTGAGACGAGACTTGACGAGAGACTCGCCATTATCTGCAAATACTTACTTGTAAGGATTGTAATTTAAATATCAAATGTCGGCTCCGTGAAGCGCAACGTCGACTCGAGTGAAGCTATGCTCTCTATTCTCAGGTTGGTTGTTCGTAAAGTTGTTTTGATCTTTATTACTTCAGTGCAGTGTTCGATAAGGAAGTTGTGTTGACTTCAGTTGCCTGAGCGTGTTATTAACACTAGATTATAGCGTACTTATTTGATTAATATTTGTATAGCTGAGTTAAGCATATTAATTGAATTCTGCGCGGACAAAGTTGTCAAAATCCAATTTCATATTTAACAAACTCTCCAAACATTATGAATTTAACATATTGTATGAATCACAATTTTTTAATGAAAGTGCGAAGCAAATGTGCAATCGGGTTATCTGATGATCATCATCATCACAGCCCATTACAGTCCACTGCAGGACTAAGGACCTCTCCCAAGAAAGGGGAGGTTATTGCCATAATCTCCACGCTTGGTAGACGGGTTGGAGATCGCAGTGTTATAAATATAACAATTAATTAAATTAAATTAAATTAAAAATCATTTATTTTAGACAATGTCCATACATTTAGGTCAATAATAGGTAGGTATATATATATATTTAAATCCCAGAACACATTTGGCGACCTTTTATTCAGCAACTGTTTGGTAACCACCACTTCTGTTGATGGTAAAAGAACACTAGCTACGAATGTTCATATAATTGTAGTGTTAACGCAACGTGAACTATTTAGAAAAAGCATTTATGCAGTTATTCAAAAAATAAATTTATACAACTGTGTATGCTTTCTGCAGAACTTGTGACGACCAAACTACTATATCATACATTTGCAGTCCCTGTATACTGAACGTATATTTCTATTCACTTTACAGCAGTATGACTACCATCTATTCAAACGTTTAAACCAACCCCGTATTTTTTAGTATTTACTACATTTATTTCTAAGCACTTTAAGCTTCCCAATCACTGCACCATACTTATGGTGTCTTTGTATAAAATATGTATATTTAAATTTACTGTATTAACTAACATGCTACCTCCAATTGTGTATTAGATATGTAGTCAATCGTAAGTTGTTTAACGTAAAATTTTACATCAATACCTTTAATCATTAATTTATCCGAATAGTATGTGTCCAAAAGGCGAAGATTCTTGGTGTTCTTATCAGCGCGCTGAAGCAAGTGGAGAGTTTGCTACATATACTCAAGATTATTCTTCCTTACCTCCTGATGTTTTAGAAGCTACTCGTATCAAGCCAATTAATGAAGATCTCAGTAATGACAATTTACTTTCAAGATATGTAGGTGGTTTCTATCAGAATAATAATGAGAGCTTCCACCAACTATTGTGGAAAATATGCCCAAAAACGATAATATAGTAAAGATTGCTGCATAAATAGCTACTGGTATATTCAATGAAGGTACTTTTGTATCGAAGGATCTTTTGTATCCTCGTCGGGTTTTTTTTTTGTTTAAGTTTATAGGTAAAGGTTTGTATGAATAGAAAACCCATTTTCATCTACGCACTACAATTTATTTAAAAAAAATTACAGCATAATGGCAAACAAAATTGGAACGTAAAAATAAGCATTAAATAAAATTTAATAATTTGCGAAATAATTATTTGCACAAACTTTGTTGAATCGTTAACTGATCAAATAGAGAACTGAGTCTTAGTTCTTTAACTAGTAAACACAATACAAGTTTACCTTTACAATTCGACATAATTATATTTCTAGAAAAAAACTACTTGTCTCGGAAGTGCTTAGACGGAACTAGAACCCGCACCCTCGAGTAACCGGCTCGATGCTCTGTCCAATTAATATTAATTTGACAGAGCATCGAGCCGAATCGAGTCGTTTTTATGTAGTAAATATAATTATATCAATTAATATAGCATTTTAAATGCAAAAATAATAAAAATAATAACTTTACAATTCGCTTTACCAGAGCGCCTGTTTAGAGATTACAGATTAAATCAATTTATTACAATTTGATGGAGTGATGTTTCGTTCACTCTCTCACAAACTATTATATGTAAAAAGTGCAAGGCAGTGTCAGGAATACCTATTGTTTAGTCGCCAAGATAATACAACATAAAATATAATTCTCGTTTACTTATTAAATAAATAATAAAAAAATCAGTATAGGTCAAAATAATAAACGTTAACGATTAGCATTAGGTACAAATTAACATTATTTTAATAGATTTCTCTCTATCCCACCCAATTCTCCAGGTGGAACAGTTTAACATAAATCAACATAACACTAATATGTAGGAAAAACTTAATAATTCAGACTTTAACCGTTAAATATAAATCTTTATTTTGCTAATCAGCGTATCTACTAAAGAGTCTGAATTAAGCTTTAGTCTTGTCACTTGTAACCAACATAAAAAACTAACAATTTGGTCTTAACAAAATATTGGTATCACTTTAAAAATTAGGTTATAATAAAATAAAATATACAATAACAAAATCTCTAGAAAATATGAGAAAGGATAAACATAACAAAAAGTAATATATAACAAAAGCTGCCTATCTGTAATATGTTATTGTTACACATTCTTAGAAACAAAACCCCGAATATCTCCGATATTTTTTATATTTTTAAAAAAGAAAAAATCCTTGAATTTTTAATAATTATGTATTAAAATATTACCTCCAAAATTATCATAATGATTATTATATTGCACGAATCAATTTTTTTTTTTTTTTTAAATGTAGTAAGTACCTATCGCTTAATAATGTCACGTTATGTCATCAAATCGTAGATAGTTTAGAAAAACAGTCCTTGAGTGTAAGAAGAAATAGGGTACATATTAGAATGTCTAAAATTAAAATGACTAAACTTTAAATGTCTAAGTTCAAAATGTCTAAAATCAAAAAGTATAATGGTTTAAAATATAAAAAGTCTAATATCTAAGCTTAAAATGTCGAATGTTTATAACACCAAATGATTTAAAATATTAATGGCCATTAAGTCTAACTTCAAAATGTCGTAATAATTAAATCAGGCGCCTCAAATTGTGATCAATTCGGTCGTACCTGGGGCATCCAGACAAGTATAAAATATTATGTATACATTATTCTACATTACATACTTTGCCTGGGTAATGTATGCAATTCCCAGAGATCGGCGGGTGAGCGAGTGAAGCGAGCGATCGAGCCTTCGGGCTGCAAGCCTCCTTCGCCGGATATAGGTTACGAGGAGCTGACATCGACCGCCATTGCAGCTTTGATGTGTTAGGTTGCCTATCAACCCCACGGAAAGGAGCGACATTAGGTACCCAGTAAAACTGTAGCTCGCTTCCTGTAGGGTTGATAGGCAACCTAACACATCGGAGCAGCTATAGAGGTCGCTGACGCGATCTCTCTATGTGAGCTCCTTGTAACCTATATCCAGCAATGGAGACATTCTCTCCCAAGGCCTCGTTTGCTCGCTTTGCTCGCTCACCTGCCGACTATTTTTTCCGTTTCACGCCATCAATATGAAAAAATCAAAACATCTTAAACCGTGAAAAAAAATAGTTGTTTTATTATACACAAAATATCACATTAACTAGTACTGTAACTCCGCGGAGAAGCCGCAGGCGAAGTTTAGTATTATATATTTTGAACATTAGTCAATTTTATTTTTGATCTTTTCAACTTATACATTTTGAACTAAGACATTTTGACCATTCGACAAATTGTACTTAGACATTTTGAATCTTTTTATAAAACAACTATAAGACATTTAAATTTTAGACATTTAAATTTTAGACATTTAAACTTTAGACATTCAAATACGTACCCAATAAATATGATGAAAACGAATAGAAAAATAGATTTTGTATAACATATTTTTTAGTATCGCGAAAGTGATTTAAATTTTTATATTTGATTTATTTTTTTGTATAAGTGTTTTGAATAAAAACTTTTATTTTGAGCCAATCCTTATTGGATAGTAAATCCGGGTATAAATCTTTTAGAGCTTCGCACTCTGCTCTTTTTGGGGGTTTACATTTCTTAACGTGAAATTTAAAATGCTCCAATACGACAGACTTCTGGTGAGCTGTCCATGGCACTAGGTTACGTTTCTTTTTACGATTTGGATTAATATGAGTTAAAGTCGACGTAAGCTGAGTGGAAGTATCTTTATTCTTATCATATTCAATGTTAGTCTCTCGATCATGTGTTGAACTTCCTGCCTGATTTAGATTTTTATCAATTTCTACTGTTTCTTCAAGATCCGCTGCACACTCAAGTATTGCATCGGTATCTATATTATTTCCTTGCAATTCTTCTTCCAAATCTAACTCAATTTCATCGAGACTTTTGCCTTTGAATGCATCTGCCTTGCCATCTTCCATCAACATAAGTAATTTCGATATTTTAGCCGTTTGATAAATATCGTCAGGTAATCTGTAAGATTTCTTATGGACGGCACTAGTATGACCCATAAAAGTCGCGAGCTGTTCTATATCATTTTCACTCATATTAAAAATTTGGGTTAAAGTCGCTAAATGCTTTCTTAATCTCGTAGAAGAAATAGCTTTAGGATTCTTCGCTTTACAAAGCATCGCGTGTTTCTCGATGACTTTATACCCGTAAATAGAAGTCATGCAACCTGGTTTAGCAAAGAGATAAGGATTCCCTTTGTCTATATATTTGTCTCTAGCATTGATCAAATGTATTATATCCTCTTGCACATCCTTTGTAAACAAAACAGGGACACCCCTTCCTCTTTTCCCTCTAATAACAACACGTTTTAAACTGTTTATCAGTACTTTCTCAGTCAATGTTATAGTTCTACCGAATTCTTCATATTTGTTTTGAATATCTTCTGTTGACTGGTATGTATCAAGAAGAAGACGCTGTAATTCTCCAGGGCGGCGTCTATTTAAAAGAAGTACTCTGCAAAATATAGTTTCCATTAAATCCGTGTATGCTGTAACATTGAACTCTGAGTTTTGTAATTTAGCTGTAGCGTTTTGTGCCGTTTTAGTCAGATGTTCTTTTAATAGTTTGAGATCACTGGCCAGAGGCACAATTGTGATTTTGTTCCATTTTTTTAAATTTAAGTCATCTGCCGCCTGAGAAGATACGTCGAATTTCCAGTTAGCTTCTATCAGCTGAATTAATGTTTTTAAGTCGGCTTCAATTTCAGCACTTTTAAGGCTTTTTTGAGTTTTCAATGTTTCCATTATAGCTATGTTGCAGCATTGCTTTATGGATGTACTGATATTCATAGCAAACGTTGGACTTACATAACATTCTTTATCTTTATCATACTTTGCGCAATTCTGTGTGGCAGACACTATAGTGTCGTAATGTTCAGGCTTTAAAGCACAAAAAAAGTCATGAACTTCTGGTTTAAGTTTTTTAATTTCCATAAGTAACTTTGCAAGCTCTCTCATTTTGCGAGATACTACATTAACAAAATGTTTCTCTCTATGCGTCTTCAGGTACTGCGCCGCAAATGCGCATATAAGGGCATCCTTTTTAGCCACTAACGATAATTTATCTGCCCTCATGCGTGGGAAAACTATGTCTTTTAATTTCGGATCAATTTTTAAATGCCTGACTAAAAAACTTTGTGCATCTGCTTGTGTTAGTGTTTCATCGTTATTTTCGGTACATGTTTTGCGATGCTTCCACAGTTGTTTCCTCGCATAAAACCCTAAACACTTCGGACACGGTAAATAATCATCACTTAAGGAATGTATCATTTTTTTCATTGGTTTTATACATTGACTACTATTAAGTACGTAGTTACCTTTTTTACGTAACAAAGTCAATAGTCTTTTTCTTTCTTGGCTCTTTTTTGGCAAAGCTAACACCTTCTGAACTTCGCATTCAACAGAATGATTCCTAAATAAATGTCGCGAAAAGTTATGAATTTGTTTTTCACAATAAAAACAGAAATCTGGCAGACGAATCCTTTTATTTTCGTTATTACTATGTGTTTCATGTGTTCTATTTTTATTTTTGTCTATTATATTAATTGTTTCTTCCATAGGACTCACATTAGCTAGCCTCTGCAAATCGACTGATCGTTGGCTTACAGTGGAATTCTGTTCTGCAGTTGGAGTAAAAGTAGATGAGTTAAGAGAGCGCTGCAAATCGTTTTCATGGTCTGTTCTAAAATGATCAATAAAATGTTTGACTGGTTTGTTGCAAAAAAAACAATAATCTCTTGACTCATTTGATGTCGTTGTTCCGTGGATAGAATCAGTTAACATGTCAACAATTTGGGAGTTTTTGAAGAATGTACTTACGTCTAAGCTAAGTGTTAGGTCCTGGTTCTGACTATTTTCTGAATTACCTTCACGAGGGGCATTCTGTGTTACCTGTAAATTAATATATATGTCATTTTTATCTAACCTCCTGTTTATCTTGCATCGTTTTGTCCCACATTTAAGGGTTTAATAGCAAGTTTTTTTTTTTTTAATAAACAGTTTATAGAGTCAATCAGTGACAAGTTTGGATTTCCCAGAAAATATATTCAGATTTAGTAGAACGCTGTATGATATAAAACGCATAAATATCGGAACCCGGATACACTGAGAGGATTTTCGTTAAACCTTTTTGATTGCGTTAACAATGCTTTAAAAGTTAACCGGTCTAAGTATTTGATTTACAAAACAAAAAAAATGTTAATTACAATTTTATAAACAATAATTGATGCGTACAATAATACTGCGGAAATTACGAGATGTTTTAAACAAATTAACTATTCCCTTTCTCGAACCGGTTCGTAGTATTTTACCCCCGTAGCCTCTGTCTGGATAATTCAAAGTCAAGCTAAGTATTTGGTAATATTAGTCAGCTAGTATTAACATTTTAGTGTTTAGTGTAACACGTTCCAAAAGGTTACTAAAATTGGCTCAAGTATCCGGTTTCTGACGAATGAACTTAGGGCATTCTACTAATTTTAATAAGCTCTAATCATCGGATCAGATTTTCTGTGCATACTGGTGTCGATTCTAAAATCGTACGAGTAGAATAACAGTCATTAGACACTTGTAAAATTAAAATGCAAACTTATATCACCTAACAATTGTAAAAAAATTAGGCTTAGAATTGTCAACCTAAGATTTCCGAATCGGCAACATTATCAAATAATATTAATAATAGGACAGAAATATTTATTTAAAGTTAAAAGTTTGTCAACAAACTAGAGAAGAGGCGTATTTTAGCGTTCAAATTGCAACCCCTTCTTACTTTATGTTGAAATTTTTTATTTTCGAAACTAAGTGGTTTTGTAAAGAACTGATTGAACATACTGATTCAAAACATATGTTACTTCATGATGACATAACAGTTTTAGCAATAAATATATTTTATTTGAATAATAAACTTCGACGGAAAGAAATATAACCAATTTCAAGTTATCATTGCACTTTTTTTTTTTTTTTTTTTTTTTTTTTTTTTATATTAAACAAGACAGGCATTTGACCGCCATCTCACCTGTTGGTAAGTGACGATGCGGCCGAAGATGGAGCATGCCCGTCTTGGAACAGCCTATTCACTCTAGCCTTGAAGGCATCCAGATTATATTGATCAGGGAACACACTCGCAGGCAACGCGTTCCACTCCTTAGCCGTACGCATTATAAAAGTCAAGCCAAAGCGGCTCGTGCGGATAGTTGGAAGTTCCACGACATAAGGATGAAGCGCTCGCCCGGATCGTGTCTCCCGATGGCGGAAAGGGGACGGCGGAATGAGGTCGTGCAGCTGCTTCGCACACTCACCGAAATGTAACCTGTAGAAGACCGACAGACGCGCAACCCTACGCCGATGCTCAAGGCTCTGCAGCCTAGCTTCAATCAACTGTGGGTCACCAATCATCTTCTTTGCACGTTTTTCCACCGAATCCAAAGCCGCCAGTTGATATTTGGCTGATCCATCCCAGAGGTGACAGCAGTACTCCATGCAGGATCGGACTTGTGCTTGATATAACTGAATCAACTGCTTTGAAGTGAAATACCGCTTAACCTTCGAGAGGACACCAAGTTTTTTTGCTGCAATCTTTGCCTTGGATTCGATGTACTGACCGAAGTTGAGATTGGTAGAAAGCTCAACACCTAGAAGCTGTAGGTTGTCGGTAATTTCCACAGGAACATCCCGAAAAGTTGGAGTAAGATGGAATGGACTCCTTTTGGCGGAAAACAAACACGCCTGAGTTTTGGTTGCGTTGAACGTCACCAGATTGGCTTCACCCCAATCAGAGACTGCCTTGAGAGCGATGTTCAAACGATCAACCATAACCTCTCGAGAATACTGAATATCGTCCCTATTGGCTTTTGCATCTGACAGATATCTATCCGTTACTGTGCTGTCGTCTGCGTACCCAAAGGTACCTGGTATCGTTAGCAGATCGTTAATATGCAGCAGGAATAAAGTCGCGGACAGTACCGATCCCTGAGGAACTCCCGCGTCGATAGCCTCAAGATTAGACGAGTAGCCATCGATAACTACACGGATTGAACGTCCACTCAGAAAATCCGATAGCCAGGTGCAAAAGCCAACAGGAATACCAAATGAAGGAAGCTTGCTTAGAAGGCCCGCATGCCAAACCCTGTCAAAGGCCTTGGAGATATCAAGAGACACAGCAAGGGCCTCGCCATGTCTCTCAATGGCCTCACTCCACAATTGAGTGGCATACACCAGAAGGTCCCCAGTAGATCGACCACGGCGGAACCCGTACTGGTGATCGCTGAGGAGATCGTTACCTTCAAGATGCGTAAGGAGTTTGTTGTTTAGTGCACGTTCCATAATCTTACAGAGTATGGAAGTGACCGAAATAGGGCGGTAGTTGGCAGGGTCGGCGCGGCTGCCTTTTTTGGGCACGGGCTGCACATTGGCAAGCTTCCACGACTTAGGTACAATACCAGTCTCAAGTGAGAGGCGATACAGGCGTGTGAGAACAGGAGACAACTCAGGGGCACAACTACGCAGGACTATTGCCGGTATACCATCAGGTCCACTAGCCTTGTTCACGTCCAGACTCTGCAGGATTTTTAAGATCTCTCTCTGATGTATCCGCACCTCTGCCATAGCGCAGTCAGCACGGGATGAGATAGGTGGTGTTTTTCCTGCAGTATCCAAACGTGAATTCGCCGCGAAAAGAGAAGCAAGCAAATTCGCTTTCTCTTCAGCAGCATGGGCCAATGTTCCGTCTGGCCTCAGCAACGGTGGCAACGAAGATTGACTAAAATTAGATTCGACCGCTTTTGCCAAAGACCAAAACGCCTTACTCCCAGGAGGATAAGAGGCCAGTTTGGCGCCAATCCGGCTTATGCGGTCGAATCTAGCCCTGCGAAGCGTCCTTTTGTAACACTTGGCGGTGAAGTTAAAGGCTCTCTTCAGTTTGCGAGTATCCGGAGACATATGCGCTCGAGCCTCAGCCCAGGCAGAGTATGCCGAATGCTTCAACACTTCAGCACGTCTGCACTCAGCACCAAACCATGGGCGAGACCTGCCGTTCATCGCTACGTCAGAATACGGAATAAAGTACTCCATACCCTGCAGTATAACCGCGGTAACGGCTTCAGCACAATTCGACGGATCGCCCGAAGAGAAGCATACCCCCCGCCAAGGATAGGACGAAAAGAAGTGGCGCATCTCATCCCAATCTGCTGACTTGTATCGCCACACCCGTCGGGGGTTGCATGGGGTTTGCTCGGGTGGGGAATAAACGGATACAGATTTCACCAGACAGTGATCGGATGTACCCAGCGGTGCAGAGACCGATACTGAGTGTCTGTCCGGATCGGTTGTCAGCAGAAGGTCTAAGCAATTGGCGGTATGGGAGTCAACATCAGGTACCCTCGTGGCACAGTTTACCAGCTGGGTGAGATCTAGCGACAGAGCTAGTTTACGCGCCTCTCTCCCAGCATGATCCGTCACCTGGTATGGGAAAAGCCACTCTTGGTGGTGGGCATTGAAATCCCCCAGAATGACAAACTGCGCCGCGGGGTAACGTTCCCTCGCCTTATCCGCCACTTCTATGAGATGGTCACATAAGCGAGTCGTCTCCTGATCCCCGCTGTGCGATCGGTAAATGCAGGCATACAGGATTTGCACTTGACCTGTATCCACCAGCAACCATAAAATTGAAAAACTAGACCCCTCAAAGCTCCTTAGACGCCTAATGCAGATGTCTTCGCGAGCGTACACACAGACTCCGGCACGAGGTACAAACCTGTGCTCGAGAGTATACCCTGGGTAGCTGAGGTACGTCGCGTCAGCCGGACATCTGATCTGCGTCTCAGTGAGGAACAGCAGCTGCGGTTTTTCAGTCTCAAGGTGGTAGTGGACTGCATCGAGATTTGAGTGCAGGCCTCGGATGTTAGTGAGGTGCACTTTGAGTGGGAGGGAGTGCAGCCGCTGTTTACAGTTTTTCTTTTTGTTGAATTTCATAAAATTGAGTGTGAAGAGGTTGTTGGAGGAGGATAGCAGTTGGACGAGGTAGCGCTTCGCCTACCAGCAAACATGCTCACCAATACCGCACGGGAAGGTGCCTGACGCGGAGACCGCGGGGACGCCCGAACCCCCCCAGATTGGCTACCTGGCCCTCCCATCCGGTCGCCAACCGGCATGGTAGAGCAATCTGGGATTTTTCGTAAGATGGCGGGGCAGCCTTTCACTGGTGGCTAACCAGCTACTTGGGCCCCCTACTATCTACGGTCGGCCAGCGGCGGCACCGTGCTTCGGATCCCGCTGCCCTCCGAAGCCAGGCACCTGGTACGGGAGTGGTGAGCATCAAGAAAAAACGGTTACGCAGAGCGTCTACAACTGTCCAGACCCATCCTCCTCGATGGCTACTCCAGACATCGCAACGGAACACGGCTGGGCCGCTTGGCGCTGCGTTCGCTTGGAGGGTGGTGACCAGCCACGGCCGAAGCCTACCACCGGAGAGAGTGCTGTCCATTTCGCACTACCCAGGGATCACGTGTAGGGTATCTAGAGTCATGAAGCCCAAAGTGGGCTTCGCCTACGGACGCGGACAGCATTGATCCCCAAAAACTTCACTTGCGGTGAACTTACATACTCGTAGCTATTTGATTAATTTGAAATCCAATGAGAATATTTGTTACAAAAGGCTAATATTAAGTACGAGTATAATATTAAAATTAACAAATGAGTGTAATATGATCTTTTTAGGAGGCCCTAAGACGAATGCGACCTTTAAAAAATTTATGCTATTTTGGTTAACATGAAAAAACTACCAAAATAAAATTCAAGTTATATATGGAAATAGAAAATTGGAAGCACTTCACAAATAAAGTTTGATAATATAGGTCAGGTTTTCAAAATACAAGTACATTCATCTTGTGTGTAATGATCATATAAGGCGTAAGTGCAATTCTGACACCAGTAAAATTGTTGAACTATAAGAGTTTTTGAAGATTTTCTATTCATATCCATTATGAAATGCGTCGGACTTTTCATAGATGTGGCAAAACCGCAATTATGACATTTGAATATTCTTGTGAAATGAGTGACATTCCATGGCCATACCAGACTGCAGTTGAAAAAATAAATTAATAGGTTTTTCGTCAAAAATCTGTCAACGTCCATAAAAACCATTTTCAAACTTACTGTGCTAACGTCACCATTCAAAGAGGCAGATGCGTTTAAGTTTGCGTCATCGGAAGATATATGTGTGGACGCATCAGACGAGTCGCCTTCGTCGGAAGGTACATATTCTGAAGAGTCTTCAAACGACTGAAAGAATAACACAATTAAAGATTAAATACCTACTTGTTCTCATTTAATGACAAAAACTCATTTTGTAGTGCAGCGCGCAATTTTATATGGAAGATAGATCACAGGGGTAGCCAGAATATTAAAACACCAAAACGTCGCCAAAAGTTTACTGTGGTGAAAGGACGTATATACCTCAACGGTATTCATGGTTTGTAAAGTACCTATTACCTATACCTACTTACATACCCATATCATACTTTTAACTTTTACAAATGTAAGAATAATAGTTGTACTTTGCAGGTTCTTATATAGCTAAGTACATTTAAGTTAGTTGGTTATTGATACATAAGCGATTAGGCTTAATATTTAAGAACGAAATACTTAAAACCTTATGTATTTGAGGCCTACCTCTGACTCGTATGTATCTTCGCATTCTGGTATTGCAGGGTCATTCATACCATTTTCTGCTGCTATGCGACCTGTAATAAATGAACAGTAACCTAAATAAATAAAAGCGTGTCCCATCTTTTCGGGTTTTATAACTGTAAACCACTGTAGAATATTATCTAGCTTTATAACCTACAACAACCTTACGATATTATGTAAAAACTAAATAATAAACAGATTTGTTTGTGTTTATAACATCAAAAACATAAAATTTATAATAGTTTATGTCTATTACATTAATAACCTATTAAGAAATTTACCAAAAAGATTCACTAAGTAGTTAGTGTTTTAATACGAGTTAGTACGCAATTGACATAGATATATAAAAAAACAGGTAAGAACTTACGTTTCTTTGGTCGAAGAGTCCGTAATTGCCGCTTCATTTTATATTAACACAATCGAACACGAACGATGATAAAAATGCATGAAATATCGTAAACAAACAAAAATAGTAATAACGACAACATCGCGTTTCGCATACTCTGGTCAGCAGCGAGCTGGCAACGTGCGATTTCGACTGGAAGGCGTTTAGGCGACTCCATAAACGTTCTAAATACACCAGCCCGTATACACGAACCTAGTGTCAAATGCCGGAACTAAATTATGCACGTCCGGGCACTTTCCAGTAAATTTGACGTCAGGATAAAATATTGGTTTGTGATTAGTAATGCCATCTAGTATCATTTGGTGTGATTTTTTTGGGAAAATAATGTGGCGACCGTATAAAGGACGTCAAATGTCGGTGGTCGCCACTTTAAATGCATTTTTCGTTTCAGCGGTCGCCAAATAGTAAGTGCGATGTAAATATATATATATATATATATATATATATATATATATATATATATATATATATATATAATAATGTCATAATGTATAATTAAATGTCAAATTTAAAATAATCATTAAATAATAAAGATACATAATGTCAACTAAAAAATTAAAAAATAAAATTGGAATGATAATAAAAACAAAATTAACGTAAATTGCTATTGATTCGTAATAAATAATAACAATGGAAAACGCTGCTGCCCATTTCCCAGCCTACGGAGACTCTTAGATATTTTGCCTTGAAAACATTAGTCGCCTTGTACGACACCCACGAGTGTAAGGGGTTGGTGCTATTCTACTCTGCCGGACACCACAAGGCTATACCTGATTTCCGGTCTTTCTACTAGCGTAATATTTTCGTCCGTACATTCGGCCCCTTACACACAGACAAGCTCGTATACACGTGTATATCGCGTCATACGTATCACATGGCATCACGTGGCGTATGTCCAGCGTGGCTCTAATTGTGTAGCATCACATCACAGCATGGAGGCACCGTAAAAACTATGTGAATATTAAAAAATATCGCCAATATCATCACGGGAATGCACTTCCAGATAGGATATTGCATGCGCGGCCTCCACCGCCCTCCGCGCCGCCGCACCGCCGATATTGATTATAGCTGCGCGTACGCATGTTCCCACGGACCATTACCAGTTTTGTCACCTCGCGTAGCTTCCTCGTCATTAGGCGGCGAATGGCCGCGATGGCGGCGATGGCTGCCAATTGAGTCGATATTGCTCGGGAAAGGAATGCGGTGGAATTTTCTGGAAACGGTCAAGGTTTTCTCAGGCGGGGTTTTTACTGCAGTCTCTGCTCAGAATTTTTTAGGGACGATCAAGGTACGTAGACTCAGGTTAGTGGAATGAGCTAGATGGAGAGTTTTCCCTAGACGGTGTAGTTTAGTGTGAGATACTGACGGTACCCACATTCGATTGTTTATTTATTTAAAAAATACTCGTACTCGACGGTACACACATTTCGTTAAAATGTAAACATTGCCAGAAGATGATGTCCGAAACCGGTCGCAATTAATTAAAAGTTTATAAATATAATATAAAGTTTATAATTTTGATAGTTACGTTAATGTTTATTTTTTCTTTCTTTTGTCTTTGTAAATATTACTAGTAGTTTAACACATTTTCTCTTTGTTACTTTTAGAAACAAATGTCATTTTAGTTTACCGAGAAACATGGTAAAGAAACTATGAAATCAGTCCACCGTGATTTTCATCAATCCGAAACTTCGCTAAAAATAGACTGTAGGCTTTTCGTGACTTATTATACCCTATGACACCCGAAAAGAATGTAGAGTGCCACAAACTTATCTGTCCCGGTGGCTAAAACTGGAACTAAATGTTGCCATTTTGAAATGTCACTTTGTCGTCAACAACAGCGACGCCGCCACCCGTTCAGATAAGTTTGTGGTACTCTAGCTTCATATTAGAAGAAACAATTTTCGAAGTCGGTTAGTTTCAGAGTTGGAAATAGATACAAGTTTATCGCGTTTAGACAGTAAAACAATCAGACGATGGGCTTTTATAATACAACATGGAGTTCTTCAAGAAAGGCGTGTAAGGTTTTTAAGGGGTCTTCAGCTCGTTGGGTGATGCTCCTGGTATTGCAAACATCCATAGGCTGTGGCGACTGCTTACCATTAGGCAGGCCGTAAGCTTATTTCCCACCTTAGTGGTATACAAAATAGGTAGATAAATAAAAATACTTCACCTCAAAACCGAAGAAGCAACCGATTGCATGTCTACCGTCTGATATATCTCGCGGGCGGAGGCCGATCTCGCGCGGCGGAGCGGCGCCGGCGCAGCGGCCAGCCGCGACCGCGCAGGGCTAGCATGGCACGGCGGGATGTTATTTAAATACTAGCTTGATCGGCCGGGTGGGGAACAGAAAGAATAAGAATAATAAGAAACATTTGTTTACACAAATATATAAACCACAACTAAGACCAAATAAGAAATAAAGATGACGCACTGTCAATAATGACATGAGGCCGGTTTCGTAAACATGTTTGCATGGCGTAGTTTGGTTGTTAATCGGCCAAAGCTAGCTAGTTTTGGTTACCAATGTGTGCGTGTGACCGTGTATGTATCTGCATAACGTGGTTTTGCGGCTTCGGTATGTTGTTCGCAAGATTCTGTCTTTATTTCGTATTTGGTCTGAGCCCCGCAACATTAAAATAACAACAAACATAGCAATAGACATAGCAAGCCGACCTGAGCAGTTTTGACGACCAGTGATTTAGTGGTGAACGGCACGCAACAGATTCCAAGTTCAAATTCCCACCCGGGCAGAAATTGAAATGATGAATTTTAATTTCTGTTACGGTTCTGGGTGTTCTATATATACAAATAAGTATTATAAATACGAAACGTTTGTAAGATTGGGAGTTTGTTTGTTGCGAGTAATTTCCAAAACTACTGACCACTTTCCATCAGGTCGCCCGCTCGCCTGTTTGTCTACCGATTAAAATAATAAAAAAATGCAAAATAAAGAGCTCGCATGCTACCCCCGCGCAGATGCTGCGACGCGCTCCAGTTGTGCGCGCGCGCACGCTGCAGCGGTGGCGGCGCGCCGGCTACCGCGGTAGGCAACTTCTACGATAGCTAATTTTTACTACACCTACTATAGTAAAGTAACGAATAGCAGATATCCTCAGATATAAGAAAATGATCAATTTGGCGTTAATGTCCCGGTTGTGCTGGCTCGCACGAGGGCCTGGGGTCCGCCTTGACCATGATTCAGGATTTGGCACAGCTGTGGAGCAACTGCCATGTGAGTCCCGTGAGCCTGCTACTAGAGAAACCTGACCAGATTAAATCCTGATTACACATTCAGTGGCCTGAATGTGCAGGTTTCATCACGATATTTTCCCTCACCGTAAGAGCATCGGTTAGCATTCAACTAATGTGCATAACTCAGAAAAGAGTCATTGGTACATATACTTAGGAAATGGGGTGCCCCATTCATTTGTCTTAAGCTGCTACCATATTGACCCGATGCGTTGTGTTACGTAGAGCTGGATGTGGAAGGCACAAGACCGGCCTTTGTGGAAATCGCTGACCCTTCTCTCTGGGCCTTTGCCCAGCAGTGGGCGTCTTCCGGTCGGCTGATATAATGATGATGATGTTGTTCTCCAACCCGGAACAGAATAACTATTTTGTTGCTTGGAAGAGGAATAGATGTTACGCCTACTCAGCTTCAGCAAAGGCGCTATCACAGGTGTTTGAGATACATCGTGTTTTTGTTTAGCTCTACTTTTCGCAATTTCCTTGTACTTAGACCATAGATCGTAGCCCATATGTAGGGAATACAGACATAATAATCTACAAATAATCTAACTGACAGAAAACCGTCGAAAACCCCCGATGAAGTATACATATCCTTAAATATTTCCTAAACTACTGAACGCTTAACCAATTTTAAAGCTAAGAACAATCTCGATGAAACTCGCTTTCAAATACAGAAAACAACATCGATATCGGTGCATAAGTTCGAGAGAAATCATAAGTCAACAAAATAATTACTAAGACTTCAACCATCCTCTTGAAGAAAGTTCACGAAACAAAACAAACTACTACATTACTAGTATACTATAGGAAACATTACAACAACTATCATAACTAACGTTTATCGCCATGCAATCGCACCAAAACAATGATTTGAAAACAAACAATATTCGACAAACGTCGTAACCACGGCAGACCATAATATGTTATAGCTATTGAATTGTGCGATGCGAAAGTGAAAAGCTGAACGCAGCTTTCTATACGATGGTCACCTTGCCCGAAGCTGGCCTCGAGAGCTTAAAAGCTGTGATAGTCGATGGTAACTGTATGAGTAATGACGTAGTTATATGCGTTTGTGGCAAATGTTAAGGCTGAATGACGAATATTATCACCGTATTACTTAAACTTATCTGGATCATGGTCAAGGCGGTGAATATTTTATTACATAAACCGACCCACAAATGTATGTGTAAAACCTTTTTCTTCCGAATTTGAATCCGGCTGGACTCCGTTTCAAGACAGAAGCCCATGGTTATCAATGGAACTACAAATTTTAGGTAACTACATAAGCTAGGCTGGAGATAACAGCGCCTCTCTTCACCGGACTTATGTCGTGAAACGGGGTCTACCGCTCTCGCTTCGAGGGTTACCTGTTAGTTATACTGAGATTTTAAACTCCGACGAAAAAAGAGGGGTGTCATAAGTTTTACATGTGTATTTGTGTATCTGTGTCTTTGTATATCTGTCTGTGGTATCGTAGCTCTCGAACAGATTTTCTGATTAGGATGCAGTTTACTCAGTTTGAAAGCCAGTTCAATTAAGATGGCATTGTTTTATTAAAATCGATTTTGTAATTTAGAAAATATTTGAGGTTAAGTAAACTTTGGGTAATGTTATTATTGTATTAATTTCAGTGCAATTCAACAAGATAGGAAACCTACAACGACGTACCCAAAATGTGACCAAAATACCTACACTAATCTTATCAGACCAGTATTCCCTTTGCACTATAACATAACTTGTGTTTGGGCAATCCGATAGTATGTGCCACATTGACTGAATTGGGGAACCGCACGGACACTGGGGGGATACACTCCATCTACAGCGGTGTTTGTAGGAGGCACAAAGGCCATGGCCCGTGCGTAGCCTATAACATAAAGATTCAACGGGCATGTGTAAGGGTATCTCAAAGGTCGGCATCATATCCGCTCCCGGTTGCAGATTGCATCATCAGACCATCAAGTGGAACGTCTGACCGTGTGCCTCATTAAGCAATAAAAAAACCGAATAACAATATACGAAGATTTCACTGTAGGGTGCACTGGAAACCAGCGCCATAGCACCAGCCACCAGCCATGGCATACGCCGAGTGTGACCACTTTGCACCGTATTTAACGTTCCACCGCCATCATTCCTAATGTTAAAATATCGAACAAATTGCAATCGCTCGATAAATCCTCGCGGAGTCATCTCTCAACTCAATCCTCGTATTGAGGGACATATCTCAGCCGATGATATCGCGGGGGCGGCTTTCCACTGTATCATTTCTATCAACTTCCCGCCAATGGTTTAGTCACAGTGCATGGAAAAGATGCAGTATATAACGTGCTCATTAAACCTCTCGATTAAATTGCCTTTCAAATATAGAAAATCGCAACGATATCGGTAAATCCGTACGGGAACTACTATGCCACAGACACACAGATACACATGTCAAACTATAACACCCCTCTTTTGTCGTCGGGCGTTAAAAATTGTGTAAAATTTATATCTATACAATTTTGAGATGTCCATCTTTAGATCGCAATTTAGCGTTGTCGTAATTCCTTGATGATATACTACCATCGAGGTCCGCACTCGTTCCAAGGACGGCCAAGACGTTACACCGTTTCTTTGCCCCTGCTGTGGTACCGACACTCAGGATGAGCATGCGCAGGAAGCAATAAATACGGGGGCGATTGCGACGCGCAGAGTGTCTAATGAGACCAACGGACGGATGCCAAACCACGATAGCTGATGAGTAACTGCGCTTACGTCTGTCAACAGCATATCGACCTACTAAAACCAGTATTAAAGGAGCTAACATTGCTATGCGGGTCTATATAGACGCAAGCTCATTTTATAATGGATTTGGTAGGTCGATACGCTGTTGACTGTACTTACTGCATTCGATCCGAAGCGGAGATAACCTAACCCCCGATAAAGACTGCATATACATAACGTTGCCAAAAAACGGGCACGGGCAATTTTCATACAATCGAGACAATTTGAAGACCTTGGATCTCCCCCTGGGAACTTTTCTGATTATGCATATTTAGAGCATGGAGAAGTTTAAGATCTCCTGAGGTACCTAATTGGAATAATAAAATGGCCAAACGACGTTTCCGCCACAGCGGGAGAGTTTGGACCGATTAGGTACCTCAGGAATTCTATATTCCATTTACGCTCGGGATACAGCACCCAGTACCCTGAAAGAGATACAAAGTCTCCAAATTGTCTTGATTGTTTTTAAATTGCAAATGTGCCCTTTTTTTTCAATAGGGTTTATTATCTACTAAATTATTTCCCAAACTATAATCGTTATGTCGGATTATTATAATGCGTAAGTTGTGCACTACATATATGTGAATTGCTTAGGAGTTTTCGGACTATCGAAATACAGTCAAGTTTAAGTGATAAGTACCACTGTAATTACCTGATAGCCAAATCCTGGATCATGGTCAATGTGGACCCCGGGCCCTCGTCCTCGAGAGCACAACCGGGACATTAACGCTAAGATGATTATTTTTTTTATTATTTTAAGTGATAAGTACGAAGCTAATCTCAAAAAATACTCAAACTTTCAAAAGGAATCTAAACTCAAGATTTCAATTCGATAATAAAGTTACGCATAAATATTTATTTTGGAAATCGTTCACTGCCATACCTACACTTACCCATACACAGTTGTAGCATTGGACCTGTTTAGTTCGCGCACCGTATACATTATAATAGTTAATTTTTATCACCTTAGAAAGTTAATGGAAAGATTGGAAAGTGGTCAAGTTATCAATATAGGTAATGCCTCAGACTTACCATTTCAGAGTTGCGGTTGCTTCACAACCTTACATTTTAAACGAGACTTTATTTCGTATACCATTAGGTGGACCGTTATTTTTATTACAGTTACTATTATAGTGGTAATTGGGATTGGTTGTAATTAAATGATAGTGATAGTGGTATTACACGTTTGCCTGTTAGATAATAGCTCTTAAGCTACCATGGCAATGGCTTACCATTGTTCGGTTACAGCATAGTAGCTCATCGGACGTGTATATCACGGATGTGGTGATCATGATCATATCTTAATGTGTTGATTGCCTTTTATTGTCAATGAACAAAAGCAACCTGTGGGCTTAATGTGCGCGTGAAATTAGGTAGATTTAGAGATTTTAATAATAGCGATGGAGGCAAACGGAATGGCCGAGTGGTTACGGTATCCGACTCGTAAGCGAGAGGTACCGGGTTCGAATCCCACTGCGGCCATGTGCAAATGATGATTTTCTGAGTTATGTACATCGGTTAAACACTGACCGATGCTCTTACGTTGAGGGAAAATATCGTGCTGAAACCTGCATATACCTACAGGCGACTGAATGTGCAAGCATAGTCTGGTTTCCCTGATAGCAGTGCCACGGAGGTCAGACAGCAGTCGCTCCACTGTAATTACCTGATCTGCAAAATCCTGGACCATGGTCAACGCGGACCCCGGGCCCTCGTGAGCAAGAGCACAATCGGGACATTAACACTAAGATGATTATTATTATTATAAGAGAGCCTATAAGAAAGGTGTACCTAGATTCGTCTTTTGAAGACTCGAATGTCGTACCATCCTTGGAATCAATTTGTATTCACGATAAAATAATTTCTATGTACATTTCTTACAAGAACGGTTTCTGGTTACGGGAATAATTTAGTTTCCTTAGAGTTTGTGTAGAATCGGTTCGGTAGTAATAGAAAGTCAATTACCTACGTACATTCCTTATCAAATTCTATCTAAGCTCTTGTAAAAATAATGATGCTAGGAAATCCTGTCCTGAACTTCTTTCTTGTCTATATTTTAAGACACCTGTGAGATGCTTCAGACGCAATGACCCGTTGCATGTTACAGAAGCTTCTACCAACTACAGAAATAACACTTTCTATTGCGAGCAACTAATAATTTTAGGTTTTATATAGGAGAATTGACCTTGATTTATTTAACACAAGTTGTGAGTCAGCGAGAAACCGCATACTCAAGTATTACTTCGACACATTGTAGCATTTTCTTAAAGCATATTATTTATTAACTATTGTTGCATTACTTTCGGGTATTGTAGGTGTATTTTAATAAAAGTTTGAAATTGTAGTCTTATAGACTGTTCGGTATGCTTAACTTTAAGTTAAGTATGTATTAGTTTATACAATGTCTATTGGTGGAAACCTGTAATTGGCTCTGTGCTGCCAGTGTTATTTTATATTGTAATCATTGCTGTTGGTTTTCCTTAAGTCATCATCATCATCATCATCACAGCCCATAACAGTCCACTGCAGGACCTAGGGCCTCTCCCACGAAAGGGGAGGCCATCGCCACAATCTCCACGCCTGGCAGGCGGGTTGGAGATCGCAGTGTTTAAACACAACAATGGAAAACGCTGCTGCCCATTTTCCAGACTACGGAGACTCTTGATCTTTTGCCTCGAAAACATTAGTCGCCTTGTACGACACCCATGAATGTAAGGGGTTGGTGCTATTCTACTCTGCCGGACACCACACGGCCTAAGTAAATAAAATTTCCTTAAGTAAATAAAATAAAATAAAATAAATAAAATCTTTGCAAGGCAAGTGACCATGTGGAGTGAGTGTGGGCAGCCATTATCAACATTGCGTACTCGATGTGAAAAGTGTGAAATGCGTTATGGCCATAAAATTGCATGCGCTTATTGGCGTATGAAAGTATACGCGTTTCTCTGTTTATAATTTGAATTATTGCTTTACCATCGGTATAGCATATCTATCGGTATAACTACGTCTATTACGTAAATGAATTTGGTATTTGATACCTAAGTATTGCAAATTAAACGGTTTTACCAGATAATTTGGCAAAGGGAGGTTGTCCGAAGTCTTCCGCTGGGGACCCTGAGAGTTGATGAACAGTCCAGGGTGCTAATTCGCACCCCGTAACGGTACATTATTACACAGGCGACTATTCAGTCCAGTGTAACTATTATTCTATCTGGTTGGGTCACCCTGTTAACAGAGTCAAGGAGGTCAGGTGGTCTACTGGAATTCCCTGATCTAATAAATCCTGGATCACGGTCAAGGCGGACGGCCCTCACGCGCGAGATCATAACCGGGACACTAACGCTAAGACGACCAGAGCAATATCACGCTGAGCGATAAAGGTTTATTGACCTTACCTTAATTGCAACTAAATTCGTTTTTTCATTAAAAATATCAAATAAACTTTGGTCCGGGAAACAATTAAGTTTAATATTACACAAGTATGTTGATTTAATATTTTATAAACTGTATTAATACTACAGTCACGACACTCTAAACTATTCTACCAGCTATAAGCTGTAATCTGGTGCAGGTAAAAAATTAAAGAAGACTTGATATGGATAAAGTTATGGGAATTTTAAGGTTTCTGTAGAAAATTCAAAGTTCTCTGATCATTATAATTGAAAACCTTTAAAGCTAGAGTGAATAGGCTGTTAGATAGTAATGCTCCATCTTCGGCCGCATCGTCACTTAACACCAGGTGAGATGGCGCTCGTACATAGAAGTTTGTTAATGGCGGTCAACTGCATGGCTAGTCTAATAAACAAAAGATAAAAAAATAAACGTATGCAGTAGTAAACATCTTTATGTTGTTTTTCTCGTAGAATTTTGACGTTTGATGAGATAAATTAATACCATTTGAATAATAATTTTCGTGTTTGAGAGTTTGTGAGAGTCTGTCCCCGACAGGGAAGGAATCGTGGGGTAATATATTTTGTGTATAGCACAAGAAATGGCTTTACTGAAATATGAGCGAAACCAGGGCGGGTCGCTAGTGAAATACGTGCAAAGATAAACAGCAATATCTCTTACAACCAGTGGCCAAGTGAGCACCGAATAATAATATGGAATGCTGTTATAAATTGGCTACTTACTCTATATTTACTTGTGCAAATGTGAAGGTTTGGACATTTCACGACTGCCGCGCCCTAAGGCGCCGTGCGGACTTAAACTACTTATCGGGTCTGCGCCGGCGCAGTTTGGGACTGCGTTCTTTACGTAATTAAGGGCGGCTTGCACCAAATTCTTAAAGGCATTTAAGCTGACACTCAAACAAAAAAGTTCATGCAAGAAAATGTTAAAAGTCACTCTTAAACGTCTAAGAATTTGGTGCAAGCGGGGCTAAGTAAACGTTAACAACGTCAGCTGTCAAATTTTGTTCGAAAATGTATACCAGAGCAAAGAGTGACGAGCTGAGTGGCTCAGTGGTTACGGTCTGCCACGCAAGAGGTCCCGGGGTCGATACCCGGCCGAGCAGTAATTGAAATGATTAATTTTTATTTCTGGTTTGGGTGGAGTATGTATAATAAGTATGTATTTAAAAGTATATAAGTAGTTTATCAGTTATCTAGCACCCATAACACAAGCTTAGTTTACTTTGGGGCTAGATGGCGCTGAATAAAATATTGCCAGTAATATACTGTAGACCTAACTAAACCTTATGGGCTTATAGTTAGTCATCTTTTAAGGTATTCTCACCAGTGAAAGAGGTTGGTATTATTTTATTTTGTCGGAAACTTAACAGACAAATAATAGTCAGATACAAACAAAAACATTGTTTGTCAAAGATATGCGCGACCAGGAACAGCTTTTGTCGATTTGAGTAGGAAACCTTTATCTGGGGTCAATATTGACCCAATGAAAGGTTGTGTGACCGATACCACAATGGTGTTGGTTTAAGATAACTATCGAAGCATGCAATCGATTGTAAATATTGGGAAACTAAATTTTCCCTTATATTTAAAGGGGTAAGGGCGTGAAGTGATGTATGTGTGTTTTGATATTATAGTGTTGTGTCACACGTAGGCCCTTAGGGCAAGGTCAAGATCGCAGAAATAAAACAATGTGGTCCTACCTGTCTCTACCCCTATGGGAGAAAGTCATGGCGTTATTTTGGATAAGTTTGTGGTTCTTTACAGATGATGACAGTAATAACGTTCATAATAACAACAGCTTAAAATTATTAATTAAACTCTGCGTAATCGTATAATTTATAAAAGACAGCGCGTTGATGTCTTTTATATGGAGATTTTGGTCCAAGAAAATATCTGCGATTTATTTATCGGTATTGTAATTATTCTATTATTTGTAATGTAAATAAAATGTAATGAAAACCTAATATAATTATAACATCACAGGGTTCACCAATCGGAACTCGAGACTGTTCAACCAATAAAATATTATATCAATTACAAACTTACCACATTATTTGATAAAAACATCATTGGTCTAGCACTTATCGCGGCCTCTGCCAGGGTCCGCTTTCCTTCTCATTCTTCTCCACTTCAACATTATTTTATAACACTGGTACGAATTCACAAAATGTATTTCTTGTCTACACTGAATGACTGATTTGATTACCTTCCAATTAAGTATGAGTACAACGAACTCTATCTAGGCGAAATCCGCGCCAGAAATCGAATCTGCTGTTTTTCGACAACCTGTAGTATTTACCAGTTGACCATCCGGTTTTAAAACTATTATACAAGTCTAGAATTGTCTAATGCGCCGCCAAACCCGTGTGAAAGTGGTTAATGTTTATGTTCTATGCTTATTTATACAACATAATTTAAAATTTCAGAAATTATGTCTTGTTTTGCGTATGATTTATTCGTAGCTTGTAATTGGATGTTTTAATATGGAAGCTTATGTAAATGAATGCGTGACAAAACGCTTTATTATGCGAGTTTTTGTTTGTCTTGTTTATGTCATTATTATTTAACTGCGCGCGAATCTGTGGACCGGTCTAGTGCGTGGGCAAGTATCCAACGGTGGACTAGAGGTGACTGAAGATGGTCACAATAATCTTGGCGTAACGTATCCCGGTTGTGCTCTTGCGTGCGGGTGCCCAGGGTCTGCCTTGAACACGATCCAGGATTTGGCAGATCAGGTAATTACACTGCCATCTGACCCCTGTGACACTGTACACAGGGGAAACTGATCAGCTTAGATCATTTTTACACATTCAATGACTTGAATGTGCAGGTTTCCTCACGATGTTTTCCCTCAACCTGGGAGCATCATAACTTAGAAAAAATATATGATTAAATGTTTATGTTTATAATTTTGTTCTTATTCCTAAACGTATTTTATTGATTCCTAAAGTATGTTTAAACATAAGACGGACGTAGTTTACAAAAGTATTTAACGCCTTAACAAAATAAAAATCTTTAGACTTCATTATTCAATTCCTACATAACACCTCGAAGTTACAAAACTAATCCCAAAAGAAGCCTGTTAAGAGAATATTTACTCACTTATAATTAATAGATATTACGACCTCCTTACTTAGTGTTAACGTTATGTAAATGAACATGCAATAAAAACTTGAACGAAAGAAATCTTCACTCGAACCGGTAAACTAGGCAAAAAATGTAAACAGTGCTATAGCTTCTCAAGTATAAGTTGGCTAAATACTTCGCTCAAGTACACACCCAAATACAGACTAAACACACAGTGTTTTCTTTGGACTATGACATGGGATCGTTCAAGAGGTATATTAGAAGCAGGCAACGCACTGGTAATCAACTTCCATCAGGCGACCCGGTAGCTTTGTTTGCCTGCCGGATCATTAACAAAAAAAATAACGTAGTTCGTTCTCTTGCCACGTGCCAAGTTATACTTGTCAGATTATAAATTATTACGTCCATGAATATTACACAATGCAATCAAATCTGTTCAGTAGACGGCGGCGCTAGTGACGCTGGAGAAATGACATTTAACTAAATGGCGTCTGTAGTTCTGATTTTGTTTACGGAAAAAGGTAGATGGCACTGTAAGCATAGTCCGCTCCGCTGATTTGTCACACGCCATTAACAAATCGATACTTAAAGGTTTTTCACTGTTTTTTAGGGGAATAATCGATTTTAGTGATCATCGTTACGGATCAAATGGTCTTTTTTGTGGCCAATGTCAATCGGTTGGTCGCTCGGAAGGTTACAGTGGTGTTAAATAGCCTTAACTAGACTAGACAATGTTGATGTGGCATATTTTCTCGTTTATTCTATAGTATGTAGGGTCCCCCTGCCCTATGGGAGCAGCAACCTCACCCGGAAGCCTACTTAACCTAAAGCCCCTCCAGACATGAGGCCTCCGAACGCCTTCCTGTCTAGGGATCCGTCCTAACCTAGGGCCTGCCCGGGCACATATGCTACAGTAGTTAGATTTTCCTGTATGTAAACCCTGTTGTAAAAATAGGGCAATTTTTTAATAGAAAATACTGAAAATAGTCAGGTATCTGCTATCTCACCTGATGTTAAGTGTAAATGGAGTCTATTACAACTGGTGCATGTAAACGACCTTCTCGCTATGGAGTTAACGGCCTTTTGGATCACTTAATTCATTTAGATTTCTGCCTTTATAGTCATATGCTGGACTTTTACTTATATTTTTTTGGTATATATAAAATATAAAAAAAAATCATCTTGGCGTTAATGTCCCGGTTGTGCTCTCGCGCATGAGGGCCCGGGGTCCGCCTTAACCATGATCCAGGATTTGGCAGGTCAGGTAGTTACAGTGGAGCGACTGCCATCTGACCTCCGTGACCCTGCAACCAGGGGAACCAGACCAGATTGCATCATGGTTACACATCCAGTCGCCTGAATGTGCAGGTTTCATCACGATGTTTTCCCTCACCGTAAGAGCATCGGTTAGTATTCAACTAATGTACATAACTCAGAAAACAGTCATCGATACATGGCTAGAGCGGGATTCGAACCTGGGACCTCTGGCTTACGAGTCGCATAATGTAACCGCTCGGCCACCGACGCTCCTGTTCCGGTATATATAATTGAGCTAAAATTTTGAGTACCTAACTTGGATCACAATGCATTAATATGGTACCACGGAGCTGATCTGATAATGGAGTCGAAGGATGCTTCTAGAAAGTAATGACTGCAACAAGATAACCCTGTCGTGGTTGGGCCCAATGGTCTTAAAGAGTACCTACTATACCCCAAGGTGACATTCAATCAAAAGCTGCGCAATAAAAGCTTGTTATGACATAACGTCAACGCGTAAGCTTGTTTGCCACCTTAGTGCCACATAAAAAAATAAAAGAAAAAAAAGTTTTTTATTTGAGAACTTATTTCTGGTATTAGCATAACACTAATTAGAAATCCTTTCAATCTTCATTGCGCCAAAATGAAGCTTATCTAACCGTTGTCTCATTATTTGATAGATCGCGCTAACTTCACGACCAAGGATGCGCGCGCAAGGTTACGTAACCGACCGGTCAGCCAGCGTTGCAATTCACACCTTTATTATATTTACATTTATGACATATTTGCTGGCATGAGATAGCACATTCTTGTTATATCATCGGCTGACAATGTTTCGCGGAATTAGTTTTTTAATTCTATGAAACGTGCATTCGATGTAACGTGATTCGCAGTGGTGAACTTAAGACCTTGCGTGATTCGGTGTAACATGTATTCGATTTAACGGATTCGCAGTGGTGAACTTTAGACTTCATGTGATTCAATGTAACATGCATTCGATGTAACGTGATTTGCAGTAGTGAACTTTGGACTATGCGTGATTCGATATAACCTGCATTCGATGTAACTCGATTCGCAGTATTGCTTTTTTTTATTCTACGCAGTGACAAACGACCAGAAAGCTTGAAAATATCAATAACTAAGACTAAGTCCCTAAGTCCGTAAGTCCCTAGCCGCCAATCTCAGCCCCATAGCCCTATACAGCAGTATCCAGCCACAGCCACCAGTGAAAGGGATCAGATGTACGTATTTTGAATAATGCATTCTAAATGTGTACACACTGACCGACTGGGAGACCGGTCTGGCCTCAAGGGGCTATAGTCGTGCGCGTGTCGCTGGTCCCTTAGGGGATTCAGAGAAATCTAGTGAAATGAGATTTCATGGACGTCAGGGCTGTCGGTTGCCCTTGGGTGATAGTGAGAGTTTTTAATGTACTTTAGGATAGATACACATAATCAACAACTCACCGATTTTTTTAAAATGTAATACGGCATAACAACAGACAAAAGGGCCTGATGGAAAGTGGTCACCGCCGCCTATGGACATCAGCAACACCAGGGGAGTTACCAATGCGTTCTTTCGACCCTTCGTGTCGTGACCAACAGAGGGCCCAGGTAGTGAGGATGAGTACCCAGCCCACGGATGATCACATTTTGTGCATGAAATCTTGTAACTATAAATAATTATTTATAACAATTACTGTAATTTTTTATTGATTTTACTTAACTACATTACACATCACAAATAAATAACACAGGTCACTGCACTTTTTTGCTTACTTTTTATGTAACTTCGATTGAAAGATAGCATAAACATCTGATGAACACCTCACGCCTTATAAATAAAGTCACGTATACTTGAGAATCAGCATTTTTTCCGTCTACTCTTGACAAAGGCTTTGGGACTGGGAGAGAGTGAGACAAAAAACTCCACGTAATGTTACGCAAACAGTGGGTGACAAAATAAAATGCCATGACATTAAATCATTAAACAAATCGGTGAGAGTGAAGTTACTTTTGGTGTTTACAAATATGGAGCCTTGTTTGTTGGTAGGTGCTAGTAATTTTAAATGTCTGTCTCCAAAGACTTCACATTGAAGCTACAAACTGTAGTCGGAGTACTTACAGATAAAATAGTCATCTTGGCGTCTACATCCTGGTTATGCTCTCGCGTGCTAGAGCCCGGGGTGCGCATGACCATGATCAGGTAATTACAGTGGAGCGACTGCCATCTGACCCTCATGACCCTGCTAAAAGGGGAACCTGACCAGATTGAATCATGGTTACACATTCAGTCGCCTGAATGTTGAGGTTTCACCGTAAAGCATCGGTTAGTGCTTAACAATGTCGGGTGTCGGAGTACTTTTAGATGTCGGGTGTAAATACTGCACATTAGAAGTGCATTATTTATAGAAAATTATTTCTTAACAGCAAGCTTTAATCGCGCGTTCTCTATGATTAGTCAGAGTATTTGTCAATACTAAACTTGCAAGATTTTATTACGACCAGACATGGGGACAAGTAAAACTAAATTAAAGCTGGTAATAAATTGGTGCAAACTTTGCTTTTGTTTTGTAAAACAAATCAGTGATCAGCATGAGTAACCGATTTTTTTTTATCTTTTAGCACTCAAAACGTAAAAATCTAGATAGTGTTGTACGGTCGAATAAAATATAGGCTACAAGTGTTTGTTAGAGTCTTATTATCATATGTTTGTCCGACTCTACCTTTGATATCAATAAGCTAAGTGTTATACTATTTCACATAACATTGTAATAACACTAAGCCTGCTTATTTATTAAGTTTTCATTGTGCGTAGTTCACAAATTGTCACGCAAACACTGTTACTTATTATTAAGAAAAACATACTGGAGATACTTGTTATTAAGAAAAACATTTAAACTAATACTTTTTGAACACTTACTTAAACAATTCTAGTCCAAAATCACATTACTGTTTTCTACGTGTATAGAATAGCCAAAGAACTCGCGAACGAAACAGCCAACAGCCCAGCACAGCCTCTTGAACCGGCACCGCAATAAACAGAACAAAACGTGCCAACAACAATCCTCAACAATCTTCAAGTATCGGAACTCATTAGGCGAGGCTAGAAAGGCACACGTGCGGCGCCGCGGGCGAGCGCTATGCTATAACTTACTAACCGTGTTGGGAGTGACGTCTCCAATAGCAATGGTGAGCGGAGGGAAATTATTAATCACGGAGGCGCAGGGAGGAGCTTTAGTGTGTATTTTCTGAAATATTAACTGCTACTTTCGTGGGTTTCGATTGGGTATATATATTTGAGTTTCGTTTTGTGGCATCCCCTTTATGCAGCGTGGGTAGGCATCCTACAAGGTGGATCGATGGCGAGGTAAAGATCGCAAGTACCAGCTGGATGCGGAAGGCACAAGACCGGCCTTTGTGGACATCTCTGGGGGAGGCCTATGCCCAGCAGTGGGCGCCTTCTAATAAGTAGGTACGAAGGCAACACCTCAACCTATCCAAAACCAGTCTAACATGAGTTAGCATCTCTATGGACGCACATAGCTGTTAGTTATTTTTTATTATAAAACATGACAGGCATTTGACCGCCATCTCACCTGTTGGTGAGTATCTTATTTCTTTTAGCAAGACCCTCGTACATTGCCCGGCTACCGGCAAGCCCACTATGTCCACTGTAGTGGTTGATAGAAATACCTACTTCGTACGCATTTCGTACGAAACTTCTCAGCAAACAAGCTGCCAGCGGATTGCCACACACCCCCCGCACGCAATTAACACTTGTCCCGCAACCAGCTGACTCACACGGTTCACACGTGAATTCAACTTGCATAACGCCGATCGGATGCCCGAAATGTTAATGGATTGTACTCTCCAACTTTCGAGCGGGTTCGGTGCCGGTGCTGACGGATGGTGATTGATTTATTGGGTAATCGTATGTTGGATTGTTTTGGTATGAGCTGTCATCATATTTTTTTCAACCGACTGAAAAACGTGGCAGATAACCTTTGACCAAGTAGACATATACTTTAAATATTTCTTAAACTAATACAAAAAATACAGCCCCACCCGATTTTATTTCTTCGTGGTATAAACCACGACTAATGACAATATAAATTGTCACATCAAGTAGGTCGATGAGATCATAATCATAGGTTTTCATTGAGTCTTGTCGTTGTTTCCCTAGTCCGATAGTACCTACTCTATTATTGAAAATTAAAATACTGTCATGTGGAGTGCCCAGCCAGGTTCTTGAGACTGTGTGTGCAACAAGTGAGACTTTCCCCCAGTCCCCAGCTGAAGACCTTGATCAACATCGCTTCGCAAACGATATTAGAAGACAGACCTAACGAGCGGCGAGTTCATTGCGGTGCCGAAGTTCGGCTAGCCTCAAAATACGAAACGGTCACCCATCCAGTTTCCGGGCTGTGTGTGTGCTTAACTTTTATTATCTGTCTCGCAACCACCACTGAAGATATAAATTGTATACTAATTAACCTCAGGCTTCCCATTACAAAATGTCGCATAAAAATCCGCTTTACAAATTAGCACGTACAATGAATAGACAAAAACCTAGACATTTTCACCAGGCATAGGTAGATCGATTATCTATTCCTATTCGACGTTGACAATGCAGTACCCACCCAATCTCGTCAAGTCATCGCTTGTTCTTCCTACATCGCAAAAGAAACGCGCCATTGATCTTGTAGCATGTCGTAGCCACTGTCATCTTATTCACATTAGGGTTGCCGGCTCTGCTACATACATAATATACTAGCATTAGCCCGCGAATTCGCCCGCGGGAAATTCGGTTACTTTTGGATATTAAAGTAGGGGTCTGTTCATCGGACAGCAGAGACTGTAATACAGCAGATATTATAGCCTAAGTTGTTCCGGTACGTAAGCCGCAACCTGTCAAGTTTCATTACAATTTGTCCAGTAGTTTTAGCAAACAAGAAAACATCCATCTTTAAAAACCTTCCCCTTTATACTGTCTAACAAGGCAAATAAGCACGCGCCGCCACCACAGCTTCCTGCAAACCTTGGCAGGATAAGCCTGATAACCCCTGACGAGGTGGAGAGGTCTATTAGTAAGATGCGCTATTAGAATCAGGCGGGTCGTAAGCTTGTCTGCCACCTTAGTGGTATAAAAAAAATTACTTATTTTGCTGCGTATATTTTACCCTAAAATAAACGATGATTCATTTATGAGGTATTTGTCGCCGACATTGCTGACATAATATTTTTGGCAACCCTACCACCACGTGCGCGCGACAGGTGTGCGCAGGCTGCGCGCGCGCATCACTTTCACCGGCGACCGGCGATCGCGAGATAACAGCCTTTCCGTTCATTGGGACAGGTGAGGTCATCGTTGTGTCACGGGGGCTAGTATGACCGGCTGTTGCGAGTGTACCATCAGGTGACCCGCTCGCTTGTTCGCCTCCATCTGTTATAAAATAAAGCGTCGGCTTAGCGCGGGTACGACACTTTATAGGATCACCCATTCGTCTAATCGAGACACTATCCGGGTGATCGCTTCATTCTTATGTCATGGATCGACGTTTATAATGCGTACGGCTAAGGAATGGAACACGTTGCTTGTGAGTGTGTTATTATTATAATCTGGACGCCTTCAAGGAGTAAATAGGCTGTTCCTAGTCAGATATGCTCCATCTACGGCTTACCAACAGGTGAGACGGCAGTCAAATGCCTGTCTAGTCTAAAAAAAATCAGTTTGACTGAAAATATAAATAATAAATAGTTGTATTACAAGTTACATTCACGATTAACATTAAATTAATTTGTATTTCCATATCATGCCTTAGGAAGGTCAATCTAAAGTAATTCTTGCTAGCTTGGATATTAAGTGGAATATCTCTGAACTTAGAAGTCATTAGAACGTTCTAATGTCTAAGTCTTCGATCAAGATCCAAGTCTTTCAAATGTATTATTGTCGATTATTCTGATTATTTGTATTTAACTGCTTAGTGGCGACAACCATATTACTCCCCAGTCCAAATCTCGTGATGCCGCATTGCTTGCATGAATATTCAACATTACCTAATGCGTTTGATGTAAGTACGTCTTATTATGTAGGTGTTATTAAAAATCTTGAGGAGAAAAGTCGTCAAAATATATCTCAAATCTTGTATCTCCTAAACCACGCAAAAGATAAAATATTACTCGCCTGACGTAATCATAACTAATCGTTGGCTTTGCACGATTCCCATACACGCACGATCACCATTTTAGGATGCCTTTCTATACAGAAAAGAATAATTTGTGAATATGAGTCATTCGTTTCATATTTGCAGAATGAATGATTAGTAATTAATTACATTATTTGATGAAACAATGAAGCGGAAAATTAACGATTTCATTGTTTTTAAGAACTACATCATCGTTTCTTTTGTAAATTAGTTGTCGAGAGCTGTTGTAGTCAATTATTTTTTAATTATCCATTGTTATATCATCCGCGGGGGCCCTGAGACTAGTTGAACAGTTTCGGGTGCCGATTGTGCCAATGATTATATATTCAGATTATTGAATAACCCTCATGCCTGGATTAGAAAATACCATACAGAAGCACATATTCTGTGATAGAAACAAAGTTCAGAGGCAGAATTCACGAAGCAATGCTGGCCTAGTGGCTAATGCGGACGATCTAGGATCAAATCCGCCTCAAATAACCCGAATTTAACAAAATTCTGCATCTCTCATTCAAATTACCTATAATGCTACGATTTATTAGACAACATAAAAATTCTTTAGAATCTTTATTTATTACTACTTCGGGACAAATTAAGTTGTTATAACATAGCAGTGTGTTTCTGTTTATGCAGTAAATTCTCGAGGAATTGATTAAAATGCACATAATTTCGAATTTGAACCGAGTAAGTGGTGGCCTTAATTTACTGCAGTTATACCTGATTCGGTAATTTATTAAAATTGTAATACTGTAACGTTACGGAATACAATATTAATAAATACAGCTTTTAGATTAATATCTTGTTTTCGTACTCCTGGAACTAGAAATCCATGTAACATGATTTGCCTAGAATTTTAATAGATTTGAGATTATGCGATTTTTACACAAACGTAATGGCACGCCGTTTTCCTCGTAGGTGTAGGAGAGACAATTAGTTTGTTCCACTAACAATGATCTTGACAAACATCTCGTTTCTTCGTCAATCATCAATCTTTTGAAAGGTTGTTTAGGGTGTTCTTGATCTGCGGTTTCAGTATAGTACCTATTGTATTTACGATTTTTGGGGCTAATTTTATAATTTATAGGCAAAACTGTTCGGCAAACTATGTGGCTTTACAATCAGGCTGATTAATCGTGGTAAACAGTTTTTTTTTGTATCATACAAGACAGGCAATTGACCGACATCTTAGCTGTTGGTAAGTGACGATGCGGCCGAAGATGGAGCATGCCCGTCTTGGAACAGCCAATTCACTCTAGCCTTGAAGGCATCCAGATTATATTGACCAGGGAACACACTCGCAGGCAACGCGTTCCACTCCTTAGCCGTGCGCATTATAAAAGTCGAGCCAAAGCGGCTCGTGCGAATAGCTGGAAGTAGACGGTAATGGTAGTGTAAAGATTTCATGTGAACCAATACGACTCCGACAAAGGTAATTTTTTTTTTTACTTTCGCTAAATTATCAACCAGTCCAGGGTCCTCAGTGACCTTGGGCAACCTCGCCGAGCCAACGATTAGGCGGCACGCCCCGAGTGGCGAGCTCATTGCTGTGCTTAAGTTCCATTAGCCTCATAGTACGAAACAGTCACCCATCAAGTTCCAGGCCTATGCGTGCTTAACTATTGTTATCGGTTTGTGCTTATCTTTTGTTTGTTATCGGCCTCGCAAGCACGCTGCTACTAGACCAGAGCCGCAGACCCTAGTACCTATTTCATAACCACATACATCATAAATACTTTATGCTTATGAGATAGTGATTTATGTTATTATATTATTTTGATTTACAATTAAGAATAATTTGAAATTTATTTTATTTTATTTTCATTGAATTTGAAGTTGTAAATTCACTTTTAATTAATTATTTTTTTATACCACAAGGCAAACAAGCTTATGACCTGCCTGATGGTAAGCAGTCACCGCATTTCATTGTTTATTTCATTATTTCAAAGTTACGTATCAGTAACGTAAGATTATTGCTATTATTGTTATCTCTCCTAACACAGACAAAAATCTTTGTCTACATTATAAATGTTGATTTATGAAATAAAATGTATTTATTATTTATATATTTATAAATCAGCGACCAGACCCACCCTAATCCGTAACCACCTGATGAGCAATTACAAATGGCGCTAATTCGTCAGGTGCTGACCTCCGATTTCTAGCTGAATGTATGGCGGGTCGCTGACCGATCTGTTACGTGTGTTCTCACTTTCGTTGCGCCTGCGCAAGTCATTCAGCGCCGATTGCCAATTGGCTGATTGGACGGCTCGCGTAGTGATGTGTATACTAGCTTAGTCACTGAACTATGCGGATGCTTTGTGCGGATACGGGAAGCGGCGGTTTCTGGGTTATTAAAGTTTGTTTTATGGAGATATCTTTATAAAGTAAATAAAAGTATTTTTATGGTGGCCACTTATCTTCATTCTGCTTGATCCAATGTCTTGATAAAATTAGGCTTCATCAAGTCAAACTGACCGTGTGTGGTGAGTGATTTTGGAAGGACATGTTACTTTATGATGCTGAGTGGCCACCATGGTCTAGTCCAATCAACATTTTAAACGACCACTTTTACTACTCCTATAGTAGTACTTAAAAAAAAACACAAGCACTTTACCATCATCTTATTAATTGTTAACATTTATATTCAATTGATTTCGATCCGCATCCGTAACCGATATCCAATCAAACTATACAACACTAGTCAATACTTACACACAGTCAGACGAAGATTTATTATAATTAGACGATGTATGCCCCAAGGTGTTTAGCATTGGAAAGCAAACGAAAGTGATTATGGAGAAACATTCGAATATTTATACGAGCGCGAAAATTATTATAATTGCGAATTTATTTACTCGAATTAAAGCGTGACCGGTTTTAAGTGGGACGACTCTGAGCTGAGTGGTTCCTCCTTATAATTAATGTTTAAGGTGATTTGACTGAATTTTGAACGGATTTCGTAATGCTTTTTGAGTATTTTGTGTTTATACCTACGGAATTTTGTGCTAAGACGATCTTGGCGTTCATGTCCCGGTTGTGCTCTCGCGTGCAACGGCCCAGGGTCTGCCTTGGCAGATCAGGTAATTACCAGCAGATTCAGTCGCCAGAATGTGCAGGTTTCATCACGATGTTGTCCCTCACCGTAAGGGAATTGGTTAGTGTAGGCCACCGATGCTCTCCACCCATGAAGCCCCATATTAACGTAACCCTATCGGTTGTTACAGGCAGCCACCGTCGCCCGCGCAGCCCGTGCCGGCTCACGTGCTCTCGCCGCCCGCTGAAGGTAAGCCGGCTGTTTTGAAAACACACCCACCATCGCAGTTTACAAACAATATCGACCGCTATTGGAACCGTTTGGATGTGCATTGACAACGATTTCCTGGTTTAGGCGTTCTGAAATAGTAGGAATCGTTTCTGAGGTGGTTTGTACGACGTGTATGGTAGGTATTTGAAGTGTAAATAAATACATGGATTTTTATTTTGGGATCTACCTAGAAAACGGTAACTTAATAAGATCTACCTGGCAAGAACGCAGTTGCTAAGGAACAGTATATTTTTGCGACAGTAGATTTTACTTTTGAAGGCGTTTTTTTGGATTGCTACCACCGCCCTATCAATTTCCATTGCCACGAAACTAGAGAAAAATGCAGAAAATCAATTAAGCCGTTTTTGTTGCTTATGATGGAACATTTGAATTGAGTTTTAGTCGTTTGTAGAGACAAATATTTACTATTGTTTTCCGTCCAAGAAAAACAATAGAATTATTCATAAACTGGTTTAGCACTGTCACGTGTAATTTCCTATTAAAGTGTTACGCATAATCGAAGCCCACTGGCACAAAGTACACCACAACTACTCTTCGTGTGCCACTAACCACCGCGAGAAATGGTGTTCCTCTTCCCTAAACTATGTCGAACAATCACATCAAAACATAAAACACAAATCACGTCTCTCAATTGCAAAACTAGCTCAAAATCAAACCGCAACCAGGCAACCACAAAAAAGCGTAAGCAAATCATGTCAAAATAAGTATAACATTGGCCAAATCAGTATTGTATTGCGATTGCCTCGTACTGTCTGGTGCTTATGGGTTGCTTACGGGCGGCTCGTGTAACCAGGAAATTTGATGTGAATGCAAGTGTACGTGTAGGTATGTTGTAAGATATCATTGCCAATAATTTGAGTATCAGTTACATACTCAGTATACAGTTCTCGATCATTGCACTTATTTGCAAGATCATCTAGTATTGTCTTTCATTTTACATGTAGAGTCCTGGACATCTCACAAGATGTTTAATTTACAACAATGGATGGGGCACTAAGAATGTGTTGCATAGACTCAAGTTATTAATCTATAGAAGAACCTAGTTGTTATTGTTTTTTATTTTTACGTCTATTTAACAAAATAAATATTGTTGAAAGCCTGCTAGCGGTTATTGATGATTATCGAGACCTATGTAGGAAAATAACTTATAATTAACACCTGTATTTACAGCACAATTTTGCCATCGCACCACCCGCCGTGGGCTGGGTACTCATCCCCATTATGTGGACCCTCTACTGGTATCCATGCGAAGATTCGAAAGAACGTTCTCGCTCGTACGATTCGAATGTGGAATGAGCTCCTAGCCACAGTTTTTCTTTTGGAGTATGGCATGGGATCGTTCAAGAGGTATATTAGAGGTTTCCTTAAAGGCGGGCAGCGCATTGGTAGCACCCCTGATGTTGCTGATGTCCATAGGCGGCGGTGACCTCTTTCCATCAGGTTGCCCGCATGCCTGTTTGTCTGCCGGATAAAATAAAAAATAAAAAATGGTCAAGGAAAACCCCAGGCCCTCGTGCGCGAGAGCATAACGCCAAGACGATTTATGATGATTTACAAACAATAGTTGCATCATATGCGTTCCCACAGTGCTCGTCTGCTAAGTGAACGCATTGCGTTCAATACGGGTCTATGATTGTTCAATTTCGTTCATTTGATGAACGCATAGTACTGATCACCACTCATATTTTGTTGTATTGTCAGTTGGAATTAGAACCTTGCCCGTTCGCGACCATTGTAAAACCTCATAATAACCTTTCTGAATACGGCAGTTTACCACGCACAAGATATCGAACGTTCAGGCTACAATGCCTCCTAAACGTATCTGGGTCATGATCATTGCCCGCGACGATCAACAAAGATCAATGATAGCAATCTGCCTTTACTGACTATACCGTCACATGGCTCAATAAACTTAATAACATACTATGGTACTGTATAGATGACAATAGCAAAGAGTATTAGTATTAATATAACACAATAGTGACAATGGTTTCCAGTAACAATGATGGAGCAAAAAGCTGTGTGATCAATGCAACTGTTTCGCTTGAGAACAATCGCTGGCGATCTATATTTGCTACTTATTTGTGTTTGTACGTGGGTCGAAATACGCTGAGACGTACTTGGTTCAATTAAGACAGCTATAACGAAGGTACGACTAGGGTACGGCCCAATAATAATACATAACATGCATGAACCCACGAAATAAGAAAATATACACCAGCATCTTCTGTTCAACAAATAATTGTGGAAGAGGTTTATTTATCCGCGCCTGACTCTATTTCAGAGAGGTTTTGGAGAAATTAAACATGGATTTCTTCAAGAAAACAATGAAATGATTAATAGGGACGGCAGCATCGCAGTTATACCCCTGGTATTGCAAACG
Source organism: Blastobasis adustella (assembly GCA_907269095.1). NCBI lineage: Eukaryota > Metazoa > Arthropoda > Insecta > Lepidoptera > Blastobasidae > Blastobasis > Blastobasis adustella. Next base: position 19,636,117 of record OU026123.1, read on the forward strand.
TTAACTGCGGTAACTACGGTAACTGCTTAAAGTAACTACGGTAACTGCAGGCCGCAAGTTAACCAGGCCGTAAGTTTGTTTGCTAACTTAAAGATACAAAATAATCGTATTCAGTCAGACGAAGTGCATCGTTTGTAGGAGGCGGCGACATTAAAACGCACTATAGCTCTGTAATTTTACCGAGTCGGTGTGGATGCAGTGCGTAAAAGCCCTAATATCGTGTAAAATCTATATAACCTACTTTAATATTATAAATGCGAAAGTTTGTAAGGATTTTTGTTAATACTTCACTACCGAACAAAAAACTAAAAAACTCTGAACGGATTTTGATGTTTGGCGGTAATATAACTTATAGCCCAGAAAAGCATATACGCTATAATTGATCCCGAATTTCAATAAGGTTCCAGCGGGAACGTGTCCGAATTTTTTTACGAACAAAGCCTAGACAAAAGCTTTTTATCAGGTACTATAAGAAGTATAATTCGACATTTAGTAAGAACCACAACCCAAACGCACGAAAGCAAGCCAGTACTGTTGAATTTTCTCATGATAGATATAGCTCGGTAATGACGGTATCAGGTTTGAATCCCGGACGAGTCTTTACGACTGACTTCAACATATTGAAACGGGCACACAGCCCGCTAGATGAGAAGCTGTAACTGTCTACTATAACATTTACGATAGTATTTAAGTTCTGATCTTAACTGTAGGTACATCATAAATTCAGTACAGAATTTGCATTCTCACCGCAGATATCAGAGTTTGTGACCGATAGGTGCCGTGTAATGTTTCTTAGACACAATTAAAGAGACTCCTTTAATGTTCTTTTAAAATCGGTTCAACTAACACATACATAAAAAATACGTGTGGCACTCGGGGACTGCTGCGGTAAAGCTATTGCATAGCATTTTTTATCAACTTATGCAATTATAATTATTTATTTATTTTATTTATGCAGTATTTTTTTTTCTTTGATATTAATTCAAGTTTTTTCTTTGATATTAACCATATACATACACCTTAAGGTTCAACTAGTCGCGGGCTCAAACTCACTCGTGGACGCGGCCAAAAAGCACGCTGTCTCACCTAGCATTGTGTCTAAAAGAGATAGAATCAGTTATGAGCAGTTAGCAGCTAGTCTACACGCATACGTCTAGTCGCACGCACACAAACACCGTGCCGAAGTCTGCCGAACTGAAACGACGTTAGACGATGCACGGCTTTCAACGCCGCACTGCTGTGCCGGTCGGAGTGGGGGGTGTTATGTTTTTTTCGTTACGGAATTTCTTGATTCGGTCGCCGCGCTCAAAGCCTTCGATAAAAGCTATGCAATAGCTTAAAATATTGCATTATTATAATAAATTCTCATCCCGTCTACTGCTCGACTTTAGCCTTCTCCAAATAAGTGGACGATTTTACCGTAATCTCCACACATATATCAAAAGGCATAGAGATTGCAGCGTGGTCTGCTTCTCAGGCGCTGTTGGTAAACGGTCGATACCTAATTCAGAAAAAAAGTCATTGGTAACATGGAGAGTCTGGGGATCGAACTCGTTACCTCTGTCTTACGAGTCCGACCTATCCTCTCCAACTAATGAGTAAGTAGGTAGTATAGGATAGGATAATATTTGTTTCTCCTTCACGCCAAAATTACGAACGGATTTTGATGGAATTTGGCAGTAAATGATTACAGCCTACAGTAAAAAGATATCATCTTCCACTTTGACCATGATCCAGGATTTGGCACATCAGATAATTACAAGGAACGACTGCCATCTGACCTCCGTGACCCTTCTTCCAGGGAAACCTGACTCTGATTAGGTCTTGATTACACATTTAGTCCCCTGAATGTGCAGGTTTCATCACGATTATTTCCCTTACCGTAAGAGCATCGGTTAGCATTAAACTAATGTACATAACACAGAAAATAATCATTGTTACACGACCGCAGTGGGATTCGAACCCGGTACCTCTCGTTTACGAGTCGGATACCTTAACCCCTCTTAATTATAGCCAGGGTAACTAGCTAGATCACAATTCACAATGCAACAGACAGACTAGACACCTCATAAATCCATTTACGTGATGTGAACCATACATCGTAGCATTGTTCCACCGGAGTCGGTGTCGCGGTAATCTGCCAACTCGGCGCGTTCGCGAAATGCCTGACTCGAGACTAATTGCAATTTGCCCACTAGGCAATTGGGTGACACACATACCTACTCGCAGTTAAGGCGTTTTCCCTGCTATATCTACGTGTCGGTATTTCAGTGATCTCTCTCTGTATTGTATTGACGGATGTGAGTCTGCTAATTGTAGCGATCTAAGTGTTTGGGTCCAATTCTTTTTTTCAGCGGCGGTGGGAAAGTCTTTCCTGATGGTTAAGATAGTTATTTGTTTCTCAGTGGTGAGCCAGCATGGGTCTACTCATACATGGGTCACATACTTACAGTGGAGCGACTGCCATCTGATCTCTGTGACCCTGCTATCCATACATATTGTAAATTAAAGTCGCTTTAAGCGTCTGTCTGTCTGTTTGAATGTATTTCCGTTAATTCCTCCTAAACCACGCAATGGATTTTGATGCGGTTGTCACCATCAGTTAGAGACTATTACAGTAAAGACAAACCGAAGAAAAGTCGTGAGAAGCCTGGGTCACTAGTTAATCTGTTCAAATTAGCCTTAAAGTACGAAACGGTCACCCATCCAGTTCAAGACCACAGCAGAAGACATTTGTCAACATCGCTTTGCCAACGGTTTACGAGGCACACCAAGTGACGAGTTGCGGTGCTTAAGTTTGATTAGCCTCAAAATTCAAAACGGTCACACATCCAGTTACTGGCAGCCTCGTAAACAATGCCTAGACTGGGGTCGCCATTGTCAAACAAACATACTCCACAGTTAGAAAAAAAAAGAACTCGTTCAATTACTTACACGTAACATCTCGCAAATCTAATTTAGAAGAACACAATACAATTACCACAGAGATTAGCATACAAACAAATTAAATTATTTTTTTCGCACCGCTCGTATTTTTTACAGAAAGTTTATTTGTGTGGAAAGCGTTTATTGTGACCCAAATGAGTAGGCACACATTTGGTATAACATTCGGAGCTTTGGGTTCCCACGGTGGTATATACAATAGTGCCTCAAAAGAAGGAGGGAATGGGAGGGGAGGGCGGGGGGGCTGATTGCGTATTTTGAGGAGGGCACCATTAAGTAATTAAAGCAATAGAGGCGTCATGGTTCCTTAAAAACGAGATTTTCGACTCTCACTGCCTATGGCTTCTGAGGACGACCTCTTCAGGTTTTTATTTTGATATTATATGTACCTAGAGTCAGTCCCTTTGTATGTGCATCTGTCTGTTAGTTTTTTGGAAACATTCACTTTAGAAACATTCAGTTTAGATCTCATGACTCTCAAGAGTCTTAAGAGGAAGGTAAACGAAACTGTAGTATAGTATGTAGGTATGTAGAGTACTTTTTTAACCGCCGATGCAAATAGTGCGAATAAAGGGGTGTTATGTAAGTTTACGTGCGTACCTGTCTGTGTGTCTGTCTGTAACATAGGTTATTTGAGATTATGTCAACTCTGACGAGTTCATGAGGATGGATATATGTTATATAGTTATCTCTATATTACTGCTGCCAAGCAACAACATAGCTTGCGTTACTGAATTTACAATCATTTATTTATTTTGTTTATATATTTTTATTTGGACGACCAACATCTAAATATTATGTTGATGGGTATCAACATAATATTTACATTCTTACGAAACAGAAAGCCAATACAGATATTCACTGATAGATTTTAAAATACAAATGAGTAAATCTGTTGAGCAAGTGAACCAAGGTCACCGACATAGCTCTAAGGATTGCCAGACTGAAGTGGCAGTGGGCAGGGCACATAGCTCGAAGAACAGATGGCCGATGGGGCAGTAAAGTTCTCGAGTGGCGACCACGTGCCGGAAGACGCAGCGTGGGTAGGCCTTCCACAAGGTGGACTGACGACCTGGTAAGGATCGCGGGTACCAGCTGGATGCGAAAAGCACAGGACCGGCCTTTGTGGAGATCTCTGGGGGAGGCCTATGCCCAGCAGTGGGCGTCTTCTGGCTGATATGATGATGATGATGATGATGATGATGAAATCTGTTGACACATTTATACCGATAATAATTGGACAATCCTACATTTAGTTTAGAATATCTACACTGATGATATTGCTAATATTCCATAATATTTTTAACCAACCCACAAATACTACAACAGCGCAGTAGGCGATTATAAATTGCAATAATTGTAAACATTCCGAAAGTCATCGCGAATCAATCATGGATCATGCAAATAGGAATGCATGGTATGTATGGGTTTGAGTTGCGTGTATGGACTTGTTCGATTGTATCGTTCACCCACACATGTTTGATGGATGGCAGTGGGATTGCAGTTGTGGTCTTGGTTTTGTTTGCAATGTTTTACTTACCGCGCATCCCGGACTTATCGACAGGGGCGATCTATTCCACTCAAGTATCGATTGGACTAGCCGCGAATATCTTGACGTATGGTGCAAGTTGTGAGATGAGGAGTCTGCTGATTGTAAAGTGTGTTGTATAGTGTATTCCAGGACATACCGTTTAATTACCAATCCAACAATCGAGTTAAAAACCTTATAATTTAGTAGACTACTCTACGAGATGGAAATATGATGTAGTGCAATTAAACTGCAGTCGCTCCACTGTAATTATCTGATCTTCCAAATCCTGGATCATGGTCAAGGCGGACCCCGGGCCCTCGTGCGCGAGAACACAACCAAGACATGAACGCCAAGATGATTTTTCAAAACTATTATAACACAGCGATCTCCAACTCGTCTACCGCGTGAAGCGTGCCTGCCAAGCGTGGAGATTAACAATACCCTCTAACGTGGGAGAGGCCCTAAATGCTGTAGACTGTTATGGGATGCCATGGTAGAAAAGGTCTTCGAAATGAACAAATGCGAGTTGCTAGTCCACCGCTCATGGCTGGCCCCACCGCCGCGCGGAGTCGCACGCGCCGTATCTCCGCATCTCGCCCGCTAATTGATCACCGGCCGGCCGCGACCGTCGCGTCCCCAACACTATCGCTGTCGCACCACTCAATACCGGCCACGTCTCGCTATCTCTGTCCCGCGACCCGATATCGGAACGTCTCACTCGGGCGGCGGCTTCAAAGATAGTGATATCGCGACGGGGCTAACTAACGAGGTAGGGGTTTGTTGTTTTTAACCCCCGAGGAAAAAATAGGTGTGTGTATCTGTGTGTCTAGCTGTGGCATCGTAGCTCCCGAACGGATGAACCGATTTCGAAGCGGTTCTGAAAGCCAGTTTAATCAAAATGGTTTTTAGCTTTGTTTCATTAAAATCGGTTCTGTAGTTTCGAAAATATTTAAGTTTAAGTAAACTTGGTCGGGTGTTAACCAACTTTTTCTGTCGGTTTCAATAAATCAATAGCAAGGACGAAGTTGCATCGTGGCATAAGCTTTATGATTACAACAAAACTATGTAATAAAAATACAACGTACACTGCCTCTTTCTTCACACGCTTGGGTTGAAGCCCGCAATGCAAATCATTTCCTCGGTGATATAATACGCATTAGCGAGTGTTTTCCGCGAAACCTCTATTTTCTCTGCGTTTTCTGAGAGCCTCGATCATCGGCTTAGGGTTGCGCGTCTGTCGGTCTTCTACAGGTTGCATTTCGGAGAGAGTGCGAAGCAGTTGCACGACCTCATTCCGCCATCGGGAGACGCGGTCTGGGCGGACGCTTCCTTATGTCGTGGATCTTCCAGCTATCCGCACGAGCCGCTTGAACTAAAGCGACCTTTATAATGCGAACGACTAGGAATGGAACACGATGCCAACGGATGTGTTCCCTGATCATTATAATTTGGACGCCTTCAAGGCTAGAGTGAATAGGTTGTTTCTAGACAGGCATGCTCCATCATCGGCCGCATCGTCACTTACCACCAGGTGAGATGGCGGTCAAATGCCTAACTAGTCTAATAAGAAAAATCTTGAGTAGGGAGCTAACATTATATTATGGCCTTACGATAGGGGTAATACAGGGGTACCGTCACTACTTTTTTAACCCTCACGAAAATGGAGGGGTGTTATGAGTTTGACTTGTGTATCTGTAGATCTACCTGTGTATGTGTGGAGATGTGTGTCCGTCTGTGGCATCTTAGCTCCCGTATGAAAATTTTTCACAAACACGAGGCTACGCGGACACTTTCCGTAAATTTCCGGGATCCCGGAAAAGTAGACTCGCCCCGGATAGTTGAACATTTACCGAGATCCGAACTTTTGTGGGTAAAACCGCGAGGGGGGCTAGTCTTTCTATAAACTGTTATAGCGTCAATACGGCGTCGCCGCAGCGCCGGCGCAGCCGAGTGCAGCGTTGCGCAAGCGCAGCGTGACCGCTTCCTGGCTGCCCGCGGCAATTATGCCATCAATGGATCGACGCTGCGGTCTGGATAAGCTTCCTATACTTAGCGGGAACCGTGGAGGTATTTGTTTACGCTGATTCTGGCCTTGTTATAAAACTATAACGATTGAGCTGGTCATTTTAGTTATAGGACAATTTCGAGGGACGTCGACATAGGAATTATTTAATTTTACATTACAATACTAATATAATACCTACATTGAATAAATTCATTACACACACTACATTTGAAATTTAAATCCTACGTAAATAAAGCGATTTCAATCATAGTCATATTGGCGTTAATGTCGCGGATGCACTCTCGCGCGCGAGTGTCTGGGGTCCGCCTTAACCATGATCCAGGATTTGGCAGATCAGGTCATTTAATAACAGTGTAGCGACTGCCATCTGACCAATGTCATGGTCTGGGTTCTTGTTCTAGTTTGATTTAGCGTCATCTGTAGGCCACTCTATTGTTGGATATTTTGGCTAGACAGGTCATCTTCGTTTTGACACAACTTAGAGCACGTCAGGGTCTGGGTTAGTCATCTTCTGAATAGGTCGCCTCGTAGGTAATCGTCACGAAACACGAGAGAGAAGAACGAAGGTAACCATCAGGTGGTAGGACTCTGTCAAGCCTGAGGAGTCGGTCTGGGTACCAGTACCAGTACCAGCGCCTTATCTATTTCTGCCGCCTCATTGTTGTGTTACGGTTTAAAGGATAAGGTAGCAAGCATAATTACAGGCAATTTCATATTTATCCTCATACTGACGACGCACCTGCGAATCTGCATTTTTGTTACCTGAAACATTATGTGTACGAATCGTAAATATCATGGGCGACATTTAAGTACCGCTTACCACCGGGTGGGCTTGCTCGTTTGTCAGTAAATACACAAAAATGACCACATTGCGAAAAGTAAATACCAGGACGACGTATTAAACATGAAGTCGCCTAAAAGGAGATTCTATGTATGAAGAGAATTGGGTATATACGTTAGGCTAGAGAGTAGCGTCGTGTCAGGACAGAGCAAAGTGGCAGTTCATAGGCGCCTCCACTACATCTCCTTTGCACCTATGCTACATCTACCCTACAATTGGGTACGAATGGGATTTTTATTTCCAGTAAATTTTATGCCCTGTCGACCTAGATAAAGCATTCACTGATCAGAACAACAATGTTCTCAAAGTATCTGGGGTCCAATGTGGCAAGAATAAAAGAAGATGCATGAAAGGAGTTTTGGATATGAACGCGAGGCTAGGGGGTTGTGTCAGGGCAGAGCAAAGTGGCGGTCCATAGTCTCTGCCTACCCCACCTGTGGGACATAGGCGTGAGCTTTATGTATGTATGTATGGTAAGTATGGGTATAGTATCTATATTTGTATGTATTATATTATTGTATATTTAAAGATAACCAATGTACTAAATTAAACATTAATGTTCAAATTTGAGTTGTAGATAATATAATTTTAGTAGTAGGAATTTAATTAAGGATCTCAATATTGCCTCCACCGCTTCTTGAATGTCCTTTCAGACTGTTTAAGGTTGGCTGGAAGAAATTCCACTGTGGGATAAGCCCGCCTTTGCTTTGTACAAATATTTTTGTAATTCCTGTATTTATTAAGCAATAAAGAGTTTACATACATACATACATACATAGGTCTATTGCCTGTCGTATTCCCAGTGGGTACGACCGGGTAATGATTTAGGCACAGCCCACCTGTGGGAGGTGGTGTGAGCTTCACAAGTCACCTTACCACTAGCACGTAACTCACACACCCGAAAACCGTCGAAAACCGTAAGCAATTCACGGTCCAATAACTCACAATGTAATATTACGGCGGCACCCTTGAACCGCGAGTTGTAATTGCGTAATGATCGGTTGAATGCGCCATTAGCTGCGCCGGAGTCGATCCCTGAAAGCTACCAGGCGCGGCTCTAGGGTGGGGGGCAAATCTTTAGTAGATTTAAGTGCCTGAACTAATTGATTTGTTATATTTATTGTTCTAACTTAACTTAAATAAATAATAATGAAATGATCTTATTTAGTTTAATAAAAATCTTTAGAAAAGAAAAGTGTATAAATTAAGTTTATACTTGTCAATTTATTTATTCTAATTAGTTATTTTTCAAGAACTCAAGATTTATAAATCTTATGTATAGGTCTTATTGGACCAATCATCTTTAGGTGTTGTGTTTCACAACCACACCGTGACATGGTGATAGCACCCACCCAAACGCAATCCTGGGGCGTCAGTAAACGGTTCAAAAATATAGACCCTGGGACTCGGCAGACTCGTACCACCGACATTGGCGACTTCTGCAACACTAGGGGGGGTCGCGAATGCGTTGCCGGCAATTTCCTACATCCGCTCCTGGCTCCGCTCGAACCCGCCCGATGTGCTCTAAAGTACTCTAAACTGCTCGGGGTGCCCTAAGCCTGGAGCCTGAGTATCTCGAGGTGGCGATGCGGTTAACAATGGAGCAGGAACAATGTGTGAGGGCCGCGGGCACCGCGTGGGTATGCAGGAAGCAGACGAAGCGTGGAGTGCGTAGAGTTTGATACAAATTGCAGATGACTAGCTCAAGATTAGGTTCAATGAGGGGCGTTTAGTGAGAAGGGACTTATAGTCGTACTCATGTTCATAGATCACAATAAAACTATCTTACTAGATTTTCAATTAAAAATTAACTGCGACTCAAAAATCGTGGTAAATTTACAAATTACTTGAAAACATTTGTTCCTAAGAAAAAACCGAAAAAAATTGGCTCTTACAACGACGTATTTAAATTCGAAATAAAAATATTTCGGTTTTTTTTTATCAGCTTTATCAGTAACTTGAAGTGTGCACCGGGCACACTTCAAGTTAATTTCAAGTATTCACAAGCCATATTGGCCGTATTTGCCGTGTGGTGTCCGGCAGAGTAGAATAGTACTAACCCCTTACATTCATGGGTGTCGTACAAGGCGACAAATGTTTTCGAGGCAAATGATCATGAGTCTCCGTAGTCTGGAAAATGGGCAGCAGCATTTTCCATTATTATATTTAAATACTGCGATCTCCAACCCGCCTGCCAAGCGTGGAGATTATGGCAATAACCTCCCCTTTCGTGGGAGAGGCCCTAAGTCCTGCAGTGGGCACGGGCTGTGATGATGATGATGATGATTCACAAGCCAACACAAGATTAGGTAGCTTAGCTACTGAAACGCAAACACGAAACTCATTACTCCGTTTCTTTCATCATTGCTGAAACGCATAGAAATCCATAGCACTTGTTCTACATCCGTTCGAAACACTTGAAACTACACTAGGCTACCAGAGTTTTGTACTAGAGCAAACCGCATTGCCCTCAGCCTTGCCGTATCCACTATTGGCTCACGGGTTGCGAAGATCGGCTATTAGACAGTTTGCTAGACAATAGTGTTGATGGTAGATTGGAGCCATTGTCTCTCTGCGCCGGCGCAGCCTCCGCGGCCTAAAAGAATGCTGGACCACACTCGAGCTGGGAGGCTGGTGTAGCGGGAAAAAATTGCTTACAATTCACAATGGTTTTGTTTGACCTAGGTAGGTAATACGGTCGTTTATGGACAAACGTGCAAATGCATTTTAATGGTCCATAAGTCGTGTGGACAACTATGTCACGATAAGAAAGTATGTTGACAGGATATTTTGAAATAGATACGGCAAAGAAAATTGTACTAACCATTCATTTATCCACGAAAATTGAAGATCCGTTGTTGCAGTTACAGTAAACACTTATTCCGGTCATAGAATAACTACAAAACATTGCATTGTTAGATCCTTAATTTAAACGAAATACTGAAATTATTTCTAGTATCTAATAATTATCTTAGTAGTCGTAGAATTTCTTTTTCAAATCACTTATTCGAGTAGTCAATAAACCGATTTCTTATGTGTCTTGAAATCTGGTTTAATCCAAACGGTACTTAAAATTATTTCCCCCCGATCCTTAGAAGACATTTAAATATTATGGAGAATGCTTTTACAATTAAAATTCATAAATTACGTGGTAGGTACATCTTCCCATCGGAGCCCTATCCCACGGCATCCGATATTTGATGAATAATCCTCCATTCACAGAGAGCGGAGAAAAAAGGTTGCATCCATTTACTGCGCTATAATATCCCTTGATTACCTCCCGTTAATGACGCTCACACTTTCTTTAGGCGAATCATTGGGCTTTGTTGCCTTAAAGACCATTGTAAGGAGAGCTGCGATGCCACCGGCGACGGCATCGACTCCTTCCAATTTCCAAGGCCAATTTTACGGCTGTAGAGGTCCGAATAAAATGGCAAATGAATCCTTTATTAGGTGTGAGATTTTTAATCACTTACTTGCAAAGTCATAGCTATATTAAACCTTTAGTATTTCGCAGGGCCGGTTACCAGTTTCGTTTTGGTTTTGTTTAGATTTGCGTATTAAAGTAATTGCTATTAAAATGGTGATGAGTAATCGTTCTTTATTCTATTGTGTTTGAATTATATATCGTGCTAATTATCCGGTGCGTCTTTCGTTCCGTTGGAGTTTAAAAGGAAGTAAGTAATCAAGTGGATTGGTAATTGCGGTATTTATTACGAATCTTCCTTTTTTTTTTAACGGGGAACCAGAAACGTTCGTTATGACTGAGATACTTGATCGAGTAAAAGATATGGCATTCAGGCGACATGTTTTATGCGACTCGTGACAATTTATATGGCCGGGTACCTACTTCCATCGGTTGGCCAAAATTAACAGACTTATTGATTTATTTTATAGATTTCGAGTTCATGTCGTATTGTCGCTGTTTATTTGTGTATTTTCCTATTATACCTAGACGTTAAGCTGAATGAGACGCTAATGTGAATCGTCGTCGATCTAGCGTTTATCCCGGCCTCTGCCAGGGTCCACTTTCCTACTTAATCATCTCCACACAGGTTTTTTAATGTGAATAAGTACTTCTATTTGTAGATCTAGAAATTATTTAAAAACCCTACATTTTAAATGTAAAATGGTGACATTTTATATAATTATCCCGCCGCGGTATTGTGTCGAGGTTCACATTATTTGAGAATGTAACAATTATTTCCATAATCATGTGGAAAAATGCAGGTGTAATGACTCCCAGTGCGCAATTACATGTAAAAGAAACAGTTTCACTTCTTAAATTGTTGAAATATAAAATATGAAAATTCTTGCATAAAAAATACAAACTTTGTGAAGTTACTGTTTTTACCGCTTGTAAATTGAATTTAAATGGAAAAAAGCAACAATTGAATGTGAGAATAAAAGTCACGAATGTGGCGTAAAATGGGTTGAGTGTGGTAGGTGTCGCACACTATCTTTTATGCCAATAAAAATAGACGATTATGAATAGTTATTAAATAATAACTAGATAGTTTACGGCCACGTTGTAGGTAGCTTAGAGACAACTTGGACTCTTTGCGACGTAATGGACCACCTACGTGCAAGATAGAAATTAGTCTACATTATTAAGATTGATGTTTGACGTCATTTTATATGAAATATTGTGTTTATCTTAAGCTTAAACGCGATTAAGAATTTATTTATTTATTTAACAGTTTATTGTACACAAGAAATACATAGCAAATAACAGGCAAAGTAATATGGTAATGGTAAGTAGTAGTTATTTGGTGTAAGTCGTCCTAATTATCTGCTACATATTATATGATGTAAGTTTTCTTCAAACCTAAAGAATCCAGGTCAAAAAGCCAAGTCGATGGTTATTCACCTTTGTTTTGTTGTTCATTCACCACCGCTTAACTAATCCGAGGCGGTAAAACTTATTGAATTTTTTGGATTTTCTCACACGATAATCACTAGCAAGGTTCACTGTATCTCGTAAGCTAGTCATTGCAATGACTAATGCTCGTCAACGTGTCGCAAAAGCTTCACATCCACACATTAGGACGTAATTGAGGTTGCAATCTCTAGCTAGAGCCTCCAGATTCAAATATGGTTGCGAGATAATAGTTTCTTTCTAACGAGGAATTTTTCACTCGTATAGAAGACAGTGGGGTTGTTTGTCCACTAATTTGAATAAAGTCGGAGTTTACATCATCAGCACATAGTCTCTGAGTGGTTCAGTGGTCAACATGCCCGGCCTGCCTCGCAAGAAGTCTCGGTTTCAAATCCTGGCCGGGCAGAAATTGAAATGACGAATTTTAATTTCTGTGAAGGGTCTGGGTGTTCTATTTACAATAAGAATGGATTTAAAAATATACATATTTAAGTAGTATATCAGTTATCTACCCATAGTACAAGCTTTGCTTAGTTTGGGGCTAGATTGCGCTGTGTGAATTTGTCCACGAATATTATTATATTGTAATATCTATCCACCTACTTGCCTATTACATGTTTAGTATGTGCAATAAAGAGATTTTAGTTATATGTACTTTACTAAGGTTATTGAATGAAAAATAAATCAGTTTAATTAACGTCTAAATAGATTCAGTAGTTCGGAAAATATTTTTCTGCAGTCATTTCCAGCATGTATCTCTAACCAGCGTTAACGTGTTCCATTATTTAATTGACAGCCCTAATGCGACTAGACCGCGTTTCATCTTGGAACTACAAACATTAGCCAAGTATATAGCCACTCTTCATAGGTAGGTACTAAATGTCGAAATGGATTTAACGACATTCGCAACTATGCCCTGATTGATGAGTTTGCATAAACGTTAGAGCATAAACAATTTCTTGTGAGTCTCTGGTACGTAACCCCTTTCACACGGCGCAGATCAGCCATTACTCCTGAGGCCGTGAAACAATGGCATATTTATTGATATACCGAGTACTTGTGTGTTGCGAAAATCGTGTGTTGCTGATTTCTCTGCTGAAATCGGCCTTGGCGAGATGACACGATAAGGCTTGAACTTTGTCTACTGTTTTTTGTTTATTCAAAATGTTGGTAGACAGAGGAATTGAGATTCGTTTTCAATTTAGTATGAAACAGCTTATTTTACTTTTGGCGATTTCATTTTGTTATCACGAGCACATGTAATTTTTATTTATAATTTTTTTTATTTATATTTTTGTATACAATCTTTGGCTGTACATTGTAACTACCTTTGCTTAACCTTGTTGTCAATCATATTCAAAATTCAAATATTTAAACGTATTCATCTTTCACGAGCAGCCTCTTATTACCTTTGTAATTTTTTGCTCAACAAAAACTACAGTCCACTCTGCATCATTTTTACTTGCTTACCCTGAAGTCTACGACCGAAGAAAGTAAGCCTGAACATATGCTTACAATACTTACGTATTTTTTAAATTATCAGATATCAACATGGGCACATCTTAGATGCGCGTGCGCTTTCTCACGGGCGCGGGGCGGGCGGGGCAAATCAAATGCAATGACGTTATGCAGCCTGTGATTAGCTTTTTTGGATTAGCCGCCCGTCATCTAGCGGTCATTCGCGGGACTTTGAACTTCGGTAGCTACGTATGATATAATCGTTGCGTAATCTGTGTAGTGACCTTTTTTGTGTTTTATAATATGTGATTCCGTTTTGTCTTTTCCATTTTTTACTGTTTGCTAGCTAGGTCTTATTTTATGGTTGAGATTGTTTCAAATATTGTTGTGTGCCTACCTTTAACTAATCCTGAGCGTTTCAGTTGGGTAGCAGGTGGGCCTGCCACACAGAGGTTTTGGGTTAGATTCCCGGTCAAGCAGCAATTGAAAAAAAAGATATATTTGTAGTTTATCAGTTATTTAACACACATAACACAAGCTTTACTTACTTTGAGGCTAGATTAGGTAGCGATCAGGTGAGTTGAGGTCAAATGCAAGACTATTGTTAATCAAATAAAAATAGATGGCGCTGTGTGAATTTGTCAAAGCAAATTTATTTATTATTTATAATTAAAACTGTAAGAAGTAATAACTCATAGATACATTACTCATAGGTTAACGGAGGTCCGATTTAAAGAAGGCTAGAATTAGAGATATATTATTAATAAATGATACTTATTTATTATTAATAAAAGATACTTTATTAATAAATGAGCCACCGGATCAGCAACACCCCTGGTATTGCAAACAGTCACAGGCTGCAGTAACTACTAACCATCAGACCGTAAGCTTGTTTGCCATCTTTGTGGGGTAGAAATCCGTAAAATCTATAATGTTGCAACTACATAATTTTTTAGGTTTAGCTTTAGTTTGAAGCTACTTTTCATGAATGATCACATATTTACACATACATATTTGCAGAAGGTCATGCATGCTTCTAGCGTGTCAAGAAATCCATTCAGAAAATTCGTTGTGCCACGTGAGGTAATACTTGCGCTGCATACAAACACGACTTGCCGCAAACTTGAATTGTATACATGCCCTACATCGCGCTAACGAAATTTCCGAGACACGCTGCTATTATAAGAACGTGGAATTTCCTTTTGTGTATGTCGTTGGACGGCTATTTACATACGCGTTTGCTAATCAGGACTGTAGTATATAGACGAATATTACATATATTATAGTAGTTATTGTATTATGTATCATTAGTACAGTGCCACAAACATATCTAAAACCCGGTGGCTAAAACTGGAACTGCGAAGAAATGGCGGCACTTAGTTTTGAAATGTTGTTGACCTGACAGTGAATGTCAAAAACAAGGCCGCCTGTCAACGGGTCAGATAAGTTAATGGCACTGTGATAAAATGCATCTGAACATTGGGGTTATCTACGGGCCACTAACACTCAATGGCCACAATTAGCTAAGATATATGCACTCAGAACCTATACTTGTCATTGGAGAATCCAAGAATGGACAATGAATCCAGTCCCTCTCGAATCGCTACAGAGTGCAGATGTAGCGATCTCGCTCGCCTTGGCCAAATTATGCGTCAGTATGGCACTCGTATTTTAATATATAAGTACTTATATCGATCGACTGCTGACCGGTTACGAAGGGCCAGTTATACAGCGGCATGCGATTCGCTCACCAGCTGATTGGCTCACGCAATGTGTGTAAAAACAACTTTATCCCCATCGAATGAATGAAAAGAAACTACTGACATGTTTATTCCACTTCTTAACTACATACAAGCCAGGCATTTGACAGTCATCTCACGTGGTAGTGGCCGTGGGCCCGAAATGAAGCATGTCAAAAATCAGCATACTTATTCATATTCACTTTTATAGGGAAGGTGTCCGGAATTTCCTCCGGGTAAATACTTTATCTTCTACTTTACTTGATTGAACAGCTCTTCAAACTAATGTAGTAATAACTCAAATTATATCTTAATTACCATGTCTGGAGCCATACATAACCTGTACATAAAGGGTCATGGAAAACATGGGCTCATAACTCTGCCATGAGATGTGTTAACAGTAAATCATCGTTTGCTTACCGCCCATAACTCGAGGTCTTCATACGTTTAAGCTTTGCCAAACAACGCTGGTTTGAAAAATATTATGACCAGTGTGTTTCTTCTCTTGGTAAATATTATTGTCGTAATTAAAAAGAGGTAGGGCATATAGGGATATCCCGCACAAATTAAAGCTGCCCGTTTTGAGAAGTACCTACACCATACAGAATACAATTTTAAGTAGTACTGTTTTCTGCGGTGAGTACGGCCTGAACTGCTTCATGGAGGCCTTGCATTTTTCAAAACTCAAAATTTCTTCAATCGTCACAAAGTATTTTTTTGCCTACTTGCTGCCAGTCCATAGGCAGTGCATGGTGACCACTTTTCATCAGGCGGCCCACTTGCGTTTTTGTGTACCGATTATCATAAATAAAGTTAACCTCAAGACGTTTAATAGTCAATGCAGCAGTTCAGTTCAGGGAGCGCTGCTCTCGATTTTTGGCAAGGCTTTACGCATCTGTCTGTACGCATTTGTAAATAGCCACTAAGAAAAAGTCGCATTATATTTGAATTCATCGTAAATTTCAAGGTGGCTTTATTATTTGATGAGGAACTTGGTAATTATTGTAGTAGGACAATATAGACATAGCTAACGTTACGGATGCATGTATCATCATTAGATGCTTCACTGATTAATTAAGCTGAAAGGTTAATTGAAATGCAACCGAAAATAAGTTTTTATTATCTGTAGTTAAGGAGCTTTATCTGAAGCTCCTTACTTTTCGTATTTGAGCCGCTGAACAATGTTCATGGGTAGAGCCCAATAAGCCAGGATAAGCAGCGTTGACGAGACACCGACTTGCCGATACTATCTAGTAACCCACAATTGATATACTGTGTTACTTAGTACAGGTACTGCATAAAATAGTAGTTAAGGAACTGATTATTGGAATAAATTTATCGCGTTAACGGTCAGGGTGTGCAGCCAGTGCCCACGGCGATTATGTTAATGTACCGTTTAAATGTTACATTCTATGCGTTATTGTTCCACTGGATATTGATTTGAGGCAACCTTAATTATTGTGCAAGAATTAGCATAGGCGTAACTGGTTCGGTAATGGTCAAGGAAAGGAACTGAAGCGCAAGGAAACCTTTTTTGTAACAGTAATTGGTTAGCACATTTGCGTGAGGTAGAGTACCTGCAGTTTGATGGTATATGTTTGGGCATATTACCATTTTCCAGCAGGTAGACTGTCTGCAAATTTATCACTAGTTTGTTATAAAAATATTATTGTAAGTTGCTTTACAAATAAGTATTTCTACTCCAGACTTTTTTTATTTTCAAACTAGACAAGCATTTGACCGCCACCTCACCTGGTGGTAAGTGACGATGCGGCCCATGATGGAGCATGCCTGTCTAGAAACAGCCTATTCACTTTAGCTTTGAAGGCTCTAGCTCTAGACTTTTGTCTCGCATTTGCTTATCTAAAAATCTTGGATGAAAGAAGTTTCCCATCGCCATAAACCCAAAGGTACTCAACGGTATCTCGTGATAATAAGACAGTTCATACAAACATTGATACCTCATGCAAACAATGCAAGCAGGTATTGATCTGGTGCAAACCGGTATCGTCAACACCCACCCGTGAACAGGTGTCACGACTAGATTAGCTGACGATAGCTCAGGTTGTTTTGTGGTATTCGTAGATATGGTAGGTATCTAATGTTTATATCCTTTAACTTTATCAATTTCGGTTGGATTTGGATTTAAAAAGCAATCCCATAAGGTTAATTTTGCATAAGAATATCATCATCATCATCATTACAGCCCATAATAGTCCACTGATGGACTTAGGGCTGCTCCCACGTAAGGAGAGGTTATTGCCATAAGCTCTCCATGCTTGGCAGGCAGGTTGGAGATCGCAGTGTTGTCAATATGGCCATGCAAAACGCTGCTGTCCATTTTTCAGTCTACACAGACTCTAGATCTTTTGCCTCCAAAATGTTTGTCGCCTTGTACGACACCCACGAGTGTAATGGGTTGGCGCTATTCTACTCTGCCGGACACCACACGGCCAATATACCTAAGTACATTATAATTAACATATTTACCTGTTCCTATATATATTGATGTGTTCCTCATTCTCCCAAAATTCAATGTTTGTAAAATAGCCTGAACGGGATCGCCCGTAGCGATAAGACCGCCTTTGCTATATCAACATGTTACTTAATCATCGTAACTATGTCATACTGTTATGTTAGGAGTAATAACGTCTTATCATCTATCTGTTAGCAGAACTGCATACAAAATACGAAAGCTCGGCCTTTCTTGGTTCATCTTGACACACATTTCTGTATGTGTAAGTAAATGTTTGTATGTGTGTATGTGCAGTAATGTTGTATTACATTTCCCAGGAGCCTGACGCATACTAAGCTTACAATGATTGAGAAATATATAATGAGATCTTGAAAATGCTGATGTTTGAACAGCTGGTGTTTGTCAAAGCTTTCAAATAATGTCAAAAAATCGAAATTCTATCTCTGCACTACCTAGAACTTATTAAATTATCCCATGGTATTCTCTTTCTAAGATAAAAGCAGTTTGCAAAAGCTATCCGGAAAATATTTCAGTAGTTTCGATAATTACTCCTTTCCCACAACATACACAACAAACTTACAACCATTACCTCTTTACAATATTCATACGTATTACTTCTTTATAGAATTCATAATGAAAAACACACTCGCTCAGCTGCGCAAGCGCCGATGGATTTAACTCGTTTAACTTTATGTCTTTACGTTTACATGACACGCATTGTGCAATGCGCACGCGCAGTGGCGAACTCTTTGTTGGGTAATTTGGCAATATGTCGTGATATTTAATAACCGACCTTACTACAATAATAACCACATACTAAAGAGGGTGGGCAGTTGAAAATGTAGCTTAAAATGTGTAAGCTAAGTTGAAATTAGCTTACCATGTTTGCGATTTTGTTTGGATTTTTTCAACATCTGACAGAGGGGCAGACCACAAAGTTACAGTCGTCGTATGATGTTCGATATGCACAGTAATTTAATGAAATACCAATATACAATCATGGTGCAGTTACTGAACTAGGCTGACATTAAACAAGTAGACACTTAAATTGACTTCAACATTCAAATTTAGAAAAAAATTCAATGACAGCGGTGGGGATCATCCATGCAAACTTGGCAGATGCATGACAGAACTACCGACCCTAGGCAACAATTCATTTAGATAAAAACTACATTATTTTCATACAAAAAACACAGCGGCGCCCTCAAGCCAGAAGATGCGTGCATTTTCCTCAAAGGCGCAATCATAGCGTCAAAAGAATCCCAGTAAATTACACAGCATAATGAAACCATAAAACAATTCCTGCACTCTCTTGCGGGTATCAACATGCGTGTTGCCAACAAAAAAGAATTATACGCAATTATTTTTTTCCTCACCACACCCTACCACATTTATCCGGGGACAATAAAACAGTAAATCTGCCCTCATTTAACTACCATTAGTGGGGATTTGCTCTATTTTTGCCCGTGCGTCTCTCAGTCCTGGTGATAAATGCATCGTAACATAGTGGCGAGGTCGTCAGTGGCTCGAGGATTTTTGCCTCCATGTCTATTTTAAGGTGCCCTTTAACAAATGAAGATAAGGTTAATTATTTTAATGGCCCACTGAAAATAACGTATCACAGCAGACAACATGGCTGAGGAATTAATGTTCGCTACGGTAACGGCTTATTGTGGCAGAGATTTGTGAGAGGAACAGCGGGAAGTGTGCTCATGAGAATTGTTTGCTTGTCTTTCTTATAAGTTTATATGCTGGTTTTAAGCGGATTTCAAGCTTTTTTTTTATGTTATACAGCAACAGAAACATACACGAGCAGGAAAGCGAGCCACCTGACGGAAAGTGGTCCGCCGTCTATGGACGTCAGCAACATCAGGGGCGCTACCAATGCGTTGCCCGCCTCTTTTCTAATATACCTCTTAAACGATCCCATGTCACAGTCCAAAGGAAACACTGTGGCAATTTGACAGACTTCTTGGGTTATTTGACGCACAACCTGTAACCTTGATTATTATCTTGCTAGGTATGTCACTACCACAACCAGAGCTTAGAGACAAGCCGCAATCGTGAGTAAAATGTATGTAGCATCCAGGCGGACTCTTCAGGCTTGTCTGAGTCTTATTCACACTAATTTAGTCGTTAAAAAACGAAGACTTCTTCGAACTTAAAACAGATAGTTTATCAACTGTTACCTACTGTAGCCAGTGAAGCAATGTGATATCTGCCTACCCCTGTGGGAAAAGACATGACGTGATTATGTATGTATTTTATGTAACTACTGTTATAAACAACAAATATCTACAAAAAATACCTATAGGTACACACGGTACGTACATTACTGAATGAAATCACCAAGCTCCATCTCACAACTTGCTCACACCAACAAACACCGATTGTCATTTATGGCGGCGGCGTGTTCGTCACAGAAACCTTTACAAGACGACATCTGTCTTCGCGACCCAGCTTTCCAACGCACATCACAATTCTGCACGTGTCATCTGCCACCATCACGTATTAAGAAGCTCCGTTTCTTTGTCTCAAATTACACGACAGGTTCTCACAGGGAATAGCATGGGCATATTCTTTCGAGTCTCATCTTCCAGCGGCAGAAATAGGAACTACAAGTCTACAACTGGTCAGTCGTATACGCTACTAGAGTGGGAGAAACTAGCGCCGCTATTGTCTGCAATGGAGCCCAATGGTGCCAATTTCACGCGTCATTCTGGAGCATGCGCGGCGTGACATTTCTTTGATCCGCCGCTGCGCGCGCGCACTCATCGCGCCATTATCTAGTGCTGTAATGTTGATTATTACTGCTCGATTATTTGTTCAGTCAGCAAATGAGAGTGTGTGGAAATTGCTGCGCTGCCGCTTTGTTTTCTAGTCCGGTTTAATGTGAGCTGTTATTAATGCTGCCGGTGGATGGTGAAGGTACTTACTGTAGGATGAAATTGGATTAGAATAATTTGTTATCTTCTTTCGGAATTATTTTGCTTGTTTCATAATAACGTGTATTATAAAAATCGTAAAGATGAAACAAAATCCGAATAAATATGAGCTTAAAATAATTAATACGTCTGTTTGGTCTATATTTACATAAATAAGAATAAATACCTACAGAGGCATGAAAGGTGTCCCCAATTATGACGTATCAACGCACCATTGATGGTGTGCGGCAAACCTGTAAAGATGATCTTCTCACCATAAAACAATCCATCAATAATCCATAATTAAGTTAAAGATATGATTCACGACTTACGATTCAAATCCCTTCGGCCATCTATAAAACCGCGGTTTCGTAAGGCCTTAATTAAAAGATCTAATAGATTAATTGATTGATGGATCACATTTTAAGTTGAAACATTGCTTGGTGCAGTAGATTTCTTATTTAACAATTTAATTCATCAATCACGACATTGCCATCTACTGCTTTACGTAGGTAAAGAATAATATATTATCACGACAAGGACCAAGTCCAACTAGACTCCAACTGCGGAAACAAGGAGCCCATAAACGTAGGTAGGTACGTAGACATACATACACATACATACACACTCACGCCCGTATCCCTTATTGGTAGGCAGAGCCTATCAAGTGCTGTGGCACTAGTGTGAGCTACAATATGGTATGTATACTTCCTCTAAAATAGAAAGCGAATTTTGGGCGCCATATTGTGATGTTAAAAAAATATTTTTTTCAGAGTTTTTACTAGCAGTTGGGGTTTTTAGTTTTGGAACTACTTTTTTTAATTCTACTCGTTAACAGCAGACATTTCATCTGACGATGCTTTTGCCTCTTCACCAACTTTCATGTCACAGACTAATTATCTTAATCAATGTTCATTTCCAAAATCCCAAAGCCCAAAAGCCAAAGCTCAATGAACCAAGAAATGTCAAGCTCACCGCGGAACTGCACAACAATGGTCTATCAACCCGCGGGTGGAGGTCACCGATCGGGCGGCCGGTCACGTGCGCGCGGGCAGGTGTTAAGCTGGATTTCATATTAATAATGTTAGTAACTAAGCACTTAATTTCGTAATAGGTGAGGGAGTGTCGCTTCTTCTACATTTATTAACCTTTTCATACGTGAACGTCGGAGGGTACCTACCATAGACCTGGTTTTTCTTTAAAATATAATCGATTTGATCGTGATACTTACGTCTCTGTCTTCTTCTTTCGATTCACTCCTGCCGATATCTTTTTCGTTAATCTTCTTTCATTCATCCTCTTTACATTCCCAAACCAGCTAAGCAGTCCTTTCTCTATCCTTGCCACTACATCTTCTTGCACCCCATCACATAACCTTAATATACTAATCCGTAATTTATCTTTCATTGATAGTCCTTCCTATTCAAAAGATAAAGTAGCTTTGTAATTTACAGGCGTAAAGTATGTGTTGTCAGTTTAGTCCTAGCTGTGACAACGCACTTGCTGTTGTTATAGTTTTCTTGTTTTAAACCTGTGAATACGATCATTCAATATCTAACCGTCATTATAAGGACTGTGATTATGTTTATACCTAGCTGTGATACCTAGTTTGAGCTTTATGCAAAACTATAACGGGTGTATAGGTACCGGGTACGGGTACGGGTTGTAGGCGGACACGAATAGTTAATGGTATAAATTAGGCATAAATTACGAAGTAAAGTAAGTATTTAACCAAGTCAAGTCTAAGATTAATATTAAAATTGCAACATAATTTACCAGTAAGCAAGTAAAAATTTTTTATTAAAAATAACAGAGGTACACAACAACTTAGATAACCCAACCGACGAAAAAGTCGGATAAACCCCGACGAAATTTACTTAAACTCAAATATTTTCTAAACATCAAAAGTGATTAACCAACAAGAATTGAATAATAACGCTAAGAACCGTGTTGATTCAACTGACTTTCACTTAGAGAAAACTGCATCAGAATTGGTGCATCCGTTCGGGAGCTACGATGCTACAGACAGATACACAAAGCCACAGACACATATCTATCTATGTTTGTGACGTGTGTACCTACACAGATACTTACGTCAACCTTGTAACACCTTTCCTTTTTTTTCAAAAAACAAAATTGCGTGCTGAGGTGGTCTTATCGCTTTTAGAGACAGTTTAACATTAGGTTCCCTTCATCCCTACTTTCACACCACGAAGAATTACATGATTTATGTTCTTTAATTCCCTGCAATCCAACTTTAGATACGGCCCTGCCGGTGGGTCAGAGTCATTCGGAGACGTCTGAATTATAGCCGAATGCGGCCCCTGACCCCCACTCCGTGTTGCCAGGCATGTATTTAGTGATGTAAGGTTGGGGGTCAGGCTTTCCACCACTGAGTTGAAGGTGAGACGTCGGTATACATATCTAAGAAGAATATGGTAAGATCGCGTGAAATTGGTAGAAATTATCATGAAATTGAAGGCTTACGATGCGGGGAATCAAGATGGAACGTCAAATCTTATTAGTTTGGAGGTGTCCAAATTACACCGTCCGATTCGAAGTGTGTTCACTTAGGCATTCCTTATCGTACTTATGGCATTAGAAAGGATTTTGTACCTTGTAGATAAATCAAGGATGTCACAAATCTATTTACATAATATAAAACAAAGTGGCTTCTCGCCGTCTGTATCTATCTATGCTTAGCTTTTTTAAACTACGCAACGGTTTTCAATGCAGGTTTCAGCAATAGATAGAGTGGTTCAAGAGGAAGGTTTATAAGTTAGAAAAAAAGGGTAAAGAACGAAGTCGCGCTCAGTCTACTAGATAATAATAAATAACACCCATTCATACCAGACAAAGAATTTCATTCCTTAGGTACTTACGGCACTAGAAATGATTTACTTTATTACAAACTAGGCAAGCATTTGACTGCCATTTCACCTGATGGTAAGCAATTCGGCCGATGACGACTAAACAGCCTATTCACTTCGCCCTTGAAAGTATCCAGACTGTTCGTATCTAACCAAACTTAAAGAAGCGTGTAAAAGAACATTATCTTTCCTTATGTGCCTGAATGTTCTACAATCCCTGTATATATTTTAGTATGTGTATGTGTATATTTATATATATTTATACTATTGTTTGTATTTAGTATCTTATTTATAATTTATGTAGTTTATAATTTTTTATTATTACAATTGCGCACGTTTCATCCCCTATACTCTAGCATGTCTCTCTTCTATAGGCCTGCTGGAAGAGATTTCTTCTTAGAAATATGTAGTGCCTGTTGTGTCGTCTTTCATTTTTGTAATTTCTGTTTACTATATATTGTGTGCAATAAATTGTTAAATAAATAAATTAAATTAGGCAGCTATCCGGATCACCTGGATTGCCACCAATTAGCACAGTCAAGCTGTGAATGTCCCAAAAGCACCATTATGTGCCAGTTGGTTGCGCCATGCGCAGGCGCCGATTTGCTACGCCGGACCGGACACCCAGCGATGGGTGTGGCTCAGCTATTCAATTTGGTATAGTTTGGTTGGGCTGTGTCGTAAATACACGACATAAACTACCATGCGTTGATTGTGAGGTATGAGCTTTGGTGAGGTATTGTAGAATTTTGAAGTGGATCTTTTTGTTGTTAGGAACGAATGCATTGTTTGACTATAGGGCGTTTATTTTCGAACTAACTAAAACACTATCAGTCCCTTTTGCCCGCGCGCAGTTTAATATTTCTAAATATTCAACTAACCCCCATATAAAGTCCCCAGCTTACAGACCTTTATCACCATTAAACAAACAATATATCTTCCTCATCCCAACCATCGTCAGGGAGCCCTCGTAAACTCATGCCTTGGAACTATTTGGTCGCAAAATAGGCGGTTATAAAAGAATTTTCTCCCACGCCACTAAGGCTATGGAATGAGCTTCCTGGCGAAGTTTTCCCTGTAGAATACAACATAAAGTTCTTAAGAAATGGGTGAAAATGTTAAAGAAAGGGTTCAGGAACACAAGAGTGATACCCCTGGTATTGGTTACATCCATAGGTTGGTTACCATCACACAGACCGCCCTGTTTTGTGGGACCCACTCTGTGGCAACTTTGGTTAAGACTTCTGAGCTACCTTTGTGGTATATGAATAGGAGCGTTAATGTACGAGTGGTTAAGGTATTCGACTCGTAAGTGAGAGGTACCAGGTTCGATTCTCACTGCGGCCATGTACCAATGGCTCTTTTCTGTCTGAAGTACATTAGTTGAATGCTAACTGATGCTCTTACGGTGAGGGAAAATATCGTAATGTAACCTGCACATTCAGGCACTGAATGTGTGACCATGTTCCAATCTGGTCAGGTTCCCCTGATAACAGGATCACGGAGGTCTGATAGCAGTCACTCTACTGTAATTATCTGATCTGCCAAATCCTTAATCATGGTCAAAGCGGACCCTGGGCCCTCGTGCGCGAAAGCACAACCAGGATATTAAAGCCAAGGTGAAGATTTTTAGTGGTATATGAAAAAAGAAAAAAAGAACCGTAATCCATCTAATTACGCCCCATATCGGTATCTCCCCGCCTACCATATCTAAATCTACATCACTAAATCAAATCTGCGTCTAGCGACCTGCGCGCGCGCACTGTGGGAACCGCTGCGCGTGAGTCGAACGGCCTTGCGCCGCTCGCTCCACACCCACCGCCCGATAACACTGCACCTGCGGTTCCGTGTGCCTCACCTAAGGTGGTGATGCGAGTCTAGGTTATGGCAAATGGTACTGTGTAAGATGTTAGCTGATGATGATGATGGGACAAAAGAAAAATGTATTGTTGGAGGTCAGTGATTCAAATCCTTTGAGCCATTATGTTTGTGGTGTTGTTGTGTATAAATAAATGTATTCTATTCTACAATATTTTATTTATTAGCGGTTGTTGCGTCTGGTGTCCGGTTTAGTAGAATTTCACTAACCCGTTAGACAGGCGTCGTATAAGGCGACTAAAGTCTCACACCTGTATTCACAAACAGTACTTGTCTAAGTAGCGCTACTATGCGTTCTCACAGTGCTCGTCTGCTAAGTGTATGACTAAGTGAACATAGTGCGTTCAAAACGGCTCTATGCAATCATATTGACCAATGTCAATTTCGTTCATTTTGACGTACCTACGCATAGTGCGATCGCCGCTCATGTATTGTCAGTTGGAACATTATGCGTTCGCGCTTATAGCAACGATTCTGAATACGGGTGTCAGGTGCAAACCAGCCATTGGAGCTCTGCAGTAGACCTTAAAAGAGACAGTTCGGATCACTGTAAACATATAACTATCCCGCGGTACCCTATTATTTTCCCGGGATAAAAACTAGCCCATGACACCCGAGTATAATATAGCTTCCTATTAGTGAAAGAATTTTCAAAATTGGTTAAGTAGTTTTTGAGATTATCCATTACAATTTAACAAACAAACAAATCGTTTCTCAATATAAAATTACTAGTGGCCCCGGCGCGACTTCGTCCGCATACACCTACTATACCCTACACCACCTACCCTTTTTTCCTTGCTTATAAACCTTCCTATTGAATACATGCAAATAAAACATATTTTTCTTACCAATAAACGAATTGTATTGAATTTAATTGTGATAATAATAATAATATGTTTATGACATCTGAATTTGCAATTAACTCTCTTGGACAAAATACGTTATTCGGTGTACTGACCTTATGACATTAAGATTGTGATTCTTTTTTTCTGTTGTAACATTATTTTAAGAATAATGACTACTTAAGAATTTAATAACATTTGACGTGTAAATTTATGTTAATCAAATACATAAATGAATTGAATTGAATTCAATCACTCTATCTATTGTTGAAAACCGCATTAAAATTCGTTGCGCAGTTTAAAAGATCCTATCGTACATAGATACATACATAGGAACAAACGGCCGGAAGCGACTTTGTTTTATACTATGTTAAGATTAGTAGCAGTACATTTTTTTTTTTGGTATTTGTAGATAATCAAACAAGATCTTTCAATATTGTACAAAATAAACTCATGCGCAGCCACCTCGGCATTCCTCCACATCGTAAGAAAGAGTACTTAATTATATTGTATTCCCGCTACAAAACCCTACTAATGATGCGTCGGCTGGTTGCGCAATGTAACAAATAGTCATTCCTGAGAAACAAGGTTGTATGGTTGTATGGTGTGTATGTATGGTTGCCCACGTGATTTTGTGACTAATTAATGTGTTCTTTTGTTCCAGGTGGGTGATGTTAAAGCGTGTGGAAGCAGTTAATAGCGCTGATTGCACGTAAAGGTACGGCTAGAGACACTTATTTGATTGGTTGATTAATGTTCGGTTCTAAATAACGTTAAGTAAAATAATATTACAATAGTTAGGTACAATAACAAGCCTGATCGCCATATATACATGTACTTTTTTGTAAGTTATATAGTTGAATGCTAACCGATGCTCTTACGGTGAGGGAAAGCATCGTGATGAAACCTGCACATTCAGGCGACTGAATGTGTAACCATGATACAATCTCGTTAGATTCACCTGGTAGCAGGGTCGTGGAGGCCAGGTGGCAGTTGCTCCACTGTATCTCTGCCAAATCTTGGATCATGATCAAGGCGGACTTCGGACCCTCGTGCGTGAGGATACAACCGGAACATTAACGCCAAGATGATTATTATAATAGCCGCATATACAAGCGGTCTCCTCCAGGCAACCTTTACAGAAAACCAGCATATAGTTAGTGTAGAGTGTTTAACTAACCACTTAGAAATAGCCAAAAACAAAATGTAGGAATCTTCAATTCTGGGAAATTCCCCAAAAAAATGGAAACCTCGGATAAATTTAATTTTTTACCATTGATCTTTGGCAGAACTTGGCAAAATGTAACCTACAATAATGTCCTAATGCTTTTTCCATACAAAATTAGTTACACCACATGCGTACATGATCATATTCGTCGTTTTAACCAGATCACGCAACGAACAGAGTGACACACAATTTCAGATTACAATTATTAGTAAAAACAAGAATGTACATCAAATGAAAGATATCACGCAACGCCGCTCGGAGCAAATCACTCGACTTATTACAATCACAAGTCAGTCACACCACGGCCAATAATTATCCATTCCATTGGTCACACCTACCTGCGCGTGAGTCGATTGCGTCACAGCCTCTCCCACAGGCTATTGGCCGTAAATAGGTGGGCATTACGTTGCCCAACGCTGGGCTGCGTATGCGCATACCGCTGGACGGAATTTGGACGCCGCTGGCGCCGGCGGTCGCACCCTGTAATGAGTGGTCAAGCCAGAGCTACAGTGATGTTTTTTTTAGCTAGCAAGGCATTTGACCGTCATCTTACCTGGTGGTAAGTGACGATCCGGCCCAAGATGGAACATGCCTGTCTAGCAACAGCCTATTCGCCTTGAAGGCGTCCAGATGATTTGGTGAATGCTATTGCGGGCTATAGTGAATCAATGAATCGTAGATGTCAAGGCCTATCTAGTGTTAAAGAAAAAATCTTGATCAAGCAAGATTATCAGTTCACTGGAGACTTGGACCTAAGACTTACACCTAAAATCTTTGAACGTATAGCTAAATTCAGCTGACTGCTTCATTTTCATCGCCTAACTAAAATAATCCAATACAAAATGATTACAAATACTTAAGTTTTATAACCATTCGGTCCTTATTGAAGAATATCGAGCCATAATATCACATCCATACCCAACTGGCAATGGACGACCAGCAAAAGTGTCAATACTTAGTTCAAAATGAATGAGAATGATTGCTTTGCTGACAAAAGGGGAAATCGTTATAGTTTTAGGTACAAATGATGATGGTGTATGTTTGTCACCGCGGGGCTCAATTACTATATTGCTAATGAAGGCTTAGTGCGTTCACTGTCACTGATGGTCAAAATATCTTCCCATTATCGTAACTTGGGAAAAACACCCGATAAGTGTGAGTAAGACTTTGCGTCCTAAGGATTATGTACAGACTAACTTTTGTTGTGCGCTTCTTGAAGGACTTCTCATATGATACTTTGGTGGATTTATGTACTTACTCTAATTTCGGTAATTGATCGGTTATCATGGTCACGGGTATTCATTTTTTTATCAGATTGTATTACTTTTAGTAAGTAAGTTAAGTTCTTTATACTCTGAACTGTTCATTGTCATTGTCATTGTCCAGTATTCGTTGACCGTCTTGGTTTGTCGAGTTCCACCTCTTTGAACCCCGTAACATCTTTCCGTTGATAATATTCTTCTATCTATATATTCGGCGTCGTGGAAAGCATCGTGGAGTTTTGACTATCTATCAACTTAGTTTATGTCATCTCGTATTAGACGTCCACATGCTGGAAGTCTCCACCGAGCTCTCCATCTTTAGCAACTTTGTGCCGCTTGCAACCATAGGTTTCCTACAAGTTTTCTGCACCATTTGTATCGGTTCTGCGAGCTATGTAATCTACCTGCCCATTGCCAGAGCCCATAATGGAACCGTCCAAATCGTAAATCCAAATAATATACCTACACATTCCTAATTCAAATCCCCGATTGCGTAACAACAAATACCATGCAATCTATCATTGTAATGAACAGATTACGCGCGCTTTGTTTCAACGTGTGTCAGCTTGTCCGTCACTGCGAACGCAAGCCGCGATCCAATTTATTCTGTTGAGACCATTAATTGTAGACCAGTTGTGCAACGTTTTGACTTGCAACCATCTCTATTGTGGTACAGTAATTAATTTCTCGATGGATGAAAAATTCTTGAGAAATAGGTAACTTAACCGAAACCGACATATCAACATTGACGTATCAAAAATCCTTGTCAAAGTTTACTTACTGCGCTGGCTTAGCCCCCAAAGAGGATCTTGGCCTCCGACAACAAACGACACCACTCTACAAATATTGCACATACTCAAGCTAAGAACCATCTCGAAAACTGGCTTCCACATAAAATAATCGCATTAAAAACTGTCAGGCCGTTTGGGAGCAACAGAGATCGCGTCAAACACCGCTCGTTTAATTTCATTTTTTTGGGGCCGGGTTATAAAAAATAATAAAATTCTTCTGTGGGTAGTCAATTAAGTCTCAGTGGTATTTGCCCAAATACTGTATGTTATGCCATATATTCCTCTACCTACATGGAGCTCTATTTATATATTTTGGTACTGCTCGTATCGCGTCAGACGGTTTTTATTGTTTAATTATATTGGCATTTAGCCGAAAGCAAACGCTTCAAAAGCAGCAAAAATAAGATATTAAGTTTTTCATGCCGAAAATCAGAATTGAAAACTGTCGGTTCTAAAATAGGGCCACTACTGTGGCTCAATTAAATAAATAAATAATCGTGGACAAATTCCCACAGCGCCATCTAGCCCCAAACTAAGCAAAGCTTGTACTATGGGTTAGCTAACTGACATACTACGTATATACATTTTTTTTAAATACATACTTATTATACATAGAACACCCAGACCCGTAACAGAAATTAAAATTCATCATTTAAATTTCTGCCCTAAATTTGAACCCGGGACCTCTGCGTGGCAGACCGGCAGATGTTGACCACTGAACCACTCAGGTTGTCATTCTTCTTCTTCCAGTACAAGCGTGGTTAACAAGTTTATTGCCGATATCATACCTAAATAGAAAGCAGATAATTTACGTTGTAAATCTTCGAGAACTTACTAAAGATAAAATCTAACAACTATTGACAAGCGAAAGTGTTACTTTGACCAAATATGGTGTCGGATGAGAAAAGCAAGAGATGTTGGAATCATTTTCACATCCATGTGCCTTTTTTTTCTCAAGAAACCAGTTGCTGATTGTATGCTTAAGCATAAGTGAGAGAAAGAAATGTAGTTTAATTCCTTTCACTTAATAGATGGGGTTTCTTAGAACTAAGCACATGAGCAGTTGTAGAAATGTTAATATGTTTAACTTATGATCATATTCATTATGTTTAACTACATTTTTAGCTTTATAGGTACTTCATTTCGACTATAAAACAGATTCGCTATTAGCATTTGTTTATTTAATTATAATTTCATTTTGGAATTGTGTAACCATCATCCAATCTAGTCAGGCTCCCCTGTAATAGGGTCACGGAAATTTGATGGCATTTGGTCACTCCACTGCAATTACCTAATCTGCCAATCCTGGATCAAGGCGGACCCCGGCCCCTCACGCGCGAGAGTACAATCGGGATATTGAAGCCAATAAGGAAGCCAGGAAGATAATTTCGGAATTAAACAATTTCGGTTGTCGGTTGCCCTATTTTCTGTGTAAAACCTTGCCGAATTAGGGTTTGTCGAAATTCAATTTTTGTTTTTCTAGTGATCTCGATGATAAAGAATCATCCTCATCACCGTCCTAGCTGTCAATACCGACTCCTGCCAGATTCAGCTTTCTTACTCTACCTCCAACACTTTGCTCAGCATTGAGTATCCTCGCGTCGTAAGCTGTTGATGTCAATCCATCTATGCTTAGGTCTCCCACAGCGAATTCCTAGTCAAATATTTCAAATCACTTCATTTCAATAGTCAAGCTATAGGAAATATAAGATAATCGCTTTTCAGACTTATTGTTTCTCACATATTTCAATTCCTTGCAAAATAGAATGTCTCGATCACTAAACTCGAGATCAAAACAATGCATTTATTTATGATGCCATTGGCAGAGTCCCTCTGGCCTTGTGGCCCACTGACACCTCGCATTATGTTTGCCCGTGCGTGCTCCTCTGTTTGTCAAGTAAACAAGAATATATAAATACGGATTTTACATTAGCTCGACGAGGAAGGTTGCTATGATCTGCGGTGTGTAAATAGGCAAATGGGTCGCTGAGAATAATACCGCTTTACCGGTGACTTCACATGGACTACGATCATGATTTAGCATTTGATGTGTATCGTCCACGTTTTTAGAGTCAGCATGTCTGCCTTGGTTGCCGTGGTTGAATATTTCTGCAATATTTTTTGTAACAATTTAAGTAGAAAAAATTAAAATACTTCGCCGGAGCCACTTATTTCATCAGGTCGCGGTATTTATTACATAACGTAACCGACAAAAAAATCGGATTACCCTCGACCAAGTTCACTTAAACTCAAATAATTTCTAAAATACAGAACCGATTTTAATGAAATATAGCTATAAACCATTTCGATTAAACTGGTTTCAAATAGAGAAAATCGTATCCAAATCGGTCCATCCCTCCGAAAGCCACGATGCCACAGAAAAATACACAAAACCTCAGATACACACGTCAATTTTATAACACCTTTCTTTTCCCCGGGGAAAAGCAAATCTAGGTATTCCTTGCAGATGAAGTTATACCTATTCTCAATCAGCCCATCTGAGTCATATCCTTACATACAAAAACTTAAAACTGTAATGGCCACGGCAACGATGAAGCTGACAACCCTTTTACAGTTCAGTGGATACCTTCCCTCCTAATTGAAACAGAACAACATTCCGCATTCACGTAGCAATAGAATTCTTGAAGGCAGTATTGAGAAGGCGGTGGTACATCCAAATCCACGCTCACTGGTCACATAAACATGATTCTCCCAATAAATCTGTGGTCTCGATTTTCCTCAGTAAAATGGGAAAGATCAGATACACCGTCTTCAGTGTGTCACAGGGCCAACACACGGTCTAATAAGACCGGTTTGTCCAAACATTCACCTGTTAGGGCCTAGTCTTACCCACTGTTTGGCTACTCCGCCGAAGTACTTAGTACTAGTTGTTGGGCGAGTATTTGAGGTATTTGGAACGTGAGGTACTTGAATTGTATTGCGGGGTATGGATTGTGTAGCGTAGTGTAAGTTTGTTGAGGTACCCTAATATCCTACTAAATGCGAAAGTTTGTATGTGTGGGTAAGTGGGGATTTGGATGAAATTTTGTAGGTATCTAGATTAAGGTCTGGAATAATACGAGGCTACTTTTTATCCTCAAATTCATTCTGATTATCCTTATTTATTTATTTATTTAACATTTATTGTGCACAATAAATAGTATACAAAATTGACATACAGATAAGATCACAACAGGTACAGCTTATTTCTAAAGAAATATCTTCCAGCCGACCAACACAAGAGAGAGGGCAAAATCGAGACGCAGATGGCGTGCACCTTAATAGATTATGTGCTTCCTTCCTACTTTCCTAGCTTTTTGACGATTGAAAGATTTTAGAATTTAGAATTGAATTATCCTTGGTAGTAATGAATAGGGTGCGAGAGCTTCCTATGTAAAAAAATGTTATACCACAAAGGTGGCAAACAAGCTTACGGCCTACCTGATGGTAAGCAGTCACCGCAGCCTATGGAGCATCATACCTGGGGCATCATTCACGCGTTGCCGACCCTGTAAAAACCTTTTCACCCCTTTCTTGAAGAACTCCATGTTGTACTCTCTAGGAAAAACCTCTAGAGAACATTCTTCATAGTTCCTTTATAAACCACTAGTGCTCCGGATTCTTCTCTTCTATAATACATGTATATGCATGTATCTTTTTTATGACATTACATTACATGTCGCCGCCGTCTGTATCTATGTACGCTTAGATCTTTTAAACTACGCAACGGATTTTAATGCGGTTTTCAACAATAGATAGAGTGATTCAAGAGGAAGGTTTATAAGCAATAATAAAGGATAGGTAGGGCTAAGCAAAAAATCCGTTGCATATTACAGACAGACAGACGCCTCTGTCACAGACGCGGAAAGCGACTCTCAATTATACTATGTACTATTTGAAATAGAGCTCGTACAAAATCACGAAATTGCCCCAGTTACCAGTCGAGACTCCGTACCAATAATTCGCCGGCAAAAAGTCAAACAATGCACTTTATGTAGGTCTGTGTGCCTAAAACAATGCATGAGTCATCACAGGTAGGCATAAATAGTTGGGTAAATAAATAAATCATAATGTAATAATTGAAACGGCGTTTTTGAGAGCGGCGCCGGCGCATGCTCTGATTCGCGCGAACGCAAGATGAAAAGATGTACTGGTCCACCTAACATAAACCTGTATAAGATGAGCTACCTTCTCCATGGAAGCGTATAACAATGTTAGCTCATTATATACTGGTTAGCGTAGGTTGATTTTCTGCCTTCTGTACGCGTTGGCAGCTAAGCGGTTGGCGCGGTGAACACCTATTCCACTTACCAAACGTTACTATCTCGATGCGATGTGCATCGCATGCTCTATTTGTTTCCGTGAAGTTGTGAGAGTTTTGGGTAATTATGAGATTATCACGTGGCTTTTGGCGGTTTTAACTCCCCGACGTACAAAACAGAGGTGCTATTGTAGCTCCGGAATGGATGGACAGATTCCGAATGCAATTTGAAAAATGTTTAACAGAAATGGTTATTTACATAGGCGACCCTCCTCGATCTAATCCGGTAACAGAATGTACTTTTAAAGGCGTGTCCCGCTTGTACTCGCGCGCGCCTGCTCACCCTTTACTATGATCCAGGTAGTTGAAGTTTAGCAGATCAAGTAATTACAGTAAAGCGACTGCCATCTGACCTCCGTGACGCTGTAACGAAAGATACGATTTCCTTTGTACTATGACTTGGGATCGTTCAAGTGGTATATTAGAGGTCTCTTAAGAGGCAGGCAACGCATTGGTAGCGCCCCTGGTATTGCTGATTTCCATAGGCGGCGGAAACCACTTGCCATCAGGTGGCCGGCTTGCCTGTTTGCCTGTTGTATAACATAACATTCTTTCAATAACAACGTGTATCACGTGCTCACGCCCGAGCGACAGATCCGATGTTCCACGAAGCCGTACAAACTGATGTGCATTATTTCCGGCCGTCCGTATGCTTGAGGTCGGTTGCGCCCGCGCAGATGCGCCGCTGGCACGCGACGCGATAACGCGCGATGCCCGATAGCGGCCGTTGGCGATTATTTCAATCGCGGAGCGCTGCGGGGAAGGCTGGGTGTGCACTGGTGGGAGCCGGCTGGTCTGTTTAAAGCTGTGGATAGGTGTAGGTGTCAAATCAAGTCAAGTCTGTCTTTTTCCGCCGCCTAGCCACAAGGCTTGCGTTGTATTCTAGTTTGCATTGTAAGATAGCCAGACAGCATGTAGCACTGTCTCAGCCGTCGCGGGGTTAAAAATCTAAATTTTTGCTCATTTGAATGCCAGTCGCTATTGACAACAATAAAAAACACATTGGCGTTAATGTCCCATTTGTCTGTCATACTCGATGGCGTGGGGTCGGCCTTGACCCTGATCGATGATTTGGCAGACCTCTGTGACCCTGACATCAGGAGAACCTGACCAGATTGGATCATGGATTCAGGACCAAAACCCCCGACGAGGGCACACTGATAATGAGGATCTTTTAATTCCGGCTAAAAACCGGTTTTCAAATAAAGAAAACCCCATGGAAATCGGTCCATGCGTTCGGGAATTACGATGCCCCACACATACACATATACACAGAGCCACAGACACATATCAAACTTATAACACCCCTCTTAATAACCCCTGATGAAAATAGATAGGTGTTATGAGTTTGCCATGTGTTTCTGTGGGTTTGTGCATCTGTCTATGGCATCGTAGCTCCTGAACAGATGAACCGAATTGGAAGCGGTTTTTATTTTAAAGCCAGTTTAATAAAGATGGTTCTTAGCTTCCTCAAAATCGGTTCAGTAGCTTAGAAAATATTTGAGTATATGTGAACTTGATCGGGGTTATCAGACTTTTTCTGTCGGTTAGCCTATTTCGTCAGGGGTTTAAAAAATCCTCATTGCCAGTGTGCCCCGCGCCTTACCCGCCACGCCTCTCGCGCGATTATCTCCACTCAGCCGCGGCTGTTCCGGCTCCGCAATGTATTGCCGTTGTTTAGATTTAATTATTGCGATCTGTATGATCCCGCTTTAATAGCTTCGGCCAGGGAATATTGGAGGGGAGTGAGAAACGCGAGGGAATATGGCCGGGGTATATTGGCGGCGATTGGAAAGTGGATACGGTGCGGATATCTCGTCGACAAGCGGGTTTTAATAGCTATTTATGACGTCATCTAATTTTATTGTTACATACATACGCCATACGCGTATTTAACACAGGGATAAGCAGGATTATTGAGTAAAATATAATAAGCTACGATACTTACACACCTCCTTTCTCCGCCTAAACTTGTAAATATTTTTTTAAATTGAACGGGAAGGCCCTAAACTCGAGCCTTGCGGTGCACTACTCAATTTTCCTCAAGCCGCCAGCCGATCCAGTTATCCGAATCGGACGAGCCGTGACAAAAGTCTAATCACCGTCACCGTTAATGAGCCAATCAATAAACTGCGCATGAGTTGCTCCGGTGACGTAAGCAAATAGACGAGTGCCGGATGAGCGCCGGCGCAGGGCGGCGGACGTGCAGCGGTACTGGTTTGTGGAGGTAATGCAGTGATGGTGCTTGTAAAGTATCGGCTATAGTTCTCATATAAAAGAGCGCGATGCGAGTGAATTTTGCTTGGGAAACGTCTATTATTACTTGCCAAGCCACTCTGTCTAACTTATTGGACCTTATACGTAATTTAAAATTTTAATATTACAGAAACTTATGCGAGTCCTAGTCGCACTCAGCCAGATTTGTCATTTGATACCTAGCTACTACAATCGAATTTTATTGATACATGGATAATTAAAATCTATTAGTAGATACCTAATTTGCCAGATATTGGCAGTGGAGGGGCCAGCATTTTCTTTGCTGTCAGTGCAACATTTCGGTAACAGAGGTGGGTAACGCATTGGTTATGCCCCTGCGTGATCACGCACGTGGCCCGCTTGTCCAATTGTCTATCGATTGACATAAAAATGAGCATGATATACTCGTATGGGTCTGGTGTTTTCATCATTACCAGTCTACACATATTAACATTGTCCATTGCCCAGCAGTAGTGCTGGACAATGTTAATATCCACAGGCAGCGCATTCGGTAAACACTTCCACCAGGTGCCCCACTTTCCTGATTGTTTACCGAGTAACATACATACATACACATTCACGCCCATATCTCATAGGGGTAGGCAGAGACAGCCACAAGCCCTCCAAGCCGAGTACCGATTACTTAACATAAGCAAAAACTTAACTTCTCTAAGTAGTATACTTGTACAAGTTGATCCGCTGTCGTGCTGCCGCGCTGCGTCGCGAGGCGATGACCCCGCGTCGCGCTCGCGTGGCGGCGCCGGACAGTCTGCGCGCCCCTCGGCCTGCATTCGGGGAGCTGGGAACTCGAGTCGAGAGATAATAAGTGTTATTCGTATCGATGTAATCGCAAAAATAAATGATATGATTTTTGAGCTCGTATTATGACACTGATTATTATAGCATGTATTCGCCATGATGATCGTTATCATCATCATGGCGTTAATGTCCCGGTTTTGCTCTCGCGCACGAAGGCTCGGGGTCTACCTTGATCCAGGATTTGGCAGACCAGGTAATTACAGTTGAGCGACTGCCATCTCACGTCCGTGACCCTGTTAACTGAATAACCTGACCAGATTGCATCATAGTTCCACATTCAGTCGCATGAATGTGCAGGTTTCATTACAATGTTTTTTCTCACCGTATGAGTACCGCGGCACCGGTTGATGTGCAACTAATGTAAGTACATAACTCAGAAAAGAGTCATATTTATTTCTTACTTGTACTTGGCGGCACTGGGGTTCGAATCCAGTACCTCATTATACGAGTTGGACCCCTTAACCATTAGGCCACGGACGCTCAACTGGGAACAACACATTGGTAAATTCCCGACACGTTTTCCCTACACCTCCAAGATACACTGCGCAAATATGTCAAAGAAAATAAAAGCAAGCGCAAACATCTCGACAAATGGCGACGCAGGCGCAGCTTACTCGTATACGGCGGATACCACCTTGCCATCATCCTTGTACACTTCAGCCAAGATCGATGAGTGTACCACCCCCCGTATATTATTGTCACACTCTAGACAAATGCAGCGGCTGACAAAGCATTGGGACTGTGAATTCCTTGCTTTGCTTGCTTAGAGTTGAAAGTTCTTTTTGTTTTACTGACCGATGGACCGTTCTTTTCACTTATTACATACGTTTTCACGTAAGGGTAGGCAGAGACCACATCGTTCCACATTTAAATATTACATAATATTACAAAATAGAACATATTCCCACACGGAAAAAATGCGTGACCAGATATTTTTTAGAGAGTGGAGTATGTAAGGATTATACGGGTTGAACCAAAGCGGTTTATGCGGCATATGGTCAATTATAGCAGCCCAAATAGGGCTTAGCCGAATACTCTAGAGCCTGTGCTTAGAGCTACTAAATTATGATGTTATAATAACTTATAACACTCCACCGCTAGCTAAACCCAAACAATGGACGCGAGAGCATTCCACCCGCGCAGATGAGTTGTAGGAAAGCTGCCTGCGCACGCGCACAGCCGCGGTCGGTCATTAATACGGCCGCGCGGTTTTGCTAGGCTAGTCTCGATTACACTACACCATTGCCGGTGCATTAGCTA
The DNA here is from genome assembly GCA_907269095.1 of Blastobasis adustella. Taxonomy (NCBI): domain Eukaryota; kingdom Metazoa; phylum Arthropoda; class Insecta; order Lepidoptera; family Blastobasidae; genus Blastobasis; species Blastobasis adustella. Next base: position 19,674,461 of record OU026123.1, read on the forward strand.
GCACTACTAGCCATAGATAACGGGTACGAGTAGTAAGCGAGAGGTCCAAAGTTCGATCCCTAGAGCCGCCATGTATCTCTACCACTGACCCGTGAGTTGTGTAGATTAGTTGAACACTAACAGATGTTACGATAAGGGAAAATTTTGATGAAATCTGCACATTTAGGCGACTGAATGTGTAATCATGAACCAATTTAGTCAGGTTCCTCTGTTAACAGGGTCACTGTGGTTAGATGGACTGCCATTGCTGCGACTGCGCTCCATTGTAATGACTTGATCTGCCAAATCTGTATCATGGTCAAAGTGGACCCTGGAGCCAACCGGGATAAGACGCATACTAGCTGAGCTGTGTTGGTAAATCTGGGATATTTATAATTGTAAAGCTGGAGCTGGTACTTTTGAGTTGGACATAATGCGATCGCAAAATTGGTGGTGGTATGAAAAGCCTGAGGAGGAGTCCTAAATCCCGCAGACGCGGCTAGAGTGAATAGGCTGTTTCTAGACAGGCATGCTCCATCATCGGTCGCATCTTCACTTACCACCAGGTAAGATGGCGGTCAAATTCTTGGCTAGTCCAATTATTTAAAAAATAAGTTATCTTGAAGAAATCCCATTGTGTGATAAGCTGAAGATTTTTATGTTTTTATGTTTTTAATGAGCACATTGTTTCAATCACACTATTTTTACTTGAATATTAAAAACACTGCGCTGGTTTGTTGCTGTTTGAACGATGGGCTGGTGATGTTGTAATAATACAGGCAGAATAACTTGGTAGCTCTTGGCTGCCAGTTTGAGTTGTTACGACACTTATTACATGACATCATCATCATCACCATCATCATAATTTTAAGAGCAGTACATGACGCATGAATCGTAAATGTTATGGGCGACAGTGAGGCTGTTTCCGTGCTTGTTATTATACAAACAGAAATTACGTCGAATCATATAAGTGTCTAAGTATAGTCGGAGAAAATAGTCGTCCGCAGAAATAGATAGAAGAACATAGTGATCTCGCTCACAGAAACATAAACAATGAACAATTCAAACACAATATGTGTTTGAACAATAAAAATTGCGCTCTCACGGCAAAGACCTTGTCTCTTCAGCAATCTCGTCAACGGTTACTAAAACTGGGAAAATAAGCAAATAATTTTATAAAATTGTTATAAATGACAGAAAGAAAAATGACAATTAAAAACTATCACATCCTGCCTTTTGTAAAGCCATTACGATTTCTGTTAGACAATTACTTCGACAGTCAGTTGTTTGTTTATCCTACGAATATTTATGATGGGAGTATTTGAGTAAAACTTTAGTAAATATAAATGTTGTTTTTATCCCTTATCAGAAAGAAGATCACAGCTTGATCGTCTTTTTTATGGTTCTTATCGAATTATTTACCCACTCACAATCACAATGATTATTAAAAAATGATTATATCCGGCCAACGGAGCAAAGACCAACAAACCAGACAAACGGAACAAAAAGCTCGTGGCTCAAAAAAAATAAAAAAAATTCTGTAACCTGTTAAAAGCAGACAAAGCAGTGCATAATCCTAACAAAAGTCCGCAATTAAAACCCTTATCAAATGCACACGTCATTAGTCTAACGCCGAGCTTGCAACTGCGCGGGCGCATGGAGGCGGAAAATTATTTGCGCACACACACTTCCGACCACCTCTTGGGAATTGACGGACCACCACCAGCTTGGCCACGTCCAGAATAATATGAGCTGGCATCACTATGGATTCACGTACGAACCGGAGCGCATCCAAAGTATAAACAGGCGTAAAAAGTGCTGCCGTGTAGACGATAGATTAGCTGAGTAGCTCTGCGCTGGATATTTCTCTGCAGTTTTTAATTGAATATTAGAAGTAATATAACATAGCGTCAAATATTACTCTAGAAATACATTGTCGATCTACTGAGAAAATGACTAGCCTAGAACATGACGTCCCTAGAAATTGTTACAAAATCAAAATGACCTGCCTCGCTAAAAGGTTGAACATAATACAGTAAATCATCAATTACTGGGTAATAATGATGGTGATAGCGAGACAGAATGATAGATCTACTATCTCTACTTAACCTAAGTGAGTGGAAATTTATTTTAGAATATGCACAATCCCGACTTAAACATTTCATTGGCGCATATTTTTTTAAACCTATTAATCTCTTAAACACCTCCGTACATGGACAACAAATTGTCTACAAACAAACCCGTACAACCTTGCACAAACGGCCTCCAGCGGCGTCGGGATGCTTCGGATTTTAGAATTTACATTTCACAGTTGATTTTTCGTATTTCGAATTCACTTTTATTTTTGCCGCCGCCGCCGTTTAGCGCCTTTGCGCATTTTTAACCCCAAACGGGGCGGAGGTGTGAAATGCGAATGATTCTTGATACTTGACTCTTAATTGGCGGGTGCGCACTATGCAGGTAACTTTATACCTCGACCGAGCCCTAATTGCTATTATATTTTCCGCTCGCACACGACTATGGGATATTTAGCATTTCATTGCGGCTGTAGTTTGATCTCGGCAAGTGTTTGTTGTGGGCAGGCTGCGGTGTTTATTATTCATTATTGGTTCTTCTTGTAAATGAGATAGTGATTAAGGATTTTTATCCAGCGATGCGAGAATGCGTCTGTTTGTTTGTGACGTAGTTTTCTTTGACAGCTGGTGATGTTTCTTACCTAAACTTATTACATGTATCGAATAATTCTTAACGAAAACTACCTTCATTCATAAATATTTTCCTAAGAAGAATTTTAACAAATTATGCTATATGTATAGCCACGGTTAGTGTCATTTTTTCCTCGATATTTCGACGCAGTTGCGTGCTATATATAAGACCTTATTTTACCCAGATATTGGGAAGCAGCATCGTCATGGTTGGGAGCATGAAGAGTGGAGTAAAAGTCGGCAAATACCGGCTACAATCTAATTATAATGCTCTTCGGTATTACGCTCGAACGAATATAACGACTGACTTTATCCATACATTCGAAAGCTGAAAGCGGGAGCATTCTACTGAATTACTAGTTTTATAAATAAAAATCATCTTGGCGTTATAATGTCCCGGTTATGCACTCGCGTAGGAGGGCCCGGGGTCCGCCTTAACCGTGATTCAAGATTTGGCAGTTCAGGTAATTGCAGTGGAGCGACTGCCATCTGAACTCCATGACCCAGGGGAACCTGACAAGATTGTTTCATAGTTACACATTTAGTCGCCTGAATGTGCAGGTTTCATCACGATGATTACCCTTACCGTCGGAGTATCTGTTAGTAAACAACAAATATACATAACTCAGAAAAGTGTCATTGGTACATGGCGGCATTGGGATACGAACCCGGTAGCTCTGGTAAATCATGGTTGGAGCAATAGCTTATATCACCAGTTTACCGACGACCTGCGTGGTTCAGTTGGTTAACATTCCGGCCGGTCTGTCACGCAGAGGTCCCGGTTCATTACCGGCCGGGCAGATATTGAAATGATGAGTTTTAACTACTGTTACGGGTGTGGGTGTCACATTTATCATAAGTATTATTTAAAAATATATAAGTAAGTTTATCATTTGTCTGGCACCCATAACACAAGTTTTCCTTACTTTGGGGCTAGATGGCGCTGTGTGAATTGTAAGCATATTTATTTCATTAGTTACCAATGACTCTACAAATGTACGTAATTTCATAGTTTCGTATATCAGTAGTCATTGGTTAACTGGCCACGCTGGTATCGTCCTCGGCGGTCCTCTCAGCATCTCTACTGGCGCGGTGATTATCATAAAGAAAGTGGGTGAATGCGCGCCGCCGCCCATTATGCGATGCGGTATGCACTTTTACCTTCAAATCGGCTTGGGTTCTAGGGTCTAGGAGACTGGGAGAAGATTTGGAAGCTAGTAAAGCTTAGTGTTGAGGTAATTAGCAAAGGTTTTGCAAGGTTTAGGTATAATATGCAAAAATTATTTTGAAAACTATTCATTGTTTATTTTTTCCTTTTTTCACCAATTTTAAAAATAAACGCCAATCTAAGAAAACAAAGTCGCTTCCTGCCGTCAGTCCCTATGTCCCCTTATGTATTTTAACCTACGCAACGGATTTTAATGCGGTTTTCGACAATAGGTATTCAAGAGGAAGGTTATAAGCAAGAAAAAAGGGCAGGTAGGGGTAAATGAGGTGTACGCGAACAAAGTCACGCCGGGTCCGCTTGGATACATGATGATTAGCAAGCGAGAAAATTAATTGAGCGAAGTCGTGAGCAGAATCTTGTATATGCTATTTCAGAACAACTAATTTAAATAAAACCATTAGAACATTTTGCCGAAATATTTCCACTCAACTCTCACCAGTAGCTGAACTAGATCAACACCAAACGGCCATGTGAAACAATTAAGCATCGGAGTACAAAACAAACCGCTGGCGGCCCTCAACGTTTTCTCGTCGAGTTAATTAATAGAAAGTCACCTCAGAACTGCTCTCGCGCAGGGTCGGGCCCTTAGGGCAGCCTGAACAGGCTCCTTAGGGTCAATCGTAAAAACACTAGTTACTTTTAATCTCACCACCGCTTTCCTTTCCCATAAATCTACAATACCACTCCGCGTATAAATTAGAAAATATTAAGACACAGAGGTAGATATCCTTATTGGAGAAAGCATATGTGGAATTCTCAAAAATTTAAATTAATAAAATACATTGCGTAAGAAATAACTTGGTCTGTTCGTAATAGGATGTTTAGCGGATTTTTGTGAAAACATGTTAGGTTAAATGGCTGTTTTGGTTGATGATTAAGTCATGAGACATGGTCCATTTCCTTACGCGGCTAATAGATATTCTAGTATCAACAAAAAGTGGTTTGCAATGAAATCGATACGGTTAGGTTTCATCATGATCTATTTATAAGTTTGACTAACCTTTGGTTATGAATTAGTTTTATTAAAAAAAAGGAGCAACATAAAACCATAAAAAATACGATAATCATTTATCCATTTTAGACGTCGTATTTTGACAAGGCTTCGATATTAATGTCTCTATTTTTTAATAGACTGTTATAGAACAAGAAATTGTTACTTACATCATCATCATCTTGACATTACGTCCCGATTGCGAACCCCGCGCGGCCCGGACCCGCCTTCCTACTACTGTGTCTATTTTTTAATTATCTTTCATAATTTTCCATAGAGAAGTAATTCTGTACGGTCCGTTGTTTTTACAATCACAGCGCAGGTTATTGTTGGGGCCCGCAAGTCTATAAAATTCGTTAGGTATATGAGTATATTTTTATCACGACTACTGCCTTATTATTTCGATTCATTTCCTATCAACCACATTATTTATTTATTTAAAACTTCATGCACATTACATTAATGCTAAACCGCAACGTCATACATCGATTTCCTTAGACTCGACTCACATCCTTCACCCTCTCTAACAATACCCGACAATCGAAATAAAACATAGTACCTCCCCTAACCTTACCCACCCACTCGCGGCAGGACCTCTACGTGCAGTGTAAATCGCGGTGAACGGGAGAGCTGCGCGCGCGTCGCCCGCTGACAGCTCCCGTCGTGGGCTGACAGTCTAATGCGGAGGCTCCTAATATTTCTATTCCACTATAATATATACCTTTTTTACGTTAAACTTACTTACTTACTTCGCTGGGTCAGCGGCACGAAGTGGATCTTGGCCTCGCCATTTGATCCCAGTTCGTTATATGGAGTTCGTTATATGAACCCCGAAAAATGAATTTGACAAACAAAATAGAAAAACACGACGCGGAATATTTGTTGATTGTTTTTATTTTGCATAGGTACAGATATTGTGACATCTCATTGTAATATCTATAGATGGTGCAGGAGAAGATTGGTACTTTATTTTATTTTATAAAAAGTCTGTTAATGAATCCAAGAGAAACCCTAAAATCGTATTTTTATTGACCCTAATAACAATATCTTTAAAATATTGGTCCACGCATTCCCGCGGCCATTATTCAAATGCAGTAATGACCCATAACATTTATTACCGACCCAGCCCTCGTGAAGAATGGAAAGTATACTACGGTAGCTGTTGATCCCTAGCTCACCATAGATAAGGGCTATTAGTTACCAAAGCTGGCCATGTGGAGAAAGCTGATCCATACAGTGTTCCTTCCATAATAGCTTGTTGTAAGCTTATTGAATTATTGCCTGACATGGAAGCTGTAATTTTTACCCCGCCCTAAACGTTTAAAAGGATAATCTGCTCTCTCCGCATTAGCTTCAGTTCGAGACTTAGAAAGTTGCTTGATTTATTGAGGTTGTAAATATTAATTTTAAGATTAGGGGGGCCATTCATACGTGTTCACTCGATTAGGGTTCATTTGGAGGCACAGGTGTCTATTTTATGATCATTAAAAATTAATTATTATTGTACTTTATCCTTCGAGTCGTATGGTCTGAGTCTACTGATGTATATTTCACATTCCTTGTAAAGCCCGAGTACATTTACCTATTAAAAAAAGGAGGTGCCAACATTTTTAGCTCCCTCTTGACATTGTAAGAGAGATCATACCTATTGTAAGACTCTAACATGAGTTTCATCCCTCCGCATAACATAGCCATAACACGCCGCAAGAATGGAAATCTGAGGACAATAAATTGAAACTACAAAATCACTGCGCATCTGATTTCAGGTTTTATTTGACATTTCGAACGTAATTGGTATTAAATAAATAATTAATGCGCAAGAGTCTGATTTTCCTTTGAGATTTTATGGCGTTGCGTCCCCATTTCATTTCAATACCATTCCAATTTGCATTCCTGCAATGATAATGGGTACCTATATTCGCTCAATAAGCACCAGTATTGCACCTCAAAGGAGCCATATAAGGTTAAAGGTTTATACTCACACATATTCAATGTGGCAGACCTCCGGTTATCCTTGAAAATATCTGTAGCATCTAGCATTAATTAGACATAGTTACATGTAGAATATATTCCTACCATAGGAATTATACATACATACACAACGTCGCGCCTTTATCCAGTATGGAAGTAAGGAGAGCTATGCTACGTACCTACTTGCTACGGTTCTGACAGATCTTTTTCGCATCTTCTTTAAACATTTCATGCATGAACGTCGGTTAAGGGTACTCTTGACCTTACCTTTCATTAAAATATGATATGTACATTTTGGTCTTTCCCTCCCGATCATTCCATTCCAATAACTCCTGACATTATATATTTTTCGTTAATCTTCTTTTATTCATCCTCTCCACATGCTCAACAGGCTAAGCCGGCTAAGCATCCCTATCTCGATTCTAGTCACTGCATCTTCGTTCACTTAAACACGTACCCTTATTACACTATATCATAAGTTATCTTTAAAAAACATGTTAACACAAACTGGGTAGTTTTGTAAAGTAACGTCCGCAGCAACATTTGTATGATAATTCCTCGCTGAAAACTCGTTTAGCATCAAGCAAACAGAATTATCTTACAATAGCGTTGAGTTATCGGGACGTAAGTGGCTGCTACTGCGTATTTGATTGATTTACAACTATGTGGGCTGCAAATCTGCAAGTTAAAGCGACCATTTTATTACAGGCTTCGCATCTTAAAAATGTTGATTGAAACTCAGCGAGTTTACTCTAGTATGCGACGATGAATATTCAAGGCTTGTATAATTAATTGAATTATTCAACAGAATCAACGTCACTGTTGTGTTTTTATTTGTAGCAACAAAAACTGCTCTTGATTCACAGTTGCGCTTTGACGTTGATTAAGAATCAGATATAATGCTTAAACGTAACTGCAATGTTTCTGAAATCTTATGAAGATAGTGTGGTAATTAATCCACCGCCAAGAGCGAATATGGCGATGAAGTATAAGATATATGGCGGAGCCCAGGTGGAAGTTGACAGAGTTTGAATAACTTTTAAAAATAAAATCATGGCGTCAATATCCCGGTTGTGCTATCGCCGTTTAAGCCCTCACGTCGTTTATGCCGTTGGCTGTCAGACCCGACTGACTTGACACCACTTTTTTCCTCCATTTTCCCCTATATCATAATCTCTTCTCTCGTTTCAGATGTGGCGGCCCCTGGCGTAAGGCATGGGCCAGGCGGGCAGCCAGTCGGCGGCCGCCGCGCCGCCGCGCGCGCGCCGCGCCAACACGCTGCCGCACGAGCCGCCTCGACATGCTCCCAAGGTGGGTTACTTACACCGGTCACGCCTTGTTTCCATGGGAGTAGGTAGAGATCACATTGTTTCACTTGCTACGGTCTTGACCTGTCTCTCATGCTTCTTTCATCGGGTGGGATGGGATTTATTTCCAACATTCGCAGAGTTTTCATAAAATATAAAATGATAAAATAGTTTGACTTCAACCAACTATTGAAAGTTTCTATAGGTACAATACTAGACCTTAATTGTATTACCACCTTAAGAGTCATATTCCGGTGCAATTGTTTAAAAGTTTTTATTGCATTCATGAAATAAATTTTCATTTATAGGTATCCATTTTATAAAATAAAAAAAAAACATCCAGACAGTAAAGAATGCGTTCTTGGGCCTGGGGACTGCTAAATACCCCTTTATTTAGCCAAAACAATTTGGCTAACGATACACCAACTACCCTGTATGATTCTGTAGCTGCAGATATTTTTCATGAAGCGGAACTGCACTTATGCTCTTAGATGATACAATACGTGACGCAAAGTCTTAGCTCTCATCGATAATATCATTATCACCAGCCTATTCCCCTCCTCATATTACCATATTGTAACAGGAAAATTGGCCTCCCATCCCATTAACGAGTTCCCTACCGCCATTCCAGGTGCTGCCGTCGCTGGCGGAGCCGCCGAACCTGCGCAGCACGGACAACGGCGCCATCCTGCAGTCCGGCGGCACCATCAGCGGCCGCCGGCCCTCCTCCGTGGTGGGGGCGCGGGCGCCGCATGGACACGTGGTGAGTTTTTTAAACCACTACTAAGGGACTCAACGTTCGCGTGACGATCTACCCCTACCCTTCCCTACCCTACCCTCTTGAATCACTATCTATTTTTGAAAATCGCATTAAAATTGGTTGCCTAGTTTAAAATATCCTGATGGTAAACAGTCACCGCAGCATGTGAAAGTTTGCAATACCAGGGACATCACCTACACTCTGCCGAACCCGTTTAAACATTTTCACCCCTTTCTTGAATAACTCCATGTTGTACTCTTCAGGGAAAACTTGTCCAGGGAGCTCATTCCACAACCTTAGTGAGCGATCGGATCAGAGATTTTTACACTCGAGAACTTTACTGCCCCATCGGCCATCTGTTCTTCGAGCTATGCGCCCTGCCCACTGCCACTTTAGCCTGGCAATCCTTCGGGCTATGTGGACCTTGGTTCGCTTGCGGATCTCCTGATTTCAGATTTATTTTATTTATTTAACAGTTTATTGTGCACAAAAACAATTATACAATATAGACATAAAGAAAACATCACAACAGGTACAGCTTATTTCATAAGAAATAAGAAATAACATTTTATTACTTACTTACAGCACTCCAACGTGTACCGGTCGCGTTCCGCGGGCTCGGGGCAGTCGGGCGAGCTGCGCGCGCGCGAGCGGGACCCGCTGCACCGCTCGCACACCAACCTCGACTTGCGGACCATCCAAGAGAGTAAGTGTTGCTTGCTTAATAGTCAAGTATATATTGTTTCATAAAAACTTGGACTCAAACCAATTTCCCATCGCTGTGAACTTAAAACTAACCGCACAAAAACATTCAATCCGACAAAACAATATGAAATCTCACCACGGATAAAACGATCTACGAATCACCAATTATCAATATTTTAATTTTTCCATTTATATCCATTTTTTTGATATCATACTCAATCAAATCGTCATGAGGACATTAACTTCAACTTCGTTGGGAATTTGAATTTTGAATTGTGAGATGTCAAGAGTGGCTAGGAATTACTTTTCGAACTAGAGTCCATAGGGTCTATGCCAACTATTTTCATGGAGAGGGAAAGGCAATACTCGTACTTAACAAATTCATACTTTAAAAAACCTGCAGTGGAGATAGGAAGCGGACCCTGACAAAGCCAGGATGGAGAGCTTGGATGGTGACGTGATACACTATCATTGATCATCAACATCAACATCATTGTTAAAAATTGTTCACATGGGCTCCTCCGCCTTTGTAGACGTTATAATATTTATTTTAATAAGACTATTATTGTGTGTACTTACAGATACCAGCGTGCAAAAGAGGTTTGGTTCAGAACCAGATCTAAGGTCTGAAGAAGAACAACAAAAGCCGAGAGCCAACAAACATTTTAGGAAGAAATACCGTGCGCCCCCACCTCCCACAAACGAAGTACGTAAAATACAAATATAGCCGTAATAAGAAAATAGTAGCACGTTGATTTAAATGTAATTTTACTTATTTCAGAATCGTGAGGGTTCATCGCCAGATTCCAGCGACGGAAATGCGAGACCAGAACCGCAAAGAAAACTTAGACTTTTCAAAACAAGAAACGAAACCAAAAAGATGAACGGTCATGTGGACCTTAAAGCGCCAGTCTACAAGAGCACGTACACAGATTTCAAGTCCCAAGACATTCATGACCAAGCATTCGAAAGGAGATACAGGTCTCCGATCAAGGATAAGGAACCTCACTTCAAATACCCTGATACCAATGACATGGTCCAAAGTTCATCTTCTTTAAAACGAGAAGAACGTATTCTTCAAACAAGGCAAGAATATAAAAAGTCAAGGACAGATAAAAGTGGATGTAGAGCAAAAACATCGAAAAACAACGAACCGAGTGAAGCGTGGAAAACGCCACTCTTGAATAGGAATTTTAGATATTCAGACAGATTCGTAAGAGAAGGAAGCGAACAGCCATCATTGAGGAGAGAAAAGACTTTCGACACTACGCTACTTTCCAGTGAAAAAGAAAGCGAATCTTCTAGAGCCATACATGAGAGTAAGATGAAAGCTATCGGACAGCAACTTAAGGAAAATAGGTTGAGTCCTCTAGCAGCAAGCAGCAGGCCTATGAGAAAATCTCTTCCTTCACTATTAATTAGAGATAATGAAGAAAAAGATGAATTTCAAAATGAACTCAAGAAGGCAACAAATAGACTAAGAAACGAGGTAGGGAGTAAAGTTAATTTAGGTGTAAACAAAACTAGTCAAAATGATAAATTGAGCGCACAGAAACCAAACCCAACGAAAATAGCAGCACAGAGCAAAGTCAAAGAGTCTAGTCTTAAAACGAACATTGTCAGTAAAAAGGAATCAATCGCTGCAGTAACGAGGAATAGCAGGCCTGTGGGCCGAGGTAATGAGAAGAAACCAAAACCAGGCCCACAGAGCCCTGCAAAAACTAGTGTAGCAGTTAGTAAATATAAGTTCAACAGTAAAGAAAGTGGAAAATCAATTCCAGATAGAGGTCAAGCTTCTGGTAAAGAATCCACTCCCGAACATTCCCCAACTAGAAGAAACGCACCACCGGTAAAAGTTATTGCCCAAGAAAAGTAAGTTTGGAATTTTCTTTAAAAAACTTATCTAAGGCCGCGTGCAATTTATTTCAAACAATCTTTATTTATTTTTAGATTGAAACCAGCGCCATCAAAGCAATTTTACTTCGGCATGATAGAGAGCAAACAGTCAGAATCAAAAGACCGTCTAAAAGACTTCCCAGGACTCGGCAGTCCTATAATTGAGGAGCTCAACAACTTCCACCTGATCGAAAAGAAGCTTTTGAGCTATCATGACGAAGATGAAGAATTTGAGAAGTTTAACGCTAAGTTGAAAGAAGACTGCAGAGTTAAAAACAGTAAGTTAGATAAGTCTACCAGTACCA